>OY756361.1:13933266-15183266 GCA_963576895.1 Ceraclea dissimilis | reverse complement strand
AATGAATAATGCAGAACAAATTATACAATAGGCGGGTACCTACTTAAACACATCGTAACACTTTTATTTATACAATTGTAATTCAACAATAATTTTGTTTGGAGAGGTATAGGCACAATTTCAAATAGATGTTGATAAATTTCATTAATTAAATAGTTTACGCCCAAGACAGGGTGTCACATAAAAAAATAAAAGTGTATTCACCATAATTTTTCATTCAAAGTTAGTGTTAAAAATTACTGTATGTTGAACAGATATCTGGTATACAATATACATACGTAAAGTAACGTCACTAATAATAATTACATAATTGTAAGGTCCCAATGAATGAAGGATAATAATACGAATAAGTGGGAGTGTTTGATCTTCTGACAATACAATGTGAAGCGGGTATTCCGTTGAGTATGTAGACATCATCATCACAATATGTACATGTATTATAGTACATATACGGGTGTGTCATCAATTACTAATAAATGCATAGTGATGAAGAGTACTAACAACCTAACACAATATGGAGCGACGTCCATTAATGCAATACTATTCTAATTGTTTCCCAGAATATATTTTTTAAAAAGAATCGTCGCGTTTTGTCACACTTGAAATTAATTCAGGAAAGAACTCGTATTGTTTCAATGTTAATAAAGCAATCAATACGAAAATACATACATATTTAGATTACCTGGCTATTTTACATCTTGAACACTCGATCATTTTCTTGTAATATAAAACTTTAATAAAATAGTCCAATGAAAAAATAGTCCAATATTAGAAGAAAAGCAGTACCTAATAGTATATAAGAAACATTGACTTCGAGAGAAACATCATCGGCCACTTAAAAGAGTAAACATATTGTCATTTAAAAAATATGTATTTTTGAGACCTTTAGGTTCACTTACGCGAGCAACTTTTCTGCCAAGGCAGCATATTTTTCAAAAAAATATATATTTTTTGCATTGATTATAATGTACAGTAGGTAAAAATCTAGTGATTGACCGTAATTTTTTTTTTCAAAAGTGAAATTAACCCCAAAAAGTAAAATAAATGTTATTTTTTAACATTTGATAATGCGGTTGTTCATACTATTATGAACTCAAAGCCGCGGGAAAAATGATGATGATGATGTCATAGTTGAGCTCCTATTCTCGATATAAACCTTTATGATAGTACCTACTGTGTACTTACTTCCATATTACCTAATATTAAAAATGTGTGACAACAGTCGCAAAACGACGCTACGTGCTTATACTTCTTAAGTGTCACAATCCTACCAGCAGTCTCCCAGTGCTATTCACACTGAGAATTTGCTCAAGACATAATTAAAGAAAAAAGAGAGCACGTTCAATAAATAATATAAATATATACTATAATACGACATGTAGATACCAAAAACATGTATTACATCAACTCATACCTTTTTCTCACATACCACAATAATTATTTTATTATTATTGTTATATTAACAGACGTAGATGAGTATGCGTGTTCATAACTTCTGTTCTAGCCGCAAATCCAGGATTTCATTCAACTGGTCGGGCTTGTGTATTACAGTAGACGATGTAATAATAACACGACGGTCTCTAAGGATACACTACAGAGGTTACTCCAGGGTCAATAAACCCTTGAAAGAAATTCAGGACTGCGGGATTTTTATGGGGTCACGAGGAGTTTATCTAATATATGGAACTATGAAATACCATTACCCCTACTATGTATATTCGATTGCTTGCCAAATTTTACCAAACGATAAACCGGAAGGAATACATGGGGATAATCTATACTCAAGACAGATATAATGTAGTACCCAACCCACCCTTCACCACAGAGAAGTACTTCTAATGCGTGGCTTCGTTTACAAAAATTCAAACAATATGGGCTTATTAAACAAGGATATTGTGTCTGCTTCATGCCCCTACCTACATAATAAGACCATTACCAATGAAAACACTAAGTAAGTTGAGTTATATTTCTAAGTTAAGAATCAATCATCGTGAACACACAAAGGGGAACCGAAGTAAACAGGAAAGATGAAGGGACTAACATGCCTAATAATAAAAATAATATTTACACATCTCCACGCAATTATTTTTTTGTAAATATGTAATAATGCATTTCCAAATTAAATTAATACATATATAGACACGAACTCATCAAGGAAAAACGAAGAAACAAATTGAGAAATATTATCGCAATAGTCCAGATAGATGCGTTATGTGAGATCAGAATGAAGAGATTAATCTAAGAGTAGTTATTATCTTGTACGTACAATTAAAAAGTATTATGTGTGAGCTAGCGATAATATAAGTAGGAAGGTGGGTACCCTGTGCACTGTGTATAGTGTACACGCAATTATGTCTACAGTCTATTTCATTATATAAAAGAGACACGTTCGATCCATTAAATTTACCAAAAGCACGCAGTTAATTCCAGGAAACCACCCCATATTATAGTAGAATGTAGTCTGGGTTTAGGCTGTGGCTGACATAGAACGTTAACCTGAACATTAACTGTCTCTCCTCCCTCCATTGTACATCCACTCTACAATGTACTCTGTACTCTGTACACACGGTACAGGGACTTATCAGAATGGTCCAGTTTAAGGTAACTAAAAGTTATCAACACTATAAAATATATATTTTACAAATCGACATAAACAAGTCAGGTCTATCTATCTATCTAGGAAGCGCGGCCGTCCGAGATTGACCTGGTCTGATCATGTCGCCCAGATCCTCAAGGATGGACGTGTTTTGAGTAAAGGGAACGGAGAGCGTGTATGACAAATTGCATGAATGTGACGGAGGCTAGGAGTGTGTGCAAGGATAGGTCTGTCCGGCGCTCTGTCCTCTCTGCCTACTCTGCAAGGGACCTGGCGTGAGGTTATAGATAGATAGTATATCTATCTACCCACACCACCTATGTGAAGCAACCAGCGACAGGTGTGCGTGTGCACTATCATTTATACATCACCTACAATTCCTACAAATCAAAATCCTTTCTAAAGTATGTTCAAACGTAGCTTATCCATGAAGAGAAAAATGCATAGCTTTTTTTCATAATAAAAAATTCCAGATTTTTCATTTATGAGTATTGTATGTAGTTCTACTGTTGCAAACTTTAGCTGAGACAACAATGGAATGATCGGAGACTGTAAATCAGGCACATATTATAAACATAGATTTCAAAATTTTCGAAAACGTGACATACCAAAGAAGAAACTTAATTGTGTCCTGAAGGGAATTTTTATGTGACAATACTCAATTCCTATGAACTTGCAACTACATAAATATCCACATCTATAAAATTGTATCGACCCCACAAGAGTAGGTAGTAGGTACATACACAATACAAATGATATAACATATTTAATTACGTATTTATCAATATTTGTATGTATGTACTTTCCGCTAGCTACACAATACTTATCCCTGTTGATTGTTTCGCAATGTAATGGATACTGATGAGCACAATAATAGTAAAATATACCTACATAGGTACTCGTAACTATTTAGAACAAACACGAGTATAGATTTTACTCGACAAAATTAAATTTTCTGTTGTCTCAGAGTTCATTCACTAAGGTTAAGCTCCATTTATAAGGTCACGTGCAATTATTAATTAGCGAATACTACATAGGTACGTCTGCAGAATGAAAATGTAAGTAGGTTTTTAATTATCAGAGAGCCTTGATAGATTCGCTAAGCAAGTAAAGGAAGTATTTATCGACGAACATTATTTTTTCGCTAATTTGTTGCGTCGTGCATGGTATTTTCAATGAAATCTATTGGTCTCCACTGTAAGCACGTAATAACATAATGCAATGCCCTGTAATGAAATCACGCAGGACAAAATATGCTGTACAGAAGTGAGAAAGTACCATGAATAATGGTATAGGCAGGTAGATACATAGAACATAGAGGTACCTATCTATTCCGTAACGTCTGGTTGTCTGGCTTGCAATTCACATAGTCTCCTTCGTTGTTGAAACTATAGACCATAGACAGATAATATTATAACAAATTATATATATAGGTACGAGGAAGGTTTCTTCTAATACATTCTTCTCTCAGTGCCCAGACTAGACTACCAAGCAGACGGTACAACGTCAAGGGAATCAAAAACTCGCGTAGATACATTATACATACATATATATTATACAAGGCATGTTTACTACTACATACGAAAAATTATTGAGCAACTGTAGAAGTACTTTACCTATAGTATATATAGCACGTAAGAAAAATATAAAAGTCTCGTAATACCCAACAATTCAATTGACTGCTACCCTTCGAATCGATTAATATTACAGGTGCAAATAATACTGCATTGAGTAGCTGCAATAATCACCATAATATTCAGTTTTGTAAATGTCACATTTCTATGTAACACCTGACTACCGATTGACTGATACTTGGAAAGGTCACTCACTCCTCTGCTGAATATTATTTTTGTTCAATGTGTAATTGATAGGCTGTATACCAATTAACTATAGTTAAGAATGATAGTATTGCAAACACTCAAAGCTTACCCAGTTAATCGCTCTGTGTGAAAAATAATGGTGGTCTCACTGTATTCCTTAGAGCACGCAAGAAGAGTGAAGAATCCAGTGTTTGTAAAATATTAAATAGTGTGTCATGGATGCGTTGTAACATAGAAACCTAATCCGATTATTTATAAACAAAGCTAACGAATGCATTTTTCAATAACATACCTTATCTACTTATGTCCTACATGAGGTGCTTGTAATGCATTGGAACTAATTAACCAGATTAATAATTGGATCGTTTTTGATGCCGTTAATCAAATTAACATTGCCTCATGGTCACCTTATATTGGCTATATATCATTAAAGTATTCTTGACATGTTTGAGTTAGATTAGTTATCCAGTGGTGGAAGGATCTGCCGACTTTCAGTCGTTTCCAGGGGACGCTGTATTGCTATCCGAGGATGCACTGCTGGCGAATGCCATCAGGGGTATCCGGGTGGCCGAACATGGTTACAGGATTTGATGGTGTTCCGGACACGGAAAGTGAGTATCATAACCATAACGTAGCACGTGATGTACCTGCATTATCGCATGTTATATTGACTTAATAAAACAAGCTGAAAATAATACATGACGCAATGTAAAACAAACAACGTCCGCACTGACGCAGTAGGAAATAACAAAAATATGTTATGTATATCGTGCAGGCGCCTCTTACCACTTGTAATGCCTACCACACACATACATTAAGTGTAATATTAGTTTATTTTGGGTTACATAATTGGCTTTTTTTCAGTATTTACATACAATTACAGGTAGATATAGTAATTACAAGAAGGTATGAAGCTACCGAATTAGACTTATAATATTACGACTATAATTCACGAAGTGTATGTAGCGAATCTCGATAGCATATACAAGGGCAAAATGTGCGACAAAACAACAATGTAACAAAAACAAATCCAAATGCAGAGGACTGATGGAGGCACGATTTAAAAACAAACAGCGTTACCTCACGTCAAAGAAATTATTCTTTCTAGGGTAATTCTTGTAAAATAACAAGTTCTTGAGATGCAGTGAGTGTATAATATAATAGCACACACTTGAACAAGGAAGTACGCGTATGTGACGTTATTTATCAAGACTGAGGCGGCGTCATTATCATGACGACATTCCTAATGCAATTAAAACTCGTTGCTCTCACACGGTGGTTCAACGATTATCTAGATAACATATACACTATACAGGTATATAACTCATTCGTCACATGGCTTAGCTGCAGACTGCAGATACATAGTATCATTCTGTTACTTATTCAATTCACTACAGCTACATATAAGCTAATCGATTATCACTATCATATTTACTTTAACATTACATACCTACAAAAAAGAAAAAAAAATCTGTGACGATTTTTACTATGCACTTACCTACCTACTTCCTTCCTTCGATTCTACTCTGAACATCCTCATTCGTGATGTGGTCTCACAAGGAATCTCTAATAGTATTATTCAGTAGCGCCAGATCTCAACGGCCTCCAATAAATTTCCAATTTAAAACTAAAATAAACCCACAATAGTAGTAGCTATCGTTAACTCATCATCATGAAAATCTGACAGGGGGATCATAACAATATGGCCACGCTGGCATTGTTATTCTGAATGTGACAGCTATACCAAATACAAAGGAAGGAACAACGGGTTCTTTTAATTTTACACATGACAGGACACAAGCTACTACCATCGTACTTTGTGTATTGTGATTGTACAGACTAACAGACAGACTGAGGTAAGTATAGCTTCATATAAAGTACATCCCACCAGTAGACGTCAGTAATATCGCGATAAGGGTAGCTAAACAGAAATACATACGCAGTCCCTGTATAAAAAGGATTGAAAATTTGCACAATATACTTACCTGATACAGCAACGTCTCAATCGCGAAACGACCATTTTTTTTAAATAAATTAATCTGGGTTTATCGAAATAAGCCAGTGTACACTTCACAGTAATATTTAAAAGCTTGTGTCGTGCAGTAGGTCGGCATCAGGAATCGAACCCGCGCCCACTGGATTAACAGTCGAGCGCGTTACCAACCAGGCTACCGACCACCTCTTTACCCACAACCCACCGGTAAGTTAATTGATTTGTTAATTACGGGAAGTACTGAGAAGGCGTTGGTTTCCACTGCCTTGTATAATTAACGTTGCAAAAAAAAACATGTCCGAGATCCGGCTGCAAAAAATATGATGCATCTGTTATTTGATCAAAATGTGGTTTAAACGATAGCTTACCAATATGGTAATACATCGCACTATGGTTGCCTATCAAAATCTTACCGCAACCCCCCTCACCCCTCCCGAAAAGGTCCCTCTTCGCCTTTTTTCAATTTTTTTACGAATATGGTAAAGGATTTGAGAAAGTGGTAAATGACAAAAATAACCCTTACTAAATTCTCTACAAAAAATGATCTACACACTTTTTTCGTAGGACTAGTAGTTTACTCGTAATGGTCGGTCCAATGCATATTTACATACGTGAAAGTACATAATATGTACATTGTACATAGGTAGGGACTATTAAAATACAGACTCTAACATGTGACCATTAGATGTAAACTGTAACTTAATATACAATTGGCAAAGAAAAGCACGAGCACGCCGGGATCTTACATATTATAACATTAATAACTATAAAAACTTGTCAGAACTGCTGTCACGTTAGACTACATGTGTAATCATATTGAATGTTGAAAACATTAAACACGAAATGTAAACAAATTATAATATACTACAACACTGCACAAGATACACCTTAATAAATAGATTGTACATCATAGAGACATATTAGTGAGAACATCAATCACAAAGAAGACTGCGAATATGGGACATATAATATGAATCTAATACACAACGATTTGTATTACTATTATTGAAAGTAACAACTTCAATCTCGATGCATTATTGTATCGGAGTGAATTAAACGGGATATGATACGACTACTGGGTATAACAATACCATTGTGTGTGTGGACAGTGGACACATACGAGTACCTAATTATAATATTCGCATTGTGTTTCTACTCAATATCCTGAATCACGGCTGCAGACAGCACCCAACTTAAACTGTCATGAGCTCAATACACAAATTACACTCAATAAGATTAAGCATAACAACTAATAGAGCATATTCTGTGACAGAATTCTGATACTGAATTTATATACAATTAGTTATTGTGAGGTTACTTCATCTTCTTCTTCTCCTTAGCAATATTAGTCCCACATGGTGGTGGGGTCTGCTTTTCTTATGTTTCGCCGCCACTTTGCTCTGTCTTGCGCATCCTCCGGTAGAACATCGCTCTCCCTCATGTCCTGCCTCACCACTTCCCTCCACCTGCGCTTGGGTCTTCCTCTGGATCTCCTGCCGGGAACATTGAGTGATTGTGCCCTGTTGCCAACATACTCTGGCGGTCTTCTGCTGACATGCCCGTACCATCGCAGTCTGCTCTCCCGAATTTTGTCAGAGATGTCGCGT
This sequence comes from Ceraclea dissimilis, assembly GCA_963576895.1. NCBI lineage: Eukaryota > Metazoa > Arthropoda > Insecta > Trichoptera > Leptoceridae > Ceraclea > Ceraclea dissimilis. Next base: position 15,175,250 of record OY756361.1, on the reverse strand, counting down.
ACACCTAGACTCCCACGGATGTAGGAGTTTCGGATTCTGTCAAGCCTTGTGACGCCGCACATCCATCTCAACATCTTCATTTCAGCCGTCTGTACGGCCCGGACATGCCTTAAGGAGGTGTTCCAGGTTTCTGACCCATATGTGAGCACAGGTCTAATGACGCTTTTGTAAATGAGGCCCTTGAGTTTGACTGGCATCTTCTTATCGCAAGTCACACCAGTGACTTCTCGCCATTTCAACCATGCTGAGGATATGAGGTTACTTCATCGATCAAGTAAAATAGACAGCTATAAATAAAACTGCTGTAATTTCCAACTCACAATACAGAGATCTCTACTCATTACATCAATTTATCCGCCTGCCTAACGAGTAACGACAAGTGATGACATTACACATTTGAGGCAAATCACTGATAATATCGATCTAATCTAAAAAATATAAAACTCAATATTGACTAGTGTAAAAATTGACAGTCTAGTTTCTAACATAGTTCGCCGATTTAACAAGTCATTATCTACAAAGATTAGATAATTCATAAGTAATGTCATAACTTCATTAAGTCCGATAAATAATCAGTTGGAATTTATTTGAAATTGTTATCACACTTGTACGACAGGTCATCTGATTTATATTATAGCTCAGTCCTTTTGCAGCACGAAGTCGGCAAAATTAATAACAGACGGGACTCTATGCAGTATGATACCTTAGGGTGGGGTGTTTCAGAATATCAGGCGTCCCCCCCGCCACACCTGACGCGTCACCCCCCTGGCCCCCCGAATAGGTCCCCCTACGTGGTTTTCCTCTATCAAAAAACTGTAACAGATAAAAGAAAAATGTTAAGGACAAAAATAGTCCCTAATAAATTCTCTACAAAATAGGTAAAGCACATTTTTTTGATAGGACTAGTAATTTACCCGCAATATCCGATGAAAGTATCGTATTTTTTTAATAAGAACAAAAAAATATTTATTACACTCAAATTGCTGAAAATTCATAAGAGCTACAAGAAAATGGTCAAAGAATGAATTAATTGCTATAGTTTTAGCTATAAAATGAGCTATTATTTATTTTTGCACGGCTCATAGTTTTTGAGTTATTACATAAAATTCCAATGACAGAAGTCTTAAAAATGGAACTTTTCATACAATTTGTATTGAAATGCTGTGATATTAAAATTTAGGTTACGCCTGTTTTTCACAAGTATGTGAAAGATAAAAAATGTATTGGAGTATGATTGGGTCTTTTTAGTATTTCAAGGTATAATTCTTTAGAAGTTCAATACACTTTTGCCAAGTCATATTTCAAAGCCATATCCCAGTTTTACAGAAGGATTAGTGTATTGAACTTCTAAAGAATTATACCTTAAAATACTAAAAAGACCCAATCATACTCCAATACATTTTTTATCTTTCACATACTTGTGAAAAACAGGCGTAACCTAAATTTTAATATCACAGCATTTCAATACAAATTGTATGAAAAGTTCAATTTTTAAGACTTCTGTCATTGGAATTTTATGTAATAACTCAAAAACTATGAGCCGTGCAAAAATAAATAATAGCTCATTTTATAGCTATAACTATAGCAATAAATTCATTCTTTGACCATTTTCTTGTAGCTCTTATGAATTTTCAGCAATTTGAGTGTAATAAATATTTTTTTGTTCTTATTAAAAAAAATACGATATTTTCATCGGCTATTGCGGGTAAATTACTAGTCCTATCAAAAAATGTGCTTTACCTATTTTGTAGAGAATTCATTAGGGACTATTTTTGTCCTTAACATTTTTCTTCTATCTGTTACAGTTTTTTGATAAATAGAGGAAAACCACGTAGGGGGACCTATTCGGGGGGCCAGGGGGGTGACGCGTCAGGTGTGGCGGGGGGGACGCCTGATATTCTGAAACACCCCACCCTAAGGTATCCTACTGCATAGAGTCCCGTCTGTTATTAATTTTGCCGACTTCCCCATACATTGATTTCCTAAAGTAACTGAGCTATTATACTAAGTAGATAATTAGATATACGCACATAAAAATTATGTAGACTCAAAATTGACATTTACTGCATAGTGCCATTTTTGTTTTCAGCGCGAGATTTGTTATTTGTTAACAACACATGAAATCTGTAAGTCTTGCAAATATCATCAGATTGGTTTCGTTGCCTACATTTAAGGTAAACAGCTTACCAAATTCGCAGAATAAAAACGATTGTTACAATCTAGTTAAAATAAAGTTTAAAATTCACATCAAAGAATTTACAATAAAATTATTTGGTAAAAATAGCATATCAAAATTTCTTTCTTACAATAATTTGACTTGAAGCCGTTGTAAACTACCGGGGAAAGTAGATTTTGTTGTTGTCTACATAATACTATAACGGAGATTATAGTTATTTTACAATGAATATTAATATAAAAATGAATATAAGACAATACTTTATGCAGATGATTACTTACACAAATTTCATTGAGGAAAAGTTATAATAACTGCTAACAAATTTCATTGCTCTGAATATACTTTCTCATTGTTTTCACGGTGATTCTAAATAATTTACGGCTTCTCAATATTGTTATCAATAGAAATTTACAACAACACTCCTACTAGAAGTGTGTAGTTTGAAACAAATAAAAGTGAGAATAAGATTAGATTAAACAATATTTCCATCACGAACTTATTATTTTATAAATTAGCAGACGTAGGTATTTATTCTGCGTCTAGAAAATTTCACAGGTGTTTAATTAAACATGAACCTCATTATTTAACCACGGTAATTATAATGCTTGTGAATGGAACTATACAAATGATTCCATTGTCAAATATCTACGTGTTTTTAATAATCTACGCTAGGCAAATATACGTTTCTCCTATTAATTGATATACCTATTGTTCTCATTTAAATATATTATAGGTAGATATTTGCAGATATAATATTTGATTAGTAGGTAGACCCGAGTAATTTATTAAGAATGTCATCATAGTTGTGGAAGATCCTCTTACACTTCATTCATCATTCAGTTATTATCTATACTTACACTATTTAAACATTTATTCACCGAGTGATCATTATATTACTACAAGCTGAATTTAGGATACATTTTCAAGAGAAGTAATTTGAATGCAAATGTTTGATAGCTGCCATATTCCAAGAAAAGCTAGAAGAACGGTGTTAATCAAAATATCATCATCCACTCAGTATGTACGGGTATAATATTGGTAAACAAAAATTATAATGCATTTCAACGACAACGATATTGAAATGTTATGAATTGATGTTATAATATACGAGAGAGTCACCACACCACCACCACATCATGTTATGTTGTGACCTTTTAAAATAATAATAATCTTATGTGAAATCTCGCACCTGTCGACTTAATTAATAGTCAGGTCAGTACATTATAATAATATTAGCTGGTATACTAGGTAGGTAGGTATAGACTATATACACGCCTACCAACCAAGCGGCGGATCTTCTTGCATTCCTGGCGATGACGGTTATGTAAATACTTTTTTAATGCAATATTGTTCGAAAACATCATAAATTCCTATATTTACTTATCCTAATTAGTCATAGCGCCATTGAAAAAATGATTGCAATTACATATAAAGCTGTATGAAATTCTCAACAGATTTGATACAGATTGGGAAGAAAATTTGTTAGACTAGGTATATGTACCTGTATTCTATACTGTGCCCTCCGCTCAACCATTCAGTTGAGGGACAGTAATTGAAAATAAAAATGCGTACATATACGTATTATGTAGTTTTAAGCTTTTAAGTGTTTTGCCATATTTTCATGTAACCTAAACAAAATAAACATGAGACACGTCATATGAGAAACATCTACACATGAAATGAAACAAATTGTATGTACCAGCACCAGGTACCTACTTACTTACATACATTCTACAAAATAACATTGTGTCTATTACATAAACCTATCTGCTTCAAAATATTGTATAGTAGGTTTAGATGTTCCTATGTTATTATTATTACATGCTATAACCTTGATCGTCCTTGTAATATGGCAACCTCATGAACTCAATGTGTGGGTCAACTATACATTATACGCACTGTGTAGAACCGGATGGCTTCATCGACAGAACTGGTTGTAGTTCTGCAATCCCCCAGATAATTATTCTATGTATACCTAATACCTATTATCTGCACCTAATTACATCACATCCTCATAGTGTCAAGGTAAAATATTTTACTGAAAATTTACTGAAAACTACATAACTATCAATCAATAATTTAATAGATAACAATGCCTAGCTATTGATAGCATGAGATGAGATAATGTTTCTCTACACACAGAAACCTACGTACGATGATCCAAAGTTATCAAAGTGCCAGGAAATATCCATTATGTACGAGTATGTAGGCGTAGGCAGAGAGCCGCCCATCTTTCATTACAATTAGGTACCTCAATAATTGACAATATTGATTCTATACTTTATGCCTTATGAAATAGTAATATTGCCTTATGAAATAGTAATATCTACCGAAACAGGAACCTACCTAAACAAAACGAAATCTGACATCGATGTAAAATATTAATTAATTATGTCTTCAGGATGATAAACTAATTATTCGTACCTATACTACCTAGTACACATACGTATAATGTTCACTTGGAGTTTGAAACAAAACTCTTAATAAGAAGTGTCTTGGAAATAATATTAAAAAAATTGTCTTCTAAGTATCTTACGTAATAAGTACAATAAGTTGTCATCAGATTTCTATTTGAAACCTTTGTATTTACCTATACCTGCTTAAAACATTTAACCAAAATTATAAATACTTTTTGCTGTTGATTAATAGATTTACAACAATTTGCAAGGAAATGTGGGTCAACACTCACAATAAAAAGTTCATTGAATATGCGCATGTTGATAGGGTACCAGCACCATACTAATACTAATAATGATGGAGGCAGGTAGCTATATTGTGTATTTACCCGTGTCTTTAGATTTCTATTTACGACGTAAACGACATTCGAATTACTAATGTCCAAGACACAACATATTGTAATGCTACAACAATATATAGAAATTGCACACAACGGGGTTCGGTGATACGAGAAATAGTCCGAGAGCCCGCTGCTTAATTTATGACGTATCTGTTTTTTGATAGAAATGTGGTATAAATGATAGCTTACCAATAGGGTATTACATCGCACTAGGCTTGCCTATCAAAATCCTGCCGCAACCCCCCCTGCCCTCCCCGAAAAGGTCCCTCTTCGCGGTTTTTCGCATTTTATAGGAATATGTTAAGAGATAGGAGAAAGTAGTCAATGAAAAAAATAATCCTTGCTAAATAATATTAATAATACATAATATTTAGCAATATACACCTAATGCAGACATTGTATTTTTTTATTATGGAAGAGATACTACGAAATAAATACTTATAGGTAAAGAACATCCAGTAACACCAATACCTCATACTATAAAGTGTAAAATTAACAGGAAGGTAGACCCGGTAATTAATTTGTGCAATCATGTACCTACATGTTATTAATTATTATGGAATATGATATGAGTATGGATTACCTACAGCTACTTTGCTCGTGCTTTTGGCGTATCACCTCCTAGTTTCACACGTGCAATAAATTGGTAAAATATACATAACATAAAAACATCAGATGTGCGGAAAGTATTTGAGTTTGTATCTGAATCTGAATATTTCTACCTCAAACTAAACCTTATCAAAAAGAACTTACGAGAAACAAAAGGCGTGCACTGTGCAGTTATTAACTTAACAATACTGCTTTTGCAGAAGTAATAATATGTTAACCAAATATGCTAAACTCAAACATTCACATACCTAACTATGCACAAGGTCGACAGGCTCGATAATAATAATTCAATCTAACTACCTACTAGGTATTTATATCGGAATGCAATTCCGCAATGTGGATTGGTCATAATGACAAACTTCTCACCGAGCCGAGTAGAATAAGTAGGTACTTACTGTTAGTGAACCAGGTAGTACTACTTAACAAGTAGAAATAGATAAACGAATTAATTGTGACACCCCTCCACATTAAATAATTTGTGGGTTTTACAATATTTAAGTTTTGTATCTATCTTTCGATCATCTCCCCAGAAACCCTCACGCCGTGCTGGCGCTGGCCGGGTTAAGCATGAGAAGATGAATAAACAAATAATTTGTTAAAATAATTATACGAACCAGCCTCGATATTGATGTTAGGTCCCAAGCAGACTTTGCCTTATTTGCTTGCTGTTGTTGTGGCTTCCGTCTTCCCAATGACCCGTATAGCGGTACTACAGGTGGTGTTGGAATGGAATCCTTCCGTCGCCCTTTAGCCCCTCGTCGCAGCGAGCTAAACCACCCGGAAACAGAAGGGCGGCGCTCTGCTGGGTCCTTGCCCTGGTGCGACTTGATAAACATACCGCCGCCGCACCGGGCGCTGACCACCAGGGCTGATATGGTGACGGCAATAGCCACCACTCTCACAGGATTTATTTAATAGCGGAAACGCATTCACAAACACTCTACACTTGTATAATATTAACACTGAATCTCCGACAAAACATTAAATTTTCAAGTCACATGTTACATATGTTGCTAAAAGATCACATTCAAAATGTTAAATTATCAAATAATATTAAGGTCATTTTAAATCCTAAGAATTAAACAAATATACAGGATTATTTTTAAGTGGTTGGTTTTAAACAAGAGAAGTATAGAATATGTAGTAAGTTAGATAGTGGTACTAAAGGATGTCATTAGTATTTTTGGTAGAGGCACGAAACAAATCAACCCTAAACCGTTCAGATATTGATCCTATTTTATATTTCACACGATAATTTTAGTAGGTACTTTCTCGCACTGATCTAATTTTAATTACTTTGGTATACCGAAATTACAATACAGCCCATTTACTAACCGACCATGCTAACACGTCCATACAATCGCAACATCGACGACCGACTACTTGCACTTGGAAAATTAAAATAGTATACATGGACGTGATTCACGATAAAATACGCGACACCTGAATACACAACAAGACAATCGTTATCTTCAGCACTGTACTAGGTATCTACATACTACATAATTTAGATTGAGAATTTCTTATCAATAAAGCAAATATGAACGTATGTTATGTGTATTTGGATGAAATTAAAATCGCATCATGTATGAATGAGTCACAAAGCAAACCAATGGCAAGTCTGCATCTGCCATTACTCAATAACAATACAGTGAGTAAATTCTAAGAATTAATGTTGATTAACCGAAATTATAACCTACGCCACTTTCTTGACATCAGAACTCAAGCTTAAGATACTTAGTAAAAAAAGTGTGCTTCAATAATTAATTGTTCAATTCTTTAACACTCTATTTTATTGATTCAATTTTGATCATTTGTTGTACATGTTGCCGGCCAAAACCAATTTCAGGACAATCTAGTTTGTCCTAGGCCAAACTAATTTGTCCCAGGCAAAATCAGTTTATTCTACGGGTTTCGCCTAGGACAAACTAATTTGGCCTGAAATCGGGTTTATCCGGTAACATGCATAAAATATTTATCAAGAAAGCGATTACCTACCCGCTACCGACTCACACAATATATTATTGATTTGTAGTTATTTGTTCCGATTTTCCCACAAGGCTATTTGGTGCAATCTTTGAAATGTGACCATCTGCAGTTTATAATCAATAAGTTGTACGTGGAATGGAGTATATTCACAAACAATATTCAAACACAAGTCTCTGGTATAAATTGTAAAAGACGTGTCCAAGGGACACTTACTTAGTGATTTATCACAAAGGTTGACCTGGAACAGCGCCAACTAATGGATAACTAAGTTGTAGTTTATATGGATTTTAGAAAAACAAGCAGCGGAATCGACGAACTTCTTCGCTAATATAACAATGTCAACAATAGACAAGCGGGCGTTGTTGAATGATGAATCAGAGACCACAAAGTGACGTTAATTCATCTCATAAGTTAGTTGAGTGTTTTGGGACATCAGGTGACAGATTAGACACAAATTTCTATCGGCAACTATTTGCATGTCTATAATATTTACTACTGCATCCTACACATGAGGACTACGGATCTGTGTATATTTTAAGTAATTTCATAATTACTATTTAATTAGCACGTTGATACATACCTAGTTAAATTTGTTATAGAAGTATAAACATGGTAGATAAGCCGGTACATACAAAGTACATTACACATTGCGTTACACTTATACGAGACACAACAACAACTATAATACGGTGCTTTTAGATTTCTCGATGGAAAGTTGTGGGGTAGTCTGTTTTTCTTTCATTCTATACGTATTTTGGGGTGCTGAATCCGAATCCGAGGTTTGCCAACAAAATTTCGTGACGGAACATGGCGAAAAATTGGTAAAATGGCGAATATTTACATTTCCTGGCGAATTCTGGATTTGAACTTAAGAACTATCAACTTTTTGTTGGTCATCTTTTTAGCAGAATGAAAGCACATAAAATTTCCTACAAATTTGGTATATAATTTTTTTTTTTAAGTAACTAGCAGCGGAGCTGTAAAGCTCCAAAAATTGGCCAAATTTTCTTGTTATTTTAAATTGTGAGAATGGAAAATGTATGGCGAAGGGTCACCTTGTTCGAATTATCACCAAATTTTGACAATTATTCTTCAGATTTATGATACATATTTTACGTCGTTGGAATCAGTAAACATGGAGAAGGGTTTCAGGATAAATTTTATTTAAAAATATAGTGAAATGTTTAAGCTAAAAAGGTTTAAACATTTTTAGCCTAAACAAATTACTATATTTTTAAATAAAATTATTTAAACATGTCTAGCTCAAATATTTCACGGTGTTTTTAAATAAAATTTTCGTTAATAGCTTGCTTTGTGTTTTCTGATTCCAACGAGGTAAAATATGACTCATGAATTTAAAGAATAATTGTTGAAATTTGCTTATGAAGGCAACAAGGTGAACTTTTTCAATACATTTTCGATTCTCGTAATGTAAAACAATAAGAAAATTTGGCCATTTTTTGGATCTTGACAGCTCCGTTCCTGTTTATTTTAGAGAAAAATTTTATATGGCAATTTTGTAGTAAATTTTACGTACTTTCATTTTGCGTACAAAAATAACTTACGAAAGTTGTCAGTCTTCAAGTTCTTATAAAGAAATCGCCAGAAAACTAATATTTTCGCCATTTCTTATATTTTTCGCCATGTTCCGTATCGAAATTTTGTTGGCAAACCTCGGATTCGGATTCAGCATCCCAAAAAACGTATAGAATGAAAGAAATCCCTACTACCCCACAACTTTCCATCGAGGGACTGCTTTGTGTTTAATTTCACCGGATTACTAAAGCTACAGCTGTAGGTGATAGTAAGTAACCTTTTAGTATACAAAAAAAACATTGCAAGAGATTGTAATAATAAATAGCACTGGCACATGTTCAAAACAAAATGACTTGTGAAAGTGTGATGTTACAACTATCGTAATGTCTCAACTCAGTATTAATATTACACACAACAATGGATGGTGCCCCAGTACAATAGTTACTGAGAAATTTATAAAAACATGAAACGTGCATTTAAAAATTGAAAAGAAATAAAAATCTATGTATGAGGCCGTCATTAACAAATTTCCACTTTCAGTCTCAAAATACAGATAACATTTTAAGGCTTGTGGTTCGCAATCACTAATGGTTAACAAAACACCATCGATTCGGTATCGACATTGCAAAAATAAAAATTGTCGACAGAACTACCTACCTACCCTAACCAGTAAACACACTCCAGCTGCCAAACATGCCAGGAAAAAAGATATTGAAATGAAAACTTAACATGCAGATATTTTTATTATAAACGTACCTAATAAAGAAGAAACACGTGTATAGAAATTGTGTTGATAATCGATATATTTTCACATATAATAAACTACGTATAAATTAATGAGTAGGAATTCTATTTAATAAAATAAGAATACCAAAGTAAAATGTAACGGAAACCATTTTGCAAACTGCAATATTTCCAATCCATAAAATTTCGCTGTTATATTAGGTGTAAAGAAGGAAGTGTATAGGTATGTATTATCTGGTGCTTAATTCGCAAGTTCGTTGAGTGTGAAGTCATTCAGAAGCGATAAAGCAATAATGTTATAATGAATATTATAGCAGCTGAATAGGGAAGAAAGGCAAAGAAATCTAGTTACAAAACACTCTTTCTGGCAAAAACAAAACATTTGTAACGGATACACTAAGCAGATTTCCTGTAAGGGTAAATCAGAGTAAATGCGAGACACACATCAACACAGACGTTTTAAATAATTGTACATAAAAAATAAAAGCGTCTTACCATTTTAATAACGAAATCATGTCACTTTAAAACTAAACATGCAATGATAAATTTCGACAATCTAAAGATTACTCAACGCGGATTCTACAATGTTTATATCAATAAACAAAATTAACTGAATATTGAGTAAATATGTGTTGTTGACATAAGGACACTTGATTGAATGTCAAATTTAAAATTCCTTGTAAATTCTACCTTGCTAGAATCACATATGGTACGCAAAAATCTATTTGCGTCATCGCTGAAAATACTACAAACTAAACGTATCTACCTACCCACAACAAAGTTTGTTCACAAGTTCACCACCGATGACAGACAAGTTTCCTAGGGGGGAAAACGTGGAAGACATGATTCTTCTATTATTAACGTATGACACATACATAGTCTCCATTTAATGTCCCAGCGAACAGAAAACCGTTAAAATACCAATATACCTGATTTTTTTCTATAAAACATATGTAATACAGAAGCTACACTGATACGTACCAACAACATACATTATTAGGTACATTGTTACCAACATCAAACCCGTCATCTCCAATAGATTCACGATATGTGATGGAGATTTAAATTAGCCAATAAATTCTAGTAAACTATAAAATTGAAGTTTTGTTTACAAGTTGTTAACTAATACATTCCTACCACTAATTACATGATATTTCACTGGTAACGAATACAAAATTATTTAACTAAAATTATAGATAGGTAATAATACTATATTGATACTTTTACGACTCCTACAATTTATTATTACAATTACGTTACAGCATGGGAATTCACTCGATGCGATACTGTAACACACCCAGATGTATCGAAGATCTATTCTTAGCATACAACGTGCATGCTAAAATGTCAAGGAGGGCATCGTAATTATTACAATAATACTAATTGCATGTAATGACAATATAAGGCTGATATACAGTACACTGAGCTAGGCGCATACAAAATATACAAGGATTATTAATACATACATTGAGATACTCAGTCTAACTTTACCCTACCTCATAATCATTTTATATACTGTTACTGTTCAATAAGGCTAATAATAACCCTACTACAGGATACCAGAAAAAAATTAACAGACGAGTCCTTTAATAAACTTCAAGTGGCCACAAACCTAAAAAAGAATCTATGAAGTATTTAATAGTTATGTCTAATGTTCTATTTATCCTATGATATCGTATAAGGATGTAAGCATCAAAAGGGTTATTATTAGCTATTTACTACACATACACATACAACAGTAGTCAAGATTCAAGGATTAAAAATTAAAGTATAGACCACACACATCGGGTTTCAATATTCTAGTTTAGGACCATACCAACCAATATGTCAAAGTATTAAGTAATAAAAATATGATAATTAATAATTATAAAGGAATAATGTATTATTCTAGATATTTAATTCATGGATTATTATAGAAACATTTCATCCACATGCCTAGACAGTAATTTTAGAAAAATAAAAAATCAATAGGTACCTATATAAAGTTCGCTTGGAAACCCATGCGTGGAAAATAACACGATATTATATGTTGTGCCTCTGATATCTACAGATGAGATCATCCCCCAAAAGATGTGATCTCTGGAGACGTTGCAGACGGCGAGACCATCTAACTAAATTGTTCCATTCTTCCCATTTCAGTAAAGATCTGAGCTTTTAAGATAATTTTAGCAAAGTCTGTACCGGTGAATCAGAAGCATATCCATTCGCGTAAAATTCCATTAGTTTTTCAAGTAATCACAAGAAAGGAATATGGAGAAATAAAGTACGCATGTACTTACAGCTTTATGCCTACACGAAATTAAAATAATAAAGAAATCGTTGTTTTCCTATATAATCTTATGGGCGTCGAACAGCATTAGATGTTGAAATACAATGCGTTCATAACAATGAATCCTCAATGAGATATTAATGTAAAAAGGGTTGAAATCTTCACAATCTATATGACAAACTCATTCATTCATTACCATTACAATTCAAACATATGGAATAAAAAAAAACAAGGATACAATGAAGATTACACCGTACACGACAGACGTATGATGAGATGACGTATGGCAGACAAACTATCAATCTTAACAAAAGCGCAGTCTAGAAGTACACAATATAAATCAATTACATTGCAGGTAATAGACAAGTGTAATGCTCAGAAGTCATTCATAACATAACGTAAGAATTCTTCTGTATAATATCACAAAATAAAAAGTATTGTATGCTGACACAGATAGTTCTACTATTAGTCCGAGAGCCCACTGCTTAATTTATGACGTATCTGTTTTTTGATCGAAATGTGGTACAAATGATAGCTTACCAATAGGTTTTTACATCGCACTAGGGTTGCCTATCAAAATCTTGCCGCAACCCCCCTTGCCCCCCCGAAAAGGTCCCTCTTCGCGGTTTTTCGCATTTTGTAGGAATATGGTAAGAGATAGAAGAAAGTAGTCAATGACAAAAATAATCCTTGCTAAATTCTCTACAAAAAATGCTAACTCAATTTTTTCATAGGACTAGTAGTTTACCCGTAATGGCCGGTCGAAAAACAGGACATTTTTTGAAAAAAAAAAAAAAAATTGATTTTTTTTCTTTAATTTTCTTCCACCCATTATCACTAACATTTTATGGAAAAAAATATTTGGCCTGCGGCGCTATAACGCTGGTTATTTTATGAAAAACTAAATTTTAAGAATTTTCGTCACTGAGTTTTATTGCAATAACTCCTAAATTAATTGATGTATGAAAATAAATTATAGCTCGTTTTGTAGCTAAGACTATGATAATTAATTCGTTCTTTGACTATTTTCCTGTAGCTCTTATCAATTTTCAACCAATTAAGTTTAAACTCATTTTTTTTGTTTTTTAAATGAATTTCGGTTTGGACCGCCTATTGCGGGTAAACTGCTAGTTCTAAGAAAAAATTGACATAACATTTTTTGTAGAGAATTTAGCAAGGATAATTTTTGTCGTTGACTACTTTCTCCTATCTCTTACCATATTCCTATAAAATGCGAAAAACCGCGAAGAGGGACCTTTTCGGGGGGGGCAGGGGGGGTTGCGGCAAGATTTTGATAGGCAACCCTAGTGCGATGTAAAACCCTATTGGTAAGCTATCAATTGTACCACATTTCGATCAAAAAACAGATACGTCATAAATTAAGCAGCGGGCTCTTGGACTATATCCTAGGCTGGTAGGACGGCATGTTCCAGGGGACATATTAATTATCTTATCACTGCCAGAGGTAAGTGCCGCCGCCACTCACAACATTCACAATACAATTACATATTTCACTGAAAACAGATAGGAAAAGTTTCCTTTGATATAAAACAAAATACCTAGTAAAGTATATATACTACGAATGGTTATACAGCTGAGAGAATCGCTATTAATGCAGCTTCCGATGATTCAGAAACAGCGCATTACTTTATCAATACCTAGTAGAGTATATTATCACAGGACAGGATGTAAATATCTGTTAAAGGAACCACATGCTGCGCTGAGATATGGGCAAACTATGATTATATGTATTAATTAAATATCAATCAGTAAGTATATTTTACACTTAAGTATAGTTAGAGTATAATAATAGATACAACTAAAAACTATATTATTATAAATCTTTTTCCTTATTATGTACTCGTGTATACGTTAGCAGACTATGACTACAGAAATTATTACTTGTACATTACTGCAAGGATTGAATTTGTCATATAAATTGCATTTTAGAACAAAATCCTAAATACACGCGCGGATGTATGGACAAACGGCAGGATTTTGTTCACAGATAATATTATTGTCTTTAATTCTGTGACGTATAGATCGCGAGTTACTATAACAAAAAAATATTAAAGCAATTGAAACAATGAAAACAATACTACATACTTACTCATATGTTTATAAAAATCTTTAGTAAGTCACCATGTTTAGTACCTAACTAACCACTTCTACTTATCTACATATTGCTTACTGCGCTGTCGCCTCAAGAAATTACGAACTTTGGCAAATTACCAATTAACGATATCGCTACAGTAAAACACACTATGCCACTACATGTACCTACCTACCTACCTTCATAATATTATCTATGTACGTAGAGTTATGTGTACCAGATACGTAGTCAATATACCCACAACCTAACATCATTTTCATACTGCATTGCGACCAAAACGATGCAACGTTCAAGAATGATACGATTTTCGCCGCTGGTCATTAAATTCGCCACAAACGACTGTAGATATATGTATTTATGTATCTTTACGTTATTTGACAAATGCCAATATATAAAGATTCCTAAAAATAAATTGACGAGAATGTGAAGCATACCTGACATAATACATATGTGTAGTTTACTTTAATAGAGATTAAATGTTCTCAGTCTCCCTTCAGTTCATAAGGGGCGTCTGCCCCGCGTAATGTAAGCAATATGAATCCCCTTGCAAAATATTTGGTGCGATTTCAAACATATCCATTGTTTGTACGTGCTACGTAGCCGTCAGTGATCTGGTAATATGTAACAGGAATATAACAATACTAAATAATACAAGAATGTATTGACAAGAAAATAATAATCTTATATATATATCCTATCCACATACCTATACACGCCAGGTGTTTCTAAAGCAAATCGGATTCAATCCCCTTCAATTCATTGGGATTCAGACGGTCAGAATAGTTTCAATGTGTGCCTATCTATAATACAAAACATTACCGTGATATACTTGCAGATTTAGTTTTTTCGCGACGTACGAATGCCCTAAAAATTACTTGCACCCTGTACTATCACCTGGACACAACATATAATTTATAGCATCAGTGTCATTCCTAAATTAATCGGTGACTAAATATTTACATATTATTGATGGTGATCTCACAACGGCAAGAAGAATTTTAAGAATACAAAAAATCGATAATACAAAGCAATAATTTCATAATGAAATTAATAAACCAGAATCGAACCAATTAAGCAGACCAGTTAAACTAGATACATTACTGTATGTATTAGGATTAGGTAATGAATGTATGTTGCACATCCGAACTACCTGTATTACGTTTGAAGAACAATACTTACAACATTTTTATTTCGTAGCCAATATGAATTTACAGTGCGTAGTACGTGATATGCATCAAAATAACATTATTCCATGAACGGTAAACATCGGCGTTCAATATCATAATATTGTTAAACAAGTATTTTGCCAATATTACTTTACTTGTAATTTATTTAAAGAATTTCTTTCAGAATAATACAAGACGTAACGTAATCATTGTAATCAACAAACGCAACAGCAAAACGTGCTTCTTATTATACCTATCTACAAAATGATGAAAATATATGGAGATAACCAAAGTAAAATTTAAAACCACAGAGGTGCGTAATGGAATTTGGAAATATGTAAGTATGTAATTATGTTATTTATAATACGCTAGTGTATTGATATTTTTATTTTCTGTACATTCTCCGCGTTCAAGATGCAAGTAGAGACAGAGTGCACGTCCATAGCGACTGGATTGTTGACCGCTATACGATTCGAGGAAATATTAATGGCATTTCAGCGGCGTAATCTCTTGGAATGCAGAAACTGCTTGTGCTTGTACGACAACTACTTAAGAACTACGACCTTCATTTCTTGACGTCACTTCACATTAGTAACGTACGTATGTACATAGCATCGTAAGTATATTAATAATTTTGAAATGCGTTTATGGAGGCACTTCTTTTTTTGCCAATTACGACGAGTTGGTTTGTAGATAGGTTATTATTCCTGTAGTGCCACCAAACAAGAATTCCTGTTTCTATGAAATTAAAAAAAAATGGCTGATAAACGCAAGGCAAATCAATACGTCCAGAGAATGAAAATATGTCCGCATAAACATGCAGAGAAAATTGCCTATATAGTCTTCATATAGGTACTATCTTTTAGTGGATTATTGTTACAAATCTAAATTTGGGGAGATGTGTTTTGGACAGTTAAGATTATAATAATATAACAGGTTCATTTCAGAATAGAACAATGAATGATACAATTTCTAATATTTTGATTGTATAACAAAATAATACTAATTTAACAATATTTAATACCAAGTTACAACTTAACAGTACGCTGTGGGGTGAGATGGGGAATGTACTCCACAACCTGCTAGAAAATCATCTACACATAAAAATATCGATTCCTATTCCTAGAAAAATGATACATTACGTACACATTAAAATGTCTATAGTCACATCAACATTGTCAAACTGTCACAGCATGAGAAAATGATTTTATTTTATTTTACTAGATACCTATACCTATTTCATGGTATAGGTCTATAATGAAAATCATCTATTGTTACAGTTAAAAGATGTTCCGATAATTTAACATCTACAACGTACTTTCGTACAAAATCATTCAATTTACAATTCAGTAATTAATCGTAAAAGTTAAATGGTATATTTAAAGGATATGTAATATTGTACAATGATTTCTGTCATTCATAATATTGTAACCAAATACCGGATGATGTTAAGTGTGTTCAACTTGTATATGTATTATAATGACAATTGAAAACATTTAACGATTCGACTATTTGACATTATTTTCCCATGGCTCACAACACGGTCATACTGACATAGCGCCTACATTATAATAATAATATGAAGTTATCACAATCCTCATCGTCCAAATCCAAATGTGGGTGTGATGCATGAATCTCAGTAAGTAATTGTTATTTAGTGAACCAAATTAAATTATTGTATTCACTGCGGCGTTTGATAAGCACTAAGCAGTAATACAATGAAATTCGGTTAACATTATCAACATTAATTGAGAGCATTATTTGTTGACTTTGTGTGTTCATTCACACTGAATGAAAAAAATGACAAAATGGGAAATATAAATGGGAAATATAATTCTATATCGGATGCGGGACTATTGACCCGTTAGGCAGTGTACTGACATGAAACCAATAAAATACAAATACTTTATTTAGGTAACAATGTTGAATACTAAACTATGTATGTAGTATGTTCTTATACCGACGTATGCCTCTTATTCGCTTCTCTCTTTATGAGTGCATATAATTCAATTACTTACTTACATACATAGCTAATAAAACACCTGGTTACTCTCTACTGAAAGGGTTCAATGTAATAAGGAGCCTCGTAGCCGGTAGCGTGCATTTAGCAAAGGAAGTGACAATAACAAGTGATGAATAAAAAATGTCCCGAACATTTAGTCACACGCACACTGAATAAAACTTACAAAAAAATATTGTAAACCTTCATTTTACGCATGTTTTTTCCAAAACTCTCACCCTTTAAGACTACAATTATCAGGCATTGCTTCATTACTATTAATCATTGAAATCACACAGTAAAATATACTACAATAATATACTAGGTACTATAATAAATACCACCGTCATTAAAAAACTTGCCTAGATGTTAAGTACCTAACAATTACACATTCCGTATTCAAAGAGGACCCTAACATGACTGATATTTAGGGTTGCCAGACGTCCCGGTTTACCGGGACTGTCACCGGTTTTGTGCCTCGTGTCCCGGTGTCCCGAACAAACCTCTCGGGACGCCTAAATGTCCCGGTTTTTGGAATAGTCGGTATATTTTTAGGATTACAATCATTTGTGCTAATTTTGACAATTTATGTACAAAATAATGTAAAAAACAAATAATGTTACGCATTTGATTTACCTACTATAAAAAAACAACCAGTCTCCATTTATCTAAAAAAATTCGCCTGCGGCGCTAACTCGTTGATGCGTTTTTTATAAGATATAAATTTTTATGGGGGGGTGGGCGCAAAAATTTTGTGCCTATACCTAAAAAAAATAAAATCCTGCATTGGTTCACCCCCCCCCCCCCCCGCTCATGAAATTTTTCGGTCGTCCCGGTTTGACTTCTAAGAAATCTGGCATCCCTACTGATATTAGTATATCCTACATGTATGTGATACATATTAACTAAACGCATAGGCATGTGTTTTTATCAGCATTCTCTTCCGGGAAATAACTTTTATCAGCGAAACTTACTCGTAACCGTATTATAGGAATATGTATTACGAGTAGGTACTCAATACAATCTACATACACACAGATGAATATGCCTATTTATGCATTGCATAGGTATTTTACATGCATGCCAAATTACATCAAAATAGAAAATAAGATAGGAATGATTTCAACTATGAAAAGACGATGTCATTACATCACTGCATCAAAACGGATGTGCAAAGGAAAGCCCTGAAGTTACAGGGAATACCCGCGATAATCGTCGGAAACACCACAGAAATGTAATAGGTACCAAGAGGTAGAACATACGTACGTAGGTAGTATCTGTACTAGTATGGGAAGTCGTCTTAAAAAGTATTAATTACGAGATAGGTAGATACACATAAAAGTTTGTAGGTAGGTAATCAAATTGCCATAAAAATCACACTACTCAGATTGTGATACTACAATCCATGCACCCCGATCCCGATACAATTCTCAAAAAACGTTAATTTCTCACGTTGTAATAATCTACCTACTATACACAAAACTATAGTGATATGATAAGACACATACTAGATAAGTAGATACCTACGAATGATGAACTGATGACACACTCGAGTGTATATTGCATTGTGGCTAGTTATATTACCGCGAAAAATAAAAAAAAAGTTCTTACAAATTAGTAAAAAATACTAATACGTAAGCAAAGTACCTCATATCTAAAATGCTTATTTAAAAATGCAACTAAAAAAACAATTCTGACGGCTGGATCCATCTGTGAAGATCAAATATACCTTAACAAATTATTGAAATAATGAGATTAGATGCTACTTAATTAAGAGAACTGTATACTTAAGTATATAGAAAAATAAAAACATTAACGACATCCTTCAATACCACATCCTCTGAAAACAAAGAGAACCTGGTACGAACTACACACAACAGTGATAAGAAAATAATAGATATATTATGGTTATGTGTAATAAAATATGTATATAAATACGTGAAACCATACACTAGTTATTATCAGTCACAACCACAACACTTCACTAAAAAATACCTAGTTAATTATAACTGGGTAGATACGTCGATTTTATTTTTACTGGTTTTGCACAAAATACTTTTATGTAATACAACGATGAAACCTTCATATAATGCACTGTCAAGTCTTGAGATTGATAATACTACCAAGGTATTCACTATTCGCGGTATAGGTAAACAATATTTTCGGGGCGTTCACAACGCTAGCGCACGAGAAGGAAAGCACACGCCCGTTCAGGAAAACGGACGGGCGGCAACTGAAACGAAACGAACAGCGACTTACGCCACGATATGAAACGAGCAAAATACTACGAGATTGTTGTACTACTACAGCTGCTGTGCCAGCACCATAATCCACAATACGGAGACCAAGAGGGCAAGGAGTTTCATAGATTAATACCTAATAGACAAATAGGTAATACTGAATCTTTAAAAGTTTAAAAAGACTTTTAAACTGCTGAGGCTCCATAAAATTATTGGACAATGGTACAATACTTAATTGATTTTTTTTTCAATATTGACATGTATGTACATATGTATTTATTTATGGTATTTTAACGCGATTATATTTCAGAAGGTCGCAAAGTGAATCTGTGAAAGCGAAACCTCGGGTCCAATGTCTTTTCATTCATTTTCGGAGTAGACAGAGAGGGCATAACGAAGAATGTCTGGGTACTAAGTACATGTTTATCATAGATCACTCGCTCAGGACTTCAGGAGTGGATTGCTTGGAAAAAAAAGTACACGTTTACTATCTCTGGTGCCTGGCGAGAGGGGGGGGGATTGCGCCTAGTTTTTATGCAACCGTATTGCTTACATGCTGTTTTGTAATTAAAGTCGTTTTTCTCTTTAATCATGGCAAGTTTTTAATACCCTATGTCGTAGCCAGGATTCTGCTCTATCGATGCTCAAAATATCTAGTCTGAGATTCCTCCGTATAAAACTGATTTCTGGACACAGATGATTTAATACCTATGTAAAATATTACCCTGGTAATATATTTACTTATTCTTCAAGTAAACAAAATACTACAATAAAAGATGCATACAATCAAACAAATCATTAGTTAATTACACACTGTTCACTAGGGTGAACTCTCCTTCCAAATAATTATTACTAGTCTGAAAAAAAGCAAACAACATTCATATACCTGTGCATCTTACGTTGCTACTAAGCTCAGTTTACTATTATATCTAGTTCTCATATGTAAGAATACATGCACAGAGCAAACAGTACACAGGTACCCTCTTATAAAGAAACTACCTGCAAATATAGACGTAAACTAGTCGTAAAGTTATAAGGAGAAACATTCTTGCAAAACAGGTTCGTATAATACACTATACTACACCTAAGTATGTAAGTATAAATAATTCACCATATATGATAAATATAGACATGATGATAAACAAGTATTACAATAAAATTACAATAATCTATTGCTGTTTAATGTCAGAAATTTAAAACAATTGACAGCCTTCCATACTGTTTTTTATAAGTATTTGCACCAAGTATCGCTGTAACACTGATTTAAAAATACTTTTACCTACTACCACACAACATTTAAAATATTAAAGTATTGAATGCAATATTGAAAATACGAGTTAGATCTACAATATAACAAAGCATAATCCAGACGTCAAATCATTTAATTAAAAACAATATCCGACTTACCTGTATTTCTAATAACACTTCTGTTTTTCTTCTTCGTAAGTCGATTAACATTTTTTGTTGCTCCACTGTTAAATCTGTGAACAACATAATTTCAAATATGAATTTATTTGTATAATTTAATAAACTATCATTACTTTGCATACTAGTTTGATAAATTGAAAATATTGCTACAAAAAATAATTTTATTAATCTACATGGACCTTACTTTAAGATTGAAACTGAAGCATTTCTAGGAAGTAGTTCATATGAGCAGAATTAAGGATATAATATTTCAAACCTAAAGGAAAACAGAATCAACACAGAAGAAGATGATGAAAGAATTATGAGTTTTAAAAAATATAAGCAAAGTAACAAAGAACAACACGAAACTCCCAAACATAATAATCATTATTAGCTTTTGCATTAACTTTTAGGGTTGGTGTTGGACATGATATATAATTCTTGAAATGTAAATAATATGAATAATAAAAAATACATTAAAATTTAAAAAATATATTTATAGTTCTAGACTTTTATACAATTTGTATTCATTTAATTTTTATTTCATACAATTCATTGAATCTACCCGTTATTAAACTTTTACCCTCCGAATCCTTTCCAATTCAGGTACAGAATACAGTAGGTCAATGTAGTTAACAAGCTTATTAATCATAAATAATCGTAGCTGAGTCAATGGATTTCCCTTAATTCATTCCTCTTTCATACAGACAACTGATTTCCAACTTCTTCATGCACACCAGTGGTTCCCAAAGTGGTCCCTACGCACCCCAAGGGTCCCTGGGATCATCCAGGGGGTCCGTGGAAAATATAAATTGGTTTGGGAGTCTGCGAAAGGTGCACACTAGTACCACATCTTTTTCTCACCATATCATGAATTTTCTAAAATTATTATGAAAATGCACTAAATTAACAATTACTACATTAAAAAAATATGCCTTTGGTAATACTATTTACCATTGAAGGTATCAAGTTTTAATTTGTAATTTTCATCTGGGGGTCAGTGAGCAAATTTTTATTATGGAAAGGGGTCACTGGGCTAAAATCTACTCGACACTGACACCACAATCATCAGACGCCACAATCTGTTAACTCATTTCAATTGGTAAGCTGAGTTTAATCACACAACTTTGTAAGATATATTTTGAATGTCAATTTAGTTTTTGTGAAACATTGGATTTTCCACAAGTCGTAGTTGGATAACAAGCACCTAAGCTATCGCCATAGATATAGGGAGAAGGATGAACTTTCTTTGAGGAGTATGACTAATCATCGCTTGGCTTAATATAATGAAGATGTTAATATGAACCAAAGTGCTCTTGATCATGTCTGACACTGATTTTTCAAATTATTTCACTTATGCTGGATTTCACAAACCTCGTAGATGAGGAGTAGCGGAGATAGGAGCCACTTATCATTATTTTTCATACAAACTTTGTGCTAGGTGGCTCTTGTCTCCGCTATTCCGCACCTAAGAAGTTGGTGATATCCAGCATTAATGTTTCATAATTATCAGTGCACTAGGCCAACCAGACGGCATGACTCGACTATTTACTAGTATCTATGGAAAAATATTTTTGCAGTAACCATTTCTTTGATTTTTTTAATAAATACCAATTCTGATTTCCTTAAATTCATTCAAATAGAAAAATCGTTTCGTGATGATTTAAGAAAGACAGGAAAGTTATAATTTGTTAACAAAGTAAACATGGGTTTTGAATTCCTGCATTTCAAGCTATTTTTTTATGCTAAAGTGTAAAATCTTGATAATTAGATTTGGGTTGATTGGCAGAAATCGCCAACAGGCGATAAATCCGCCCTTTGTGTGTAAATTTATCTGCAATAAAGTTTTTATTTATTTAGATTTGAAAAGAATATCTTTATGACCAAATCCAAAACCAACCGTTTCAGTAGAATTTTGGAAAAAGATAAACAAGGCTTAGAAGGGGCTATAGCAGCCTGAGAGGGTCACAAATTTGGATGTTACATTATAGGCCCAATACTAACTTACCAAAAAATGAAAAACTACCAGACCTTTTAAAAGGCAGCATGTTTACTTATACTGGACTATAGAGGTCCATAGCTTTGACACATTGCAAGCTATGTGAGATAAGTAAGTACCTACATAATTAATATTCTTAGTCACTGATTAACCACAAAGGGGAGTGATGACAAACACTTATGTACAAGTAGACACTACGAAGTGAGTGATCATATTGTCATTACTTCTCTATGTAAAAAGATGAGGCAAAACATGTCAAATGCAACCTGCAAAATACAAATAAACAAAAAAACATTTCTAGGATAAGAGTTGTGGCATATTATATCTACAATCTTTAATGAATTTAAGTGGACACATACATTGTAATACTGTGTAAATAAGATTACCTAGTTACTGCCCACTATTAATTTAAAGGATTCATCATCATGTTGTTATTATTAAGTCAACCACCAAAATAGGTTTGCCCAAGTGTGTCACATTACCAAATTGATTTTGCTTTTTATCAACCATAAGAAAGTTGTTTAACTGTATCATTTATGTCAAGAAACTGTCTAATAAAAGATCTTTGTTGGCAATACTTTAAGCTGAAGATTTGTAAGAAGATTAGTTGTCAATGCACACTTTCGATTGAAATCTTAATGCGCAATTACGGAATTCTCAAAATATGAATTAAACAAATACTTAAGTGTACTAATACCTCAACAAAAAGGGAAAATACCACGTAACATACAGTTAGTAATAAACAAAACATTTAGTTAGTTGAGCTATTACAAACCTGTGTGTGCAAACATTGCGACATGACATCCCGAACCACCAGGAACACAAAGAGATATATTTTCGAAATCACTAATCATCACAATGAAGCCTTTATTGCTATATATCTAAAAATAAATAAATAATAGCACAAAACTGACATACACACAAATAGTTGTTAGTTGTCATTCAACGCGGCCATATTGTTTTTGCGCTTGCGCCATCGGCCATAGATAAATTATTAAACCCTGTTCGTAAATGCTGTACATAATGTGACGGTTTGGAAAATTATAACGACTGCCGACTGGAACAAAATAACTCTTCAGCGAAATGTCTGTGTCCATAGAGTGAGGAGTGCAGATAATATCGGCCATTTTTTTTCCATTCACCCAAATCATGCGGAAAAACCATCAGCGACATAATATATTTGGGAAAAACAGTACTAAGATAATTTGATTAGGTACTTCAATACTCAAAGGGAAAAACTATGTGAAAATCTCGTGTCGATGTGATGTTTCGAGTTTATTTCTAGAGTGCGTTGGACAGAGGACGAGAGCAAGAAAAATATAAAACAAAAAATAAATAGGTAGGTATTATTTATTGCATATATATAAAAACACACAAAGGGCGGGCTTATAGCCAAATGGCAATTTCTGCCAGCCAACCCAAAAATATCTGGTTAATATATCACTTACTGAATACTAATTATTATTATTTGTGAGGTCCTAAGCTTTTCAAATTCTAGTGTAGTCTGCTTATCATACCAATATCTGAAGTTCAAACTTTACAGGGGACAGGCATGTCCCTGATTGGTGTGGAATTCAGTTATTCAGGATTTGTAATTTCAGGTATTAACATAACAATCCATTTAAGTATATGACATCCTTTCAGCAGTAATTTTAGCTACTATACTTATTTTGAATGTTCCCTCCATTACTGGGTTATACTGTGATGGTATAGTAATTAATAGTATGCATAGAATTTTTATAAAAATTGCTTTTTCTCTACAACGAATGTGTTTATGTTAATGAAATCAAAATCTAAAAATACCTACTAAGGAATAAAAAAAATGGTAATAAGTTTTGTATTTTTGCATTTTACAATTTTTGTTCATTAAATAAAACACTTTTAATATTTTAGAATATCTTAATACTTTATTATCACAAAATTTAGTAGGTACAATTACACCTAGAAAGTTCATTATATTGAATAGGGATAAGTAATCCCATTATTATTTTATGACTTAACCTTTAGGCTCACCACAAACGTCCCGAAGTTCAGTTAACGGAATCGACCGTTTTGCAAAAATGTTCCGACCAAAACCTCTTTCTGAATTTAAAATCAGGGTGACGCTGAATTCAGAGAGAGGTTTTGATCGGAACTTTTTTGCAAAACGGTCGATTCCGGAACTGAACTTCGGGGCGTGTGTGGAGAGGCTTAAATGCCTTATCTCAAAACCTGGATTACTTTATTGTGGTTGAAGTTTATACGAAGCCAGCGATAGTATACAAACCTACACACTCGAATTCCATCACCACCATGATTGGTGACGTCACCTTGTATCGGTGACAAACACCTTGTCTCGGTGACAAACACTTGAACTGCGGAATATTTTTTCCCATACATTTTCTACCACTGTCGGTGACGTCATCATCGTCAAATGTCACCTTGTCACGGCCTCGGTTTAGAATAAAGATTCAAAATAAATTACAACAATATAAAAATAAATCAAAATAATATCCTAATTCTACTGGGATCCCCAGGGTATAGAATAGGCCACAACTTTTTAAACACTTTTTGTGCATCCTGTAAAAACCTGCTATTCATAAAACTTCCGTAAGACAATTCACATATACATATCTTTTACAACAAAGATGTTCACCATGTAGTTCATCACCATTTCTAAATGTCATAGGTAGGTATATAAATGCTTGTACAATAAGGAGTGTGTGTTCATGTGTGTTCAATCCACATACCACATTCACGGGTTAACCCATTATTGGGATATAAAGTGATAGTCAGAGCTGTTCCGAGTACAGGCAAAAAGTACTCGAGTACTGAGTACAAGTACTGTACACAAAATGTACTCGAGTACAAGTACAAGTACTCAGTAATAAGTACTCGAGTACTTATACAAGTACAGAGTACCGAGTACATCACTGACCAATGAAACACCAAATTTCATTACATTTTTTTTCATTCTTCTTCTTCTTTCGTATGCACACGACCATTGTACAAATTTTGCTATAAGGTTCGCAGATGCACGGGCTGGGCGATTTTGGGAGGGGCTCTGACCCAGCTTCCGAAGGAGAGCCCAAGCCTTTCGACTTGAGTGCTTGAAGTCTAAGCTCTCCATCAGTGTAGACCAGCGATCTTTTCGGGCTGTGTCGAGAGACTCTAGCAGTTGGTCCGCTACGTTTTGATTTTAAGTGTTCAGAAATTCATTATAGAGTCTCTCGCACTCTTCATTCCAGCCCGGCACATACGCTTTTCGAAAGCCTCTGGGGATTGTTTTCTTCGCTGTGGCGAGTATAAGGTCCACAATTTTTTTATAGTTGGTAGGGAGTGGATCTAGGGTCTCAATTTCGTTGTCTAAGATGGTCTTATAAGTTGCCCAGTCCGCCTTCTGGAAGTTCCATCGGGGTTTTGGTATGGAGTGTATGACTGTGAGTGTGTGTCCAATCGTAGCCATCACAGGCCTGTGTTGACTATGGGGAAAGTCCCCGGCCACGGTACGAGAAATAGGTTGGGATCTACCCGAGCCGTCCCTGGTGACAAGGCACAGATCTGGATTATAGTCGCGGTTCCACCTGGCAGAGCGGAAGGTGCCCCTCTCCTTAGCATCAAATATGAGCTGCAGATTGGTCACATCCATCCACTACACAAGCTTCTCCCCCTCCAGGTTTTCGCTCTGGTACCCCCAGTCCGTGTGGTGACAGTTAAAATCTCCGATGAGCACAGTAGGATGGGACACAATGTTCGGGAACATATTCTCTGGCCAAGAGCGGCTTGGAGGTTTGTAGACGTTTACCACAGTGAGTTCATTGATCCTAACAGCTATGATTGATATGTCATCTACGTCTGAGGTGTGCACCACTGCCCAGTTTCGGATGTTTTCGCGGATGTAAGTAGCGCAGCCATATTGACGATGGTGCAGTGCAGCGGCCAGGGTGTATCCCTGCAGCCTTCCCCTGGACAGGAGTTGTTCCTCATTTGCAGTATGCATTTCCTGCAGCAATATTACGTCAGTGTTGTTCTCAGTTGTCAGTCTTTGGAGATATTCAGTCTTAGCCTTGCTAATACCCTCGATGTTTAGTTGTAGAATCCGGACATTGTTGCCAATGTCCTTCGTCGAGTAGCCCTGACAAGGGCTGTTTGAGCAAGATCTTGTAACGGTTCGCTTCAGATTAGACTTATTCATTGCAATTTTCACTTTTCACTTGTACTTTGGTCGCTTGCTATCGTGGTAGAACTTTAGCCGCATTAAGGAATGCGTTGCCCGGGGTGTACCAGCATGGAGGCATTCTACCTTTACACCCCATTTATTTATTATAAAAAAAAACAGTAATAACTACAACAAAAACAAAAGTAAGCAATGGATTTTATTGCCATACTAGGCGACAGTCTGTTCTGGAGCAATACTAACCACAGTACAATATTTCAAGGTCACATGTAGGATAAAACATAAAATAACAAAGTACAAAAGAGTAAGTCAAATGATTAAAAACATTAAAGCTGATATGAGTATGTAATGTACTCGAGTTCTTGAAATGTACTCGAGTACTTGAAATGTACTCGAGTACTTGAAATGTACTCGAGTACTTGAAATGTAATCGAGTACTTGAAATGTACTCGAGTACTTGGAAAAGTATTCGAGTATTTTTTTTGGTCTAAAATGCGCCGAATACAAGTACAAGTACATATAAATAAATGTACTCGTGACTGAGTACTGAGTACACAAAAAGTACTCAAAGTACAATGTATGAGTACTTGTACTCGAGTACCGCCCAGCTCTGGTGATAGTACAGTAGTTATAGTAGTAGAAATATCATAAAATTCAGCGATAAGATTCACTCGCTCTGAGTGTCTTGACTTAAGGCGCAGTGAGGCAGTTTATTGTGTGGGCTTTTCTCTAACTGCAGAAACAAAAATATTAAAATAGTAAAACCAAATGGTAACAGAATATGTATAATAAGCTACCTGGATATAACTTCTTTTTGGTATATTATAAATCTAAATAACCTATTGCATTAACTACATGTATAACTTGTAGTATAAAATATTAAGTACCTATACTTGTTTTTCTTGTGCATCTCATCTTGTTAAATAAATCAACACAAAATATATTTGATTTATCCTATTATTTATTTAGTGTGCATTTCCAGAGAGTCAGCTATAAAACCGTTTAAAAATATGTATCTAAATCTATTTTAAATTTGTACATATAGTATAACTATTTCCATATTGCCGCAAGGATATGTTCTTTAATACTCATCACAAACATAACTTGTGTAAAAAGATAATTTTGTCTTGTATAAAATTTATTAATACTTTGTATACAATAATGTAAATCAATTTCTTATTATCAAACTTGGCCTTAAAAAAATATTTTCCTTTTTTTGTTTCTTCTGATCTTAATTTAATTTAATTTAGACATTAATTATCAATATTCACAATATCAGAGACCCTCTTATTAAAAACTACCAAATAGAGGTAAGTATTAAATTCAAATTGATAACTATTCATTATTGCTGAATTATTTTTTATGCTATGTCAGCCACATTGATGAAGAATGGTTTACTGAAATTCTTTTCCACACAATGAGCATAGTTCAATAGGTACTGTATTAACAGATACTAATTTTCCTTATGCTGTTAATTACTTCAATTACAAAACAATATAATATAAAAACAAATCCTACCATATACTAATCACAATACAAAAATATTTAAAATACATCCCCACTTTCTCGGTAGACGTTGGGGCAATGTGTTCTTGCCATAGCACCGTAAGCTACATCTTTCTCACGAGTCAATATGTTTGTTTCAGAACTGAATTTATTCCAGACATGTATTATGTAGGATTTCCTTATTATATTAAATGCCATCACTAGTCTGTGTGGATCAAAGAAGAGTCTCCAGTTGTTCCAATAAATTGGATAGAAGTAGGATTGTTTGTATACAGTGAAACCTGAAATAAATATTCATGTATTCATTTTTCCTACTAGGAATATGATGTCGGTTCATTATATTTCTAATTGCATTTGCTTCTCTTTTATCTTATTACGTCAAGGAGTATTTTGTAATACTTTTGGTAACCGGGTAATTTAACAAAATCACAAAATATGTTAAGTTATTAGAATGAAGCGAGTTATTCTTTTGAGCCAATCTAAGTAGATCAAAAGTTTTAGTTTGTGATTCTCTGATTTCACGTTTAAATAACATATTAATCAATGTTTACCTTTGCATCTCTTTGGATTCATAAGAGAGGTTTTTTCAATTTTACAGACTCGTTGTAACACTCTCGTTATAACTCCAGGTCCATTATGTCCCCATTTATCCCCTCTGAAATTTGTAGACAGCTCCCTGAAATTTACAACCAAGTAATATTACAATTCAAACAAAGCATTACTTCTCATGACCAAAAGAGATAAGAATTAAATATATTTAAGCTTTTTTGCCTGATTTCTGACACAGAAATGTTTGGTAAACAATTTGTATATAAATATTTTAAACTGAATGTAGGAATCATGCAATACTAACTTCAGACATAATCCAGCCAAGTAATGTCCCTCCTTCTCATGATCTAAATTTATGACTCCAGCTGCCACATCATATTTATCTTCTGCTCCTGCATAGTTTGGTGGAAGACTTTCTAAATTTTTCATGACAACCACATCTAAATCCAAGTAGGTACCACCAAACTTCCATAAAGATAAAAATCTCAAGACATCACTGGTATGAGAATTCAAATAATATGAAGATTTCAACTCTCCACTCTCGTACCATTCTTCTAAAGGAGTATTCTTTATGTAACTTCCTAGATACACCCTCCTTATTTTTATGTTATTGTACTTGAGCAATTGATTCAATATCCTGTATTTCCCTGATGATATTGTGGAATCGTTTGGAAATCTAATAGGAGATGTATATAATAAGTATACAGATGTGTTAGGATTAAGTTTAGCCGCAGATTCTACAGCACATGCTTGTCTAGGTGTGATGCTAATTATTTTATCTCCTGCAAAGTTACAAGATGTCTCGTGAAAGAAAATTGATTTTCCTTTTGGAGGAGGACTCTCTTTTTCATTTATGATATCTGGGATACCATTTTCTATTACTTCATCATGGCAAAACTTCTCCTTGGAGTTAATACCAATATAGTTGTATACAATTAACAGTAAGCAGTATATAATTAAACACATAAAGAGAAGTTTTAATCTAGTTCCTCTCAAATACTGACAACGGAATTTTCTAATACTTCTTATTTTAGAATATACATAAGTGAATGTTGAATATTGTGTCATGATTATTTAATTCCATACAATTGTAATGAAATCCTTTCAGTTGAATGTCTCCTTATGTTATAAATGTATTATTATGGAAGCCATCATTCTGATATTAACTTCCATTCCCTTTGTGTTATAATACCCTAGAAATAATATTTTATTGGTACAAGTATTTGTTTATAATATTTGCATAATACAATTAGCTTACGAATTATTATTATTTATTTTCTAACAGCTAAGAAATCTACTTATTTATATACCTACTTATCTTAAACTATGCATGATTATTGTTTTGAATAGTTAACAATTATTTTATATTTTCTGTAGTTTAGTGAAAATCCTTCATAATATCTTAAAATGATTATTCTGGGACAATCACAGATTTCAGTATACTGACAAAAAAATATTTGATTAAGTACTTCAATAATAATCAAAGCAGATTTCACTTCAACTTTCCTTAGCAAAACAAATCATCTGAAGGGAGAAGATATTTGTAATATAAGGAAATAATACATCCAATGATGTTAAAGAGAATTTGCAGATATCCTTGAAATCATCCTAACCAACATATAAGCTTTTAAATTTATTTGTAGATATTATCTCTATTATATCTCAATATTCATGTTGTGTGTAATATGTATGTAACTTGAGATGATTGCATAAATCTGTATGATGTTTCTTACCTAACTTAACAGGAACATGACACTAATATTTTTATTACAGACATTGCAAGATAATAAATAATACAAAACTTCTCCAACACTGTTTCATTGGATTGAACCTTTTGTAATCACACAAACATTTTTTATCCTGTTTTTTACTTCGTTATGTTGATTAGAATTCCTGTATTGTTAGTCATACTTGTTGGAAAACTCACGTAGAGGCGGAGTTATAAATTACAGTCGGTTCCTTACACAGCGATATTGATATAACACTCAGTAATTATATTTATGTTTAAACACAAAACGAGGAAATCTAACGAACGAACATAATATTTCTTGCAGGATGTCATTTGTGGATGGACGACTTATTACACCGAGTTCCTAATACTGAGAAGTGCGCATGCCGGACATTCTTTGGTAGGTATGAGTTTTCCCCTCCAAAAGGGATCGCAACCCCTTTAATATTATTCCACCGCTACTGAGTTATGTAGGACGTAGGTAGTTGAACAAACCAAAGTACTATTGTGTTTAAGAACTTGAAATAAATACGAAAAAAATGCTTATAATTCCTCCAGTATTTAATTATAATACTCGTATTAAAGGATTTCTATGTCAGTACGATTAAGCTCTTTTATACCTAGAGGTTACTTTAATATTATATTGACGAGGTTACTAAATTCATTGGTACCTACCTACATCAACACTACAAAAAAAAACAGTAGGTAGGCAAGTATATAAAAATACTTCAGTAGAAAAAACTACCAACTGTATGTCGCCATACCTACTGCAATATATTTTGAAATCACAGACACATAATTAATTACGTAAAGTTTTCAGGAGAAAAACAATGGGCGTTATTAACAATATGAAACAACCATAAAAATAAAGTTTGTACGAGTTTTAAAGATATATCAATGCAATAATTATGTATTTTTGTTTCCCGATAGAAAATATAAAAAGAGACAACTTTTATGCAGTGTAATGTTTTGCGTTCAACTCGACTCAATTAATTGTAGACGGAGTGTGATCAGGGCCAGGAACAGGACACTAGCGTAGCCAGGGGGAAGCTCGGTGCCCCCTTTACAAAAAAGCTTCTTTTATTATGAGAAACCTGCTTGACCACGATTACTTAATAAAACTATTTCTCCTGCAGCGTAAGAGCAAAACTGTTTTGTTCACTTTTTAAGAAATATATTCTTTTGGGATTTTTTACTCTGAAATATTTAATGGCATAGTACAATTTGTCAAAATGCTTTTTTTGAAGATGTTTGGCACATTTTATATTTTTTCAGATAATGTATACCTACTGTTTACTGCACATTTCTTGGTTTTAATTAAACCTGTTGAACCACAATTAGGTACTAAGAATTTCAAAAATGAAGAACGAATGGGGGGAGGCAACGTAGAAGACGGAAGTTCGAGCCTTTCAGACTCCTCCAAGTAGAATTGCATGACTGGCTCCGAGCTTCAAGGTAGACGACTCCTGGATAGACGACGGAACGACAAAGGAGAAAAAGAACCACACCTGTTTCATAAAAAAATCTCTTCTGCATATCTTGAATTAGTATTATTTTTTGACTATTTTCATAACTAAAACACCTTTTTCAAAGGTGTTATGAAGAACGTTTCGCCTGTGGCGCTTATTTTTCACGATGCTCAACAAAAGTCATTTTCCACTTTTCAGAGAACCTTGAAATTTGTCATATGTGGTCAATTTGCATAGTATAAAATCGTATAAAGGTGAGCATTGCATATGTGTCATTGTGTTGATCTGACATCCAACCCGTGCCCCCTCCCACCTTTAAAAAATCGTGGACCCGCTACTGGATCAGGATAAGTAGTGGGATAATAATTGTTTGTATCTATGTGGTACTAAATGTATAATTACAAACTTTAAATTTAGTGTAGACTCTGCGTGGCTTATCATTATTGGATGCGTATAGGTACGTATAATACCACAATCAAGAGTATGAGTATCTATCTACAATATGTACCTACAAAGCTTTATCGTTTCTATACATTTCGGTTAAAATATCTTCAATTTTTGCCGAGGACAGAGCTGCGTGGCGGGGATTAGTCAAGCAACGGGTGTTTGGGTTTGGAGATCGCGACCCTCAGCAGTGAGGAAATCGACAGGAGAGAGAGAGAGATCTTCAAATTTATTGAAAACATCCGTTCATCTTAATATATGTATGCTCTTCCCGTATGAATCATCTGACTATTTAGATCCTGTAAAATAATCGTCGCCACAATAATACGTCAAAATGATACATAATGGCCACATGCATCTAATTCACGTTACATGCAATATACATATACAACATCATCTTAAATCCTTTAATTGTTTTTGCATTGCATATCTTTTGATATGATTATTACTAGGGCTGTCCGTAAAGTAAGTTTCCCTGTTCGCCACGAGCGCGCGGATTGTTGTTACGTGCGGTTCGGCAACACTGGATCGTAGCTTGGTCTTTCCCCTCCATATCGCCACCCGGACGAACTCGCTGTGACGCTCAGTTCAAAGCTCAGTGTCTGTTTGGCAGCCGTAAAGAAAGGAGCTGCCGATCGCATCTCCCCCCAGGTATGAAGTAAGCTCCGTAATTCGTTTTTTGTGTGCCAAAGGCCATCCGGCGACGCAAATTCATTCTCAACTGACAGAAGTGGATGGAGAAAGGTGCATGAATGTTCAAATGGTGCAAAGAACTCAAATAAGTCGAACGGCCATCGGTCAGAGACGAAACGATTGCGAAAGTGGACCGCTGTTTGTCATGGACGTCTGTGGGCCCTTATTTGAATTCTTTGCACCACTTGCGCATCATTTGAACATTCATGCACCTTTCTCCATACACTTCTGTCAACTGAGAATAAATTAGCGTCGCCGGATGGCCTTTCGCACACAAAAAACGAATTACGGAGCTTACTTCATACCTGGGGGGGAGATGCGATCGGCAGCTCCTTTCTATACGGCTGCCAAACCGACACTGAGCGTCGCAGCGAGTTCGTCCGGAAGGCGATGCGGAGGGGAAAGACCAAGCTACGATCCAGTGTTACCGAATCGTACGTAGCAACGATCCACGCGCCTGTGGCGAACAGGGAAACTTACTTTACGGACAACCCTAGTAGATACCTATTTATACATTTTTTACATAATACTTCTCCCTCTGCCCTTTAGGTAAAGGGTGTCTCAGTAAGAGTGCACTTTTCATTTTAAAATAAAAACAAGGTGTTTTTGTCCTATTTGTTGTGATATTTTTTATTGGGAGTAAAGAAGACATGTTCCGATTTAGTATGGAATAAAATATCCGGAAAATGACCCCTACGGCTCTTATAACAGGCTATTACTCTTTTCATGAAATTTTCCATGACTTTTTCACAGAGATGGGGCTGTATCTCACCGATACGATAAGTGTTTAGTGCATTTAACAATATCATAAGTACACATTCAACGCGTTGGTATAGATAGATTATTGTTTCCCAATATAATTCATACATAATATTTATTTATGACAATGTCATACATATGTATTATCTGTTGGGTGTGAATAGAAATGTTAGCTTTATTTTAGTCATTGTATAAACCCCAAATATATGACAATTACAGATAATGAGACAAGGGCGTGGGGGTATTTATTTTTAAGGTAACCAGTAAACAACAAACAGGACCGAAATTCAAATTTCGTTATCAAAATAAATTATTAATTCACACATTCATACGTGCAACAAAAACTCTTGAAATCGATCTCATTAAATTACCTACAGCCACATAAGGAGATATTGTATTAATATAAGTTCAAGATCACATCATCATCATATACTTCTTATGTAGATAGCCAACCAAATAGGTATACATATTACATATGTATTAATTATTATAATTATTTAATACATTATATTTGGATACACATGTAGGTATGGGTCTATTATTGTCTGGTGATATGAAATGTTATTACATCATACCTAAATAATATTCAGCAATATTGTAAATTATAACAATTTATTTATTATCGGAATACAGTAAGACACACATATCATTTTAATTATATTTATTGCAATACGACGGAATAGGTCTAAAAGAATGTTCTTGATGATCATTCTTGAATGATCGCATGTTTTTAGGGATTTAACTGCGTGTATTTATCATGAAAATTTTCCCAAGCTTTCGAGTGTCGGTTTTGCTATCATCTTCAGGTTTTTCATATTTCGTCCTATTCAGATACTTTATTCTGAAGATGGAATCACATCACACCGAAAGCTCGAGCAAAAATTCCAAGATAGTTACTCATAGTTAAATCAAAATCCCTAAAAACTGACAATCACTGGATACTGAAAAGGAATTATCCTGAAACCACAAATCCCGTCTTAATTTATACCTATTCCTACATAGGACCTTTAAGGACCTGATCAAGACAATATTAAGCATTTCATTGCACCAAAATTATTGGATTTTCCATCAAGATATTTCTGACAAATTAGATCATCCGTAATCATCTACCAAAGAACACGCATCATGGAATATTTATAGTTCTCGTGAGGTAATTTTCAGCAATCAACGGGTTTCGTCTTTTACGATTGATGCAAGAAAAATCAGGAAAATGTGTGATCGAGATTTCAAAAAGGAATTCATATCAATCGCCGACGTCCATTTTTAATTTAATTCCAACAAATTTCATTATCCCTTCAGATCTGAGTTCAAATAACCATCTATTATTAAAAAGTTTTAGGTAATATGTGAGCTTCATGTAAATTATTACCGCCTGATGAAAGTCCCATATTTTTCAACACACTCATGATGGTGCCTTTGGGTGTAAAATTGCCTATTGTATAGAGTACGTGTTGGATTTGCTGTATCCAACTATGGATGGCACAACTTATAGAACATAGGTAAATTCTCATTTTATATCACCGTCAGGTAACTTTTGCCTTTATTATTTTGTAGGCATTTTATCTTAAAAAAGTGTGCAAATTATGGTAGTAGGTTGAATACATAAGTAAAGTGCATCAAAAATCATTGGTGCATGGATTGATCGATTAGAAATTTCATTACGGTAATTAATTTATTTAAAGGTCATATAATTAAGAATTTATTGTACAATTAATCATTTTATTTTACAAGTACATATGCTCTTAATATTTTCGCATATTGAATAATTATTAAGAGATAAAACGTCTCATTTTCGTTTTCGTCAAAAATACATTAAAGCCGGATCTTTTGAGGGTTTCTTGTGGATATTAGATATAATAATAATAAGTGATTATCTACATTTGGAAAATATGCAACGATATAAGTGTAAATAATTAATATTGTAATCAAATCATAAAATAAACAATAACAATATGTGTTTGTTCAGGTCAAAGAACATTATATCAAGTTCTATCACAACGCACAACTCTTCAGTCCATATAACAAGCAATCAATCACATCATCTTGTAAGAAATTTAATTAAACATGAAGAGTTTTTGATTTTTCTTAAATACAAACAGTAAATACAAATTCATGCATAACAAATACATGCAAATTATTAGCTTATTGCAGAGTTTCTCAGCCATACCAAGTGTTTTGAGTCTATAAATTTGTGTTGTGATTGTGTTACAAATATTTTAACAATTTTCTTAACAACAATGTCTAATTAGTTTTATGTGCAAATATAAGAGACAATGGCAAGTTTAGAGGATGGTCCTCTGGATACGCAATGCAAGGAATATCCAAAAAATAGATCGATATTCGCTAATTTATTCACTGCAATTGCATTTATTTGTACCATATGTATATTGCCCGCTCTTGTCTGTTGCTTTGTGTGTAAGTTGTTGCGATTTTTTGTGATTTAAAAGTAGATATTGAATAAGGTACCTATAGGTAAATTTCATACGTAAACAAATTATTATTTTTTTAAACAGGATTCATTTAGGCAAATTTCAATACAAATGTCTTGTAATAAAATGTAAGCTCTAATTTAATACCAACACCTTGTATAATTTAGTTTCGAAGATAACGAAGAAATTGTGGATATCTGTATTATCTAGAAACTTCCCAACAGTAAAGTTTGTGGAGGCAGATTCTGTAAGGACATTACTGGATACATTAAGAAACCACGGCGTCATCAACGTGCTGCTTATTGTAAGAGGTAAGTGTATTTGATCTATCTTCGTTGTTTTCTAATCATACTATAGACATTTATAGACTCGTCGATTGTGTTAGTAATCAGAGCGACAATTTTCCATCCAGCACTTGAACAAAATTAGTTTATTTGCATTTACATCACTGAAATTGTACTAATGCATTTCATTTATTCAGGAGTCTGCAATCCTGATGTTGTGAAACAAGCATTAGAAGAGCACATAGTTGAGAGGAAAAACAAAAAAGGAGATCTCCTGTATCCTATTTTACGACATAGACTTTTATCGTGTTGGGGAAATTATGCATGGGCATTCACAGATGAATTCGACATAAGGAATCATGTCATAGTAGGAAGTCTAAAGCACAGGGGCAGATCTGTTAATGATCGCAATCTTCAGGTAATCAATTTGCCCCAACATTTGAATTAATAAAATGAAATAAAGCCCGGTATGATGTATATACTTTTCTTTTGCAGGAATATGTTAGCGGAATAACTTCCAAGTTCCTTCTAAACAATCAGCCACCATGGCAAGTTACGATAATTCCCAAAATAATATCCAGCGAACCAACATATGGAATTCTAGTACGAGTCCACCATTTAGTACTAGAAGAAGGATCACTTAATATTGGTGATTTTTTGTGCTTGAAACCTGAAGCAGAGCAATTCGGTGACGAAACGAATTCGGATGAATTGAATGAACAAGATGAATATGACAATACAAGTCCACTCTCGGATATTGAATATACTCCGAAGGCTATTTCAGCATTGTGCAATAGATTAAATGATAGTTTATCAAATCATTGGAACGAATTTATATCCGATTTTGACCCGATAACATCACCAAAACTTTCAAAAAGGACCCCTGGATTTTTTGATTGCTTAGCTATAACATTAATTGCATTAGTGTCGGCTTATAAAGACACACGTAAATACATGGAGATTTCTGAACATCGAAAACATATAATGTCCTATTTATTGTCCGCTTTCAATTATGAAAGAAAAAAGAGAAAGTTAACAATTTCAGCGTTTATTTTATCATTAGTTATTACGTTTAATCCCATATCTGCTACTATAAATTGCATAAAAGTATTGTGGTGGATTAATATGACATGTTTTATAAGGATTCCTCTTCACCTCTATCAAGAGTAT
Organism: Ceraclea dissimilis; assembly: GCA_963576895.1. NCBI lineage: Eukaryota > Metazoa > Arthropoda > Insecta > Trichoptera > Leptoceridae > Ceraclea > Ceraclea dissimilis. The sequence continues at coordinate 15,137,018 of OY756361.1, read as the reverse complement.
TTAGCTGTAAAGTCTTGTATTACACATGATTTCTGTATGTACCCGAACACAGCAATTGGCATTTTGTTAAATTATCTTCCCCTTCTCTTCGATGCAGGGAAAGAGATTTATTATATAGCAACTCTTATATATTCAGCACCAGCGGCCATTATTTATGAAATGTTTTTTGGTAACAAAAATTTAGAAGAACATCAACTCCAAAAAACTTCATCTTCGGGTAGAAAAGTGGTAGCGTGGTCTGAGCCAATTTCTAGGAAATACGTTAATGAAATTGCCGCCCGAGAACATGTTACAGAAACAGAAATATTATTAACTATGACCTCAGCCTGCATAAAAGATTATTTCCATCACATGCACCTACCAGCACCAAAATCTGTATCAACTATTACTAAGGTGGTGTCGTATGATAGACTTCTGTCTACCCACGACCAGAAGTTCGATAGTGAAAAGAATAGAGGAATCACTTTCTTAACACTACCAATAAATAATTACAACACATGCATAAGAGAGTGTCACGATGATATCCGATCTGTTTCCAATGAGTTGAAAAGAGTCATTACATCTCAAAAAGCTATATACATTCTTACTTCTTGGCAGGATTATTTGACCGAACTATTTCCATCAGTATATTTGAGAGTTTTTCTCAATTACTCTACAAAGAAATTCTCCATTAGTATCTTAGAAGTGAAAGAGGGAAAACATAATACACAGGGAAAGTATAGGAAGACTTTGTGGAATGATACAGTGACATCAATGTTCTACTGGAGGCCACCACAAAGTAACACAGGTTAGTTAAATATCACTAGTGAGTATTATATCACCGTAACATGAAAGATACGAGTACATTCACAGTACGCACACGCACACTCTCTATAACCGCTACGAGTTTAACAGCAGCTGTAATAGAACTCACATATTTCTGTTTTCAGGCATGTCCCTCACAATTCAGAGATATGGAGATAGTGTTCGCCTTAATGTCATGACAGATTCTCTGTTATCTCCGCAGCACCACGCACCTGCTCGCCATTGGATTAGGGCGGCACGTAAACTTCATGGACATTCCCACGAGGACCATGCAGAAGCCACTCACTCTGCACACAGAAACATTCACCCCGGGCATATGAATGTACCAGAGGTAGAGGAAAGGCAAGGATCTCCAGAAACAAATGAGAGAGACGATGACTCCGCTGTAGAGAGAGAGCGGCATGAATCTCAGGAAGAGTATTTCAACAACTCGGAACTGAACTCAACAGAGGAATCGGCTTCTTCTGAAAATCAATCCTCGCCAACAGCCTCTATGTACGAGTATCTATTAAATAGTGAATATGGGGTAAATGATTTCATCAGAGATGTGCAATTCGAAGATGAAGATGAATAAATAAATAAAAAGTAAAGTTCCTACAGGTACCTAGTTATTATATTCAACACTAATTTTATAATTAGATACAGGTATTTAACTAGGTATCGAAAATTTATCATAAAAAATCATGACTGAAAAACTTAAATAATGCAGTGAAATCAATGTACATAATATACTATTGAACAATACTAAAACTATTATAAAACTACACATATCTAGCCAAGCTAAGAAATAAGTGAGTGATAAGAATGAAATGTCTTTGGCTGAAACTATTGTTGATAATAATATTAATTAATCTTGGATAATTAACTTATTAAGACTGACATTAACGATGCCATATTTTATGTAAGTAAGTTTATTTTATTTGTATATTTTTTTTTATAATTTATTTGTTTTATTTAGGTATGTGAAATAAGGTAAAATTTATTAGTATAATATATTTCTTTGTAACTTAACGAATCCGTCAACACTAGGCCTACTAGGCCTACCCACTCCAATATACACTGCAGCAGCAATCGCTTTGTCTTTGGCCCGCTATATATATAGGTCCGCTTTATCACAACCCTCTACCATTTCTCAGCAGACGAGGAGGTGTTCTTCATCTTGGATGTCTCCACGTAGCTACGGAGGATGTCCTCAGCATCCTCACTTACGCTCCACCTGAAAGTTCTTTTTGCATAACTAATGCGATATGATTAATATTTATTGAGTATTATAAATTTTATTAAACAATTTTGATACATATTTCGGCTTTTTCTTTTCATAATCTAACTCGGGGTTTGGATTTATAGAATTACAATCTTGCGTGACTTGAAGGAATTCCCCGGAATTCCCCCAAATGTTCTATGCACAATCATGTACAGCTACTCCATCTATTGAAGAATGGTATTAAACTGGGGTACATAATAGTTCCCAATGTGTCTACTAGATGGCATTGCAGAAGGAAAGTAAAAAAATATAACGTTTCCTAAACTGATGTCTGGCAGGACTTCGCATATTATTCTGAAAAAGCTTTAATAATTCGAAGACACTTTGTAGAAACACTTCGCATTGTCCAATAGTTTTTTTAAGATTAATGCTTATTTTGTTAAGAAGTGCCTTACTATATTTTTACATCACCAAAATAATCCTTTTCTGACACTGTTGCTAACTTCAACGAATAGAAAGAATTATTTTCTTGTGGGAATGTTCTAGATATTCTCTTTAGTTTGACGTTTTTTATTATTTAAATATTAAACTATTGCAAACCTGGTGATTGTTTTCAATTGATAATATTGTCTGTTTGCCGGCACATTTAAAAACCAGCAATGTAAGTATTACTTTATGATACATTATCCATATTGCATTCACTTTTTTGTATCATAAAATATTTGCTATATTTTTAGTCTAGTCTGCGTGTGTATAAAAATGTCTGGTTATGGTAGGTCAGTCTGCCATGTGAATCCAACGCAGTAAAATTGAATATTATTTACTCACTACTCAGTAAATGAATGAATCACAGTAAGATTTTCCACAGTTTTCCTTTGAAATTTGATGACCAGTATTTTATGCACAAATTTATTACTGATATTATATTTTATTGCATTCATTGGTAATTAACTGTGCGCGTATCAAAATAGCATCCATGTACTTTATTATTGCATTTTATAATGACTTTACATACCTATACATACATTACCTAAGGATTTATAACCATTATATATAGGTGATCTTTAGAATATGGAGGTACATTATTTGGTACGTTTTATATGGTGTTACTCAAATTATATTTTAATGCTTTATTGTCACATTCAATATTCCATTGTTTGCAGTTTTGCTTTACAAACAAAACTAATTGTAATGAAACAGATGTTGAAGACTATTTTTGTAACGCGACGATTGCCTATTCGTAGACGAAGTGTGCAAGACCATTATTTTAAGACTGCTATACTATATTGATTGTTAAATTACCTACTACAATCTATATAAAACAGGTAGGTACATATATGACTGATCTACAATAAACAGACAATTATATATTATTGTTATTTTTTATTCACATCTCCCCACTCACAAGCAACAACCATATGTCTTAAACTCTTAACCCGTGTTGTAATTGATGGAGGGTTGACTTGAGAACCAAACAGTTACCTACTGCACAATATACTTGATATTATGTACCTGTATTCTGTATGACGACAGGACTAGGTGATAATTCTAAATCGCAAGGTGAATATTCACTATTCGGTCAATAACATGTACCAGGTTCCTACCTACGTAGAGGTACGTGTACCTTCCTTATGGGTCTAGTAGCAGGAATTTATGTTGCCATTTTAAAACTAATACACTAGCGGATCCAGGAGGGGGGGCTAGGGGACTGAAGCCCCCTCCAAAACCATGAGTGACAGTACTTTATATACAACAAATCTAGGGGTTTCAGCCCCTTAGCCCCCCCCCCCCAAATTGAATCCTGGATTCGCCACTGAACTAATACCTTAAAATCAAAGGCATTGCTTAGAACCGAAAGAGAGTTTTCCATAATATTTGTATTCAAAATAGGCACTGATCTAACAATATACCACTACCACACGAACCCCATTAGGTAACATTCGAATATCCAAATCTTATCCCGAATAACTTCCGGTTGGCTTTGAAAATAGGAAGTTCCCTGGTTATAGAATATTTTTTTAGTGATCTGGGTTTACATAATTATATTATACAAACACAGTAAGAGCTCTAACCATATGTACCAATCATGTATTCAAATATAGCATTATAGTATCAAACTGTGAAGTCAGAACTTAATAATCTATGTAATTCAACCCTAAACACTTGACTCTTAGAAATGTTGAGCTTCTGCTTAGCTTTTAAAAATGATTGATTGACGTAATCTATATTAATATTGACAATTTGTGATAATCCCATCAAGTTACGGATAGTGTTAGGTGTAGTATACTACTTTACTAATTAGATAAAACTGTAGGTAGGTAGGTACCTACATCGATTTGCTAATGATGCGTATAACCTTATCGTAAATTTCCCGATCGATATTTTTAATATAGGATTGCAAACGTCGGGCGAAGAATGCAATGTAACAATTATATCAATATATTATTTATTTACTTATTATGGTATTTATTGAATCATTATTTGTCACGAAGGTTAGTAGGTAATAAAATGTAAGGTCTTAGTCATAGCCTCGAACTATTTTCGAGCGTCGTTTCCATTTTCTTTTTCTTCTAATCTTTACTGGATGATTTAATGTGATGTAAAATTAACATCGATATTGAATACCATCGATACCATTTTTTTAACATGTTGTGTTGTATTGGTAAAAAAATAAAAAGGATTAATTATATAAATGAATAAATTTGTATAATGTAACTCATTAACTTAATACGCTGCCGCTAAAATTATTTATAATTAATTTCATTATATACAGGGTGTTTGATAGATGGATACAGATATCTTCAGGAGTGATAGTAGAGGTCATTTAGCATTTTTTGAGCCAAACTTAGCTTAGTCAAAAGTCGCACGGTTCTCGAGATATTCGAGATTTTAACTTTTTTTCGAAATACCCCGAATTACTCAAGTTTTAGCCCGATAGCATCGTAAGTAAAGGTACCTACTTAGTTCTATCATTCTTTTTTGTTACCTGAATATGTATTTAGTCTATTTAAATCATAAGTTTCAATCTTAAAAACAATCATGTTAAAAAAATATCGCATTAATGTTTCGAGAAAGAGATATTTCAAAAACGAGTTACGACTTTAAAGCGGATTTTAGATAAGAAAAAAAATGTTCAAAGATTCATAAATCTGGAAAAAACTTCTTTGGTTTATGCTCTTTCAAATGATATACAAAACATTGTAAAAAACATTAGTTTCGAAAATCTATGATACAAAAACTTAAATAGATCACCTCTAATTTAAGCAAATTTCCATACAAATTTACTATAGGTACGGTTGCATAGTGAAAAACACATTTCCTTTCAATTTACTGTTTCCGAATTTGTATGGAAATTTGCTTAAATTAGAGGTGATCTATTTAAGTTTTTGTATCATAGATTTTCGAAACTAATGTTTTTTACAATGTTTTGTATATCATTTGAAAGAGCATAAACCAGAGAAGTTTTTACCAGATTTCTGAATCTTTGAACATTTTTTTTCTTATCTAAAATCCTCTCTAAAGTCGTAACTCGTTTTTGAAATATCTCTTTCTCGAAACTTTAATGCGATATTTTTTTTAACATGATTGTTTTTCAGATTGAAACTTATGATTTAAATAGACTAAACACATATTCAGGTAACAAAAAAGAATGATAGAACTAAGTAGGTACCTTTACTTACGATGCTATCGGGCTAAAACTTGAGTAATTCGGGGTATTTCGAAAAAAAGTTAAAATCTCGAATATCTCGAGAAACGTGCGACTTTTGACTAAGCTAAGTTTGGCTCAAAAAATGCTAAATGACCTCTACTATCACTCCTGAAGATATCTGTATCCATCTATCAAACACCCTGTATATTAAATGATTTACATAAAACGATTATCATTTCATAATTTATGATATTCCAGAAATTCAAGCTGTCTAAATGTCTATCATATAATTATATATTATCCTGCTTAAAAACAATCATTTCGCCCACCCAAGACAACATTGAAGGTAATAAAAATATACTTTACATGCCCAAATGTCGTGTGGAAATGCGGATTACGCTAGAAAATGTAAATATATCTTTTCTCCTTCGTTAATATCATTATTAATTTATACGTAAAAAATATTGGAAATCGCTTATAATTCGTAAAATCCCGGGAGCGAATTTAAAATATCGATGGCTCGATGTGTGATTCGGTGATGATATCACGTGCCTATGGCAGATGTAATTTATTAAAAATATATTATTTGCGATGTTATTTTAAGCGTAAAAATAAGTCAAATCACTAAATAAGCCTTACTTGTCGCATTTTTGTCGAAAGGTGCATAAATTAACAATGATATCAACCAAAATACAGAAGCTTACCGATAGAAAGATACATTACAATTTGAGGCTAAATATATAACCACAGTCCGAAAAACCACGTTAGGGGATAATAAAATGTTTTTTTTAATTAAAATGCATCCTTAGATGAGCGAAACAATTGGATATTAACGTTAAAATATCTAATTACAATCACATTTTGACACTGTGAAAATCGTAAACGTCAAATATCAACAAAAGAATACTTATTGAATTACATGAAAAGGAAGAAATGACCAGAAATGACTTCACACACATTTCATAGTGTTGTATTGAAACAAAAGAATTTGAGCGAATCTATGTCAGTATGTGTTTGATTAGGTACTTCAATAATCAAAGGTCTTAGTATTTTAGTATTCACGTACCTACTTACTTAATCGCCGAAGGTGTGATATTATGCTTACGGTGCAGTCGACGAGTTTTGAGAATGACACTATAGGGTAACTACATACATAATATAACATAGGTTCATACGAGAAACATATTGATATAGGTTGGGGTACCTATACTATAATTGCCATATTAGAGTCACTAAATGTTTCCCAGGCCTGTGCCACATGGCTTTCATCTTACCTAAAAGAACGTCACCATCAGTCTGTGCGCATGCAAAGCGGTGTCCTCTTGGAGTGGTTAAAGTTGGAGGCCGGGGTTCCCCAGGGGGAAATTTTATCGCCTCTACTCTTTTCGATATTCATAAATCCAGTTACACGTCTGTTGCCCTGTCACTTTCATTTATACGCCGATGATCTCCAGATATACACACACTTCAGACTGGAAAATATTTCCACTGCATTTGAGAATACATCCCGATGTTTGCGTCTGATCTCAGATTGGGCCGCACGTGTTGGGCTAATCCTTAACCCCACTAAGTCTCAGACCATGTTCATAGGCAGTCCTTACTATATTTCCAGGTTGGGGAATGCTACGATTCCCCAGACTGTAATGAACTCCAAAGTTATCCCCTATTCAAAAACAGCTAAAAATCTCGGTGTGATCATGGATCAAACTCTTTCCTGGCAGCAACACGTCAATTCTATCAGGAGGAAATTTTTCTTCACACTGCATACCCTAAAAATACTCCAGAAATTTCTTCCTATTAAAGTGAAAACCCTATTGGTCCAATCATTGTTACTGCCTCTCATAGATTACGCCGATACTGTCTTTATAGACCTAAACCAAGATTTAGTTAGCAAACTTGAAAGGCTGCAAAACGTAGGTATTCGCTTCATTTTTAATCTGCGCCGGTCCGATCACATAACAGCTTTCCGTAACAGTCTGAAGTGGTTAACTATACGCCAAAGACGTGAACTTCATACGGTATCTCATGTGCACAATTCTCTCTATTCAACGTCTTCTCCCTATTATCTTAAAGAAAATTTCGAATATTTAGCGCGTCACGACGGACTTCCATTGAGGTCCAACAGCGAGCGTCTTCTTGCAATACCTATCCATAGATCAGCCTTTCTTTCTCACTCCTTCATGGTGGATGGTGCTCGTTGTTGGAATAGTCTTCCCTCTACCATTCGCACTGCGGAGTCAGTGCACTCCTTTAAGAGAGCGGTGAGAAATCGCATGTTGGCGTCGAATGCGGCATCTGAATCTGAATCTTAGGACTAAATTGTAGTTTCAACTATATATGTTTTTATGTTTGTATGCATTCTGTATCTTGTGTATTATTTTTTATTCCGTTTTTATGTTTTTTTTTCTCACATGTGTTTGTATGTATATATTTTCTACTTCGTATATTATTTTATTCAATTTCTATTTTCTGTTTTTTCCAATATTTTTGTTCAATTTCTTTTTTTTTTCTTCTGTTTTTTCCCGGGGTTAACTGGAAGAAATCGCAGTTCTGCGATAAGTTCGCCCTAGTGAACAACGTTTTATAATCTGTATGTACTATGTCCATTTTGTATATTTATATGTGTTTGTTGTTTACTTTAAGTTTAAATAAATAAAAAAAAAATAAAAAAAAATTTTTTTCGTCTTAACTTTTACCTCTTACTGATACGAAAATAACCACGTCTCAAAAGATAATGAAATGAAAATTAAGAATTAAAAAAGTGTTTACATTTTACGTTAGACACCAGCGTAATTAGGTACTTATTCCCGCAAGGTTTTCCCAGCATCATGAATCCATACTCTGCTGTGTGTGTGACTCTGTAAGTACGAGTAACATTGCATACACATTACACACTTCACCCTGAAAACAACATCTTTATTATCAGTTTCGAAAGCTTGACCTCCATGATTTACTATACTCGTATAACAGCAACGAAACACCCAGCGATAGATATTTATTTTGTTTAATGTAAGAGCTTTAAGTTATTTTCAATGAGGGTAATAAGCAATAGACCAATAAATTAGATTTTGAAACATATTTATTATTCATTATAAATACATTAGTCATTAGTGCAAACATACATAGTTATTTTGATAGTATTACTTTGATAATATTAATATATCGATCGATACCTGATAAACATCACCCTTGGAGATATTAGATAGACTATACATAATCACGATAATCAATAGATAGTTATGGTACACAATTTCCCGAGGAAACATATAGATTTGTTGATATAGATAATTGTATTGAGTAGGTGCCATCCTCCTTTGATTTTGTTGAGAACTTATTCTTTCGTTATGTGATCTCTCCGAGAAATTCGTAGACTTCTACTATACTTACTACTTATGTAGGTATATTTAAAAGCTAGGTGTTTCGAAATTTCATAGACAACTGAATTAGGTATTTGTTTGTAATTGGATAAATTCATCATAACTTTGTCTGCGTAGTCTCACTGACCCACACATAAGCAGAGACTATAGGGAATGTACCCATATTGTCCCATATGAGAATATAATAAGCTGGTACCTACCTACATGCATTTATTGTTTCATTGTGCCTTTGTGTTGGTAAGCTGTATATTCACTTGTCATAACCACATTATACCAGATTTTTGCAGTATGAATACGTGCTCTGCTCAACTTAATCCACGATGAAAACAAAGTAGCAACTAGAGTTTTGGCAAATCTCTGATGTGAGTATTTTTCAGAGGAGTTATTTAAATCCAACGTAGAAGTGTTTACTTTTGCCAAAATGATAAGAAAAGACATAAGTACTAATGTATGAAAACCTACTATTTATATATTAATTTAGTGCCTTTTGTTATTTTTTTGGCTTATTCGTATTTTTGTCAATGTTATCTTGAATATTTTCGAAATCTTTAAAAGATTGTCAAAAGTATTTCATTTATGTTCCGATTGCAGCGTCTACGAAACCTCCTATCTCAACAATTTAATTTCAGGCAAATTGAAGGCACGCAAAAAACATGTTATTTATGTTCTTCGCTACCATCGCATTGCATCAATGCGAGGCGACGCCGACGCAATGACGGTGATTTTCACGCTCTCACATAAAAAGTAGAGTAAGTACATATACCCTCCGCGGGTTCAGCGTATGAAAAATTATAGTCCTTCGGTGTTAAAGAAGTTTTCATTGAAAGCAGGTTTTGATTTAGATTCTGAACTACTCATATAGGTACATAATTTTCTCTTTAAAGAGTATAACACCCACTGACACCTTACATTCGGTAAGGTAAGGTGTAAAATATATTTGGTTTTCCTAGCTCCATTCAGTAAGATCAATAGTTTAAATTGAGACAAGGTCTTTTTATATACCATATATCTCAATAAAGCAAAGCTATTTCCGCCAAATAGTTAAAGACTTGGTGAAAATTGTGCATGGTCACATACCCAACCACGTAAATAATTATGTTATTAAATGCTCTACTTCCATATTTCATGCATTATTCTCCATATTACTAAGTCTGTAAACAATAATGATTATATACCTGTGATATTAGGTACACCTACCTATGTAACTTTACATCAGAAAATATGTAATATTGGCACCGTGTTGGAATTTCACCATTTGCGCAAAGCTGATTAATAAACTTGCGAATAGAATGACGCACATTGAAGTGGAGTGGAATAGACTGATATATCTACTCGTAAATACACCAATACCTATATGAGGATCAAAACATTTTCTTTTTCATTAAATGCCTGCCTACCAATATTCATTCGCTGAGGTGTAATTGGATTGTAAGAATGGAATGAACGAAACATTCGGTTCCATGAATACTTACCTTCCTGAGATTTTTCATAACTTATTATATCTATCACCATGCTTTCTTATCGACCTACGATATCAGTTTTCTATTTCACACTTTTGTATTCCCCCAACTATGTTGCCTGTTTTCTTACTTTACGATAACATTACACTTTATTGGGTACATAAATATTTCGTGTCGCGGCGACTACATGTTGACAAACGCATTTACAAAATAAATGTTTGATTATATCAACCAAAGTATACAAATATTTCATACACGCACTGTTTTAATGAGACCTTCCAATAATTAATAAACATAAGTACACATATTACATATTTACATCACGAAACAAGGGTAAGATTTTGATAAGATTGTTTCAGATATTGTATATCATAGCGTACAAACCTATTACAAAAGTATAAATGATTTAATATAATATCGTTATATTTTCCTGTTCCAATAGGTAAGACCTTACTGAAAATTGGAAAACGTCGCTATTTAGGTAGTCCTAATAACTAATTACCGATTGGAGATAGCAAGATAAATTTAATAATCACAGTAAAAAAAGAATACGTAAATAAATTATTCGTTGCCTATTTCTGGTAAAAAATACAAAACAATGTAACAGTAGGTACGTAGATACGGGAAGAAAATCTGTTTACCAGCCAAGAATTTCTTTTGGCAACATCATGATCCGGTATCTTTACGATTACATGAATGATTGCAGACATAAATATGAGCTGTTCATAGCTACACCACATATCATCATTGGAATATTAAATTCATGCAAAATATGGTTTAGAGTATTTTTTCTGGTTAAAATTCGGCTTGGTACCTACCCGGTGCATTATGGTAATTTAATTCTATGAATTCTTGGTACGATAACGTGCGATTCTCTTATAAAATAATAAAATGTATCTACGAGTAAGTATGTGCAAAAGAGTGTATAAGTAAGTCTTTTGCATTTTCATTCTACCATTGGGAAGGTAAAGAATTTGCACATAAATACTGTATTATAATAGGTAAGTACCTATACCTTGCAGTTATTTAAGGTTATTTACGTCATCATATTAACAGCAAACAAATAGCACATAATAGGTATTAATGAAGAATTTTTTGTTCGCATCACTTACATCACACCCACGATATTTCTTGTTTTTGGCAGACACTTTTGAACGTAACATCGACACTAGGTAGTAGGTACCTATCTATATTTATTTTATCAACATTACATTATAGACTCAAATGATAATCAATTTGATGACATAATAATGATCTTTGCGTTTTGTCTGCGACAGTAGGCAAAAGATTTAAAAAAGTTGAATATTATATTTTGACGTCAAAGAGTTTTCGCCTCGTCCGATGGCAAATGAGACCATCAATAGACAAAATTTGTCCTAAATGTACATTTATATACTAAACTCGCTATAGCGAAAAAATTTTATCTATGTGGACGTTTATATAAATATATCAGGAAACTCGACGACGTGATTGTGATTCTTTACTAAATAAATGACATAGGTACCATACCTACATATTTTAAAAGTTATTAACTACTGTAGCAGGTAGTAAGTATAGCATATATTGTCATATTATAATATTCTGATTTATTAGAACGTTATGAAGTAACTAGCTACGTCTTTATAAAATCATTATATGTGAGTTATCATTAAGTATTTTATAGTACTCGTTTCGGTAATGACATCGCAATCTGGTATTTGCTCCATTAATTAATGTTTAAATTGTAAATATTGTGAAGTCAGTCGATAAAATATATTCTCTAATGTGACGTGCGGGACGCAATAATGTTCAATTAATTTGAGATATATTTAATTAATTTTATATTTTTGTTATATTTTGATAGCGTCTTACAAAATCTTCAAGAATGAGATTATTTGGTAAGATGCATGTATTATTAATATTATATTAGGTTAATTAGGTACTTAGTAAGTAAAACAAGAGCGACCTACAAAATTAATACAATATAAAACAAACTGTTAAACAAGTGTATAGGTAAAATAATATTTATTTAAATAATAGTGTACGTACTTAACTACTTACCTACTTTGTAAACAATGATTTCATAATTTTCACATTTAGTATTATCTACATGTGTCTAGCAGGAGCGAAGCTACCTAAGAACACGATTCCCATCGAGTTACCTTTTGGTAAAAATGATAGGCATGATAGTGTCTAATCTGGCGTAATCCCATAAGAAATGTTAGCTCCGGCTTCCCTTCTGCAGAAATTCACATATAAAAATTGCTAAAAAAATTTAACTAAGTACATAGTATTTTCTTTTTTATTAATAATGATTATAAGCTCTGTATGGGAATATACGAAAGGTCACCTTACAATATTATATGCCACGCTGTTTACATACCACCTGGGAAATTAGCTTGAAATCGTCAAAATACTTACTTGATTATTATTGTACCTACTCAAATAGAATTATGCCCTATACAGGTACCTGGTACATTCATGCACAATATTTAATCATGTTAAGTATTAGGTAGGTACTACATTTGTTCCGTGCCTCGGACGTCATATTTGGCTTATTAGACCAGACAAATCAGATAAAATAAGTGGGTGTAGCGTAAATAATTCTCGGAAAGCTGGTTTTAATTTCTTCATTAGCATGAAAGAAGAGTTTCTTTCAGTTTGCACCAATTTTACGTTTGTGCTAAGTACAGGGTGACCCGATTTTTTTTGTGTTTTTTTGTAGTTTTTCACTAATAACTTCTAAACGATGCATTCTATGAAAATACTGTTCTTTTATAAATTTAATTACATGATATTCTGCGTCTTTTGAGCATAAATACTCTTTTCTACCTCAAAAAATAGTTATGATACAGACAACAGACACTGCCAAGTACATATTAATTTTCTCAGCTTAAGCACCTCGAGGACACTTTACAAAAAAATAACATCAGACGATAAAAAGTCATCACCAACAAAATGTTTGTGTCCAAATAATAATAGTATAGTAATGTACAATGTGAATTCAAAGCTCTTGTGGATGACTGAGATGTGTTTTTATTTAGATAATAATGTCATACGATTGAATAGTACCTAGGTATTTAACCTACTGAAAGAATGTGTTGTGGAGTTTATTGAACTTTAAACAACTTATAAACTATGTGAATTATTATCATAATCATACGTACATTGATAAGACAACTTGTACGCAATAATATTTCAGTGGGTACCTACATGAAAGTTAATAAGTAGGAACGTAATGTAATGTAAATAGCCAATCTCATATCTATAGAAATAAGATATATGGCTATTATTATATTGCTATTACATAATAATAATAAATATCAATTCCTCTTGTTCATCACTCATCATTTACTTAATACAGAGACAGTAAATTGTAACAATTAATGGAATAGTCTCTGTGGCGACTTACCAAGAATAAACTTACATATTTGATTAGCTTACGACTTACGAGCTATGACTAGACAAGATACCTAAGGGAAAGGTGTCAAATCCTTGACCCGTGATCCTTAACTATGTAGAATGAAAGAATGTTACTCTGTTGTCCCGATATATCGTGTTTATTTTTTAAATTCTAATAAACCGCCTGATACCCATCATTAGATTGTTAAGAGGCGCTTATTTTATAGGAAACTTAACATTATCCCAGACAGATTTTCGAAATACCTCAAGAGTCATTTTGGCTATAGTTTGCCAAATATAACACCATGTAGTATGAGGTGCCTATCTAAAACTATTCGTGTATATTGACTGAAAGGTTAAGCAAGCTTATGTTTCCATCAAAATAATCGGTGATAAGGTTGCGTTCGTGAAAGTTCTCGTGACAATTGAATGTTAAATATTATTGTAGTGTAAATGTAATTGAACAAATGTCTAATTCTCCGCTGGTATTCTCTGTGTCAATATAATTAATTAAACAGTACCTTCATATGTATGTGTAAGTTCTACGTATGTACATTATAAAATTATACCTAATGTAATGGTGACAATGGTGTTGGTAGGTATAGGTACCAATAATAATATCTTATTTTATTTAGTTGCACATCAGATGTCATCAATGAAAGGATAACATATTCCAATACTCACTATAATTATCATCAATTGAAAATAGTCAAATAATCAACAATATATAATCCACTCTACATATAGCATCCATATTATTATGTAATGAAGTCCCGTATAATATATAAGTGAATCTGTGTTGTCATGTTGTTGTGAATTTCAATAAAATTAATCACTGGTGAGCAGGTCTCCTTATTTAAGGTCAGTATATAATAATAAGAAATTGTTATCATACTTACTACATGTATGTATAAGTTAAGTAAGTACATATATAGTATCATGCAAATTAAGTTATTTTTAATTTGTCGAATCGCGTATGTATTTACATTAAAAATTTGCATAAAACAAATAAGATAAGTAAGTATCTACCGTAGAGGCAGCTAAGTAATTGATTACCTACATTTATATTTTTAGCACACACAAGTGCCTACCTACTTGTAGTCTCTGAGAGAAATAAAACATTTAATCAACACTTTTTTATGGAAATTAAAAAACCTAACCACATTACATTTTTGCATTTTTATTCAATCCACCTGCAATACGATTTAAGTCACACTAAGCCTATTTCATTTTCATATAAGTTTGTCGATTTATTTTCAACGATTATTTACTACAGGCAGACTTTGCAGAGAACTGCTTTTCCTATGACCTTGTGGGGTCATTAACCTACTGAATAAATAACTATAGATATTGTGCGAGATACGAGTGGATGGAAATTTCCCATTCTATGAATTGTTATTACAACACAACAACTATGAACACCTTTTAGAATTTATGCGAATATAATTACGTCTTGATTGTATGAAAAATAATACATTTTAATGATATTTTGTTATTATATTTTTTATATGAAGCATTACTTATCATAAGTGCGTCTAACGCAATTTTATTATATTAATTGTACCAACTGGTTTATTTTTATCACAAACTAAACATTACATTGCATTCAAGTGTTTGTACGAGTATTGTTCGTCTAATCATTTTTATTTTTTAATAACAAAGACTTGTAATTTGATAAACGTTTGATCGAACCCGTTTTTTTTTCTTGCAAACGAAGATAAATGCGAATGTGTCATTCGGAGAAGCATTTGCTATTGTACATAGTTAGATTCTTTGATGGTCGCAGGTTTTATGATTATTGGATCGTTCTCACTCACTAGATGTCGTTTCTGATACCTTTCTTACTTTGTGCCCGTTGCCCAAAGACATTCATGGGTTATCCAAATATTATCCCTTTTTACTAATAACTTAAATTATGTAGGTTGGTAGGTCTTTACGTCTGCACCAGTTTGCTTGGTAAATTATAGTGATTTTATTACACAATCATTATCCTAACAAATGACATGTGTGTATATGTAATGTACTTAGTATATTATTAATAAATAAGTTAACAATAATGTTTTCTAATGTAGAGCAGTTAGTACTCTCGTTTGCTGCAGTTTATTCATAACATTATTATTTTATCTCATCAACGCATGTGATAGAAATAGCAGGAGAAACATTACATTAGTATTGGTGTTTGATGATCTATATTCGGTATGTTCATATTTTCAAACGTGTGTGTAATGTGTATGATGGTTTTAACATACGCTCTATATCTGCGCACTTTATATAATAATAATTATACTATTGGATTGGTACATACATACTAGTATGTATTACATTATGAAGGTGCTTTGACGGGCGTTAGTTATAGTTTTCTAAATTTGTGTAATTTTAATATAGTACCTACCTATATCTAATTAATTAGTGTATGATGATATACCAATTATTGGTACAACATCTGCAGTCTATAGCAGTATATAGTAAGATATTTCGTAGTACCCAACATGTAGGAACCTAGTATAGGTAATTGGCGTGCTACCTAATCACATGATAGTATCAAGAATTGCACTCATTTGTATTAGGTAGAGGAAAATACATATGTATAGTAGTATAGTTACTAGGTAGGTACCTATTTATTTATTTTCATACACGTGTAGGTACATTGGATGAAAAATGATATATATTTCTCTGCTCTAATATGCGATGAATTAGTCATATATACCTACTCGTATGTACCTACATATATATGAACCAAAGTCTTCTTCGGTGGCCCAGAAAAATTTACGAAAATTACCACTTCTGATGCACATTGTATTATTTCCGTGTTTTCTTCGATGCGTCCACTTTTCTATATCTAAAACATTATCAATAGCGGTAGTTTAACTATTTTTTTTATTTTAATTTATCTATAGTTTATTTATCTTCCAAAAAGACGAGCTTTGTCAAGTTTTTTTTGGAAATTTCTGTTATCTACAACGCCCTGAACTCTTGGCTAGGTACATTTGTTTACCTACTTTAAACTTTTCAAGCCTAGTATATTGCTTTCATTTTATGAAACATTTATTGTGACATACAGCCCACCCATATTTCCACTGCATTATGCACTATCATCATATTCTGTAAATTATCACCACTATATGTATAATAAAACATGATGTAGGCATTTTATGAGGTAATTATGATCCAGTGTGTAAAGTATGAAACACCTACATGGATGGAAGAAAATAACAGTGACACTATACCTAGAATCGGTTAATTTGCTTTATTGACAAACACCTATTACATAATACAAACAATACCGTAATATAAAGTAACTGGATACCCAGGTAGGTACTACAATTACCTGCCTATCAAATTATAATCCAATATACGACGTACGTCATTCTAGATTATAATCTACTCAAAACACATATGAGTAAGCTTGTACACATATTACCTACGTAATAATAGTATACCTACTTGATGCTCCTGTGTTACTACGATTGTTATAATTTTATGATAGCATATACTCTAAGCTTGCTTGATTATTCCGTGTAGTGTGCCTAAAGTTCACGCTTGACGTACAAGGTAAACTTCTAACTTGCTTCTAACTACCGATTTCACGGATCATTTGGGTGAAACGCGAATATCATCTTCTCTTTTATTTTTCCTTCACAATTTTCTGTCTTTGGACCCAATGCTCTCCTCCGGTATATTTTTTTACTAACCCGGCTTTTTCTTGGGATAAATAGTTTTTTATAGAGAATATACCTACCTACACCTTGAGTTACATGATCTGGATTGTAATATATGTTCTGTGATTAGAGCTATAGCTGGTCATGACGGGACAGGACATGACAAAAATACGAAAAATACCTAATACAATACAGGATATTTTGTAAAATATGTGGAGACAGTGTGAGTGATCTTTTGGGTCTGGAAATATGACGTCACGCGACGTCATTGATTTTCTGTCTCTGACGTCACACTCTGTTTCCAGGCAACCAAGCTATGATGCGGTGGCGCCTAGAAAGCATTTCCTATCTAGATATTGTAAGACACAAAACTGTTATGCACATTGTTCTATAATATATCCACCACAATATGATATATATCTATGCATAAACTACATAATTATATGAAGATGCAGAGAGATTAGGTTTGCTATTTAAGTACCTTATTTTATAACTTGAGGCTCTTTGAGAGTACCTAGTATACTGGTTTTTGACATAGGCTATGAAAAAATCCGGCAATCCAATTGCAAACAATAATTATTATTAACCGAACCTATTTTTTCTTCCATTTGTGTACAAGTGGTTGCATATAAACAGGAGACTTTTAATATTACGTTTATTTTCCCGACCGAGCCTAATTATTTTATTAAATTATTACTATTACTATTATTATTTTCAAATTAAATAATAATTTCCTGTTAAAAGAAACCACCTAACACATAGTGAATCAAAACCTTCATCATACCTGCCTATTATACGTAAGATTATTTATCGCGTAGCCTGTTAAAAAATTTCATAAAAAATTCCAAGATTTTAAGACCCTCTTCCGTAAAATGATTTCTATCTGCGTAAGAAATCCTGAATATTGAACATGACTTATCATCATAATATAACTACCAACTGCACGTATTGTGTGAGATGCCTTTCAAGGGGCTTAAGAATGAATCTCCATATTAAATTATACTTCGACCCCACGTAGGTATTTGATGAAATTCTTTCTGTGAACGAATAATAATAGTCTATCCCTATCGCATAGCATTTTATCTTAATAATAGATTCCTTAGTCCTTTCAGGGATTCCTCCCCCCAGTCCGGAAAATTATAGACTACGAAGCTGTAATTAGAATCGCAAAAAGGTCAATGAACATTCTTGTCAAACGTACAATTCAACTGTTTTGTTTTGAGGTCTTGGTATATTTGTTTTTAATTAAACATGCATGTAGCGATTTTTTTAGCTATATATACGACCCATTTACCCTAACGGGCTTTTTTCAGGATCGTGATTCACAATGCATTGTTTTTTTTTTAAACTTCTACGCGTAAGATAACTCTGCCTCCGGCTTTATTTTAAGCTTTGTGCTTATTTGTTACGGTTATAACTCTTAAAAAGATTACATTACCTAAGAAATGGGACCTGTTTAATTAGAATATGAAATAGGTAGGTATAGCTATGTAAACATAATATAATGTTTGTAACATCTTATTTTAATCAATACTGTTTAGACTTTAGAGTATATCTGCAATTTGATTTGTTTTTTTTTGTTTTTTTGACCTTTATAACAAAAATCGAAATGGTACATTTGGTATTATGTAATTTGAACAAAGGGAGGTTTTGACCCTTTCAAGGCTGTTTGCCACGTGGTTATATATCTGGGTAGGTACTCGTATTACCGGCAATGCGGATAAATTCTCCAGAGTGAAACGACTATACATTACACTACCTGCCTTCATAAAACGTCTCTTTCTCGCTTGTAGGTACTATTTGATCAGAAATAGGAAAATACTTACACAATATGTATTATTGTATCATATTTTAATGTGACCCTGATTTGACAGTAAATACTCAGTGATTCGTGAATTGTTCTGAATACCTTATGAACCACTGAAAATATTAAATTGTGATGAAAGAATTTAATATTAATTTTTGATGTCCAAAAACTTGATGGTTAGTAGCTAATTCAATCTTCGTAGTTTTAATGGAGTAAAATAATAATATGTATTATTATTATACTCGTATATATTTGTCTGACGATTTAAAGCGTTTGTGTTGTTATTTGCTACAGAGTTAATAAATAATAACGTATCATGTGTGTTTACCTACATGTACCAGTACCTATAATTATATATTCATTACTAGTGTTTAAAAAAGCCTGCTAAAAAGCGAAAATTTTGGCATTATATAGAGCATGTGTTTCAATTGCTTATCGACTGTGGTTCCATTCTGGGTTCCATTCGATAATTTGAGCTTACTATTATTATTTAACAAAAAATACTTGATAAATGGAAAGGATAAATAAACAGTAAAAATCACTGTCTGGGAATTTCCTTCTGTTCTTAAAGTACAATGCTATAAATTTTGTATACTCGTATTATTATGTATTCTATCCTAATAATATGTGTGTGTACCATTTTTTATAATTTCTACACATGGAACTGAACAATGAACATTTCAAACGACATTTATACAAAATTTTTACAGAGTGACATGCATAGACTAAGAATTTTTTATATAACTACTAAGTATTAGATTATATTTTGTATGTACCTGCAGGTGAGAAAAATAAAAATTAGCATTACAATGCTCCTAATTATGCAAGTGATCAATATTGATCATGTTATTATTATGTATGAAATAAATAAATAAATTATTCAAATTTTCTTAACGTTCGAGCGTATCAAAAGAGATTTATTAAGCCTGAATATTGTTTGTCTCTCACAGTAGGTGAAACCCTAGACATAGTTTGACGTAGTTACATAATAACTCTAATTTATATTTTTTGTTTTAAAAGACGTGATTATATTGTTATTTCATTTATTACTATTGGTATAAAATATTTATGAATATTAATGGACAAAATTTTAGTAGGAATGCATGTTAGGGGTGGGGGTTTGTCGGGGGGCTCCCTTGTGGCCACGTCTTAAAAATATTTTGCCAAGAAAAGAGGGTAAAGAGGACGCCATATGCGTCTGTACTACACGGGAATGCGGAGGGCCTTAAGCCCGTGGGAGTCCTTCGATGAAGTATATAATGTAATAAGGTAAAGGTATATAATACCTACTAATTGCAACAAATTATTCCAAGTTACGAAGTCTTATACATAATTTATATTTGTTCCCGTGAGGATTTTTTAGAGAGAACTTTAAAGATATACGAGTATGTATCTACATAAGCATATAAATACTATCTCTGTCCTGACGATATATTATATCCTGCGCTTTGAAATGATCTGATCACTAAATGTGAGGCAAAGTACATATATCGGTTTATTTAACTTGTATTCTTCCAGACAAAAACAATGATAAATGAGTGACATGACCCTTAAAAGATTCATATCATAATGTTAGTGTCGCTATCTATTCTGTATAAATACTAATTACTTTATTCTGTAACACATGCTGATGTGTACATCTTAAATAACTAATAAGATAAAATTAGCTTAAATAATATTTTATTTGTTTATCAATGTACGTAATGTATAACTACTCGCCTATCTCTATAATATATTACCTTATTCATGTACCAACGTAGTTTTGAGTAGACAGTGTAGACACACCAGTTATACATTGCTTTGATGCGCATCTCATTATCTCATTATGATGCACATTTTTTAAGAGATACTTAAGTAGGTACTTTGTCAGGGGTTCCCAATTAATGCTACTAAATATTTGCTAATCCTTTTTCATCTTAAAACCATCTTCCTTCCCTATACACACTTCGTAAACGCTACTTCATAGAATCTATTTAGAGGATGATACCCAAACATCCAAGCTTCATTATTTATTCTATCAAAGGGTTAGCATGCAACTTTGTATACCGTGATCTTACTTATTTATGTAAATAAGTAGCAATATCTGAATGATAAGTAGTAAAGTTTGACTGGAATCACCCTTCCGCAAAATTACCTACATTTTTTTCTAATTCCACGTGTTTGACGTACTCCACTAAAAAATTCAATAAAACACATTTTTCAGTTTGGTTTCGATCGACTGTTTAGTCAATTTTACATCTTATGAAAAGCGAATTATATTTTCCGGGTAAATTAGAGTAAATGGAAATATACATATATATCCACCTCCTCGCTTTGTGCTCGTTTTTTTGTTTATATGTGTTTATTTATTTTTATTAAATGTTTATTATTTATTTCTCTTTTTATTTATTTGTATGCATTTATTTTGTCTGTCTATATATGTACATGTATTTATCTATTTTTTTAAATTTATTATTACTTATATATAAGTTTTTTTCTTTATTTTCTCGAGTTGACTGTAAGATATCGCTATTGCAATAAGTCCGCCTTTAGGCACACTACCCTTGTCCTGTTTTGTAACTCTCTCTGAATGCTTATTTTGCCAATAAAGATTTATTTATTTGCATGTTATACTGAATGTTTGTAACGATTTATACTACCAATACCTGTGTGTAAACAATAATCAAAATTTTCCGCTTTATTTAAACTTTCGGTATTGTTTATTGTTATGTTATTTTTAAATTATCAGCAATGGTCTCATGATATTGAACGTCTGAATATCAGACAAGATAAACACGGCTTGTGCCAAAAATAATGGCTCTAGTAGAAAACGCGTCCAGTCTCAATCGTTCCCGCGGGAAGTAAGGTTGTGTTTTCATTATAATTTTCAAACATTTTCACTGTACGTCGAAATATTCTTATCATTATAACATTTTCAATTCATGTTAGCTTATACCTATTTACATACTGCCTTATGAAGTAATATTTCCATTGAATATAATAATATAAAACAGATTTAATTATGCGTTGTGAAATAAGTTCGTTGTCATTTCAATCTTGATTTCAGTTCAGTGACTACATTATTATATTTATACTTACATTATTTTCTTTGAGTGAATAAAATTAGGGTAGGTCTTAGCAGAATGGAAAAGTAATGGAAGTATTGTATGTAGCAAGTATTATAGAATTTCAAGATGCCGTATTATTAGTGTCCATTTTATTAATTATTATTTAATATAGATACGAGTAATAAACTCGTATAGGACATTATAATTTGTCGGTGCATTTTAAGAGTTTTCCCGCCCGACTTTACGGACATTGATTTGTTGTTTCAGTGTATCGGTACATAACTATATTACCAATTAATTGGCTGCAATTAATTAATTTCTAATTGTATCTACCTGACAACTTGTGGAATTTTCGCAGTGTAAAAATGTATAACTACAATTTTGTTTTAACAATTCATAATTTTCTTTACAGTCAAGTTCATCAATAATAACAATAACAGTGTTTAAAGTCCTCCTGCATCATCCTACGGTAATTGAAGATATTATTGTTAAGTTCAAGATATTGATTTGATCTTTATATTGTTTCAGAAGTAACATTAGACATCGAAATATCAGCCATAATTCAGCCATTCACAAAGGATTATCAGGGTCCAGTCAAGCATTATGGAGACCGCTTCATCCGCTTGAGAGTGCGTTGCTGCGGCGAAGATTGGAGGCTGTTATTATTCTTAGAAGCAACTGAGACAGCGGATCACGCTGGAGTCGAACACATTCAGTTGGTGTAGACAGCAGAGCCGGTCATTGATGGTCCCGGGGCCGGGGCGGGGCCAAACGGGGGCTAGGGCGCTGGAGCCCGAGGCGTGTAGATATTCTGCCAGAGATCCCAGATTAAGATATACTAGTAGTAATAAACTGTTAATTGTCACTTGCGCTGTGATTATTGATTCGTTTTAATTGTTATTAAATGTTTATATTTTATGTTTGTCTGTTAGATCTCCTACATGCGATCTGTCTATAACGACAATTTAAAAGGCGCTTATTATGGAAATATTGTATGTGAGATATATCGGAAAGTGATAAATTTATGTGAGTAAATTGTAGTTTTCAAATTATACGTGAATTCTATACTACGAGTGATAAAATATTCGAGTCATTATCATTTTAAATTGTAGCCTAGTTATTGTTCGGACGACGATATAACTACAGTAGATACGATTTCGGTTTCAAATTAATTTGAGTAGTTATTAGAAAAGGAAGTTGGTGGTTCCTCACTACTATGGAACCCCAACGGATTCCTCAAAAAAACGGTCTAGCCCCCATAGTAGGTTGGACCGAAGTCTCGCCCACCCCGGCCCACTCTCCCCAATCAGTCAAGAATCTCAAGAACTCCTCTGTTGCTTCGGATCTCGGCTCTGAAATTAAATATGATCCTTCTAAAAGAAGTCCATCGAATGATTCTACTTTTTCCGCTGAAATATCTAGCATTGCTAATGAATCGGCTCTTATCTCAAACAACAACTTTCTTGAGGATAATATCAACGGAAGTAGCCCACTGTTGTCTGACGTCGATGATAATAAAAATATTATTGTACCAACAAATCTGAAAGATAAATCTCCACCTCCAATACTGAGAAGACCAAGTCCACCAGCCACTATCACTTATCTTACGGAAAACCCCGCGTGCGAAGGAGTCAAATTCTTCGGCATTCCGGATAAAGATAGTATTTGTTCTTCGGATTCTTTTGGAGAAGACAGTGATGATGAAGATGATAAAACTGATGTTTCTCCCCAAATACCCGATGGAGGATGGGGTTGGATCATTGTTGTTGCGTCTCTTATTTTATCAATGGTTGCCGATGGCATTAGTTTTTCTTTTGGATTGCTGTACGTTGAGTTTTTAAATCATTTCAACGAAAGCAAATCTAAAACTTCATGGATCGGAAGTCTTTTCATGTCCGTGCCATTAATGTCTGGTCCTATAATGAGTGCCTTAGTGGATAAATATGGATGTCGTAAAATGACGATGCTCGGTGGAATCATTTCCGCCTCTGGATTTGTGATGGCGGCCTTCTCAAACTCCATTGAATTATTACTGTTAACATTCGGAGTAATTGCTGGCTTGGGTTTAGGCCTGTGTTATGTTACTGCAGTAGTGTCCATAGCCTACTGGTTCGATAAGAAACGATCTTTGGCTGTAAGTCTCGGTGCATGCGGGACTGGTATAGGAACATTCGTATATGCCCCAATGACCCAATATTTTATCGAAGAATATGGTTGGAGAGGAACAATACTAATGTTAGCAGGTACATTTTTGAATATGTGCGTTTGTGGAGCCGTCATGAGAGACCCTGAATGGTGGACATTGGAACAACAAAAACAATCGAGTAATAGTAACAAGTCAACTCGAGGACCTTCGAGTTGCGGATCCATCTCACGAATTTCCGGAGGAGCTGAATCTAATTTTCCTGGACAAGAGGAATTAAGATCTCTAATGAAAAGTGGTGAAACTCCAGAATATATTCTGTCAACTTTAGTTACATCCATAGTAAATAACAAAGATGCTAATACAATTGAAAACCAAAAGATTAAAGCAGTGTGTAACTCTGTTGTTAATTTGCCAACATTTGTCAAACAAAGTGAAAAGGTCAGTGATTTTGTTACATTGTACAATACGTGTTCCCTATAGCCTAATGTTTGTTGATACATATATTACTACACATGGTGCATGGTGCTGCTAAAATTTCGGGTTATTTTTTAATTTCTTGTTATCGACAATCAAATGTTTTATTTAACTCGATTATGTTTTAGGTGCCTTTGGAAGTTCTGGAATCACTGAGTTCCAACAAAAAACTGTATAATGTGATATTGGAGAATTATCCTTCATTACTTCACTGCAGAAGCTCATCAGATAACAAACTTAATGTTAATAATAATGATCAGCCAATCACCAGAGTACCAGTTACAATGTCAATGAAATTAAAAACTTCAAAAAAGACACCTAAGATACAAAATGTCCAGAGTTTAGATTCTAATGATGATGCAACGGCTTCTCCACTACTTTCTCCCACATTAAATAAAGATGTTGCAGGCAGTCAGCTGCCCACTCTGACTCCAATCATCAAACCTCCAAAACCACAGGAGCCATGGTTGAAAAGGCAATTTTCAGTAAATCAACATTACTTGAAGAACATCAAAGTCCATAGACATTCTGTAATGTATCGTGGAGCTATGATGAACATATCCAAGTACCGTCTACGAGCTTCCTCATGCCCTAATATCTACAGGAACTCCATGATTACTTTACATCAGAAGGACGACGAGGTGAGTGATATAAGAAGTAATTATGACCTGATTATGGATTTAATACTCTTAGGGTATTGAAATACAGGGTGGACCATTAATCCTTGCACTTTTGAAATGGCCCTAAAATTAAACATAAAGCTTGTATTTAATTTTTCTTTGGTTAATAAGAACGACAATAAATGGGAAATTCATTTTCTAAACACAGTATGATCAAGTTGTCCTTCATCTTGCCGCTGGCCCTCCTCAAATCTGCCCCTTAAATTTTCAAAAACTTTTCGACACAGTGCGTGAGGTATTGACAATGTTTTCACGAATATTTGATTTTAGATGAAGTATTGTCGCTGATTTATTAATATAGACCTGACTTTTGCAATAACCTCACAAAAAAACCAGGTGGGGTTAGATCCGGGCTGCTGAGAAGCCATGGAATATCTTATTAGAGTAGTGTAAAAAAAGTTCCAGAACAAAATAACCTCGCGGAGAGGAGATATTCTATAGCCTTCCTGCAGCCCAGACTCAACCCCACCTAATTTTTTATGGGCCTATCTCAAAAATGGGGTCTACGTAAATAAACTAGTGATAATACTCCAATTCAAATCAAATATTCGAGAGGAAATTTGGTTTTGAAATTTTCGAAACATACCTACGCTTTGTATAGAAAAGTTTTGGAAAAAATAGGGGTCAGATATGAGGAGGGCCAGCAGCAAGATGGAGGATACCTTGATGATATTGTGTTTAGAAAATGAATTTCCCATCTATTGTTGTTCTTATTAATAAATTATTTTTTTAATACAAACTGTATTTTTATTTTTATGGCCATTTCAAAAGTGCAATGACTTATGGTCCACCCTTTACAATAATAAAATATGCACATATAATTTTCAGAAATGGTACACTGAAATGTGGGACAATGTTCAGTCAATGTTTGACTTTAAGATGTTCTTTGAATTCCATTTCCTGTTGATGAGCTTGGGAACATTAATTCTCTTCATTTGGTTTATTGTTCCGTACTTCTATTTGGCTGAGTACATGACCAGGTGCAATTATTCTGAAGATGATGCTGCTACTATGATCAGTGTTATTGGCATAACTAACACTATTGGCATGGTAACTATAATAATCGCCTTATATTAATATTATTAGCGGTGCTCGAGGTTCAATGGCCTGGAAGTTGCGGTGTGAAAGAGGAGATAGAAGGACAAACTGGAACTGTTTAAGGTTACTTAAGTGTAAAGTGATCCCATATACCAACCAATAAGCACTCATAAGTCTGATGAAATATATCACATATGCATACTTATATAATAATTGTTTTATCCAAGTTCAGTTAAAATCACTATAATATTCTCCGAGTGTAAGATATGGGGAACGTTGATATGATATGATACTGGTTTATTTCAGATATTCTTAGGCTGGGCAGGTGACCAGCCATGGATGAATGTAACCAAGACTTATGCTGTATGTCTAATATTCTGTGGAATATCTACTTTCTTCTATCCATTGATTATTTCCAACTACTGGTTAATGATTGGTGTATCTGCATTATTTGGATTATTCTTTGCCAGCAGCTTTTCCTTCACTCCAATTATCTTAGTGGAACTAATTCCTCTAGAAAAATTCACACTGGCGTATGGATTAATATTACTAATGCAAGGAATAGGAAATCTTATTGGACCTCCTCTGGCAGGTAAGGCTCCCCATAGCTGGTGAAATAGTCATAAAGTCAATGCATAGTAAGAATGAAATCAGGTACCTACTTAATTAAGAGTTAATATTTTGGTTTTATTGTAGGACTCATATTTGATTTAACACAATCCTGGGACTTATCATTTTACCTCTCTGGAATATTCATCATGTTATCAGGACTCTTCGTGGGAGCTATTCCTTACACAAAGAACTTCAGAGTTATTGGAGAAGCTCCGTTAGAAAAAGATTTAGAAAGAATCTCACAATTGTCACAAAAAGACAGTATTAGTTTTATTGCATAAGTCATTTTGTAATATGCAATCTCTATACCTAATGATGCTATCTGTAAGTGCACTTATCCTCTTGTAATTTTAAGATAAAAATGTAAAAGGTAATGTATTATTACATTGATTCATACTTATACGACAACTTCATCAAAATAAATTTGAAACCGAATGCTGAAATTCTAGTAGGTACTTACAATATATTTGATGAAGGACATTGCTAGATATAGGTTATTGTTCTTATAATATTCTATTCTTATATATGTAGAACATTGTACATAAGACATTTGTTGCCTATATTATTGTGTATTGTATTGAGGAGACATCAAATTAAATGTAAATTTATTGATGACAATGACACTTATAAGAATTTATTTGCTATATGTTATCTATGTATCAATAAACCTAAATATATATGACAAAATATGTTATTTTTACCTTAGATAATATAATATTCTATTTTTTATTCAGTATTAAGAATGTGTAGCTAAAAATATATTATTTTCAATATTAGCGCACATAATATTACACTTAGGTATAAGTAGTGATTTATAACACTTAGCTTAGAGTAATAATTAATACCTAATAGTTAGATACTTACATGGACCTTAACTAAATAACACATTGCCATATATAATATCCTACAATGCATTTCTAAGATTGTATAATAATATGTAGGGTTGCCTGATGTTCCAGTTTTATGCCTCGTATCCCGGTGTCCCAAACAAACCTCTCGGGATGCCTAAATGTCCCGGTTTTCGGAAAAATTAACATATACATACCTATTTAAAAAAATTATTATTTTGCGGTATTTTTAACAGTTCATGTACGTAACGAACTACGTAAAAACAAATGAAGTTCCGTATTAGTGGTGATAGGTTTCAAACATCACTTTTAGAATTCGTAGAAAATATTTTCTACCGCCCCGGTTTGACTTCCAAGAAATCTGGCAACCCTAATAATATGTCCATGGTGAATAAAAATTGTCAGATCGTAGACCCTCCAAATAATTTTCTATATAAACTGATGATAATAAAATAATATTTTCTCGTAATAAACTATTCTTACAATATAATGTTTGTATGTAGGTATGTGCGTATGCCTATACATAGTAACACATACAATCATAATACTTACATAAGTACTTAATTATATTATTTATACATGTATTACTATAATATGTATAATAATTTTAATCACTATTGTTTAAGTATATAATCCTTTCAATATCTTTTTATTCATCCCGAATATTATCAGGCCTTACATTTCCTATAAGACTGTCTTTGTTATATATTACCTAACCACAATGCTGGGTTTAATCTATTACATACTTACCTAATTAATTTAGTTCATTAGTATTAAATATTGATTGGCACCAACCACCAAGAATCTTTCTAATAACATCAGTAATGCAGGATTGAAATGTAATTGTAATACATTTAGGATTTATCAATTCTAATACATCTGAATATTCACATCTAAGGTAGTATATCTTACCATTCACGATTTAATTCATCTATATAAGCATGTCCTCTATTGCACGTTGTCATGTAAAAAAGTATGTTTTGTATTGAATATACATACAATAATTCAATAACCTTTATACCTGAAATTCATCTACCATTTTTTTATTAGTAAAATCATGAAGTTGCATAATGTACGTATATATAATATAGTAGATCTCATAATACCTAAGTATCTGTTAGGTATATATATAATAAAACGTTAGGTACAATGTTTTGGTGCCATGTTGACCTATTCTTTATAGAAATATCAAAATATAGATATAATATATATTTTAAAGATACTTTTTATCCCTGTCAAACTAACCTTTTGAAAATTCTTCCAATATTTTCACAACAATTATGTATTATTATAACAATCCCCAGTAAGGGAGATTTTCTTAATTGTTTTATTGTTAATCATTGAAGACTGTAAGGTGTTTACCCAACTATTTTTACCGTGTTGAAAAACTCTTTTTAAGCGAAAAACGTTTATACTACTTAAATGTATTTCTCTTGCCTATATTTTTGGTAAAAAAATGAGCTCTCATTATCCACTATTATTACATAATTATGTATGTAAAGCCTGCATATATCCGAACATTAGTTGTTTTTGAATATGTATCAATATTGTGATCAGTTTGGCTTGTGTAATGTTATGTTATAAAATATTTATACCATATTCCAAAAACTGCCATTACTTGTTATTAGGTATATAACTCTGAGAACAATATTAATCTGACTTTAATGTGTTTTTGTAAAAGTCAGTCATTTTTTGACTATATTATACATTATGAACATTTTATAAATACAAACTTTTGAATTCTGATTTTTCTAAACATTTTGTTACTCTGTCCTGTTCCATAATAACTATAACTACCTACTTACTTACCTAAATATACCTACTTAAAAGAAATATATTACTTATGCTATAATGTTGTTTGGTTTTAATGTTACTTACCTGTACCCATCACAATTACCTACATTGTTAATAATTATTGGCAGCTGCAATTTCTTGTGGTGAAACCTTATGTGAATGAAAAATATTTAAACAAAAATTCCTACAGTCTTCATCTAAGAGTGTGAACATCATGATTTATAATTATGAAGCATTAACACATTTCAAATAATTACAGAGCAAAATTAGCTTCAGATCATGGGTTCACCATGTGTTAGAAGGGTTTTTTCAGCCCCTAGTCTTAACATACTCATAGGGCTATCATACACGTCCGGAAGTTCAGTTATCTGAATAGACCGTTTGCAAAAAAACTCCGACCAAAACGTCTCTGAATTTAGTTTTACCCTGATTTTGAATTCAGAAAGGGGTTTTGGTCGGAACTTTTTGCAAACGGTCGATTCAGTTAACTGAGCTTCCGAACGTGTGTGATAGCCCTTATCCGAAGTTATAGGTGTTCGTAAATTCCCGCTAAAAAATATTCCACTAGAATGTTGGTACGTCTGATTTTCAAAGGCAAACAGTGTTGCTATCATTATCACTTAATTCTGTTACACGATCAGTATTATTCAAATAACAGTTACAGTTACAAAATAATTTTAAAAATATAGCGCAATCTTACTAAAATACTACTTAGGTACAGTTAACAATTAATCTACGTAACTAGGTACATTGCGTAGAATTTATAAGAGATTTAACAAGACTGATTATGATTATATGCATGAGCTTCTTTTGTCTATGCAACGAATTCTTTTCCAAGTCTTTTCTATGATAGAGCTGTCAGCTTTTTCCTTCTTTCGCGACCTTTTCCGCCATCTTTTACGGTGACACGTGCGTGGTTCGGCTTTTTCTGGGCTGAGAAATAGTAAAATTTCAAAATGAGTGACGGTACTGCAACGATTCGTACTCGAAAATTCATGACCAACAGGTACGTTAAAGAATTTAACGCTTTCAAGCGCTTGCAAATTGATTCTATGTGGTATAGCTGACAGCTATCAAAATAACCTCTTCATTCTGTTGGGAAACATGCTGTTTTGTTATATTTTAGTGAAATGTTTGTTGATATTTGTTAGGCTTCTATGAAGAGAAGTATTTATCACAGTCGCTGGTTAAACACACCGTCTTTGACTAATCTCTTTGATGATTTCAACTCTATAGAAAGTGCACAACAATAGCAGTTGCAGTTCATAATCTGTTCAGAATTTTCTGACGTAAATAGTACTAGCTTGTGTGTGTTACTTGAAACACCTCACAAAATGTATCACTTGGATGTAGTCCTTGACTTAATAGGCTTGAGAATACAAACTCGGTGTATTTAACAAACATTATCACAAAAAGGAAGCTTAATTATTAAAACACATTAACATCTTGATACCTACATGAAAATAACAATGTAGTCGTCTTTATTGCTTGACTTTAAAAAGATGGAAACAGATTTGTAGAGAAAAGGTGGAATTTTGTTTTATTGTAGCTGTTGGTTCACAGTGCTACTCTTTCTTTTCAGGTTGTTGGCCCGCAAACAGATGGTTTGCGATGTTCTCCATCCCGGCAAACCAACAGTGAGCAAAACAGAGATAAGAGAAAAGTTGGCCAAGATGTACAAAATCACACCTGATGTAGTGTTTGTATTTGGATTCAGAACCAAGTTTGGTGGTGGTAAGTCCACAGGGTTTGCCTTAATATACGATACCTTAGACTTTGCTAAGAAGTTTGAACCAAAACACAGATTGGCCAGGCATGGACTCTATGAGAAGCAGAGACCAACACGTAAACAACGTAAAGAAAGAAAGAACAGAATGAAGAAAGTACGAGGCACCAAAAAGGCTAAAGTTGGTGCAGCCGCCAAGAAGTAAATGAAATCATCTCCATAAGTCTTATTTTATATTACCTGCGATTGATTATAAGGATGGACGCTCACAAGGACTTTGTGTTATTCTTATAATAAAAACTCTAACATCATCTACTTTCTTTTATTATTAGCAATCTCTTTAACTCATCTTCTGACAAACTTATTAAATATCTCAGTGAAGGACCATCAGCTCCAATTTGTGTGCATCGCCTTGTCTAAAAGTGGAACACTACTCAGGCGTCTTGTGGGAGCTGAATAGAGACGTTCTACAATCTTGCGGTAGATGATCTTTAAATGAGAATCTTGTGTAGCTATGAACCTGACTAGTGTTGCCATCAATCCGGCTTCCCCGGACACTGTTAGACTTTTTGACCTCTTGTCCGGACAAGTTTGACAGCATCTGGCCCATTAGGCTTTTAATTTTTTTCTTATTAACTCACGTTTCAGGAACGGAGGACTTCTGCCTGCGGTACTTTTCAAAATTACCATATTGATATTAATGAATCCCGTTGTTTGTTAGTCCACATATTGCCAATTCAGTGGTTGAGATTATTTCTTGTGAATAGATACAGCCCTGTAGGAGGTACCTACCTATAGAGAGATATAATTAAAATGCCAGGATGAGATTTAAAATAAATTTAATTGAGATAATAAAAGTCTACATATTGTAGTATGTAATATGTTTTCAAAATAGATAAATGGTAAT
Source organism: Ceraclea dissimilis (assembly GCA_963576895.1). NCBI lineage: Eukaryota > Metazoa > Arthropoda > Insecta > Trichoptera > Leptoceridae > Ceraclea > Ceraclea dissimilis. Next base: position 15,104,405 of record OY756361.1, on the reverse strand, counting down.
ACTTAATAATATAATATGTTATTCTATCATTGACAATATAATACAATAATTTTATTGAAACAACTAATAATAATCCTGACACATCCATTTAAGATCACAGATAATATAAACCATGTTACTTATTATTTAGAATCTTCATTCCACACCTGCACATTAAACAGCTTTCTTTTTCATCAAAATACATTTTATGTTTAAAATAAAAACACAGATCATTGCTTGTTTTCACCTAAATATTTAAGTGGCAAAAGAATGTTCTGTGTTTTTATATTTTAAACTTTAAATATGTTATAATTCCTAGGTAGATTATAATATGAGATTAATACAGCACAAGATCTACAATGTATGTACTTGGCTACGTTATAATGGGGATATTATCATCAATACAATTACTTATTTAGTGGCACTTAGGAACATGAAACTATTGTTGTGCAAAGTACAATATTAAACCCGTGATGTATTACACTGTCACTACATCTAGTATTGTAGTATTTTGGCTTCATCAACACTTTCTATGTGTACTTTATGTAGATATACAAACACAAGCATTCTTTACTTAACTCTAAAATGTGATAACAATGTCATAAGTAATTTGTTTATTTATAATACTCGTTATTCAACACAATATAATTATATGCTATATTTTACAAAAGCAGTCTACAATTTGCAAACTAATAACATCTAAACTTTTAAAATACTGTCGTAAGATTTTTTAACTGTACTGTTTCAAATAATCACACATGTCTAGTCTAACAATGGCTTGCTGTACTTCTTAACTAATTTTATAATATTCTCAATTGGTACTGATACAATCAGTAGGATACATGTCATACAGATAGAACACGGAGCCAGCAATGCAATTTCATATTGTTAAATAATTTGACGTGCCTGAATTACATTAGCAGAGTGACTTCACTAAAAATAATAAAAAAATATAATCTATGTAATGTATTTACATATCACAATAAATAATTAGTGTTTCCATTATTATAAAGGGTTAGTGATTTGTTTTATTTCACTTAAGTAATAAAACACCAATAGGGTTGAATAATTTAAAATCACCAATACTATAGGATATTTTAGAATTTTTCTTTACTGAGAAATACCTCGAAAAAATATCTAGATAGTAATATTAATATATGCACTGAAAACTTTGTGTGTACTCTAATCAATGGGCGTATTATAATTTTAAAAAGGTATTGGTCTTGAAGCAGATCTAATCCAAAAAGAGAGTCAGAGATGTGTAATCTCCACAGCATTGTCTTATAATTAGTACTAAAATATCAGTGTAAAATGAAATGACTAATCACAGATGATTATAATAATTTAAATAATTAAAACTCTTGGTAATATTGTAGAGAGTGAATATGACATGAAGAACATAACCCAAAGTTACACATGAAGTCTTCCAGTGTGATGTCCACAAAGATAGACATTAAAATATGTGGATTTCATAAAATGTTTTATAAAAAAATTGTCACGCCTCCTGTAATACACACCTGTTACAGGTTACCCCACGTGAGAAATACTGTAATGGATGGATATAAATAATAAAAAACCACTAACATAACATACAAAAAATAAAATCATCTTAACAGACTGATTTGATTAAGTAACACATTATATAATACGTAATAAACATCACAATACTTGTTTATTAAATAAAAATTAACCTAACTTCTACAACCTTAATCTGTACGCTGGCCAAAGTATATAATCTAAACAAAGTAAGATAAAGTATTCCCATTCCATTTTCTATATTGGTATTCAGATAAAACAGCAAAATATAGGAGATTCATGATATCACAACAATTGTTTCCATTGTGCAGTGGTATAGTGGCGAGACAACAATACTATACTAATGTGGCAGTCACCAATGACGATGGATCATCCATAGTATGTAACATGTGTAGTTTAACCTCAACTACCAGCTCGAGAGATACATTTCCCTACATATATTTGTGGGGAGGTGAGGCTATAAAAATAATACAATACATAAACAATATGCATGAATATGGTAGGTACTATATTGCAAACTACATACATTATAGTGCCTAGGAACAACTGTGCCAGAATGTACTATACAAATTAATAAAAATACTTTCCCAATACGTAGTACAATAACTAAGGACACATTCCTCCACCAATAAATAGTACATTGTAATACTTTAAAAAGATTTCTTAAATATATACTATACTAGGAGCACAGCAGAAAACATTCTCATCTCTCGAGGTTTTTCAGTTCTTAAAGTATCTTGATCTCTGACTCTGGCCCCTCCAATGCAGTACATAACTAAACTATATAATAGTCAATGTGCATATATTAGGTATGTAGATGAAAAAAGTATTTTCAAATAGGCACTAACTAGACTAGGTAATTGTACTTAAGCATTACTACTAGACATAATAATTATATATAAATATTTTAGTTAGTATAATCAATGGAATAATGTCGAGGCACATGCATGGTCTAATGAATATACTAATACATGTAATATCTAAACCAGTACTCTTCTTATAAATCAATTACTTGTCATTCAACAAAACACAATGAGAATTAAGTGAGTAAATGTATTTCAGTTGTCCTTGCTCAGTAAATGTAACTAACTCATCCCTTCCATATTCACCAACTTGCATTCATTTTTACACAATTTAAAGAAAATAAAACAAGTTATATGAGTAATGAAATACTGCAATTTCTACACCAACTTACACAGCACCAAAATAAATAAAAGCTAACACACAGTGGCAAAGAATATTGCATAATAATTGAAATAAGTAAATTATGTAATTATTACAATTTTGTTATTGATTCAGTCCATAGAAGAAAAGTACTGGCACATTATAGAATGATAATACTAAAAAATAATGAACTGAGTGTCTACAAGTTCATACATTATAACAAGTTTATTACTTACTAGTGCACAAAGATACTAGTATACAGGGTGTTTACCTTGTGGTGTAAAATGAGAACATGGTAACATTCAATACAATATCTCATAACTTTGGTTTCTTTTACTTTTTTAATGTTATAAAATATCACAATAGAGTGTGAACCTATAATATTATACATATATACACTCAGTGGGACAACACAGGATCACATTTTACTAACAATAAAACTTTCTCTTAAGAGAGTTTATTTGGCAGAATACAGCAGACAGCCTCATAAGAAAACAATAGAAATATATATTTCTATGTAGGAAATAAAAAGCAATATTAAATTAATAGGAAATTATAAATATGTTTAGAAAAGGAAATAATAATTCATGTTATAACAATATGAACACCCGACCATGTTAAGCTACTTTGTTCAATATGCAGATGGAGTTAGTGGTCCACTGAATGGGACTTTTTGTGTGAGTCGCAAAGTGTATGGGACAATGAGAAATTCGTAAAAGCATCTAGCTAACTATGACACTGACAATAAAATTAATGATTTGAATATAACATGTCTACATTAATTTGTATTTCCACTCGACAAACATTTTTGGGTATTAAAACTTTTAATTTAACAATTATCAGATTGGTATTATTGCGAAAGATATAATTAATTAAATAATTCCTAATCATATTTTATAAATTGTCATTAAACATTTTTCTGTTTTATCGATTGATGAAACTTAGTGGTTAATTAGTGGAAGACTTATGATTAGATTTATTTGGAGATTATAATACAAAATTAAATAATGAGAACTTTTAAGTTAGAATAATTAGATTATGCTAATACTTTTATATGTAGTAGATATAGAATAAAATATTCTGAATGCTTGATTATAATTTACTGTAAACTTCAATCCCCTCCATATGCAGGTAAGTGCTAATAATATAGGTCTTCCTCAAGATATGCCATAACTGTCACCCTTCTCACATAAATTAAGATAAGATCAGTATTTACACAGGTGCCTTTGGTATAACAACATGAGATACAAGAAAGTAATTCAAGGTATGGTGACAGGAGACAGGGAGTGCATCTTAACGCAGCAATGCTTTACTTACTGATAGATTCATCCCAATACACTTCACACTAAGCATTACTGTGCAGTAAAAGATCTTTACATTTTTTTTAAATTATTCATTCCTCCATTTCAATTTAAACATCTGATCATATATATGTTTGTACCATCTAATATAAAACTACTAACACATAAAACTTCAACATATACCTATGTTAAGGAGTACAGAATGGTGAGATGAGATTTGAACTCGGTTCACATGTAAGCATGCTGCATAGATTCAACCATGAAGTTAATACTTTATTTATATTACTAACTCTGCTTTTTAATGCAACGAGATCAGCAGGATTGGTCAGAGTAGTTGATATATGTAGATACACATAGTGAAAATAAATACATACATAAGGATCTTGGTTTGGCTCAAAGAGATTGCAGTATGGTGAGAAATTCGCCCTAGTACACATTACTTATTATTATCATTATAACTGTGTGCAAGCTTGTCAGATCATATTGCATGTAATGTTCACTTAAAGAATAAATAAATAGATAGTATATTGTTGCATACAGATAAACAACTTTATGTAATATATTGACTATTGAGACTCAGAAGAGATTTATATTCCATGATTACCTCCCTAGCAGACGTGTATACATGACAAGTAAACTTCACTGAATGAATGTAATATAGAAAATACATTTACATAGTATTTATTTTAAAATAAATAGAAATTTGAAAATATGAGCATTTCAATTAATTTTTTATAACACCAACTACCTAAGTTACAATATTATAACAATAAATATTAATTCCTAAGTAATACAAATGTACCTACATTAATTGAAATATAAACAGTAGGTAATATAACAGATCTATCTATTACACAAATATTTGCTTACTTTTTTCATTTTTCGATGTACCATTAGTGATTGCAGGTGCAGAAGTGTCGTCTACACTGGAAGTAGAAGCTGAGGCAGTTTCTCTTCTACGAAGAGCTCGATACTTCTTGAACTTCTTATTTATGGGAAGCACAAACAGTAGAAGACCCGAGAGAAGAATAAATAAACCAGCCAAATAGAAAGAGAGTTCATATGTACCCGTGATATCGTAAATCCATCCTGAAATAAAACATTAAATATAGTAATATTATATACATAATAATTACTTCAACTATTAAGTAAATAACTTACAGGTTTACTCAGAACAAACTATTTTACACAATGTGGAAGTAAATAAGCAATGGGGTGATCAGTTTCTCACTTTATTTACTAAAACCAAATTGGCAGCTCCTTAATAGTACGTAATTCTCCCAATAATTGTATCAGAAACTAATGTCTACCTACTGCCTAGAAACCTTCCCTTTTGTCTTCCCATAATATTGACACATTTGCTAAATCCTGTTGACATTTTGTTTTATGTATCTTACTTTCATACTGCCTGAAAAATAATGGAATACTAACCAGCTAAAGGTGTCCCCACTAGATTAGCAACACCCTGAACCAGAAGCAGAAGACCGTAGGCACTGGTGAAGTGCTCCAGAGTGATGAGTTCCACAAGAATGATACTAGTGAGGGAGTAGTTGGCTGCTATGAAGAGACCAAATGCACCAGAGGCAGCACACAGCCCCGCATATGATTTGAGGAGAGGGACCAGGGCTGTCACCACACCACACAGTACCATACAGCACGCATATATAAAGCCAGCGTCTACGGATTCCCAATCACCAACCCACCCTAGCACAATCTGAAAGTACAGCAAAATTAAAATTTGACAAAAAATAATCATCGAGGATTATAAAGATAGTATATCCAGTATTGATATTAGATTTGTATGTAGTGAATATGTAAAAGCACTCACCTCACCAAACATGTTGACTATTCCAATGACAGAGATTAGGATAGATGCATCTGTTTCACTGAAACCCAACTCTACAGCATTGTCTGTGATGTAAACATAGGGCACGTCATACCACGTGTAAAGAAGGAAATTAGACAAAGCAAATAACAGAAAGTGGGAGTTGTGAAAATGTGACAGATCTAACATATCTACTACTAAATCCCAAAACTCCCAAAGTCCAGCATACCACACAAGCTTCTCTTTGGCAATCGTAGTCATTGAATTTCTATAAATATTTGGGCAAGAAGAGGCACGTAGTCGGTAACGGTTAATATTTAGCATAGCACCACGGTAAGTTAATGAATGACGATGAATTCGTAAATCTTTTAAGTAAGCTGGAGGAGGTCTCGAAGGAGGCGGGACAGAATGGCTTAATCCATCATCTGTGATTTCGGATATTGGATGCAACGAACCCAAAGGAGTGTTGCCATGTTTAGAACCCGTCTCATGAATTCTTCCACTATCACTAAAGCTTCTTGATGAAATTAACATACTTGGGTAGTTTTGTAGCAACACATTATACACATTCTTCCTAGACGCTAATAATTCCAAAACTTCCACTGGTACTTTCTCTCCATTATTTACATAAGTTGGTAAATTCACAAGAGAGCTAAACTGTCTGCTTGTCTGATCCATAGTCTCATCAGGCTTATCATCACCAGAGGAAGTTACAGGAACTTGTTGTGCAAATCCAACTGTATTTGTACTTTTATTATCTGAGAATGAATCTGCTGAAGACTCGTAACGCTTTAATCGTTTTTGTTCTCTAGAACGTTTTCTGTCTTGGGCTTTAGCTTTAGCCATTACAGATGTCCATTCCAAGTCTCTCATTAAAGCACCACATACAGAAATATTAAGGAAAAATCCTGCCAAAATTAGTGTAGTCCCTCTCCATCCATATTCATCCAACAAGAACTGGGTTAGTGGTGCAAATATGAATGTTCCTATACCACTTCCACATACAGACAATCCAGTGGCTAATGATCTCTTTTTCTCAAAATAATAGGCCACAATAACTACAGCTGCTACGTAACATAAACTTAATCCAAATCCAGAAACAATTCCAAAAGTAAAAAATAATGTTTCCATGTTGGTTGTAAATGCAGATACCACAAATCCAAGGCACGCAAGAATAGAACCACAGATACACATCTTTCGACAGCCATATCTATCAGTCAAAAAACTAGCTATAGGTCCAGAGAGCAGAGGCATAGCCATAAATAAACTTCCAATCCATGCAGTCTTGGCTTTCCCTTCACCAAAGTATTCCAAGAAATTGACATACATTACACCAAAACTGAATGTAACTCCATCAGCGATGAGATTTACTAAGAATGTTGCAAACACAATAACCCATCCCCACCCACCATCTGGGGGGCGGGCTTCTGAAAGCCTTAAGGAAGAATCATCTTCAGAAGAACTGCTACTATTTGATTCAGAGAGACTACAAGCTGGACTGGAATTACCCCCAGGTGGTGCTGTGCACACAGATCCATCTGTACCTTCATTATTAAACTGCACGTGTAATACTGGGCGGTCATTGTCCACAGAGTCTGAGATACTTCGTCTCTTAGGACTTCGTATAGAATCATTCTTAAATAATATTCTACGACTAGATGTTGAACACCTTCTCTCTGATGGTGTCTTTACTATTCCTTTAGGACGCTTTTCATTTGCATCACTTCTTACATTTGATATTTCTTCATCACCTCTATCCGCATCTTCTTTTATACTGCCTAGGTTGTTACTATTATTTTCAATGATTCTACTTCCTGTCTTGGTCGTAATGCGTTCTTCATTGCACGGGACTAACGGACAGGATTCTTCTGGTCCAACAATAATTCCATTCAAGGGCAAACGAAGACGAGCACGGCGTTCCTGTAAAGCCTTGTCTAAATCATTCACTTCAGAGGCACATTTTAAAGTCTCTGGGTCATCAGTAGAAGACTGACAAGTGATTTCACTGCTCAATGCTGAACCTCCACTGTGATCGCACTTTGCACTATCACTACACTGTTCACTATGGTTCCTGGAAGAGACCAATGGAGACGTGTAATCCATTCTGATAAGTCTCTCGTAAACTGTGTACGTAAACTATGGATGAGGCGAGGGGCTGGAGCTGGGCGTTGCTCCCAACGAGGCTCACAATTTGAGCAAACGGCTTTCCTGGCAGCTGCCATGCGCGTAACTAATTAACCACTCTGCTACCTGAAACACAAACACCACATTTTTAATATATAAGTACATATATTATTACGACGATCATCATTAACTATTTGACAAGGGAACCACACAAGTTAGTGATAGAGCTATGATATTCGGTTTATGAATGAACATTAATATTCACTCAATTTATATGAGAGCACATTATATTGGAATACAAAAGATTATAATATTACATATAACTAGTGTACTGTTACTAAACTACACAGAAGTAAGTACCCACTACACCTACACGTCCAAAGGAGAGACTCCCTTATCAATGGACCAATGGAGATTGTGGTGACATTGAGCTTATTGATAGGAAACCAAGATCAACATTACGATTTTTAATAACCACCCATTAAATTTTCTAAATACCTACCAGTAACTGTTATAAAACTAGAATACTTTTAATATTTTCTTTCGCTGTAAAGTGGATACCTTAGAAATACTATAATAATTTGGGGTTTATCTATATTTAATGCCATCATTCAAGATGGTTATAATATGTATGATGTACCACTGATTTGTATCCAGCTTAAACAAAGTTCATCAAATAGTAATTTTAATTAAGTACATAGTTTTTTTTAATATATAATTAGGCAGTCCAGTGTACCCCCTAACTAGGTGATTTGTGTTGTACATAGTTTTTATTCCAAGATTCACTGCGTCTCTCCATCAGTTGAAAAACTGACTTTGTGCATTCTCTTTAAAAAAAGGTTGGGTAACGTATCCAGTATTTTTTATATATATATTATTATCCAATCGAAGTATTTCAAGCCTCCACGTATCTACCTATAATAAGTATAACAATATACAACATTTATAATATGTACCTAATGTAGCTACTTATAACCCAATACACGCACGCTATCGCTAATAAGAAATTCAAAATCAAATTTGGCCCCTTTTCAAAGATTTTAATGATTTTATAATACAACTTCGTGTATAATTATTCATTATACGTATATTATATATACCACAAACACGATACTGTATCTGTACGTCTTCTTAATCTCCATATACACACTCTCTGTATGTACCTACTAGTGCCTGACTTATTGTAATGTTAAACTTTTACTATTCTCTAATATTACTTCACATTTACATATTTAGTACGTGCTAAATAATTATACCTAATACCTACTAACATGAATAACAGAAATATGTCAAAATAATACAACTGTAAATCGACCGTACCTACTAGGTATATAACTACACTAAAATAGGTATACAGGGTGTTTGATAGATGGATACAGATATCTTCAGGAGTGATAGTAGAGATCATTTAGCATCTTTTGAGCCAAACTTAGCTTAGTCAAAAGTCGCACGGTTCTCGAGATATTCGAGATTTTAACTTTTTTTCGAAATACCCCGAATTACTCAAGTTTTAGCCCGATAGCATCGTAAGTCAAGGTACCTACTTAGTTCTATCATTCTTTTTTGTTACCTGAATATGTGTTTAGTCTATTTAAATCATAAGTTTTAATCTGAAACACAATCATGTTAAAAAAATATCGGATTAAAGTTTCGAGAAAGAGATATTTCAAAAACGAGTTTCGACTTTGGAGAGGATTTTAGATAAGAAAAAAAATGTTCAAAGATTCAGAAATCTGGAAAAAACTTCTCTGGTTTATGCCCTTTCAAATGATATACAAAACATTACAAAAAACATTAGTTTCGTAAATCTATGATACAAAAACTTAAATAGATCACCTCTAATTTATATATAATATTGTAAGAGAGATTTCAACAACTTATATAGATGAGGAATAGCGGAGATAGGAGCCACCTAGCACAAATTTTGTATGAAAAATAATGAAAAGAGACTCCTATCTCCGCTATTCCTCACCTAAGAAGTTGGTGAAAGCCAGCACAAGTCCACCAAATCGTAATTTACAACGAAAACCTTCTCACTATGAATCTTTTATTGTCAGAAACGAATAAGTATTTGCCGTAATGCGGAAAAGATATTATCCGCATTGTGGCTCGCATTTCAAATGAAACTTATTTCATCCCTTAGATCTTACTGTAATAATAATACACATCTAAGACATAGGAATAAAACATAAATCTAACTAATACTGTCTAAAATGTCGGATTGTGACTAAATTTGAGATTTAATATTTTGAATGGCGCGAATGTATCACACCTATTTTGGAGAAAAAAATCAAGGACGTATCTTATTAATTGGTGTCTCTGTGACCAATAATGTCTTGGAAGTCAGGGTTTGACAAAAAAAAATACAAATAAAAATCATAACTCGACAACTACAAAAAATCGCGTAACATAAATTGGGGTATTTAGGTATCCCCAGAGGTGCTCTATCTCTGGACTTCCGCTTGTTCGTACTTTTTGGGACAACCTGTATATAACATAAGATTTATTTTAGATTTTTGACCATGTGCGGTGAGGGCATAACACCATGGCGAGGCGATATTAAAATATCGGAAAGTTGAAAAATAAATACCTATATGTATAGTATATACCTACTTTGTATTACTATATAGGTAGGTACTAGGTAGGCATTAACTTTCAATAGCCTAATTAATTACAATAAACTTAGTAACTACCTCGATTGGATACTATTACTGTTAACTCAATAATATCTATGTATTTAGTTTAATAAATAATCATTGTAATCATTGTTTGTAATTTGTACATATTGTTTCTGAATAAACTTATAATTATTATATAATATTTGGATCTACTCTGCCATGTAGAAACTTTATGTAAATCTATAGAAAACAATAATAATTTGTGATACCTACCTAATAATAATAATAAAACACCCTCAAATTCCGTGCACATATATGTCACTTTTAACAAATAACAATTTACTTTAAGTTCGTTGGAATGAAACATTGTGTTTCTTATTAACTGATCAATTAATTATCAATTTTATTATCGCAAAAGATACCAAAAATCAACACAAGATTATTATAATTCACAAATAAAAACAAATCCGTCTTTTCTATTTTGTATTCGTTGGCTTATTGGCAATGCCACTGAGAAGTGAAAGAATTTAAAATCAGCTGATGTTTTAATCAAGGCCAGTGATTCCCAAAGTTATCATTACAATCTACAATCTTCATGCAAAATATATATATACCAACTTGAATCGTGACGAGTTTAATAAGTGACATCTTGTGTCATTCAACTAACTATAAACGTAAACACTAAACACTCTTGTCTTCATCCTCTAATAAACACTGAGTAATAATAATCACTCCCGTATAATCATAGCCATGGCTGATTAAACACACCTCAACTCAACGCAATATAAATATGTAAACATCTATTCTTAAATAGGTCGGTAAATCGAGAGAACCTCATGTTCATGTTTACCACAATAGTGTAGGTAATATAATAGCAAACGCTTGTCGAACAAGATAAACTGCAACTAAGTATGGGTTAAATTATTTGTTTGCGCTTCATATCAATGCGGAACACGGTGTGAAAGACATTGAGATAGAAGGTATGCCAATAATACGACCATACTTAAATATTATATTACATATATGCATACATTAGTCATGTCATACTCATGAGCATGACTATATAGTATGTAGGTGCTAGGTACAATGTACATGCTTAACTACTTCTTTTACACTTGTTGTGTGACATATAATTTATATTATACCTACCTATCTAGATCTAGGTATGTAGGTATTTGCAAAATGACGATAACAGATTCCGTTCTGCCGACATATACGAGTATATTACAATAAGCACTAGAAGCCTGCAGTACCGTTAGCACTATTTGCTAAAGAAATAATTAAAGGAAAAAGAGACCTAAGTAATATCGTGGCCTGTTACTTCAAGTCAAATTTCGGTATGTTGCTGAAGAACTGTTCGAAGACGTTATAAATGCATACAAAAAGCAGTGGATGACGAACAAGGTTATTGATTGATCTGTTAATTTATTCTAAAGTACCTGGTGAAACGATGGCTTCTCACAAAGCGACTGAAAATTTTGACAAATTGGAAAAAGAGAAGAGAATTTATTTCTAAAAATTGGATAAATGACGTGGGTCTTAACATAACATGGTACCTAATATTTAGTTTATTTGGAGTAAGTACCTAATATTTAGCAGTTAAATGTTCCACTAGTGTTATGTAGTATTTGGTTCCACTGCATCCAAATTCTAATCTGTTGGGATTGTCGACAATGTCGCAGATGTCATATTTAATAAATAATTAGGCTAAACAATCGAATAATTAACCACACATCTGTGTACTGTATAATAATGTACCACAATAATCTTTACATAAATAGTGTTAGTACTCACACTTCCTACGATATCCGATGGTCCGATAGAAGTCCGATGATGCTAAATACAGTTTCTCATACGAATAAGAAAAGTCAAATAAGAGGTGGTTAAACATTTTCCTATGCCACAATATCTAACGTGATCCTTTGATTTATCACTCGACCAGGTAACCTCGGTAGGGGACTTATCGTAGTACCTATCGTACTTGATATAATATAATTAAGTAGGTAGTGCTAGAAATGCCGAAGTATTCGACTTGATGATTTATCATTTGTGTCTTGATTAAATTAAAAAGTAAACATTGTGTGAAAGTCATGGCGGACACAATATTTACTAACAAATTTCTACAAATAACACTAATACACATACATAATATATACTATTTGATTTATAAATATATACTGATGTCATCTTGTCATTGTACCTTTGTGTGTACATAATAAATGATAATGTGAACAACGGCCGTCTCACACTCCAGGGAAATATGTACTGAAAATATTTTCAGAAATAAAACATGTACCTATGACATATACCTACGTAATTGTACCATGTAGGTACCTACATATATACAATAACTATATGGATAACACAAGTAAACAAACTAAGACAGGATTTCCCAAACTATGTACAACCAGTAGTACCGAAATCAGCTGATAGACGCTCCTCAACAGTATAATAATTGGAACATACAGCACTTCTTTAGCACACTGACCCGGCGGCGTGTTGAAATTTCAGAAAAAGAAAAGTTTGAGAAAACCTGAACGAAGTGTATTGCACTTTGCACCCTTGTACAGCAGTACTACGTTCATCTTTGATAGTCATTTTCTCTCAACACAATCTTTCCGAGAAGGATTTATGATAAATTATTACCTATTCAAATGATTGATTGAAGAAGACAGGCGTTGGTTTGAATCTCACTACTATAACAATGTATGCCGTAGTTACCTCAAGAAGTGATCTGTTAAAATATATTTACATCTTCTGTCTATCAACTGACTCCAGCACATCAGAAGTACCAGAATATTGGAATTAGAATACTGCTTTATTTACCAAGCAAGGTCTGAATGAGAGGATGTGACGAAACGGGCAGTCCAAGAGTCCCCTGCGCAACATCGCGTGTTGAGTTGAAGAAATCACAGAGGGTGTACTGTACTGAGTGTACACTGTAGACATGAGCGCCGCGCCGGCGCGCCGCCGTGGTCGCGAGTTTAGTCGGCGCGCCGTCGCCGAGCGAAAAACGCGGCGCGCCGCCGTAAGAGAATTTTGGTACTCTTTTACAGCAATAACGCGATTTTTCGCATATTTTACGCGAATTTCACCTTTATTTTGGAAAACATTGTCAAAAGGAATGGGGCTTTGAAAGCAAGAAGAACCAGGCTGAAAAAAACTTAAAACAAGCGTTTTTGTTTTTATCAAATATTTTTGTTTTATTTTACATAATTGGAGTAATACCTAATTTATTAATTATTTTTGTTATATTTTATTAATTGTGTATTCATTCTGTTTGTTGTTAAAATAAATAAAAAAATAAGTTAAAATAATAAAAAAAATGCTGCAAAATCATCCAGATAATGTTATAAATATATGAAAATTAACACCACATTTTGCAAAATTGTGAGAAATTACACCCCATTTAGCAATTTTTTTTTTTTTTTTTAATGATCGTTTATGTCCTCCGTCCCTTTATTAAAGAATATAAACCTCTATTTGACACCAACAATGTGGTTTTCTTTATGTCCTTACTTCCCTAACAAAAAATATATGGTTCAAGGCCACGCCGCCGTACGCCGCCGCCGCCGTGAAAATTTGTTCGTTACGCCGCCGCCGCGGAATTGGCCGACGGCGCTCATGTCTAGTACACTGTACAGCGAACATCGTTCATGAATTTACTCGTGCCTTGTCTTGTATCTAATTGTATGTCACGTAACTCATCAGTCATCACTATGTAAGTATTAAAAGTGTACGTCTGTGCACATTATATAATATATCAATCTAATCAACTAACATAAGTAGGCATCCACCCTTGGGGGTAAAGAAAAAAATACATTCACTTACTTAAAATTACATAATCCAGTCCACATAATACATGGGTCCTACAACAGATTATGCAACCGCCAATATCCAATAAATTTTATATACCTACCTAGTACCTACCTATATGTATGTGTGTATGCTCGAAATGTGGAAAAAAGAAAGAGAAGACTGAACCGCGGAAAGTGAAATAATAAGCAGGTAGGTTGGTAGGCCATATCACGAACATGTCTTTGAAATTATTAACTGTTCTTATATTGCAGGGAAGCATGGAAGGAGTAAGTACCTAATATAACAAATTGTACGTAAGTTTCTCATTTAATTTTTGTTAACTACAACCATAATATAACATACCTACATAGTAAGTGTAGGTACCTACGTACACATAAAGTAACTTACAGGTCCACAGTTTGAAGTTCGCGAGGTCAAGGGCATATCGGATTTGGCTGGCAGCCAAAGCGAGAGAGAATTCTACAGAGGGTGAGAGTCGCTCTCCCTCTCTCCAGAAAGCAATGCGACATGCTGTATTCTACACAATATTTTAGTCTAATTCATTTACATAAGGAATTTAGAATCTACATACAACTATGCCTACAATTTGATTACTGTGCATATACTTGAAACAACTTACATACATTTCAGGAATTTCGTTAATATAAGTAATTAAGTACCTACCTATGCAACTGCTTGCGGTAAAGAACTGGAATTTAATACATGTTCCTACCTATAAGTACAAAATATACTTGTATCATCGGACAACCGCAATACATTTATTTATTTATTTATTTATTTATTTTCATAAACGGCGTAAGCCTTTAATAATGCTATTACAATAAATAACAGATCACATATGTATATGACATGAACAAAAAATATGCGTAAACAATAAGTCAAATCATGAACTATGAACATGAACTATGCAGACTGTTGCAGACACCTACATGAAGTGCACGTTGTAGGCCCCTGGCCCATCCATCCTTTTTAAACCTCGCATAGCTTCATTCAGTAAACGACTTAAACAACAAAAAAACGTCAGTAAAAAAAATATGTACCAACAGTCTATGATTAGTTCGATAGAAGATAACAGAGTTATATGTAACCCTAGATGTAGTTTTCATTTAGGTCTGACGCATGTCTAAAGTCGCAATGCAGAAAAATAAGCATTTAAGGGGTGAACATTTCTAGATATTGTGTTATGCTTATGAGTACAGGTAGGTGTGGACTGTAGGTATACCACATAGATGTAGAATGTAGATATACCACCAAGCAAAACTATTCTAATGCAGTTGATACATTCATACAATACAATACAATATATATTATATTTATAGTAAACTAGACAGACACTTAACAGCATCACACTGCACCAGTGACCTACATTACAATTATTTCATACTACCCTATACTACATTCAAATACAAATCTTATAACTTTTTACAATTCATAGACCATGTATAACATTCAAAACTATAGAAAAGTCTCGACGCCGTCCATTCTGAAATAGCCCAAGAGCCGGCCGCTAAAATATGACCTATCTGTTTTTCGATCAAAATGTGATTTAAATGATAGCTTAGATATAGGGTCATACATCGCACTAGGGTTGCCTATCAAAATCTTCCCGCAACCCTCTGCCCTCCCCCCCCGCGAAAAGGTTTCCCTTTGCGGTTTTTCGCATTTTTAGGAATACGGTGAGAGATAGATGAAAGTGGTCAATGGCAAAAATAATCTTTACTAAATTCTCACACTCAACGTAAAGAAATAGAATTGGATACAAAAAATATTTAAGTAATTAATAAACGTGTACCTAATATGCAATTTATACCTACATGAATTTATATTTAGTACAGTGTATATAATGTACAGTACATATGTATTACTTTCTACCATAAATCACTCGACAGCGGGATGCCTTGGCTATAAAAGAAAAAGAATAGTATTTACTTAATTTCGTAAACAAACCAACCGCACCTGAATGTTCATCAAATTTAATAATAACAACCCATACCTTCCCATTTGTTATCTGTTATCTTAGCCAAATAATAAATTGACTAAATTATTTTCAGCGATCTCAACATCTGAATGACGTCAACATGGGCGACGGTGTTTTTCATTTCTGGGCCAAGATATTGATAAATTATTTTTAAGGAAAATTCCAAATTGCAACTATCAGCCAAGTCTAATACTCATACATACAATAATAACATTACGTATGAATTTGTGTTATTATATTTTTATGCAAGCAGGCACAAGGATCAAACCCACCAAACGTCATTCAGTTCAATGACAAAAACATTGAATTTGCTCAATTTACCTTCAAAACTAGTTTCGTGAGTGAGTCGGGGATTGTCAGCAAAACAAGCACATAACCCTACCTGCTACCATCATTGTACTTGCGAAAACCTTTTCGATTTTAAATAATTCGCTTGCGGCGCTACTTAACGCTATTCTCTAAACACGTATTTTTATAAATGTACCACTTAATGGAAAAGGTTGCTTTTTAATCCCTTCATAAAAATCGTGGCATTAATTGGAGGCTCCACATATCATTTGGAATTTACCAAATATTTCAACTACCTACTGCTATACAATCACTATAGATATAGCACGACAATGCGGTAACCAGTAAATTCTGTGTGTATTAAAACATTAGGTACATTACTTTGAGCAGAAGTAATGTACCTAATGTTGCTGGAAATGATGAAAAACGTCCTGAGGGAAATTTCACAAACACCCGACTTTAACACAGGACACTCGAAAAAATATAACAAAAGAGTGGGGGCAATTATACAACCCGAGGAACCTACTGTTATATTACTCACTGAGTATTATCCCACTAAATATTTCAAAACACAAACAAATTTTGAACACCCTGTTGTGCAAAGGCGATTTAGTTTACCGAACATAATATGTTTGCGGCTGTATAATTTAGTACTATAAATTATGAATTACATTAAATAAAATAACATATTTTCTGTACAAAAATGTCCATAAAAACGAATGGGTCCAACGATCTAATTAAAGCTAGAAGGATAAAATAATTCAGTCCCATTCAATTCAAATACTCTCCTTTTATTTCAATACATTTCTGACATCGGTCTTTTAACAACATCAATCCATTATGAAAATATGATTCATCTTTATTACGAAAGTGTTCCTCTACGGCCCCCTTCATATCGCTCTCCGAAGAGAATATTCTTCCTTTCAGGGCTTTTTTCAAATTTTTAAACAAGAAGTAGTCGCTGGGCGCTAGGTCGGGACTGTAAGGAGGATGCAGTAGAGACTTGAATCCAGTTGCATCAACCATCGTCTTCGATATTCTACTGGTATGAACAGATGCATTATCTTGCAAAAATAAAATGCTTTGACTTTGTTTATGTTGTCTCTTAGTTTTGATAATATCTCTGACTTTACTCAATAAATTGCTATAATATTTTGCATTCCAAATAGATTTTATAGAAGGCAAATAGTCTATTAATAATATTCCTTCACAATCCCAAAATATGGAGGCAAACAATTTAATATAAGACGAATTATTATGTTTATTGTCAAGTTTCTTCACATTCACTTGCACTATATTACCATTATTGCGAGTCAGTTTAGTAACTTGTCTGCCACATTTGATATTTATGCAATCGCTAGTTATGTTGCCATGTTGCTGAATCCATGTTTCATCACATGTAACGATTCTTCTAACGATATCATTTCCATTCTCTTTCACTAATTCTAGAAAAGATTTACAAGCCTCAATCCTCCGTTGCTTGTCGAGCGGCGTCAATAATTTAGGCACCCAAAACATAATTTAATTTCTTTCGACACGGACCACTTCTATTTAATTAAAACATTTAGAGAACAATACATCTCCTCTAAAGGGAGACTGCTAAACAAATAGATTACTTATTGTCAATTGAATGCAACTACGCTAATAGCATTGCAAGATGCGCCAAATGGGAATTATCATCTTAATATTATTGACGTACCAGTATTGGAAATGAATCTATTGGATGCATGGCATGACCTAAATACCCATTCTTTTAATTATGAAGAAGATAACTCGTATCACGATAATTACGATCTCTAAAATTCTATACAACTATAACTGAAGTCACTTCACCTCTTTGGTTGGTCATCATTCATCAATAGGTATACTAGATAGAAACATCGCTTCTCTTTCATAATTAATTAGATTTAGGTACCTACTTGTAGTAATCGTGCACACATTATACCCACTTATCTCACACAGACCACAGCACATCATACAAATCCTTCTGTTCCTGGTAGTCCAAGAGCCCGCTGCTTAAATTATGACGAAATGTGGTATATTACATCGCACTAGGGTTGCCTATCAAAATCTTGCCACAACCCCCCCTGACCCCCCCCCCCCCGAAAAGGTCCCTCTTCGCGGTTTTTCGCATTTTATAGGAATATGGTAAGAGATAGGAGAAAGTAGTCAATGACAAAAATAATCCTTGCTAAATTCTCTACAAAAAATGTTAAGTCTATTTTTTCGTAGGACTAGTAGTTTACCCCATGTTTACCCGTAATGGCCGGTCATTGCGATACAGGCTTTTAGCCTAGTGCAAGGTGTGCAAGAAAGTATTTGGGTTAAAAAAAAAAGAACTTAGGCACCTTTGTTTTTACTGTACTACATACCATGAAAGTTCGTAACTGACATGAGGGCATAGCGTGGTATGTAAGTAGGCAGTGGTGCACACTACACACACACACCTAACTCGTAGATATGAAGCCCTAGAATAGCACCACCTTCAAGGTTGGAGGTCTTGTCTATTTTATATCTTACACAAATAACAAATTAGATAGGTAGGTGCCTCCCTTCTCTACATGTCATTCTTAAACCTCACATCTTTTAATAATATTTTAGTAAGGTTGCATAAGTCCAGGGATGAGTTTTCCATTGTAGAAGTTTCAGACAACATATTTTGAGTAATGATACAGCAGAATCCTGGCAAGGACATGGGCTATTAAAAAAATCAAATACATTTTACGATTGTAATTACATGTATGCAATAGTGGTTGCATCAAACCTAAAATCCAGGTACAGGCACGAAAGTAAGCACTGAAATATAATGTTCAGATGTGGCTTTATGAACAATGTGGGGCTACAGAAGGGTTATATATATGAAATTGTAAACAGGGACAGGAATGAGAAATTTGTAATAATGAGTTGTTTATTTATTTAAGGCTGTGGGTAATACAGAATGTACCATATAGACGAAATGACGATCACATGGTCAGACTCGCGCTAGACATCCCCACACAAGCGAGAGGTTGAGGTCGTCCACAAGCCACCTGTTGGAACAGTATTGAGAAAGACCTTAGGGAGAAGCAGCTGACCAGTGAGATGACACAAGACAGAAAGACTTGGAGACTGCGTTGGTACGCAGGGCCGACCCCAGGTGTACTGAGAAGAGGCAAGGAAGAAAGAAAGAAAGATTTGTAGTACTATTTTATTATTACGTATCCTCGATGTCCCATTTACTGCTGAGGAGCTCAAGAAATCAATACACCAGATGAAGGACAATAAAGCGGCAGGCTTAGATGATATCGGTACTGAGAAGATCAAAAGATTTGGACAAATTACCCTAGATTGGATCAATCAGATGATGAACAGGTGCGTCACTACCAATCAGATCCCAAAAATGTGGAGAAAGTCCAAGATCATCGCCCTCCTTAAACCAGGAAAAGACCCGGCAGATCCTAAGAGTTTTAGACCTATCTCCCTGCTGTGCCACCTATTTAAGGTGATGGAGAGAGTGGTTCTCAATCGAACCTTTAGCAGGGTGGAGAGTAAGATCATCCCTGAACAGGCAGGGTTCATGCCCGGAAAGTCGTGCTGTGGCCAGGTTCTCAACCTCACCCAATACATCGAGGATGGTTATGAGGGAAAGCAAATAACAGGTGTTGCTTACATAGATCTGTCCGCGGCCTACGACACCGTCAATCACCGAATTCTTCTGCGCAAGCTGTACAACATCACGGGGGATCTCCGACTGACCAGGCTTGTGGAATGTTTTCTTCAAAACAGGCGCTACTGTGTTTCCCTTCAGTCCAGAAAGAGCCGTTGGAGAAACCAAAAGAACGGACTTCCCCAGGGTAGCGTACTTGCCCCGGTGCTCTATAACATCTATACCAATGACCAGCCTATAAACCCTCACACCAAACAGTTTATATATGCGGATGATACAGCTGTAGCAGCCCAGGGCACGTCCTTTGAAGAGGTGGAGAGAAAACTGTCGACTGCTCTCGAGGACCTGTCAGAATATTATACCAAGAACCATCTAAAGCCAAATCCCTCTAAGACACAGGTATGCGCCTACCATCTCAGAAATAAGGATGCAAAGAGGAAGCTCAAGGTGACGTGGCGGGACCAAACGCTGGAGCACTGTGACTCCCCAAAGTATCTGGGTGTCCGCTTGAACCGTTCCCTGACCTTCCGGCAACACTGTCAGGAGGTGGGAAAGAAGGTTAGCACAAGAAATGGCATCATAAGAAAACTGACGAATGCCAGATGGGGATCACAACCTCATGTTCTTCGAGTCTCGGCCCTGGCACTGTGTCTCTCTGCGGCTGAATACGCAGCACCTGTGTGGTATGGTTCAGTACACGCAAGGCATGTTGATGTGGCCATAAACGAGACAGTCCGCACTGTGTCTGGATGCCTTAAGCCGACGCCAGTGAGGGACATCTATCCAATTGTGGGTATCGCCCCTCCCACTGTCAGAAGACAGGTTGCGGCTGAGACAGAACGACAAAAACAACTATCCGATCACAGACATCCCATGTACGGCCGTGAAGCCAGACAACCCCGGCTAAAGTCAAGAAAAGGCTTCGCCGAAACAACAACACCGCTGCCCGGCCCGCCGGAGGTACGCCGGATTGAACTATGGCAAGCGAGCCTCTCTGATCGCGTGCATGTCAAGCCGAAGGAGAAGATGGCCCCTGGATACAATTTGCCATACCCAACTTGGAGAGCACTAAATAGATTAAGAACTGGGGTGTCGTGCTGCAACAGTAACCTCAAAAAATGGGGGTACACGGACACCTGTGAGTGCGGAGACATACAGGACAACCAACACCTACTAGTATGTCCTAAAATCGGGGAGACATGCGCGCGAGAAGATCTCATAAATGCGAATGACAGGGCCGTACATGTGGCCAACTATTGGAGGTTCTTGATTTGAGGCATCCGGACACGGAAAGTAAGTAAGTATTACGTAGTGGTTATTAATGAGCTTTCTTATGGAAACTTCCACAAGACAGACATACGGTAATATTGAGAATATCATATTTTCAGGGATAGTCTTCAACGCATTAAGGTAAATCAGTTAGGTAGATCACAATATATGCTGTCTACTTCTAAAACCTTGTTACTTATATTCAAATAAATCCATTATGTAAGTGTATATTAAAATTTTAAGTCATTTTTGTATATTTTATACTACATAATGAAATCCTTCACAATACAACAGATCGTCGAGTTTGAGGTGGTTGGTAAAGCACTCGTCTGTTAATCCGGAGGCGCGGGTTGGATCCCGATGCCGACTTATTCCACTTCACAACACAATCTTTTCAAGCCTACTATGAAGTACAAAGTTGTATCTGGGTTTATTTCTGTTTTTAATATAATATTAGTAAACCTACTATGTATACACTATAATTGGCTGGTGAGCAAATCAGACTGTACATTGATTTCAAGGAGTTGTCATTAATTACTATGAAGGTAACAATATAGGTAGGTACCTACCTTCTAAATAGTGATGTATGAATAATACTTGTCGTTGTTATGCAGTGAGTACGTACCTTCCTAGCTATTCTCATTATAGCTAAGTATGAATGCTACAGTAAATTATGATAAAACAATATTGTAACGGATAAATACATCATAATAGACCCCATGTAGTTTTGCACAACAAACAAACTAAAATCACTTATTTAATTGACATCGTTGTACCAAATACATTTAACATTCAAACAACCGTCGCAGAATAAATCGGTAAATATATACATAATTAGCAGGTGAAAAAAAAATATTTGGCATTCTAGGTTGATATATATAATCCCATTAGTATTATCAGCTACAGGTATAATAATACCAAAATCGCTAATAGATAACTTTAAAAAATTAGATTTATGGGAAAATTTGCATGTAACAATGCAAAAATCGGTAATTATTAATACTCGCATTATTGTAGGACGATTTCTAAATAGTGATATTTAAGGCACAACACTTGTATTTTAGGCCCCGCATTGAGCCTAATCCTGTGATATCCATGATCTGGATAGGTGAATTTTTCCCAGTATTAGGCTGACGATTTTATACGTCAATCATGAATGATAATTTGTAGACTTCTGGCTGATAATACTGAGAAGTGTGTAGGCAAGTCTTGCCTCCGCGTATAAAAATGGTAAATGTGAGTCATATTCCCAGTGAACTTTTGATTCCACAGGCCCCCCAATTAAAACGTAAACATTTGAATTTAGATCCTACATAGGGTCGGCATTCATCTGGTACAGCTATCTCTGATACAAAACTGAATAACAAGTGGGATCTCTCGAGGATTCCCCGTGTTTGTAAAACTTCCATAAGACATTTCACGTCTTGTTCAGCAATAAGTTTTGCCACCCTTTCTGAACACCATAAATTTTTTTGCAAAGAAAATGTTACATACATGCCATTTGCTGGTTACCCCAATACTAACATAGCATGATAGGCTGGCCACACACGTCCCCAAGTTCAGTTCCGGAATCGACCGTTTTGCAAAAAAGTTCCGATCAAAACCTCTCTCTGAATTCAGCGTCACCCCGATTTTAAATTCAGAAAGAGGTTTTGGTCGGAACCTTTTTGCAAAACGGTCGATTCCGGAACTGAACTTCGGGACGTGTGTGGCCAGCCATAGAGTAGTAATAATGATGTTAGATAAAGGTCGATACACTCTAGTACACCTATGTATTGTTTGCTAAAGTAGGTGATGTTCATTGCAATAATTCCTAAACAATAAACAAAGAAAATAATGATACAACAAGAACAAAAGTTCTAAAAGTACCAGGACAGTGACCAGATGTCTCTGATATGATTTGTCCAGCATTGGTCACCTTATAAACACCATCACAACTATCACATTTGGGCATGCCCACAGCTGGGCTTTAGCAAACCATTTATAATTGTGTGACAAGTAATTAAGGAACCCAGTGGGAGGCAGAACAATTTTTATCAATCATAAGTGTTGTTCTGCACGAAATATTCTTTTTTTGCAAATACATAGATACCTTCTTATTTAAAACCATCTGGTCACTTTCCTAATATTTATATTACTTAAACAGCAATTCAATATAATCAAACTTACGAAAAAACCTTGAGATCCTTGAATGCTAGAAGGTGTCCCCAAACATATCAAGAAGTTGTTGTGAATGTCTTGTTAGAATTGATTACGAAATATCTGAGAATATATTAATTTCCTACACTATGTGCTTATAATTATTATTTTGTAATTATCACTGTGTAACGCACACCACTGCATTGATGAACATATTCAGCACGTTTTCATTCAATCACCGTGACAATTATCACAATACACACACAAACAAAAATTAAATTGCAGCAATAAGCATCGGAAGGCGAAATATAAACCGAATATTTAATAACGCATGATCGAATTGTGAATACACAAATTGTATCACAACACTAAATTCATATTATCAATTAGACAACTAATACAGAGAATCGAATTCATCAAAACGTTTTGTTGAATACATGTGAGCTATATTGAACGATTTATAAAATATAAAGGTAAATAGAATAAATAATCGACACATGGAACACTACTATAATTAAGTTTCACTTCTGCAATAAAAACACTGAAAATATTTTGCAGCACAAAATAAATCCGCACAATCCGCTACAGCATCATAACTTTACATAACTATATGTATGATGTATAATAAATAGTAAAATAGGTATATACAAGTAGACTACACGATTCTATAATAATTCTATCCTGTGCCTATCATTCCATTCTCAGCGAGAACCCTACATATAAATATGAAGGGAGCACAACACAGACATTACGGCACTTGCACATATACACAACATACAGCTGTGCAAAATGTTGCCATTTGCCGACACAAAAATATCATAGAAAAATATCCGTTCCCTATATTTCTACAGTTTCTACATGGTTTCTACCAATACCAATATAAAAGTTCATAACAAACAATCATGAATATCATGATAAGTTTACCATACCTAATAAAATAACTAATAACAGTAAACCCCCCCCTGGGGGGCTACTGCCCCCTCCCCCTGCCCCCCTGAAGACGCCCATGGTTACTGTTATTAGTTATTATTACATTTCGTTTCATCCGTCTTGTCACACTTTTTGTATAGAATTACTATGTAGTGTCAAGGTGTATTCTCACCTTGACATAAAAAACCTTCCTCCCAGGAGATAAATTCAAATATTCCCGCCTTTCAAAAATCTCTCTGAAAATATCATTAAGTTGATATCCATAGATGACACAAATTCGACTTCGGCAGTCTTTAATTTGACTCCGGAAGTAATTCTCAGCCATTTTTGAAGGATGGCGTCCTTTTCCGTTTCTCTTTGACAATCGCTCCCAAGTGTGATACACGCGTTTTGTCGCGCTCCGAAAATTGCCGGTATAAAATTAAAATAATGTAGTTACAAAACTCAGAAAATATGGGTTAAAAACTATTGTTTGTGCTTCACCGCCTTCGTACATGTGTTAGTACGGTAAACTTTTGTGTTTAAAAACTTCGATGATGCCTGATTTGATGTCGGCATATAAAAAAAGGCATAACGGTTTTTCTATAAATGTGACCGCAATCATCTCAAACAATTATCTGACAATCAGTTTCGGTTCAGTAAAGAGCAACGAACCAGATACGTAGTCTTTCCAAAACTCACAAGTTTCCAGCTTGCGGAGCCCCTTCCAGTATCTTGCCTCCTCGGTACGAGTTGAGGTTCCCGAACAACCCCGAGCCTCCAGACTTTTGTGACAAGTACGTTCTTGCAGACAACGTACCAGCTATCCAGTTTTAAATAAGTTTCCTCAAAGGAAACCAGGACTTCCACCCCTCGGAGCAGGCCATGGCTACAAGGTATGGAAAAGTTGTAACATTCATGTTCTCCTCCTTTTGTTGTATGAGTGAATAATTATATTTTCCCCTTTTGTTTAAACGTAACTTGTGTTGCTATTCAATTCAATAAAAGTATTATCATAAACCTGGGTTCTCATTTGTCAGTTAGTAAAATATCTTTGGTATAAAGAAAGAGGTTGACCTAAGAAAGACAAGTGAGTTGTGGCAGCCAAAGCAAAAGCTATCAATGTGGGCCATTCCCACGGCTTTTCACCCTCGAGATCCAGAGCTCATGCCGTTAAGAACCTGAAACCTTTGCCGTGGAGATCTCAAGGATAAGGTCTGTATAGTACGTTTAAGGTAAAGTGAAGTGTATAGGTTACACTGATATATTACACCGATAGGTAGTACACATGTATGTTACACTGGCGCCCAACGTGGGGCTTTGCTAGGTTGACACAGCTCCCTTCTCTGTAAGTCACAAAAATTATTATTTTATCTTGCAAAATAGTTAGGTATTTTTATTTTTGTACTAAGTCATTTTGTAAGGTTGAATATTGTTCATGAATAATTTGTTGTGTATTCATAACCTCAAATAGTATCATCATATTTTTTCACGCAACGGAAATATTTGTGTAATCTTCGATATACCTATGGACGACACGAACGCCGCCGTGGCAGGAAAAAGTAACGTGAGCGGCCATTTTGTTTTCCTAAACTAGGAAAACGAGTAATATCACCAGAGGCGGTTCATTGTTTCGACATTTTAGGCAGTGCCCAAAAGAAAATTTTTTTTTGAAAGTTTGTCTTTCATTTCTTTTCTTGTGTTTGTTTACACTTTTCTATACACTGTAACACACAGAGAAATAATAAAAATTATCTCTCACACTACATTTTCCGCACACCTCTTCAACACTTTTTCTTGTGTTTGTTTACACTTTTCTGTACACTGTAACACACACAGAGAAATAATGTGAATTATTTCTCACGCACCATTTTTTCTCACATTTTACACATTTGACACCTCATCTTACTTTTATGTCTTTACACCCTAATCTACCATGGATTCAACACCAATAGAAAACATAGATTCTGCAAATGCAACCACCTTGCGGAGGGAACTCTCGTTAAGAGAGATTCAACCAAAACGCGCCTTGCAGTCCTTGCGCAAACAGGCAACAGATTTCAACAACATACTTTTGGCTAGGCTTACGAGCTTATCCTCGTCGTCAAATACGAATGACATTAAGTTGCGTAGAATCCTGTACTCCGCACAGCAAGGCCTCCACTCTGTCAACGATTTTCTAAAATTTATGAAGGAAAAGAATGACGCACTTTCAACCCCTTTAGACATTCACGAGCTTGTGGAAATCATTCGTTTAGGATTGCGCCCTGAACTACAGGAAAAACTCCAAAAGTATCCGGTAGAGAATTTAGAATCGTTCAACGTTCTCATTGACATCGAAACCTCTCTGGCCACTGCTAGCCCTCTGAGGCGTGCAGTCGCCCAGGTTTCTCCTTCTTCTTCTTCTTCTCCGGCCCCCTTGCCCGTGCTCTCGTCTCATGACGTCAGTAAAGTAATTGAACTACCACACGCCATGCGACCGCAACCAACCATCATCGTGTCTCCTTCTTCTTCAAGGGGAAATACCACATCAAGGACCTTGTAAAATCCGGAAAATAACTCTTTTACACACATTTTTCTCTGTATCTTTGTCGTAACGTTGATCTTTTTTTCCTACTTGTGGGATGGGACCGTTTACTAGTAAAACTGTCACATCACCATATTTCGTCATTCTATGTGTGTTCCAAGGCGAGATTAGCTACCTCGCCAAAGAATATCACGTATTAAGGCCCAGGGTAATTAAGGATACACTTACGCACACGGTTTTTTAATTTTTTGTACTTTACATGAAAAGTTTTGGAAAATTCATGAAAATTCAACCTTGCAAACTCAAAATTTTTTCTCAAACAAATGTAAGAATGGTTTCTTGTTTTAAGCCAGAAAGAAAAAACAAGTGGCGTTCACCCATGAGATAGGAATTGATTTCAAGAAATATGTACTTGTAGTTTAGTAGGTTTTTGTAAGTCAGGTAGGGCTGATAAACATAAAGTTGCTATATTTACTCTTTTACATAATCTTTTCATTGTATTGAGCATTGTCAGTATAACCCTTTCTTACGGGTATACACTTTTGCTAATGATAAGACTGTATTTATTTTAAGATAATTTTTGCTTGCGTTGAACCTCAGCACCCCTGTGCGAGTAAGGTCAACACTATATTAAATTATAAGATGTAATTATTGTGTGTCTGGTACATACCCGAGAGGTATGCATACTCTTACATCACTAAAGAAGTAAATTGTTGAATGTCCAATTTTCCTTATCTGTTGAATGGCATAGTATGGTTTCGCCCAACTGTCATCTCAAAGTTAAATTTTTTTGTAATTATGTCCTGTTACGGCCTTTTGGTGCGAGCTGTCGGCAAGGTTTCGTCCTGCTGTCCAGTCGTAGTGGCCATAGCAAAATTTTTCTTGTTCTGTTTGTTTTCCGGGGAGGAGGAAAATTGTCATTAGCCTAGTACTATGACAAATATAATTATGTACATTGTTAGCTTATATCCTTTGATAAGTAACTGGATAGGAACGTTCCTTAGAAATAAGTTGCGTGATTCTTTAGTAATAGGTATGTGCAATTTTAGAAAAATGTAACCCCTAGCATATATTTCATTAGCTATAAAATTCATGTATCATTTAGTATTGAATAGAGTAAAGAGAACCTAGCGTGTAGAAACTTTGTACCAAATCTTGGCAACTTGATACAGAATATTTAATGTACTAGATAAGTATGTGAACTTTGAAATTGTAAAAAGAACCACTCACTCAAAAATAAAAAAAAATATTTTTTGCCTCAAGAATTAAAAAGAAGACTACGAATTATATACAATTTTTTATTAAAAAAAAAAAAAAACAAAAATCGTACAAAATAAACATTACAGTGAAAAAGACCTAGATGTTTGCCACATACTAGGCAGTGAAAGTCAATCAGTGGGCATAATAAAAACAATAACAACCAAATATACCAATACCATGTTATAACTATGTAAGGTTATGTTAAAAAAAAAAAATGCAAATGTTTATATAAATGTTTCATAATTGTAAGTATTATATGTTGTAAAAGGTATAATTGACTGTTTTAAGACTGAAAAATATATACCACCTTGTTATGTAAAATTGTGATACATCACTGGAAAATTTAAGTTGTCCAAAAAAAAAAAAAAACATTATATGTTATTCATATGGTTGTCAATGGATCAATTTTCTCTCTGACCATTGACATTATATTGTAATAGATTTAAGTAACTTGTGTCATGCTACAAACTCATTGTTGAAATGTGTATTTGTAATCCGCCATGTAGACCATGTTTTGCCTGCCGAGTCCCGCCCAAAAATCAGTGGTACTGATTTTTCTTCTTTTCTCATCCCGAGGAAGGGGAATGTGTCAAGGTGTATTCTCACCTTGACATAAAAAACCTTCCTCCCAGGAGATAAATTCAAATATTCCCGCCTTTCAAAAATCTCTCTGAAAATATCATTAAGTTGATATCCATAGATGACACAAATTCGACTTCGGCAGTCTTTAATTTGACTCCGGAAGTAATTCTCAGCCATTTTTGAAGGATGGCGTCCTTTTCCGTTTCTCTTTGACAATCGCTCCCAAGTGTGATACACGCGTTTTGTCGCGCTCCGAAAATTGCCGGTATAAAATTAAAATAATGTAGTTACAAAACTCAGAAAATATGGGTTAAAAACTATTGTTTGTGCTTCACCGCCTTCGTACATGTGTTAGTACGGTAAACTTTTGTGTTTAAAAACTTCGATGATGCCTGATTTGATGTCGGCATATAAAAAAAGGCATAACGGTTTTTCTATAAATGTGACCGCAATCATCTCAAACAATTATCTGACAATCAGTTTCGGTTCAGTAAAGAGCAACGAACCAGATACGTAGTCTTTCCAAAACTCACAAGTTTCCAGCTTGCGGAGCCCCTTCCAGTATCTTGCCTCCTCGGTACGAGTTGAGGTTCCCGAACAACCCCGAGCCTCCAGACTTTTGTGACAAGTACGTTCTTGCAGACAACGTACCAGCTATCCAGTTTTAAATAAGTTTCCTCAAAGGAAACCAGGACTTCCACCCCTCGGAGCAGGCCATGGCTACAAGGTATGGAAAAGTTGTAACATTCATGTTCTCCTCCTTTTGTTGTATGAGTGAATAATTATATTTTCCCCTTTTGTTTAAACGTAACTTGTGTTGCTATTCAATTCAATAAAAGTATTATCATAAACCTGGGTTCTCATTTGTCAGTTAGTAAAATATCTTTGGTATAAAGAAAGAGGTTGACCTAAGAAAGACAAGTGAGTTGTGGCAGCCAAAGCAAAAGCTATCAATGTGGGCCATTCCCACGGCTTTTCACCCTCGAGATCCAGAGCTCATGCCGTTAAGAACCTGAAACCTTTGCCGTGGAGATCTCAAGGATAAGGTCTGTATAGTACGTTTAAGGTAAAGTGAAGTGTATAGGTTACACTGATATATTACACCGATAGGTAGTACACATGTATGTTACAGTAGCCAGTGGCCAAGTTATATGAAACAAGGAGTAGGTATGCTAAACTTATCCCCCCCCCCAGGGAGCTACTACCTGGGGGGGGAATAGGTATGTATTTTTTCATTCTAAATGATAAAACCTCACAAAAATCACATTATTACCACACTTTTCTCATCATATCATAAATTTTCATGAGCAACCATCATTATACAGCTATTTCATAAAAAAAATTGCCTGCGGCGCCATTTTTAATTACTTTTTTTATCCAAGACATATTTCATACATTTTTAATTCAAAAAAATATACACATTTTCAAATAAACCAAACCACATCACGATCTTCTTCACTGTCTCCCAAATAAAAATTCGCCTGCGGCGCTATTTGAGGTTTTTCGTGATTCATCAAATTTAAAATTTTTGTTGCCCCCCCCCCCCCCTAGTACCGAGGCTGGCGATGCCCATGATAGTAACCCTCTCGATGTGATAAATGATAATGAACATTATCAACGTTTCCATCACGTTTTGTGGTTTGACACAGACTGACAAACCCCTCGAGTGGTAAATCAAATCAAAGATATGGACATGGTGTAGTAACTAGGATAATTTCACATGAAACATAGAAGCCATATAAAATGTGGGTAAGCAGAGATTAAAATATATTTAGTATTTTCATTGACAAGACACCGTTTAAAAAAAACAATATAACAGCTGAAACATATCCTTAATTATTTTCGGAAGCTCTCACTCGGCTAGAACAAAAATAATTGAGAATAATTATTATTTGTTATTATCCTCAGGAATCCTATTGCTTGTCCACATGCTGATAAAATAGGAAGACTACAGAAGTGAGCATACAATGAGAGGGATCCGGACAAACGGCCGACAAGACATACGGCCGACAGGACAAATGGCCGACACGGACAAATAGCCGACAAGACCAATGGCCGACTGGTACAAATGGCCGAAAGACGAAAGGCCGAAATCCAAACAGCCGACATGGACATATGGCCGACAAGTACAATTGGCCGACATCCAATAGGCCGACACGGACAACTGGCCGACAAGGACGAATGGCCGACAGGACGAATGGCCGACACAAAAAAAAGATTGAAATAATGATCACATCACAAGTTTGAAAAACAAAGTTGCCAGTTTATTCTAACAATCCAAAATTTGGCTAGTTTTTTAAACAACAGTTCCGAAATATAATTTGAAAGTAGCGAAAAAATGTTACCATATCTTATTATCACATCAAGCAACACTAAACCAAGTTTGCTCCGTGAGACCGAGGCCATCGCCATATTGTTCATGAAGGCCGGGCCCAACTGACAATTGACGATGGTTACGCCATCTAAATTGTATGGGAAAAAATATTCCGTAATTTAAGTATTTGTCACCGAGACAAGGTGTTTGTCACCGATACAAGGTGACGTCACCACTCATGGCGGTGATGGAATTCGAGGATGTAGGTTTGTACTCTACTATCGCAGGCTTCGGTGAGACTTCTGAAAAAAAAGACAACGGTAACACTGTTTTTGCCAATAGAACCCAAGGTTAAATAGAATCTGCTCCTGAATTTACGTAACCACTGTATACTTAATAATTATGAGACATACTTGAAAGAATTACCTACTACTAGCGCCGCGAGTAGCCGCTACACGAATTAGATCAAAAACACCAAGCAGACATGGGACATTACTTTTTCAACTTTCCAGCGAACATGCAGGTTCTCAATTTTTAGGCGTTAAAAACGGTTTTTCATTTGTTTCGGCTGCAGGTGCCTTTTAGGGCTTAATTAAACCTTACTAGTATAAATAAAAAACAACCTAACCGGTCAACATTATTTTTTACAGTAATGTCCCATGTCTGCTGGGCGATGCTTGTTAACCATTATCTTGATTGAAAACATCATTGTCGGCCATTCGTCCTGTCGGCCATTCGTCCTTGTCGGCCAGTTGTCCGTGTCGGCCTATTGGATGTCGGCCTATTGTACTTGTCGGCCATATGTCCATGTCGGCCGTTTGGATTTCGGCCTTTCGTCTTTCGGCCATTTGTACCAGTCGGCCAGTTGGTCGTGTCGGCCATTTGTCCTTGTCGGCCGTTTGTCCATGTCGGCCGTTTGGCATTCGGCCATTTGTAGTAGATTCACAATGAGAATGAGATCTGAAGCAAACTGAATATTGGGTTAGAAAGTAATATGTTTTTGAAGAATAGCCAAAAATAGCGAAATTAACGATAGTATTACAACATTAAAGTGACAGTTAAACAATGCGCACGCATATTGCGATTTGGAGCATGCGCATATCACATGCAAGAATATTTGTCCCAAACATGGATTTATAATACTAGTAAACTGGATGGAGAACATAGCTGTTTGTCTATACAATCTGTACGATTCTGGGGAAAATGATCAGTTGGCAAAAGAAGCAAAATGGGGTATTTTCCATACTAAACGGGCTATAGGAAACTGCGGTTATCACATGGATTTTTGGTTTTCACTGTTTATATTTTAACTGAAAATGAATTATAGACATCATATTGACATTATTATAGGACCAAGGGATGTAAATAGTCCATTAATCAGAATTTATGAGCAATTTCATAACACAGGAAACGGCATACGATGGAAGTAAATTAAATTACTTTTATTTATTTTTCTTATTCTTTTTTCAGATTTTCCTTTAAGAATTAAACCTTTTGCATAATTTAAGAAAAAAAAATTGTGAAAAAAATGTGTTTTCAGTAGTTACTAAATATGATATTGAATATCACGGATGTGAAGACGTTTTAAATATATCATTTATTATGTAGAAAGGTGAAGAGGCCTGCGGATCAACAAAGGGCGGAAGAAAGGTGGAGAAGGAAACATGGTGGTGGAATGAGGAAGTCCAAGAGAAAATCAAAGACAAAAAGCGATTGTTTAAGATATGGCAAAAATCCAAAACTCCAGAGGACATGGCAGAATACAAAAAAGCAAAGAAAGAGGCTAAAAAGATAGTAGCAAAGGCGAGATTTGAAGCTTGCAACTCACTATATGAAAAATTGGAAATGGGGGAGGGCGAACAACAAATATATAGAATGGCAAAGTCAAGAAATAACAGAACCAAAGACCTAAGTGTAGTAAAATGTGTACAGAGTGAAGATGGAAGGGTCCTTACAGATGACCAAGATATAAAAGAGAGATGGACTGAATATTATGATAAAGTGCTAAACGAGCAACACCCAAGAAAACGACTTAGTGAACCACCCAAGTGCAGTAATATGGTGGAGCAAATAACGATTGCAGAAACAAAAGCAGCACTGAAAAGAATGAAAAACAATAAGCTAGGCGACCGGACCGGACTCAATACCGATTGAGGGGTTCCATATAGCAGAAGAAGCTATTATAGAGATAGTTTGTGATATTTTCAATGATATGATGAAGGAAGGGAATGTTCCGACTGCTTGGAAAGAAAGCGTATTGGTACCTCTATATAAAGAAAAAGGAAACATCCAAGACTGTAAGAATTACCGCCCAATCAAACTTATAAGCCATGCCATGAAATGGTTCGAGAAAATCATCGAACATAGACTGAGAACTGAATCGGGGAACAAAATCTCAGAGTGTCAATTTGGGTTCATGCCGGGAAGAAGCACAACTGATGCAATTCATATAGTAAAAAACACCCAATATAAGTACATAGATAAGCAGAAAACACTCCACATGGTGTTCTTTGACCTCGAAAAGGCCTACGACCGGGTTCCAAGGGATCTTATCTGGTGGGCACTAAGAAAATTTGGCGTCCCAGAAATATATGTAGGGATAATAAGGGCTATGTACACAGATTGCACAACCACGATAAGAACAGCCTGTGGGCTCACATCTCCTATCTCAGTTGAAGTGGGCTTACATCAAGGCTCAGCACTAAGTCCATTCCTATTTAACACCATTATGGAAACACTGACTGGAGGCCTACTCAGAGAAACACACAAAAATTTATTGTTTGCTGATGACATCATGCTGTGCAGTGAGGATGAGAGAATTGGAGGAGTGCTCTAGAGGACAACGGCCTTAAAATTAATAGGGAAAAGACTGAGTATTTACCAGGTACACAACAAACCAGTGGTACAGTAAAGATCCAAAACCAGACACTAAATCAAGTGAACAACTTTAAGTACCTGGGAGCAGTCATAAGCACGGAGGGAGGCGTTGAGCAAGATGTGAGGCACAGAGTACAGGTGGGGTGGAAGCAGTAGCGTAGCGTGGGGGGGGCGGGGGGGGGGCGGTCCGCCCCGGGCGGCACTTTTTAGGGGGCGGCATTTTTTTGGGAAAATTACAAAAATCCATTAAATCACATTTGTTTCATTAAGAACTGGAAAAAATATCGCCTGCGGCGCTATTTTTCTTATTTTATACCATATCAATATCTAAATTTTAGTTTTCTCACTTGCAAAAATTTCGCCTGCGGCGCTATTTTATCTCTTTTAGGCCATATCAATATCAAAATGCTAGTTATCCCACTCCAGCCTAGAAGTTCTTTATGATTCCTGTAAATTTTCGGGAATTTTGGATTTATACGCCTGAATAAGGGGGCGGCGGATTTGATTTCCGCCCCGGGCGGCAGAAACCCACGCTACGCCACTGGGTGGAAGAAGTGGCGAGAGGCTTCAGGTGTTCTATGCGACAGAAGAATACCCGTTAACCTCAAGGGAAAATTTTATAAGACCGTAGTAAGACCTGCCATGCTCTACGGGGCGGAGTCCTGGCCCCTGAAACGCAGGGAAGAACAGTTGCTCCATACCACCGAGATGAGAATGCTGCGCTGGTCACTCGGGGTAACTAGATTAGATAAAATCCGAAATGAACACATCAGAGGAACTATGAAAGTTGCCCCGATTGACCTAAAAGCGCGTGAGGCCCGACTTCGGTGGTATGGACACGTGCAGAGAAGGGACGAGGATTCCGCTCTGAGGAGGGCAACAAACTGGTCTGTGGAAGG
Organism: Ceraclea dissimilis; assembly: GCA_963576895.1. Lineage (NCBI taxonomy): Eukaryota > Metazoa > Arthropoda > Insecta > Trichoptera > Leptoceridae > Ceraclea > Ceraclea dissimilis. Next base: position 15,069,351 of record OY756361.1, on the reverse strand, counting down.
ACAAAGAAATAGAGGACGGCCGAAGAAGTCCCTTGAGGAGACCATCAGAGGGGACATGGAACACCTGGAGCTTACTCCAGAAGACTGCCTCGATCGGGGAAAATGGAGAGGGAGTATCCGAGCCGCCGACCCCAAATAAATGGGATATGGTGTGGAGAAGAAGATTTATTATGTAGGAATTTATTTTTTCATATTTTTTTGTCATTTAAAGCTATTGTGTATGTATTTATGAATTTTTGTGCAATATTTAATTTATGTTGTAATTAATGACAATAAAATAAAAGTAACTAATAAAATTCACTTCAATCGTGTGCCGATTCCTTTGTTAAAAAAATTGCTCATAAATTCTGATTAACGGACTATTAGCATCCCTTGGTCCTATAATTATGTCAATATGATGTCTATAATTCATTTTCAGTTAAAATATAAACAGTGGAAACCAAAAATCCATGTGAAAACCGCAGTTTCCTATAGCCCGTTTAGTATGGGAAATACCCCATTTTGCTTCTTTTGCCTAACTGGTCATTTTCCCCAGAATCGTACAGAATGTATAAACAAACAGCTATGTTTTCCATCCAGTTTACTAGTATTATAAATCCATGCTCTGCACGGGATCCGGACAAACGGCCGACAAGACATACGGCCGACAGGACGAATGGCCGACACGGACAAATAGCCGACATGACCAATGGCCGACTGGTACAAATGGCCGAAAGACGAAAGGCCGAAATCCAAACGGCCGACATGGACATATGGCCGACAAGTACAATTGGCCGACATCCAATAGGCCGACACGGACAACTGGCCGACAAGGATGAATGGCCGACAGGACGAATGGCCGACACAAAAAAAATATTGAAATAATGATCACATCACAAGTTTAAAAAACAAAGTTGCCAGTTTATTCTAACAATCCAAAATTTGGCTAGTTTTTTAAACAACAGTTCCGAAATATAATTTGAAAGTAGTGAAAAAATATTACCATATCTTATTATCACATCAAGCAACACTAAACCAAGTTTGCTCCGTGAGACCGAGGCCGTCGCCATATTGTTCATGAAGGCCGGGCCCAACTGACATTTGACGATGGTTACGCCATCTAAATTGTATGGGAAAAAATATTCCGTAATTCAAGTGTTTGTCACCGAGACAAGGTGTTTGTCACCGATACAAGGTGACGTCACCACTCATGGAATTCGAGGATGTAGGCTTGTACTCTACTATCGCAGGCTTCGGTGAGACTTCTGAAAAAAAAGACAACGGTGTAACACTGTTTTTGCCAATAGCACCCAAGGTTAAATAGAATCTGCTCCTGAATTTACGTAACCACTATATACTTAATAAGTATGAGACATACTTGAAAGAATTACCTACTACTAGCGCCGCGAGTAGCCGCTATACGAATTAGATCAAAAACACCAAGCAGACATGGGACATTACTTTTTCAACTTTCCAGCGAACATGCAGGTTCACAATTTTTAGGCGTTAAAAACGGTTTTTCATTTGTTTCGGCTGCAGGTGCCTTTTAGCGCTTAATTAAACCTTACTAGTATAAATAAAAAACAACATAACCGGTCAACATTATTTTTTTACAGTAATGTCCCATGTCTGCTGGGCGATGCTTGTTAACTATTATCTTGATTGAAAACGTCATTGTCGGCCATTCGTCCTGTCGGCCATTCGTCCTTGTCGGCCAGTTGTCCGTGTCGGCCTATTGGATGTCGGCCTATTGTACTTGTCGGCCATATGTCCATGTCGGCCGTTTGGATTTCGGCCTTTCGTCTTTCGGCCATTTGTACCAGTCGGCCAGTTGGTCGTGTCGGCCATTTGTTTCTGTCGACCGTTTGTCCATGTCGGCCGTTTGGCATTCGGCCATTTGTAGTAGATTCGCTTTGCACATAACAATCGACTTTACTGCAGATGGCACCAGATGGCGCTGATAGCGCTACCTGTATCTGACGCATGCGCAAACTACCGGAGCTGTCGACGATTTAGCCGAGGCCATCGCCATATTGTTTATGGAGGCCGGGCCCAACTGACTGTGCAACTGACATTTGACGATGATTACGCCATCTAAATTGTATGGGAAAAATATTCCGTAGTTCAAGTGTTTGTCACCGAGACAAGGTGTTTGTCACCGATACAAGATGACGTCACCACTCGTGGCGGTGATGGAATTCGAGGATGTAGGCTTGTACTATCGCAGGCACAGAACACATATACTCTCTAACGAGAGAAGAATGCCAACTTCATAGAAAATATATGCAAACACGAAAATGACAGATCTCATCTAGCTTTCTCTCTCATTCATTTCATGCCCACATAAACAATGGCGCCTTGATAAATCGATTATTGATGTTTTATATGAATCAATACGCATTAGCGATTAAAAATAGTTGTACTCTAATACAAAAGCGGGAAATATCCATATATCCCATTTTTACACTACAATACAACTATTTAATCATTAATGCGCACTAACCCTTTGGAAATAAGTATAATAACCAAAGAATTAAAATGCAGCAGTAGGTAGTATGACATTGGCATTTATTGTAAGTAAATAATACACACATATTGTATAAACATTACGTAGAGACAATTAAAAAAGATGTTCAAAAGAACCATTAACAAAAATAATACGAAATAATGAGTCTATCAGAGCGTTTCACCAACTTTTTGATTGAGGAATTTCAGTAAGTAAAGAATGCAGTCGCGTGTCAACATTTCTAGTACAAAATTTGTCACAGATGGCTTTTCCGAACCTAAAGTTTGTGAAATCCAGAATATTTCTCACAAAACTATAACACAAAACAAGTTACACGAGTCTCTGGTCTCGACAATAATTGAATATAGAACAAGTCTCCATCATAGAATTAGTCTCCATTTCTCACACACAAACGAGTACGTAATACGTATATTTCTCCCAAACACAGGATCCCGAAATGATGAATCATATATGTCTCGCAAAAACACAAAAAAGGAGTTTATATTTTACACAAACCTAGTTCAAAACCATGTAATAATACCGATCACGAAACAAATTTTGGAAAGGCGACGCGACAGAAACAGTAAAAAAAATGGCCGCGTGTTGTTTACAAACCATTACAAACGGCATTGGCGTTGTATTGCCAGCTTGCAAAATGTAAAAGACTTGTATAATATTTCTCGAAATCTGGTTTCTTAAAAATAAATAAATATTAATTCACCAATAAAAATATTGCATGATAACATAATAATTCATTTATGTTCTTAATATTCACTGTAATGTTAAGATTTCGGAATTATTTTCATAATCAGTAATTCTATTTTTTGCGTCTGTCATACAAATCCCATAAGATCGTGAAAGAGTGAAGAGATGCGATATATATCGCTTACGCATTCCCCGCTGAGCTGCCCAGGCAATACCATGATTATCATCGAAAAGTCCAGCGATGTATTACCAACTACACGATATGCTTGTTGGCAAGTACCAAAACCAGAGTTGACTCAGCCTCGCAGATCGCAGGCTTCGATTTAGCTTATCGTCGTCCCCCCGCGCGGCGCGCACCAGCGCGCACCCTCACCCACGTCTCGCCCGTCGCCGTTGTCGTCCAGTGTTGCCAACTTAGCGACTTTGTCGCCAGATCTAGCGACATTTGGACATGGAAAACGACTTTTAATTTTCATTTAGCGACAAAATATTCTAGCGACTTTTCTAGCGTCTTTTAGGTCCATGGCGCTTTTCGGTTTCGCTTGTAGTATTTTAATAGAAATGTACAAATTAATCAAAGCTAGATCCACTCTTTCTTCAGATAGACCTGAACAGTGTTTTGTTTATAGCAATACATACTCGTACATACACCGTGCTCATTTGCTCAAAGTTAAGTAACCTTGCACTCTGCTTTCCCTGCGAATTTTGATGCTGGGAATTCTCGAGACGAGACGTAAACCAATATTCTTAGGTATTCGGCTTTTCGGTGTCGTGCGTTTTTATTGATTTATAATGTCATTTTGTGGTATTCAATTTATTCTCTCCCCCCCCCCCCCCCCTCCCGTCGGACCAGCATTCTTGAAAAACTTATTATAAAAAACGAATCTGGCGATCTGGCGACTTCTGGCGACTTTTGAACCTCCGCTTAGCGACATTTGACTTTGTCGGGTTGGCAACACTGTTGTCGTCCGTCTCTCGTATGCGACATTTGGAATGGCAAAATACCCTTAGTTCAAAAATTTACCACGCGCGGCGCTAGTAATTCTTTCATCTCTCTTTCGCACTCCTATATCATGACATTGTCAGTAAATTGTTCTATCATCTATATTCTATACCCCCACGCCACGTCCCTTGCAGGGTAGGCAGAGAGTAAATTGTTCTATTCTATATCCTCACGCCACCTCCCTTGCGGGGTAGGCAGAGAGAACGGATCGCCAGACTTTCCTATCCTGACACACACTTCGGACTTCCATCACATTCATGCAATTCCTCATACATATTCTCTGATTACTTTTACTCAAAACAGGTCCGTCCTTGAGTATCTGGTCAACATGGTCCAGCCATGTGGTTCTTGGACGGTCGCGTTTCCTTACACCTCTTCTTTCACCCTGATAAATTTTCTTCGTTATTCTTTCATCATTGATTCTCTCCACATGACCCAACCATCTCGACTTGTTCACTTTCATTTTAGTCACAGCATCCTTTTTACATTCACTCAACTCTCTAATCATTTCTTTCCTTATTCTATCTCTCAATGTTTTTCCACACATTCTTCTCAACGATCTCATCTCGACAGCATTTATACTTGATTCATCCTTCTTCAGCCATGTCTCACTTGCATACATCAGTGTTGGTACTAGGATGGCGTTGTGCACCAACAACTTTGCCTTTGTCGATACGTTGCGACTTTTTATTATTGGCCCAATTGCCCCATTCACCCTGGTACCTGCTAACTTTCTTCTTTCAATGTCTTTCAAGTAAATTGTTTTGTTAGGAAATTTAAGGAAATTGTAAAAATAATGCCACATTTAGAATAGAACATTTTATTATGGTATTTTCAGACTACAATTTGTTTAGAATTTTTCAACACCAAAAATAAAACGAAACAATAAGGAATGTTTTTATCTTTACCAATTACATTATAAGTAACATTTTTCTTAATACTAACTTTTTTTTCACGCCAAGTAATCTAATAGAGTATAGATCTAATTAATCGTTAATCTAATCCATTTTTAGTATTAAATCAAAAATAAAACTTTATTGGCCGAAAAGAAAATTATAATTTAATTTTTACAATAGTGCTAAAAGGTTGGCTATTACAAGCATGTCTTACAGCCAACTCACAAAACAAATAAAAAAAAATAATAATTAATATTAAATAAGTAATACATATTACAATTAGAGCATAATATTACTAATACACAAGGTATCAATGAATTATAAGAATTGAATACAAGATTGCCTGAAATATAACTACTTGGAGAAAGGATCGATATCAACCATAGCCTCGAACTATTTTCGAAAATCGATTCCTGTTCTTTTTTCATCTTTTTCTTGAACACTGAATTCTATTTACACATTGATATATATCGATGTTAAATACCATCGATACCATTTTTTTTAACATGTTGTTTTGTATTGGTAAAAGAAATAAGATAGATTAATAAATAAGCATTACTTCTCGCATTTTTAGTCGAAAGGTGCATAAATTAATAATGATATCAGCCTAAATACGTATGGCTTACTGGTGGAAAGATAAATCACAATATCGGAGTAGTCTATTAATCACAATCCGAGGAACCACGTTAGGGGATAGTAAAATTGTTTTTTTTTTTATTAAAATGCAGCCTTAGATGAGCGAAACAATTGGATTTTAACATTAAAATATCTAATTATAATCACATTTTGACACTTTTTTTTTTAAATTATATAAATTTGGGAAATTTGCTTCACACATAATTTCACAACATTGTGTTGAAACAAATGAATTTGAACGGATCTAGTCAGTATGACGAAAAATAATTTGATTAGGTACTTCAATAATCTAAGATATTTATTTTATTTTTTCTATTTAAGGCCCTCCACTCGTTTGCGAGTGATCTTAGAAATCCAAGATATGAACACTGAAGATATACACCTATGTACCTTTTATAGAGAGGACGATATCTATCAGGCCCCTAGCATCTCAACCCATATGAGACTACTCAGGTTGAGATGGGCCGGGCACGTACAGAGAATGCCAGACACACGCGTCCCCAAAAGAATTATGACTGGACACCCAGGTGGAAGGAGAAAGGTGGGAAGACCCAGACTGAGGTGGGAAGACGAAGTGAGAAAGGATGCAGCACAGCTTCTCCAGTCAACCAACTGGAAGTCAGCCGCTGAGGACAGAGGGAGTTGGAGGCGAATGTTGCGGGAGGCCAAGGCCCGATATGGGCTGTAGCGCCATCGGAGAGAGAGACCTGTTATAGAGTCTCGTCAATGGTTTATGTTAAAATTTGAACCAAGTTTGAAAAATGGAATATGGTACCATTTTATTATGAATGAAAATTTGACAGATTAATTATTTAATGTCAAGATTATGAAATATCATCGACATAATATATTAGAGTCAAATTCATCCCTTTTGGCTCGCGGCGGCAAAACGGTGAACTACATCGAACTACGAAAAAAAAAGAAAACTATGAAAAACGGTCGATCGCTGCGCTGGGACCACGCGCCAAATAGGATGAATTCTACTCTAAATGTAATCTCTTTGTGAAATATACGTATGTTGCTAAGCAACCTTAATAATCAAAGTTGATTGCTTAATATTTTATTATTGTTTTGTCTATGAAAATCCAAATTATTTAAACAAATTAAATCTAAAGATGATATTGTTTCAAAAACTCTATTTTCACGATTCTTCATCGAAATGAAGCTAGTGTACAAATTTTGAGAAAAATTGGATAAGAGTAAGAGGTTCAAAAATTGAGTAATAGATCAGCGATTAAATGCAGGAAGCGAGTTAAAAGAAGCACTTAAAAATAGTAATCATTTGATAATAGACAATGTATATGGACAATATAAAATTATATTCATAAAATATTACACATTTAGATATTGATAATGGCCACCAGATCCATGACATGGAAACATAACATTTTCTTGTGGGGTCGGCGTGTTATTGATAGCCAAAATTAAAGTGAATATACAGCTGTAAATGGTCAGCATATAGACCATAAAGTTATCTTGAGTGGTTATAGAGAAATAAAAAAATAGCGGGTTGACAAGAACGATAAAAAAAACTATGGTTTGCTAATATTTTGAGTGTTTTCTATACAATAACTAAGGCTATGAGGAGCAATATTCCTGTTTTTCTTTTTGGGTAAATGTCCAGGAGTCCTTTTTTGGACGCTGTAGCCGTGCTCAGGGGTCATGCTCCAACTCGCTGGACGCCCACTTTGTAAAGCACGACGTCCACCACATGCTGTCTTTCTTCGTGCAATTGCAGTGGACTGCACTCCAATTTTTGAAGAACCAGCGTTCTTCTTTTTGGCTGAAAAACCATTAAATTTACCAAAGCAATGCAGCGCCGAAATCAATCCTGCATCTGTGTGAATTTTTTTATATTGCTTTTCTAATGCCTCTATTGCATTTTCATAAGCTGAAGAATTATTTTCTATCCTTTCACAAATATTGGAAAATATTTCTCTAGCAACATTTAATGCAACTCTTTTAGCCTCTGTGCCCTCTTCGCTTAACACAGGCGGTATTGTTTCTTGTGTTATAACCTCGATAGTTTTAGGTTTTAGTGTTCTCTCAACGATTGAGGGCTCTGACAAACCATTCACCAAGCTACCATACCAACCACCATCTATTGTTTTTGAGCCAGTGGCTATATAGTGTAGCTGCTCTTTCTCACTTTGTGTTACTGGAAAATCCAAAATGTGTGAGACACCAAATGCATTTTTAATAATATCATAGTGCTTGCACATGTTTCCCGTCTCCCCAACTTTACATGTGCAATAACAGACATCGGTGTTTACAAGATACTCATTTCCATTTTTCAAATTTTTTATTATATAAGAAGAGTCTGTTAGTTTTTGCGGTTGGTATTCTTCGCTATTATATTCAAATTTGTTTTTATTTTTTAAATAATTTAATGGTAGCCCCGAAGCAATTTTTAATAGCTTCCTTTGATAATACAAAGGCAAATCTTTCACTAGAAAATCTACCAGCTGAACTGGTGAAAAGGCCCTATTTCGGTTTAAAATTTTTTCTTTTAAAACTCTGATATTTGCTTCAGATATGTTGTTTGTGTTTTGACCTCTTGTCAAATGATTTTGCCTTAAGCATAGGGCCCAATCATATCTTCTTTCATACCACGTGTTAAAATATTTTATAAAATTTGGGTAGTTCTCTAATGACTTAATTTCATGTTCCATTATCATGTCCATCTCACCTTCATCTTTGGCGTACATGATTTTCTTAATTATTGTGAACAATGAGGATCGAGTCTCAAATGGTATTTTATTGATACCATTGGACAGCCATCGCCAAATTGCTTGTAGAACATGAAATGTGCACAAAAGAAATGTGCACTCTGGAAATACTTTTCTCAAACTATTTCTCTCCGCATCGCTGCAGTCAGTCATAAATATTTGTGGTCCCTGGCTGCTCCTACCACCAAATGAATCGTCCTCCAACAAAGATGTGAATAATTGTAATCCATCAGTGATTGCTTCTTCAGATTCTGTGGTGGTAATAATGATACCTACAAAAATTTAATATATAAATATACACACTATAAATAACAAATAAGTAAGTAATTGATTGACAATAAATTAATTACAATATAGAAAGTAAAATTACCGATTGGCAAACCTCCAGCTGAACTTAAACACGACATAAGGAAAACTCGGCAGCCAAATCTATCTAGACCACCTGTAGAGTCTAAGAAGCAAATATTTCCAGCAAGAGGTGTGCTAGATACTCTCTTCATTAGAGGAGTGGCAATGCAGACAGTAAATGTGCCATTTTCATTTACAATAACTTTGCCACATTTAGGGTTATTTGTTTCCATACACAAATTCTCAATTGCATTCTTTAATGATGTGAGCATTCCTTCTCCAATTGCTTCTCCATAGGTTTTTCTGAATATTTTGTAATAATGGGTAAATGCCCACACTTGTGGAGGGCACAGTCTTCTATTTGACAAGACTTTGTAAAATTCTCCTCCGTATTGCAACTGCAGATCTTCTTCATGTTTGAAAGTAGCCATAGATGGAGATAAACCATTTTCAAACATTTTTTCAAATTTTTCTACAACTTCTGGGCTTGGGTCTAAAAATTTTACGGCTGCGGCAATATTTGTTTCGTGATTATGTTCGTTATATATTGTCACATTGCACAGTAGTCTGCAATCAGAATAATTTTATACAGTGATGGGATACAATTAACAGAAGATATTAGTTGAAAGCAACCACAAGCTCACTCTATAACATTTCATACGGAGATGTGTTGCTGTATATTATTCTAATACAGTAGACTTGGTCACTGGTCATTAATCAATGAAACAGTGAAATTTTGCAGCGTCACGTGCAAACATTCAATTTAATTACCCTTAAAATTTTCCATGATTTTTAACAGTAACGGTTTAACGACGACTTCAGTTGCAGTTTGAGTGGAACTCCTTGGTTAACAAATTTATTATTTTGATTAATGGTATCTACCTTCGTGTAAACGTTATTACAATAATTATTGTTCTGTAAGTATCTACCATGTGATTGATCAAAACATATTGCCTCTAGTCTGGCCACACTCAAGTCATATTGTACCCTAAATGACATACTAAACTTTACGTACTCGTACTTACTTATTTTCCAATGTTCCTTTTTTTATAACCATAAGTAACTCTGCAGAACAATTTGTGTTCTTTTTGCTAGGACGATTTTTTCGAGAATTATGGTGACAACAAAACCTTTTCTGAAATTTAAAAAAAAAAACAAATAATATGATACTATGTATAAATATCCCATTACAAAATTCAGCTATCATAATGCCTCTATGTCTACCATAATATTTGCATTCAATTGTTGCATTTTTCCATATTTGCATGTTTGCATATTTTCCACCGCACGCTAGGTTTATTGCTCAGCATACTCCAGTTTAAATAATGAGTAATTGTAATCATGTGTAGTACATATGTGTATGTCCTTAATTATCAACAAATCAACCTCTTCTTAACAAGAAACTAGAAATTTGTGAATATAGAGGTGAAGTAAGGTTGCAGTGGAATTTGAATCCCACCTAATCTAATTGTGTCTAATCGAATCAGTCATCATGAAGAGAAGTGACAGTGAATGATGTACTGTACACCAGGAAGTCTAAATTGAAGCAAACCAACACATTTCAAAGTTCAAATAGGCGTTCAGCAAATTTATCACAAAGGGTATGCATGGAGTGCATATGTTAACCTGAAGCCATTATCTTATCCAGTACATAAATCAAAACATATTACTTGTTACTTACTTCTAACAATATATCTGTTGTACTTCTGCTTGCTACTACCCGGTATCTTGTACTGTTTATTGACTTAAATTCTTCTATAAACATGTTGGACTCTTCTATTCTATCAATATCAAAATTGATTTTACATTTGAAGCCCTTTTGCAAATTGTGAAACTCCAAGATTTCATACTCATACCCCTTTGGTAAAACCTAAAAAAAAGATTAAAATACCACTGGTACATTAGAAGCAGCACATGCGTGTTTTCAATAATTTTGAATATTAAGTCGCAAGAGGTAACCTTTTGAGAAAATCAACATCCTTTAATCACATGTGCCTACATACCTGTGAAACCGAACATTTCCGTGTGTCTGTATCGTCTGTATCTTCGTTTTTCTTTTCTGGATGCATCTTCACACGATGCTTTTCGAGTGCACTCTTAAGGTAATATACCTTGTCACACAACGGACATGCAAGTTCTGCTTTACCTTTTGCAGCTTTTATTCCGTGAGTAACTTCACAATGCCGCTCTAAGTGATACTTTCTACTAAATGATGCAGAACAAGCACAACGGAAAGACATTTTAGCAGTAATTTTAGTTTACCACACGTGTAGAACTGAAACCACAGGTCGAAGTACGGCGTTCCGCAGGTCTACCTAACCGCAAGATGTCAAACAAATGTCAAATACTAAATAAGTGAGACGTGAAAGAATTACTAGCGCCGCGCGTGGTAAATTTTTGAACTAAGGGTATTTTGCCATTCCAAATGTCGCCTCTCGTATTTGTGTTTCTGGTACGAATAGTCTTCAATTAATTTCGGGAATTTATTTTTTCGAAGCTTTTGTAATAAACTTACAAAAACAAAATAATATTAGGCTTATTTTAGTGCTAAATTATGATAATAATGACGCAAAGCGCTAGTGCGCGGGAGAATGCCACTGCGAAACATTGCGTCTAAAATAGAATAACAATAATTGTTAATTGTGCAACGGATTTTCGGTTAAATTTGTGTCGTAATGAGGTCAGAGATTTGTGTCCAAACGAGTTTGTTGCTTTAGTTAAGTGCTAATTGACTCCCGACTGTGTGAGTATTATGACATTTGCTCGCTTCTAAGGTTAAGGGCACTCTTTTAGTTGACAATATTGTTGACCCAGTGAGTGCATCGTGTTGTCATCAGAGATGGAGGAACAAGACGTCTCCATGCCTAATTTGAGATCTAGGTCAAGATCGAAAACACCTTTACCCTTAGTTCGGGACCCTGATCAAACAGGACTGCAAAAACCATCCAATTCCCGGAACACACCCTTACAGTAAGTTTTCTATTTAAAATCAGTACCCACCACATTTTCCTGGTTAGCACCCCCAGCCCCTTGCTGTGCGAAAGATAGTCATACAAAAAAAAATTTTTAATGAAAATACTAAAAGAGTCCCTGTCCCTGAATCACTGTCCTCTACTTTCTTATTGATAAACTGTATTGTCTATGTATATACACATAATAATATGTGCTATTTTATATTTCAAATGACTATTGCGAGTGTCCGTTTGGACCTAGGGTAGGGCTGCCATAGATTTTGGTTGTGAGATCTGTGTTTCGGTGTCCCTGACAAACAAAGTTATGAATGTGGATTAATGTTTGTTTTTTGGGGGGGTCCTCGTCAGTAGTCCGACAGTAAAAGATATAAAAAAGCTAACAGAGAAAAGTAGGGCGGGCCGTCTAGCATCCATTTTCATGTTTTGTTTGCAGAGATTGTTATTTTATGTTTAATATTTTATTTTCTTGGCAATAATATAATAAGCTGTGATATATGCAATACATTACAATTATATTTTGTAAGTGCTTAATTCTTTATTTTCTAAGCATGGAAGCTGAAGTAATTGTTGAAGAATCTGACCCGGAAATCTTTACTTCACCTCTCGCCCACCGCACAAGAAATGCACTCAAAAGTAAAACACCCCAGACCATCAGCGCTGAAGATGCAACCTCACAGAAGCAACAGACATACCTGAGTAGTGAGGAAATACAGGTAATCACAAAACATGAAATTACAAATTAGTTATAGATTGTGGATTACCTACACATAGAATTACCTTATCACATCACTTGATCTAGAATCCAATAAAGTAATCCATTATTATCACCACCCAGTATGTATGACTATTACCACTTGCTTGTTTCATTCAGATACAAGTGAAATGTGAATCGTTTTATCATGACATTAGGAATATAGAAAGGTGTGAATGAATATAAAATAAATAGAAATTCCCACATGATTGTCTTCATTCTATTAAGTTGCTAGAAATAACTTTCCATTCCTACATATTTCATTAAATAATTGAAGAAACAAGGTGTAAGGTAATGCTAACATACATGAACCACTTTTTTTAGAATTTGTTTTGCTTGTTATGAGAGGTTTTAGTGTAGTTCATAATTTTATTAACATATTATTTGCACCATAACCACAATGATGCAATTTACTCAATAGTATTTATTATGTGTGGAATTACATCATTCTGCAATAATTTGACACTGACTTGTTGGTATTATTTGTAATGGATTCTCCAGTGTATATATTATAAGTAGAGAAATATTCAGCATTCACACACAATTAGCTAGAGAGAAGGTTAAACTTCCTTTTCATGCTATTTCAGTTACCAGTTATGTGGTGGATACCATGTGTGTGTACCAAGTACCTACTCACTGCTCACATGTGTTGTAGTATAGGCTAAATATAGTAACAGGACTCTGCATTACTTCACCCTACATTCATATTATATCAACTCCATACACTCTAGAGCTAAGCGGGAGGTACTCTTATACTTTACTAAAGATCTCATTGTATGCAATATTATTATTGCCCACTAGAAATCAATTACGTCCATTTATTGCATTACTGATTGTGAATTTTCTGGTATTTTAATTACAATATCATCTATATGTAGTACAAGTTGTTAAGTCTGTGTGAAGTGTTTAGATCTCAGATTAAATGCAGAACTGACACATAGGTATGATTCATATCTATTTTTAATTAGGTTTATGCGTTGTGTAGTTTATTGTGAATGTCAACATGGAGGTAATTAATTATACTGGTAGATTTTCTTTCCTTTATCTCTTTTAGTCTCCATTAGATATAATGTTTGGTCATTACCAAAACACACCTGGACTCATCAGAAGAATATTACAGTGTGTTATTTCATATTCCATTAAGAATAATTAACATTTCGCTAAATAATTTTATAGAGTATGTTGAAGTAAACTTTTCAATTGCGAAATTTACCTAAAAGTATGTAAATGTAAACACGATCACCTCTATTTATAATATAGGTAGATATAGTACCTACGTACAATACACTATACTGACTTTAGTGTAATATTTAACATATTCAAGGTTTTCTAGTGAAGTAGTTGAGGCTGAACACTACTTTACCTCTTGTAGTGGTGTGTGATGTGATGAGTACCACACTGTATTGTGTTGTATCATTTTGTATGTAAAGTTAAACATAGTCTAGGTACATTACACTACACACTTCACTACAATGTTTATATTGAGTTTGTTTTTTTCTTGATGGCACTTATGCAAACATAAATATTAAAGACATTTGTATAACAAATTCACCTTGGAATTGCCTCTCAAAAATTTGCCTATTTTGGAAGTAATTAATGTATAGGATCAAATTTATCTTTCTTTTCATTAAATTTAGTTAATTGATTTGGTAATTTTACAAACAAACATCAGGGCATCTATTTATGGTATCTCTGTTTACATGATTTCTTCCTCCTAATCCCGTCTGATAAATTATTCCGGCCACATACAACTTTTATTGTAAATCTGACAGTTAAAAAAAATGGAGTATTTGTGTTAACTGTAGGTATTTATAATTGCGATACCAATTATAGTAATACCAGCATAGATTTTTTGATGTTTAATTAAAAGTATTACTATATCCGGTGAATTATATGGATAAGTACAACTGTATGCAAATTATCATCTACTTCACACTTATTAGGTGTTTAAATTATTACATTATCAATTAACATAAAAAAAATGTGTTTCTCAGAACATCAAAAACTATTCGTACGAGTACGAACACATCACCACATCTCAGAGAATATCGTCGAATGGTTCGAGATCATTATTGGACTCAAATAGAGATGGCTCTAGAGTGCATTCCAGTCTGTCTGGCAGTGACTACTCCAATGAGAGTTTTGCTGAATCTGTGTTGGCTGACAGCAGTCGGCTATCAGTAGAGGAAGGAATTCAACATCTGCCTTATAGAGTATACAAGTGTGCGGTGGAGTATTGGAAGTGAGTCTTTTATCTATTTTATTGTACTACATTGATTAATATAATTATTCTCTTCCACTAGTTCCATTACTGATCTTAACTTACAGAGTTACTTAACAAAGTATTTGTTACCTGAAATGTATGTGTGCTCCAATAGTAAAATAGAATTTTCCCAGGGATCTTTGACCAGCTACAGTGATGAATGATACATTACATAAAGCATTCAGGATTGGGTTAAACATTGAAATGATTTTGATACTCTAGAGTAGTATGAGCTGACAAATAGAATGAGTTTTTAATACACGTTGAGTGTTGACGTGTACAAGCGTTGAGTAATGTGTAAACAAATTATCCATAACCATCACAGTATACTGGTAGTATAAATATGCAAACATCACAGCAGGTACTACATTCCGTTAGGAAATAAATTAAATTGTCCAGGGGTTGACATATTTGGTATCACTTACATCACATTATAAATCATAGCCATGTGTTGCAGTACTTTGTTAACAAAACTAGTATTTATCAGTCATTTTGTTTGCATGAAATGTTTTATCTCCCCTAAATAAAATAGTTATTGTCTAGTTGTAAATGTGGGTTTGTTTGTTTCATATCTCTTTACTGCTGTGCCAGCACACAGTGTGACTGTAGGTGAATGCCATTAGATACAATGCTGGTGCTATTGCTGTTATCATGTTGACTTTATTCTATTTTACATTGTGTTATCTGTAACAATCTATTGTAGGAATAAACAACATTGGTACATACATACTTACACTGCTATCCTGTGTATATGCGTAATGTGTGTTTTTTTATTGCTTCCTTCAGCAACTTTATTATTATCTAGTCTGTAAAATATAGTTAAGACCTCATGTTTTTCCATAGTAAATAGGGACTCCCTCTATCCTTATTGCAATATTTTTCTTGCTTTAAAATGTTATTCACATCCTATCAAATGTAATAACATAACTTTTAACATTCCTAATTCCATTCATACTCCCATACCAAGGTATAGTTTAAATGTTGTTTAAACTTTAAACAAGTTGGTGGTTACTTTTGTCACTAGGTCCCCTTGTATTGTTGTTATTGATGACTGACAGTTTGGTGTTGTGTGATGGCAAATGTAACAATAATTATCTATTCAACTAGTCAAATTATTTAAAGTTTTATTTATCATTTGAAGTATTTAGTATTGTTATTTATTTAATTTTATTAGAATAATATAATTAGTGTCAAGATGGTAGAATCAAATAAGAGTATATCTGAGTTAGAAATTTGCATGAAAGCTGTACGGGTTACAAGAAATAATAATATTATTGAAGAGTCAACTGTTACTCATGGAATATGCAGGTTGATATTTTTATTTAAGTTATTATTTGACAAACAATTATTGTACAACAATGGCTTGCATTAGTTAAACAGATGTATTATAAATAGGAAACCATCCTGGCTTATTATGATAACATAGACTCTTAATAGTTTATCAGACATATTTTATTAATGCAACCATTGCCCAAGTTCCATCAGTCCCCTTAAACTGTGAAGATAGAAAAACAGAATACCAGATTCCCTGCCTGTACATACTATACTTGGGGCATGAAATAAATATCTTTGTAGGATTATTGCATCCATCAGCTGCATATTGCATTATGTTAATTTCTTACTAATCTGTTTTCAGTAAGTACCCCAAAACAGACTATACATACTCACGGTTGTCCAAAGACCGTGTAGAATTAGCTCCTGGCCAGGTTGCTGTTCCCAACATGTCTCGGCCCGCATTACACTCTGTACGACACAGTATCTCCTCTCAAGATCTCCATGCAGCTTCCAGTACGTCATCCCTCCTCAGTGAGTCGGAACTCCGGCAGAGATGGCTTACAAACACCCAGAAGTCTTATCAGAATTCACGGAGAATTGATGTATGTTATTTTGTATGTTTGTTATGACCCCATCACTCCCATTAACTAAGCAACTATTATAATTTTTTATGTTAAATTCTTTGTAGACCATGTCTGACAGTGAAGTAGATGAAATTGATAACTGGCGTCAAACATATTCAAGTCTGAAGAAGGATAACAGATGGAAAATTACAAAGTTTATTATTTCCATTTGGACCTACATTACTACAGTCACAACTACCATCAAATCAAAGATCTTTGGTTCAGATCACAGGGCGAGATATCGCTCTGCAAACAATTACTACACATATACATCAATGACAGCTAATAAATCCAGTAAGTTTAGTACAAAATGTATTTTGTTAGTAACAATTTGCGACACTCAAATGAAATGTTTAATGTTATTTTGTTTACAGCATTCTCATCACTCTCAGAAACCATAAAGAAGAAGAGATTTTGGTTGCCGCTGTTACTCTTGCTCTTGCTTTTGCCTGCTTTATTCTGTAAGTATTTATTTATTTATGTAATTGCCTATAGATATATCTACCTAATGTTTAATAAATATGTAGTTGATGATGTTTTATTGCAAGAGGTTTATTTCTTTTCTTTGGTCCACGGCATTTTCATTTCAATGCATGTATCTGTGAAATGTTGTAAGGCTGAATTATTATTACTACCTCACCTTTGTAAGAGATAACTTGAAGATAACAGTCACACATTGAGTTGCTAGTTCATTTGGTTCTCTGTTGTTGAATTTGTATACCATAACCTTCAGATATTTCACATGTCTTGTTACACAATATTATTCCCATTGTTCTGTAATGAAATATGGATATTAAGTATGTTACATGTGTTTCTTTGTTTTGTTTTCAGTGTTGTATACAAAACCAGAATATAAACAACACTTTACGTCGTCAGTTCAGAATCTAACAAATTTACTAATTATCGCTGTTCCTAACAACCTTACTCTTCCAGAATTTAATTTCCATGTTTATGAATTCCTCAAACAATATTCCCTTCCCAACATGTCCCTCCCCTCTGTGTCTTTACTGAACATCACCATGCCTTTTGATAATTTTAATTTTTCTGAAACTTATAACGAATATAAATCAGTAGCCAATGCTAAAATTATAAACGCCTCGGAATTCATACAAATTGTTGGTCAGCAATGGTTTCTTGAACTACAGAAACTGTGGGATGGAATTATAACTTAAATTCTTACATATTATATTATATTCTGTATTCCATTAGATTTATATAATTTTATTAAAGTATTATTTTTAAATTATACAACTGTTTCAGAGATTAAACAATTATTTTGAATCATATTTTGTAAGTAAATTTATTCATAAATAAATAAGTACTAATAAAATGATGTCCCTTGTCAAGTTTGATGGTAACTATAACTAGGATACAAATATTCTACATAATGTGTGGTGCTTGTGTTTTGTGTCATACCGCGATGCAGAATCTAAAATAATAAAATTTATTATTTATATCCCAATTATATTTATATTTGTTAGTGTTAGTATGTATTTCATATATGACATTTTGCCTCTAGCGAACACAATTGTAGACATCCAATTGGAATTGTTTTGTTTCCATCCAGAGATGTACTGAAAAGTAGTTTTATATTATTTTTCGATATAGATTAAGGGGTATTTGTAAGTAAATAATACAATTATGGTTAGTTAAAATTTACGTAGCAATTAACATTACTGATATAGATGTGTATGAACCAACAAATTATGTTCACAAAAGTAAAATAAAATGAAGACTACTTAATATTTACACAGATTGTTAACTATGTAATGGTGGGATAACCGGGTGCAATTTTTATACCTTGTGATTTTTTTACAATCTGTCAATTCTAATAGTTATATTATTTATACTTATAATATTGTGTCTCAAATTTATTATGCAAATTATTCACATAATCATGTGTTGACAAATTTTATTTCATTTAAGATAGAGTACCTACTTATATTATTTGTAACAAACAGTATTATTTTCTTGTCTTTTGTTTGTCTTATATGTGCCATTTTAAGTACTGAGTATTTATTTTTATGCCAATACAAATTTAGTAATATATTGAGTATAAGAATTTATAATATTTTTTTTATTTCACTATACTATTTAAGACATTAAGGTATCTAACAATAGTTTACATAAATAAATGTGGGCTTTGAATTCAAATCATTGTATTTTTAAATCGAGTATTCCTCATTCCACCCGAATCCTTGTTAGAAACATGAGCTATACATACCTAATATAGAATATAAACATTATACAACCTATGAGGGAAGGGTGGAGCATGTAATTATGTATAAAATGGTGTTACATTAACTCTGGTGGAATTGTTACACACATATAATGGGAATATCACAATGGGATATACTATGTACGATTATTATCCGGTGAGTTGATTTATCAGGTCAGTCAAACTCTATCCTTCCCTCAAAAGTAGTTGAAAACATTATAGAAAACACCAATGTATTAGTTAATAGTATTGTATAGTTATATTATAACAAACTTGACACTTATATTACATTGTGTGTGTAACTTGTGTAGTTAATAAGTTTTATTGTCAATAATATTCTAAAAATATTGGTGTTTTCTGATGATGTTTTACTCCCTTTGAGGAGAAGATGTCGCTTAATAATAATGTATCTAGCTTACTGAACTTGTATGGTAATATGTGTTTTTTTGTATTTTAGATTGGTGGTATTTCATCACGCCCTCTGAAAATAAAACAGAAGAACTTAAAGTAATACCTGTGGTCGGAGGTAACAAATTTGAATTAACTGAAGATATTTTGAATCAAATAGTTATTCGAGTGAAACAAAACATGCCACCACAGCCTGCTCCAGAGCCTGTTATCCATGAAAAAATTATTGAAACTAAAACTGTTGTCGATCCACAACTGTTAGCCGAACAACAGGATTTAATAAATAGATTGTCAGCTGACATAATGATGTTAAAAAACAAAGATTACAGTATCGACGAAGGAGTATTAGCACAAATGATTTCCAAACATGTTACAAGTACTGTAATACAAATACTAGGACTCCAGTCAACCAACAAAGATGAAGTAAAAAATGATCTTTTTAATCTACACAAGAATTATATTGACGATCAAGTGTCTGACATCAGGGAGGCTGTGGTGACGGATTTAAATAAACTGGATGATAAAATCAGAGCGGACATAAAGGAAATAAGAAGCCAGAGTGCTGTAGGTGGAGGCTATGTACACACAGACACAGGACATACGGATACGGGGTGTCACTGTGATGATATGATAAGAAAAATAGTAAAGGAAGCATTGCTGATATATGATGCTGATAAAACAGGACTTGTAGATTTTGCTATGGAATCTGCTGGTGGACAAGTAATATCGACTCGATGCACTCAGTCTTATCAAACAAACACGGCAGTAATATCACTGTTTGGTATTCCCTTATGGCATCCCTCCAACTCACCCAGGACTGTACTCACACCGGGATCTTCTCCTGGAGACTGTTGGGCTTTTCAAGGCTTTCCAGGATACCTGGGTAACATACAATTACTATCTACTACATATACACTTACACCACTAATCTAATAGAGTTGACTCCCCACTTATCCAGAATAGGATCGCAAAAACCCCATTAATTTACTAAAACGATTTCTTGTATTGATTCTAGTCATTAAATTGTTCCATCGGATTCATGTGACTGGCTTTACATTAGAACATGTCTCCAGTCTTCTATCACCACATGGACAAATTGAATCAGCACCAAAGAAATTCACAGTTTGGGTAAGATACTGATTAAATTATTACCCACATATAAAACAATACGTTTAGCCTCTTTCCAATACCAATTTCCAGTTGATATATGCAATATGATATTATTACTATTTCTCTCCAGGGGTTACAACATGAGTTGGATAAAGATCCCATACTTCTTGGGAGGTATGAATATCGTAATGACACCACGCCTGTCCAGTATTTTGGAGTTGAGAACAATCTTCCTAAAGCAGAAGGTGACTTCCCAGGCCATGACATTGTAGAACTAAGGATAGAGAGTAATCACGGTAACCCCGTATATACGTGTCTCTACAGGTTCAGAGTACACGGAGATCCTATAGATGAGGTATACTTCAAACAAAAAGCAGATAAGTGATTCACATTCATTATTATTCCCGACATTCACGGGATGTTACTTTAAAAAACCCTCTTTCGCTGTGCACTATACCCATGACAATGAGATACGAGGGTTAAATGTATGATAATGTAGAGACATTGTGTTAATGCAGTGAAGTGCTCTTGATTTTAGTTTCCCTGTCTTGTGTTCGAATTACATAATATATTAATAATAAAATCATTGTGATAATAGATTATTGTGTTTGTATAATTTTATAATAGAGACAGTCAATACTAATATTAAATTTTGAGAATTGTTTATATTGTATAGTAGCTTCTATTTATTTTCAACAATCATGTGTTTGGTATGAATGTCTACACATCTGTGTTTTGGTTTTAGTGGTTTTCTTGTAATTTTACAATAAGTTTTATAAATGGATATATTATTATCTACATGGTTATTTTTAAATGATTTTGATATACTACTACTACTACTTTAGTGTGTATTCCTGTTGATTTTGTATTTATTTAATTAGATGTGTAGTGTAGGTGTGTAGTTTTATATATTAGTATGGAAACTAGTCATGATAATACACCATACACTACATTCATGTTAGTATAGGAGCTTTATGATTCAATCACATCATGTGCCTTTCTCTATTTACATAATGTAATTAATATTCCTATTTTAACTATAAAGAGTAAATATAATTATGATGACTTGTACTATTAGCTCAGTGAAATTGCACTCCTAAGTTGGCAAAATTAATAACAGATTGGACTCTATGCAGTATGATACCTTAGGTTGGGGTGTTTCAGAATATCAGGTCTCCCCCCTCCTCCCCCTGACGCGTCACCCCCCTGCCCCCGAATAGGTCCCCCTACGTGGTTTTCCTCACTTCATCGAAAAACAGTAAGAGATGGAAGAAAACTGTCAAAGACGAAAATAGTCCTTAATAAATTCTCTACAAAATAGGTCCGACATATTTTTTGATAGGACTAGTAATTTACCCGCAATAGCCGGTGAAAGTCACGTAATTTTTTGATGAGAATAAAAAAATATTATACATACTCATATTGTTGAAAATTCATAAGTGCTACAAGAAAATGGCCAAAAAATGAATTAATTGTTATAGTTTTAGCTATAAAATGAGCTATTATTTATTTTTGTACGACTCATAGTTTGTGAGTTATTACAAAAAATTACAGGGACAAAAGTCTTTAAAATGGAGCTTTTCATACAATTTGTATTGAAATGCTGTGATATTAAAATTTAGGTTACGCCTGTTTTTCACAAGTATCTGAAAGATAAAAAATGTATTGGAGTACGATTGGGTCTTTTTGGTATTTTAAGATACAATCCTTTCGAAGTTGAATGCACTTTTGCCAGTCATGTTTCAAAGCCATTATCCCAGTTTTCCAGAAGGATTCTTCAAGGTTAGGATGGGTCAAAAGCAATGGCACCCGGCGATTCGAGGGTTTCTACAAGTCCTGTTCTGAAGTTAAGATGAACATTTCTGATTTAAATCAGATCAATGGAATCTCTGCTATCACCTAAGCAATAATTCAGCGACCTTTGAAAAATTAATCTATGGTTTTATCGACGTTTTCCGGAACCACTGCATTTTATCCCTTCCACTTCGAGGATTGTCTTTGACAAAATGCTGTGCTCATTCAAATTCTGCCATTTACTTTCTAACCATGGCATATGATGGAACAGACTCCAGTAATGAATCCGACATCTCTTTTATGGTTCGTATTGGTCTATAACCTTATATAAAATAATATTTTATCACGGATTGCGGCTGAAAATTTTACATATTCACAAAAATGTCAACCACGTTGAAAAAAAAATGGTGTCAAGAGTGCTAGATTCGTCCTATCGATCTCAAATTTTGTAAAAAGCCCTAATGAGGTTTATATTATCTATATCAATAATAAACTGAAACTGGCCAGTACATTTATTTCTCAGGGCTACGAAGTGTTCAACCAGCCATCGTATATTACACAGACATACACTAAAGTTTCTTCTTTAAAGATCTTGATGAATCCTTCTGTAAAACTGGGATAATGGCTTTGAAATATGGCTGGAAAAATTGTCGAAAGGATTATATCTTAAAATATTAAAAATATCAAATCATACCCCATTACAATTTTTATCTTTCACATACTTGTGAAAAACAGGCGTAACCTAAATTTTAATATTACAGCATTTCAATACAAATTGTATGAAAGTTCCATTTTAAAGACTTTTGTCCCTGTAATTTTTTGTAATAACTCACAAACTATGAGTGATACAAAAATAAATAATAGCTCATTTTATAGCTAAAACTATAACAATTAATTCATTTTTTGGCCATTTTCTTGTAGCACTTATAAATTTTCAACAATATGAGTATGTATAATATTTTTTTGTTCTCAACAAAAAAATACGTGACTTTCACCGGCTATTGCGGGTAAATTACTAGTCCTATCAAAAAATATGTCGGACCTATTTTGTAGAGAATTTATTAAGGACTATTTTCGTCGTTGACAGTTTTCTTCCATCTCTTACTGTTTTTCGATAAAGTGAGGAAAACCACGTAGGGGGACCTATTCGGGGGGGCAGGGGGGTGACGCGTCAGGGGGAGGAGGGGGGAGACCTGATATTCTGAAACACCCCAACCTAAGGTATCATACTGCATAGAGTCCAATCTGTTATTAATTTTGCCGACTTCCCCATACATCGATTCCTAGGATGACTGAGCTATATGGTTGGTGTACACGTCCTACCTACAGCCACACATATTAATTTATATGATAGATGAATATTTCACATTATGCAAGCAATCTCATTTGTGTTGTATGAAGTATGTACTTACTCTCTCACTATTCAATATTATAGTACTAGTTGTTTTGTGTTTTCTGTATACATCCTACTAACATTAGACTAAATATATTATTGTATAATGTGTTGAGTACAAAAGGATGTAACAAATATTTATTATTTTAGTGATCCTATAATAATATAGTTTATACATTATTTTACGATACCTAACTATGTTATAAACTTCATAACTCTAAGTTTGTTGTTCGCTATATTATATCCTTTATTTTATAAATAAAAAACTTTGTATTTTTATTTCATAGGCATCCGAAGAAAACTTCATTTTAATTTTGTAATAGCTGTTGTGAGCTTTGTTGATATTGCTATCATAGTAATCATTTTAATTTAAACATTCTTGCGTATTGAAGTATTTTGTAATCTATCCCACACTGACAAAATAAATCTTTTGCGTGTCTATATTGGTGCACTTATTTTATGTTCTGAAGTCAGCAATATCCTTACTAACAGTAATCAGCACGAAACACATGACATTCAATAGCAGTTACTGGTTGTTTGATTTACTGACCAATATAAGAACATCTGACTTTCAGTCACCCACCATATTACCTAAAATATCTACTTTTAGTACTTACTGTACAATCAGAATCAACCATTACCAAGAGATTGTGGTTATATTATATAGGTTTAGCAAAGCTTCAGGTTAAGCTAATATTACATACAATGTTGTCGCTTCATTTTACACAGCACATTCTGCCTCAGTTTTACATTTTATTTTTTAGTTTTGTATTTTATTTATATGTAGTACTGCTAAAGTTCAACTATAGAGAGGATTCAAAATAAGATAACTAGTACATATATAATACTGTTTTAGAAAGCGCGCCACTTGGTTCACTAAATCTAATAACCACATAAGAGTATGACGTACTTATTACATAATGTGTCTAATTGAATATTCATAACATTTCTTTCTTTACAGTAAATTACAGAACTGTTTTTTGTTTTTATATCTGATTTCTAAATTCATCCATTGGTAAATTTACATTGTGTTTACTCTTTATGTATGTAGTTGCATAACTATAGAAACTATTTTTTCCAATCTATCAATAAAAGAATATTTTATATATTGGCAGCCAACAGAGTGCAATCTGTTGCATGAGGGGAAGAAAGTAATTATTGATGGTTGTATATAATATTACATACATACTATATATAGTAATTATATTTGTAAAAAAAATTGAGCTTAGTCATAAAACATGTTTTATTTTTTGATATAATATTATGTAAACATGATTAATTTGTATTGAAAATTGTTTAATGTGAACCAAAAAAATGTCCTAATTACCAAAGTAAATTAAGTGCCTCTCCTATGTAATTATCTCAAGTACATACATTCTGTTACTACTTAATATTTATTATTTTCTTGTTGTGATTTTGAAGCAGCTGTATCGGAGCATTTTATTTATTTAATTTAGCTTAAAGTTTGTTTAAAATGTGCCATAATGTGTACCACCCCTGTTGATAGTTCCATAATACAATATAGTAGCATGTACAAGTAATTATTTATAAGTAGTAGATCTCATAACACAGATACAGTGGGATATCATCTCGCCAATTTAATAATTCCTTCCGCTAATTTGTTGTATGAAGTGCGATTTACTGTGCAGCCTATCTATATAACTAAAGGAAAGTCGGTTTTTTTGTAAGTGTTCGCATAACTCCCGCATTTTATGATGGATTGCTGCGAAAATTTAGAATAACATTTGCGATAATATAGACTGTGTTCTAACGTTGCCAGTTTTTGGAGAAAAAGCTTTTCCTAGGAGATGCCATGATGATGAGGGGATCCAAGGGTTGTGTGGGGTCGTGTGTGGTATCGTATGAAAGGGCGTTGGAAAATAAATTCAGATCTTAAGTCACATTTTGTCCAGCTCAAGCCTATAAAGTAAACCGGGTTGGTTTGTCAAATTTGCCGTTGCGAAGCACGGGTAACTCAGCTAGTAGGAAATTAATTGTCAAAATAATGCATCACTTGTTACTTTCTCTGCTACTGAGACTTTTTGATTTGGCAAATTTCCATTATGAAAAGATTGTTAAAGGAAACCCCCCCCCCCCACTGTACACAAATTTAATTTATTTTGCTTAGTCCTGTATCAAGTGCATTTTTAAATTAAGCCAAGGCCATTTTCAACAGGGAATACACAAATTAACTCTAAGCATAATTTGTTTAGTGACCATCAACTTAGTAGTCATTTTCAAATACATATTCATAATGTATTTTTGTGAGAATTCATGATAACTATTAGGTGTTCAAAAAACTCATCAACATGACATGTTTATAAGCCTGCATCAAAACTCATTTGGTAATCAGTTTCAGACTAGATACTGTAAAGCCCTCGGCACACTAGTTACAACAACATAATGATGAAGAATGCCACCTCACTTTTAATAATCCACATTTTTATAATTTGACGTTTTGTTATTATATTTTCGTGAGCCACACCTGTTTACAAGTTGGTTATAATTAACTTGCATTTGATAATGAAAAGCAAATAGTAACTAGAGGAGTTAGAGAGCAAGGGTGGTTATGTGAAAATGGACCTTACTTAATTACCATTTAAAAATAATAATTATTGTATGCATAGGTATTTAGAGTTTGTAATATATTGTTTAAAGACTAACATACATAGTATTTTCTAGAAATATAATTGTGGGAGATTTTCTTAATAAAAACTAACAATGCACAAGTTTTTCTTTTGCACATGCTATATTATTTTATTTGTTGTTTGATATCTGCATGACCTTAGAGTCATTTTGTAATATGGCTCCTAATTTTCCTACATGTTAAAACTTAAATTTGCTTTTTAATTTTGACTTTACATACCTTGATGATCCACAGACAATATAAACATTTGAGGAAGCATAAAATGTTTTCAACAAATTTTGTTTGTTACATGGCAAGTCTCCTCTGGCCAGAGTATCATGCTGGCCTTACATCTTCTGAGATGGCGCAATATTAAAATAGTGTTGCATATAAATAAGCACTTGGGTCATTCAGATTTATTTACTAGCACATTTCAAGTTGACAGAGATGCAATATTAATGTCAGCAATTCAATGTCTTAATAAGAATAAGCAATTTATCTACTTCTCCTAAATTAGTCACAAAATTTAGAATTGGTCTAAATTACTTCGCATTGTATTTAAAATTTTGATAAATAAGGATTTATTTTGTAAGATATTTCTTTGATTACATTAACCCATAAACTTGTGAATGCTATTATAATAATTGGTAGAACATGAGTTAACTCCAATAGGATAGAAAAATCCTGTTGCTGTCGTTTCCATTGGAATACAGAGAGAAAGTTCACTATTCAGTGTGATGAAATATGGAGATTAACTATATTCCATACTAAATCTAGGGACATTAATACTAACACATAATTTTGTATTTACAAAACGCCCATACTTTATGTGTAATTTTTTTACATCCTAGAGCAGTGGTTCCCAAAGTTGACTGGGTGCCGACACATCTTAACAAAAATTTCCAATCTTGCGACCCACCTCTTAAGAAAAGATGGGTGGGGGGGGGGGTATTAGCGCCAGATTTACAAATTTTCTCGGTATATACACTCATGAGTTTTCACCACCCTACCCCCACCACGAAAATTTTACATTATAAAAAAACGGACCAAGAAGTTAGCGCCGCAGGCGAAATTTTTTAGAGGCTAAAGAGTAGTGGCGATTAGTGGAACTTATTCAAGGAAAGAATCCAAATCGCCGATGTATAGTGATAATATAAAGTTTTTATTAATTATTCTTTAGGGCTCACTCAATATTCGCTCGCGGTGAGTCGCGGCTCATAGTTTGGGAAATACTGTCCTAGAGTATTAAAACTAATAATTCCTTGAGGAATTTAAGGTCCCAGGATTCACCTGACCCAAGAAACCTAACCAATTAATGAAATTGAACA
Organism: Ceraclea dissimilis; assembly: GCA_963576895.1. NCBI lineage: Eukaryota > Metazoa > Arthropoda > Insecta > Trichoptera > Leptoceridae > Ceraclea > Ceraclea dissimilis. The sequence goes on along the minus strand of OY756361.1, from coordinate 15,041,788 downwards.
ATCTCTGTAAATTTACAAAATGCACTGAGCAAAAATCATTCTATTTTCGCTTCAACTTTTTCAAATTTTGTGGATTTTACCTTTTCGAGAAGAACCTGGGAACAAATTAAAAAATCTCAACAGTCGATTTGTTAAGATTATAATTACCAGTATTTTGGCTAAATTATACTTTTATATCTGAAAAACCGAACGGAAAATCCTCAGATGCCGTAAATTTCAGGGGTACTTTCGGAATATTTTTTTATTGGAGGAATTCAAAAATACTACTATAATTCTAAAACAGCCAATCATCTGTAGTCCACACTTCTATCTATCACTGTCTTAATTTCAAGATGATTCTCTCAGTAATGGCTGAGAACAATTCAGGGTGAAGCTCGATGACAGCATATAGAACCTTAACTTCTTTAATTAATATCAGCGGCCAGTAGTTAGAATATTCATAAATACTATTACCTCGCCCTCCGACATCCCTTGCTGGACACAGGGAGGTCATCACCTATTAGCAGTTTAATGCTCTGAGACTGTCTTGACATATGGTGAAAGTGGGCCTCCCTGAGCATCAGAGACCTCCTGAAATGTAAAACAGGGTTCTTCTCCGCATTCTCAAAATACACCCCAGCAACCATCTCTCCCAGATCGGGCACATGACAGACCTAGGCCCCAGATCCTTGGTTAGATGCCAGTCGCAGCTTAGAAAAATGAATGGATTAAAAAACCTGCATCCCATTCCAACATGCAGATCTCGCATCAAGTTCTCTGTTGCCTGTGCAGTCCCGGGAATATCCTATTAACATGATGCATGCATCACATCCTCAGTTCTCTATCTGGCCCACATGAAATGAATCAGTAGAGCTCCCTCTTATAATAATTCAGGTATACTAAGAGTAATAATTGTAAGACAGCCCGAGAGCAAGCAGTGGCATCTACCTCTATTCCGATAGGTGCTGGTAACACAAGGGTTGAACAATTCAATTACCATGCATCAATCATAACCAACTCTTAACCCTTACCTCTCTGTTTCATTCCAGAGTAGTTATGATTACAAATTAAGTGGCTTGAATGATGTAAGAAATTATGAAGGGTTAAGAGGGTAAGATCCAAAGTAAAAGGCAAACATTATTTACAATTTTTGTTATTTTTTTTTTTAATTTATTAAAAAATAAAAGTAGTGACCTAGAAGTAATAAGTCTTGTTTAGGCTAGTACGAAAAATACAAAAAAGCTTTGGCTTAAGTGCAAACACTTCCATGACGCTAATTAAAAAAAAAAAAACAAAACAATACAAAAATAATAAATACTATCACGGCAGACTTGCTCTCAGGCCATCGCAGTGGTTGTCTCAACTTTCACTCTAATTCAAAATTCAACATGTTTATAATAAATGTATTTAATAATATCTTAAATTACACATAATGATGAAGAGTAAGCTTGGTATGAGCCAGCTGATGATGGATGAAAATAATATTGAGAAAGAGCCGATGTACGATGGCTCATTACAGCCCCTAACATAGCGACTGTGTTCTGGGAATGGATCATAAATAATATTACGAGGAATGAGATTGGAATGTTTAGAAGCACTTCCTGTGGACGATTGATGGACCAGACTCATCGTACTCTTGTTTGGAGATCCACATCTGTTGGAAGGTGGATAGAGAAGCTAAGATGGATCCTCCGATCCATACTGAGTATTTCCTCTCTGGTGGAGCGATGATTTTGATCTTCATTGTTGAAGGTGCTAGGGCAGTGATTTCCTTTTGCATTCTGTCGGCAATACCTGGGTACATTGTGGTACCACCAGACAATACTGTGTTGGCATACAGGTCCTTACGGATATCTACATCACACTTCATGATTGAATTGTATGTTGTCTCATGGATACCACAGGCTTCCATTCCCAAGAATGATGGTTGGAAGAGAGCTTCTGGACAACGGAACCTTTCATTTCCAATAGTGATCACTTGACCATCGGGAAGTTCATAGCTCTTCTCCAATGATGAGGAAGATGCAGCTGTTGCCATTTCTTGTTCGAAGTCCAATGCGACGTAGCAAAGTTTTTCTTTAATGTCACGGACAATTTCTCTCTCAGCTGTGGTGGTGAAAGAGTAACCTCTCTCTGTGAGGATCTTCATAAGATAATCTGTGAGATCGCGACCAGCAAGATCCAGACGTAGGATGGCATGGGGGAGGGCATATCCTTCATAGATGGGAACAGTGTGGGAGACACCATCTCCAGAGTCCAATACAATACCAGTAGTACGACCTGAAGCATAGAGGGAAAGCACAGCCTGGATGGCGACATACATGGCGGGTGTGTTGAAGGTCTCGAACATAATTTGGGTCATCTTCTCCCTGTTGGCCTTGGGGTTGAGTGGGGCCTCAGTGAGCAGCACTGGGTGCTCCTCAGGGGCAACACGGAGTTCATTGTAGAAGGTGTGATGCCAGATTTTCTCCATATCATCCCAGTTGGTCACAATACCGTGTTCAATGGGGTATTTAAGGGTGAGGATACCTCTCTTGCTTTGGGCTTCATCTCCAACGTAGGAGTCTTTCTGTCCCATGCCCACCATCACACCCTGATGCCTGGGCCTTCCCACGATGGATGGGAACACAGCACGTGGCGCATCGTCTCCGGCAAAACCGGCCTTGCACATTCCTGATCCATTGTCGACAACCAATGCAGCTACTTCTTCGTCACACATTTTGAGTTAGTCTGAAACAAGAAGGAAGAAATTCGTAAGACTAACGCCAAACAGGTTACACACAGACCACAATACTATATCTCATGATCCTACTTCAAAAATCAGAATATAAATTACCAGCCCACTTAGGAAATGTTTTGATGGCAAATTATTTGTCATGTAATACCAAAATCGACCTGATTGATTTGTCAGCCAGAGATGGAACCTACCCTACACAAGGTAATGTATGTAATCCCCGTTATGTCAAGATCAGCTAAGGGCTGGATAAGCCACATACAAGCACTGTATACAAGTGTGAGTGGATAAAGGGCAGGCAACAATAGGCGGCCACAGTATCACTCAAGTTGCAATGTGTACACATTCAAATTCCGCGAATTCGATTACACTATGGATAGTAATGTATCTAGTGCAGTAATCTACTGTGTAGGTTGACACCACAGATGACATTAGAAGAACTCCCTATGTACATAAGTGTAGTGTGGGTTGTATTCTCTCTATGGTGTGTGACCTTACATTATGTGTAGGCAGACTAATCCTTCTTATATGGATAAGACACATTATCGTGCACTATTTTTTAATCCACCTATTGAAGCCATTTTTAACTTTCGAAGTCAATGGTGACGATTGACAATATAATTTGGTGAGACATCACACCACGCCCTACCACTCCACATTATGCTAACACTACACAGCGCTTGCAAATAATAAGCCATCATCTTTAAATGAAAATAACGCACTACTGACAATTAATGCAACTGTTAAATATTAATCCCAGGAGAAAACACAAGTTAACGTATTACTACATAGGTAACTGCACTTTTGACGATCTACAAGGACCGGTATTTTTGCACTTTAACACTGAATAAAAACCACCATATTTAGATAATATCATGAAGAATAATTATTGTAAACTTACATAAATAAATTACAGGTAACAATAATTATAAATAACAGTCGATAGCACAGCCTTGCTACGTGTTCTTACACCAAACTCACAACACAAGCACTCTTCAAAGAATGATGGGAAAATAGGCTGCTCCGTCAATATAAATGTCTGTGCTGAATATTATCTCTCTCCCTCCCTCCCTCTCCTCCGGACCAATGGCAAACGTCTTTACCATATATGGTAGTCGAATGCACCGAGACACCACTGCCAAGGCCCTCGCCGCCTCTCCCTCACGAGCCTTGGAGCGAGCGAGACGGCATGACACACCCGATAAGTACGTAGGTACCCACCTAGTAGATTCACCGCCAAGATAACTCGCATGATAAAAAGGCAATTCAATTAAATTGAGATTCAAAAGGGGAAAAAACTTCTAATTGCACATGTGTAGTGTACCTGTATCTGCGATAAGAGTCTAATAAGAGCGAAGTATGGTATGCCTAATTCGGTCAATAAAATTACCGATTACCTACTTGTCTGCCGTAATGTACCTAAGATTTCAGAAGCCCAACAAAATTTACTGCAATCGATTCAAGGCATTATCCTGACGTATTACAAAATTAACAAACTACTTATCGTACTAGCATGATAACAATAACATTGATGTTACTTTACTGGCAAACATCCAAGAAATTGTACATGTATTTTGATATACAAATATCTAAACAGAATTTCGGGACGCCGGCGACACCTAAATCATCAACCACTTGCCGGGCAGCCTACCGGCACCTCGCCGGATAACTTTATAGCAAACAATAATTATTACAAAATAATCAAACGTCATATACAAGATTAATAAACAAAAATGTATTTAAAACAAGACTCACCTGTAACAAGGACTGGGGCAACCACAAACACGAGCGAACCACGCGCAAATTTTGTCGCAAGTGGGGGAAAGCCGGTTGACGTTGAATCAACGAACGTCTTGCCTTGCTTTCAACAACCACAAATGGACTCTACCAGGACGCTAAAAATGTTTTTAAAAAGCTAACCAATGTCTATTACTTCCAATTATATCTCAAAATAATCTGGGACAAACTTTATTCTTCCACCAATTTGTCCAAATTTTGTGCAAAACAAAGGAAAAAACATTAAACGTCAGTTGAAGAAAACGGCTTCCCTCAAGTTTGAATAATGGATTCGCCCGCGTGTCCCCCCACTCCTCAGAAGCCGGTAGCATTACCATATATGGGCAAAAATGAAACTCCGCTCTCTGATTGGTGGATACAAACCATATTCGTAGTACAGCCACTCGATTCAGGGTTATGGAAATATATTTATCGACATTATTATTTTTTTATAATTTATTATTATTACATTCGCGGCAGATTCGAGGGTTTTACAGAGGCTTTACATGTGGCGAGTGTCTTGAGTAAATGTCAAAATTGATATAGAGACGATAAACAAGCAAGTTAATGAAATAAAATTAAGTACTTACTCAAAAAAATCTGCTGGCTCTCAGCTGGATCAGGCTACCGAAAGCACGAGCATTATGTAGGTACCTATACTCTGTCCACATTCTCATATAGGCTGTTTGAGAGATGGGTGTATATATCTTCAGGGGTAATAGTAAAGGTCATTTGGAATCTTTTGAGCCAAACTTAGCTTAGTCTAAAGTCGCACGGTTCTCGAGTTATTCGAGATTTTAACTTTTTATCTAAATACCCCGAATTACTCCAGTTAACCCCGATAGCATCGTAAGTAAAATGTACTTAGTTCTATCATTCTTTTTTGTTACTTGAATATGTATTTAGTCTATTTTACTCATTAGTTTCAATCTGAAGAAAACCATAATGATACAAAATATCGGATTAAAGTTTCGAGAAAGAAATATTTCAAAAAACGAGTTCAGCCTTAGATTGTTACGGCTTTGGAGAGGATTATCGATAAGAAAAAAATTGTCTAAAGATTCGTGTTTGTATAAAATTTGCGTAAATTGGTAGCGATCTTTTTAAGTTATTATATCATATTTTTATGAAACTATTGTTTTTTTATAACGTTTTGTATGTCATTTGAAAGAGCATAGACCACAGAAGTTTTTTCCAGATTTCTAAATCTTTAGACATTTTTTTTTCTTATCGAAAATCCCCTCCAAAGTCGTAAATCGTTTCTGAAATATCTCTTTCTCGAAACTTTAATCCGATATTTTGTATCATTATTGTTTCTTCAGATTGAAACTAGTGAGTTAAATAGACTAAACACATATTCAAGTAACAAAAAATAATGATAGAACTAAGTAGGTTAGGTACCTTTGTTTACGATGCTTTCGGGGTTTTTCGATAAAAAAATAAAATCTCGAATAATTCGAAAACCGTGCGACTTTGGATACAACGCTAAGGCTGGCCACACACCCGAAGTTCAGTTCCGGAATCGACCGTTTTGCAAAAAAAGTTCCGATCAAAACCTCTCTCTGAATTCAGCGTCACCCCGATTTTAAATTCAGAAAGAGGTTTTGGTCGGAATCTTTTTGCAAAACGGTCGATTCCGGAACTGAACTTCGGGACGTTTGTGGCCAGCCTAAGTTTGGCTCAAAAGATTCTAAATGACCTCTACGGCCTCGCCTCTACTAACACCCCTGAATGCCCCTGAAGATATCTGTATCTATCTATCAAACATCCTGTATAATACTTATTCTGTTTTCTTTCCTTGTGGAAATTGTAATAAAATTATTATACGCACTACTTTGTTCATCCCTGACGGCAATGGTATGACAAATATTCCATAGAACATGTGTGTGTAGATGTAGTACCTACCTACATATATTAATACAAAAATATAAAGCATCAAATTTTATACTCAGGTAGGTATCTAACTCTGTATTTTTCTAAAATAATTTTTATATGACAGCAGAGGCTCTATAATCCGAACACCGAAAATTTATACCCTGTTCGGATGTACAAAGCGTTCGGATTATAGTATGTAGACATTTTGAAAGGCTCACTTTTGGTGAATATAGTACAGAAATCATTATAATTCTATGACAGAAATATTTTTTCTGTACTTTCGCCTGTACTTTCTCCGCTACTTTTCTCAGTGCATTTTTTAAAGGATGATAAACTAAGCTACCTAGATCAAATTCGGGGGGGGAGGGACGTAAGTACCTACTACCTACTTACTTACTTAGTAAAAAATCAGTAGGTAAGTACTTACTAGCGAATTTTTTATTTGTTGGCATTATAAGTGTTGTTTAAAAAATGCAACAAAAAATAAGCGCCGCAAGCGATTTTTTTTTTTGAAAAATGGGTTAATTGATGAACCTATTAGGATCTTTCTATAGCAGATGGCACATCATTGTTTGACATTTCGGGAAGGGCTCGGGGGCTCGCCACCATGTCATGAAAGACAAGCAAATTCATTATTTCACACATTTTCTAAAAAAAATTGCCTGCGGTGCTATTTTTTAAAACTTTTTTTATTTAAAGAACATACTTATATCAAACAATATAGTGGTCCTAATTCCTATTCAATACTCTAAAAATAAAAATTGCCTGCGGCGCTATTCACATTTTTTATCCCGTAAGGTCATATTTGTACATGAGGATACAAGGGGGGAGGATGGTCCATTACCTACATACCCTCTTACCTATGCAAAATTTGGAATCAATTTTATTTAAGTAAGTACTGAAAATTGAAGTAGCTCGGCGAAACCGACCCTCAGACCCCCCCAAACAAAAATGAATTCTGAATCCGCCACTGTCGAGCGGCAACTTCAGGAAAGGTGGATGACAAAATCGGGCAAATTGAAATAAAAAAAATCAATAGCTGGTAGTAAATAAAATAATAAATAATTATCTTCACAAAACGCTTTCCTATAGGTACTGATCAGTGTTATTTCGATATCGATCATCAATTTCTTCTTAACTAATTCCACGCCTTTGCTTTTCTTGAGGCCTTTCTTTCCCTTTTTTCTTTAATGTACTTACCTAAGTAGGTACTAGATAGGTGCCTACATGTAGGTATGACGTAAATTCAACGCTTGACCACAAATTAAACTAATCTTTACACTAAACCAACACTTTTCCCGTTGTGGTTTGGTTATGCCTACTCAATCCTGAATTCTGATATAGTTGGTATATCTGTACCGGTAGAGAAACTAGGTACCTAAGTATGTAGTATACTATAGTAAGTACCTACTTTACTGTTTTATACAATGCAGAGTGACATATTCCCTATGTCTAGATTATTTTGTCCCTTTTAAGTTAGGTAGATGAGTCAGCTGTGTTGGATGACCTTGTCACCCTCCCCTCAATTTCTTTTCAGGGTAAAGCTTATCCGCACCCTCTGTACTGTCAATTAGTATTGGATGCAGACAGTACGTACATACGTTACCATAACCTATACAGTATATGTTATTCAGTTAGTTAAGTTAGGTTATACAGCTATAGTTACCTAGATACAATATTATATTGCTTGGGGAAGCCGCCTGACTCAACATTCCTAGTTCCTAACGTAATCAAATGATTTCAAATCATTATTAGCACATATTATTATTACACTTTACGGATATCCACTCATTTAATCAAATCATTATTAGGTATACCTATGTAGCTATAGGATCTCAAAATTATGATCTATCAGCTGTTAGTGGCGACAACTTTATAATAATTTTCTTAGCCATATAGGTAAGTAGGTATATTTATATAAAACGATTCATAACAACTCTTCTATTAGGTACTAATTATGCAGGTATAAAAATAATAAGTACTGCATGGTATATGTATAATGTATTATGTACTACGTATTATGTAACCAATATATTTTCTTACAAACAGTAAGTAAGTATGTATTTTAGATAAACAAAGTTTGGAAAATTTGTAAATACCTAATTAGACACAACTCATTCAATTACGAATTACGACAGAGGTGGAAGGAAATGACTATATGCGTACGTACGAGTATATGGGACTTAAGTAAATACAGGAAAAATTTGCAGCATTAGTATATTGACTAAGAATACTAGGTAGGTATACAGGTACTTGGAAACCCTGTCAAGAGTCATAGCTATTTAAAAATTCTAGCCTTTAACCAGCAGATTAATGTAGGTATAGGTATTATAATAGGTATTTCAGTATAAGCTAATTAATAAACTATTGGCGATGTACATGTACCTATCATGATAATCACCATCACGTAATATGACACAACTCCACAGGCATGTCTAATATCATATTGTCTTATCTCATTATTAAACCTGTTTCCTTCTCATTATTTATTATTCTTATAGATATTTTCTACGACAATGTTCGAATCAAATACTTAGAATTATGTAGTTCGATGGCAAATCGTATAGATAAAAGTTTATAAGACGTATACGTTTCAAAATAATCTCTCTATGTACATCGACACCGATTTGTAAGAATTGTAACAAATGATTTTGTATTCATTGATTGACTCATAATCGGGTTAAAGTGTGAATCTGAGTTTAGATGACGTCATTTAATAAACACGTATTATGTTATGTAGTTAGAACAAGTGTCTGAATAGTTGGAATAACAGATGACGTGACGTGTCTGAGGCCAGGGGGCTATCCTTACTCCGGTGACGCATCATTCAATGACTAATGTTTACTACAGTCTACTACTATAATAAACTCATACACAGTATTATATTGTACAGGAGAGTTTGTCAGAGATGTGGATTGTGGAAGCTGGGAAGGGAGCAGACTAAACTGTTTAACTATTATACATACGTATAACTGAGTATTGCATAGGTACGAATCTAATACATAGTAGAGGACTTCAGACTTGGAAATCTTCCAAGACATTAGGTATACCTATCTAATACATATATCAATACTTTCTTACAGATCAATGGACTAGGTAAAGTTTTATGAATGAAAATGGTTCTTACACAATACATACGAATATGTGTACGTATGTATATTGTATACTTACATTTTAATAAACAAAAACAATACAAAGTATCTAAAACATGGTAATTAAGTACTTACTTAAGTAGGTACATTGTATAAAACTTTCAACATATTAGTTTTGTGTTTATAAATATTTTACACATACCTAGCACCTAATACATAACAGCATAAGAACTTTTCTATAGGAAAATATAAGTATGCAGTGAACAGTAAAACTTAGGTGATTTATTTACTGATATAGATTAGAAATCGCAGGTGCTACTGATGGTAGGTAGGTCCTAAGGCCCACAACATCATTGTATATCTTAAATAAATAAATAAAACCTTTATTGGATATAAATAAACATTATTCCAAATGGCGGGTTTATTGCCTCAGGCAATGTCTGCCAACCAACCATTTGTGACAAAGAAATGAGAAAATTTGTACACATACGTAGGAAAGTATGGAAAACCAAAAACAAAAGAATATTAAAAGAAAAGAAAATATCTTCTATGTATACATCCACTGCCACCTAGATAGTCTTTCTATACATCGTTAAATAACACATATTATGCAATTGTGTAAAATTTTGTATAGTATATTACGAGTATACTAAATACTTCATTATAGTCCTGTCCTATTACTCCTATTATTATTACTTATTAGTATTATGTTCGGCATTTCACCCGATGTCGAGTGATACCTAGTCCTATAATAGTCCGAGAGCCCGCTGCTTAATTTATGACGTATCTGTTTTTTGATCGAAATGTGGTATAAACGATAGCTTACCAATAGGGTATTACATCGCACTAGGGTTGCCTATCAAAATCTTGCCGCAACCCCCTGCCCCCCCCGAAAAGGTCCCTCTTCGCGGTTTTTCGCATTTTATAGGAATATGGTAAGAGATAGGAGAAAGTAGTCAATGACAAAAATAATCCTTGCTAAATTCTCTACAAAAATGTTAAATCAATTTTTTTCGTAGAACTAGCAGTTTACCCGCAATAGCCGGTCCAAAACCGAAATTCATTTAAAAAACTAAAAAAATTAATTTAAACTAAATTGGTTGAAAATCGATAAGAGCTACAGGAAAATAGTCAAAGAACGAATTAATTACCATAGTCTTAGCTACAAAACGAGCTATAACTTATTTTCATACATCAATTAATTTAGGAGTTATTGCAATAAAACTCGGTGACGAAAATTCTTAAAATTTAGTTTTTCATAAAATAACCAGCGATATAGCGCCGCAGGCCAAAATTTTTTTCCATAAAATGTTAGTAATAATGGGTGGAAGAATGTGAAAGAAAAAAAATCAAACTTTTTTTTTTTATTTTTTCAAAAAATATCCTGTTTTTTGACCGTCCATTACGGGTAAACTACTAGTCCTATGAAAAAATTGATGTAACATTTTTTGTAGAGAATTCAGCAAGGATTATTTTTATCATTGACTACTTTCTTCTATCTCTTACCATATTCCTACAAAATGCGAAAAACCGCGACGAGGGACCTTTTCGGGGGGGGGGGCAGGGGGGGTTGCGGCAAGATTTTGATAGGCAACCCTAGTGCGATGTAAAACCCTATTGGTAAGCTATCATTTGTACCACATTTCGATCAAAAAACAGATACGTCATAAATTAAGCAGCGGGCTCTCGGACTATAAGGTATGTAAATAAAAATGCTCCGAGGTTATACTGAATTCACTTTTTTATTACAGACATTGTAAAATTGATCATCAGCTGGTTTCGTAGACCATCGTGTAGTGTACCATAAGTTCCCCAGGTTAATTTTAAATGTTAACAAATTAATTAGATTAATGCTATTATTATATATCTTCATTCGTGATTACTGATTATATACAGTCTACATAGTATGTACGTCTATCTATAGAGTATGGTATATTGTTTTATGACTTTTCTTTGCCGGTTCCATGGAAGTTGGGTATTTTCTAGAGAGAAATTGCATTTTTATGTGAGAAATTTCATATCATCTCAGCTATTATTTACAAGGCAAGAATTAATAATAATTGTTATTAGTGTAAAGTGAGCAGAGCATATTATATTATACCGATAGATTACTAAGTAGTATAAGTAGTAAGTATATGTGATATTGTATCGAAATTATCTATCAATGGGAGTGGAAATTTCACATGTATTTTTACTCATCATAATGTTCCTAGGTAATGATCCACTTTCCATTTGTTTTATGATTATGACGTTTATGTTTATTGTACGTAAATAATATACAGGGCGTTCACTTCCGTATTTCATTTGAGTACTTACGCATTTTTTTTTCACGATAATTGACCGGGCCGCGTGGCTTGCGGGGTTCTGTCCTCCCTGCCTACCTCGGAAGGGATGTGGTGTGCCTGTGTGAGGGGATAAGTGCTGGTACTAGGTAGGATCGAAATTAGGATGATATCTACATCTTAAAAATGGTTGGGTTTGAGGTTTATTTGACTATACAGAAAAACAGTATGATGGACTGGCTTTAAAAATTTAGATTGCCATGTAATAAAATGCCCCCCCCCCAATATACTATATCTACCTCCTGAAATTTTCAAAAATTAAGTAGCGCCGCAGCAAAAAAAAAAATGAAAAAATATAATTTACGGATATCCGCAACAATTTTTGAAAATTTGTGATATGACCATTGCGACAAACAACAACGATATGATTTATTGCCCCCCTCCCGCTTATTCTTGTAAAATTACTATAATACTGATATTTCTTTATCACAAGTTTACTTTTCACCAGTACTCCCATACCTTAGTACGGTAACAATCACTCTGTATTATGAGGTAGAGTATCGCTCTTTACACTTCACACAACGTATAAACTGATCTTGTATTTTTTTACCTAGTATAAGTAACTTATTGGGTAATTATAATTATTTAACTGGCAATTATTACGAAAGTGTAGGTAGGTTTATTAATTTCGAGTTGTTATATTATACACCTACAGTAACTAGTATAAGTACGAGTATATAGATTACCTACACAGATCGCAGCTATTTCACGGTAAATTAATAATCAAATTTCTTTCTTTCGTATTATATGCAAATTTGTTAATATAGTATCTAATACATAAATACATACATAGTGTTTACAGAGCTTACAGAAATATATAAGTACCTACAATTGTCTATTGAGCTTTATGTATGAGTAAAGAAAAAAATCCTGAAGAACTTTCAAACCAACAATATACAATACCAGACATTTCAGGTACATTTTTGTACGCACATTATGTTTTTTATTATTTTGTCAAGTGGTTGGTTGGCAGATATTGCCCATGGCAATAAACCCGCCATTTGTTTAATGCATGTCATTACTTCAATAAAGTTTTTATTTATTTATTTATTTATTTAATATTTTCTTACTTGCATATTGCTTAAAAATCGCGTTTATTTAGTAATAAATGTCCTGTCGGTGGCTGTCACTAAGTAATAAAAACTACTAGATACTTATCTATCTTATCATTGCCATTTTTGAAAAGCATGTTGTTCAAGACTTCAAGGTGACACACTAGTGTTGATAAATTTGGGCATAACATTGGAATATTATGAACATGAATACATACTTCAAGTAATATCTAGGCCTACAAGAAACCGTATGGCGTACATGAGACCTACTTTAATAAAGGTATTCGTACATATCCATAATTATTACAAAGGACATGAAGTTTACTTTTAATTGTTGCTCTTATGGTATTTTTGCCTAGTAATGAAACGCTTGGAAGAGGACTGGAGAGACCAAGGTTGAAAAAGAAGATGAAGAATTAAAGAAGAAAAAGGAAGTGAGAGATCATCGAGTACTATATCCACCAGTGGCGGCTCGTGCTTTGGAGGGATAGGAGGGCAATAATAAAATCCAATATACTTACCTAAAACGATAAATACCTAGTACCAGCGCCATCCATCACTTTTTCTCCCAATACATACATTTCAAGCCGTAACACTATGTTTGCTACGTAATATTACATATAAATATGATATAAACGAAACGCTATTGACGAAAACTACAATTGTACAACTAATAATTGATTATTTTATTTTTTTGATAAGCAAACAAAAGACTAACAGTAAATTAAAAGACTTACCAGTTAGTCACCAGGCAGATACTAGTTAGAATATACTAATTAGTCACCACGCAGATACTTATTAGAAGATACTAATTAGAATAAATTTGCCGAATACTTATTAGAAGTTACCAATTACTTATCCGATCAAAACTTGGACCCCTCCAAGAACACCATTCATTGTAAAATAGAAGACTGCGTGTTTTCCTCGCATCGCCATGAGTATTTTTGATAGATATTTCGATTCAGAGTATGCATACCGACATTTAAAAAATTTATAAAAACGGGAGAACTTATATCTCTACAACCGTTGCTAAATATGTATATTTTTATATCTTGTATAGATTTCTCAAAAAAATAATTTAAAAACACCCCTGATCTTTTTTTCCGAAAGACGGAAACTCGTTTCCCGAAAGTCGCGGATTACAATTTTTTTGTACTGATAATATGCATTAAAATCTAGGGAATAACCGTAAAAGTTTTTTGATAGACGCAAAATATTAACACCAAAAAATGGAAAAAAAACTATTTTTACCATTTTATCATGCGATTTTTCACGCGATTTTAAACCTTGATGCCGTGGGAAATGACTGTGACGTCATTCTTGGTAGGTACCAAACCCTTACATTTGCGTGAGCAGACTTTTGACTTACACGACTATTCCTACATGCAGGGGAAATGAGGTTATTAAGAAGAAATGGGTACGAACTTTCAATACTATTATTAAAGAAACAGGTCACCAAACACTAGATATATAAAATTCAAATTAATCACTGATAAATAAAATCGCATTTTTTGCATAGCCTATCTTGATCCACCGTGTTTTTTAAAAATGTTATTATTGTTCAGATATATCTCGTTTTCAACTGTGGTCATCAAAACTAATTATTATTGACAATACCGAACGCACAATGTTTTGTTATCGTGGCTTTATGTATAGAATCACTAAATCTTCAGAAAAGCACTTATCAGTATCACACTAAGATCGACGCATTAATAATAAGTACATAATCTTTTACGTATTAACAAAAACACTTCAAAAACATAAAATAAACAAGGATATCATAGGTTTCATTTACACATTGTGTACCTATAGTATAGAAACCTACGGGACGCATACGCTATAAGCCTATAACTAACGAAATGCTTACACTACTAGTACTCTACCATACTTGGTATCAAAGACTGTTAATTCATTGTGGGGAATATGACTACATTGTTTTCAAAGCAAATGCACAATATGTACTGTAGAAATTCAACAGTTTTACGAGTTTTGCAATTTTGGGAGTCAAAGTTAGACTATGAGTAAGCGTCCATTCATAAAAGCATAATCATTTTATTGCAACTAAGAAATTAAATGTATCCTTTTTGTTTATGACCATCTGCTAAACCTCGTACAAAAAATCTGGGGACCCGTACGGGCGAAATCCCTTTTGCCCGAGGCTGCCTATACTAAGCGTGTTTGAAACCATCATGAAGCAGGTAATATGTACAATACAAATTCGGGACAAAAATCTTCGTTGCCCCGTCGGCATTATTTATTGCGGTTCTCGTCATAGACCTTTCATTCTCGTAATGTTACGGCTTAGGGTCTCAAGGTAAGGTAACACGTGTTGCACACTTGCACCATGTTGATAGTTTCTAACGTCCCTATAAACACAATACACATTGTTTACAGATACAGAACAGAGCCATTCTTAGGGAAAAAAAACTATTTTAAAATATTATATACTTAAGAATATTATACACATATTAAGCGCAAAAATGTGGGTGGGCGACGCCCCGTTGCCCTGTAGGACGAACCGGCCCTGATATCCACCAGGACAATCGCCGATCAAGAAGACGACCTCATTCACAGCTGATGTTGTAATTTCGTCCAAATTGATAAAAAAAAACAAAGGATGAAAATATGGTCATGTTTACCACGATTTTTATCAACCAAACTTACTTATCAAAACTTTTGAGAGATTTCAGAGATTTCAAATGAAATTTGACAGGTAGGTTTCTACACCTATGCAACGGTGTGAACAAAAAGTTCTTGTAAAGGAAAATTGTTCCACTTCCATATATTATTATGACAAGCAGTGTTGTCGACTAGGGCGGGGATTCAAAACCGAAAACTCGCCCAGAATTATAATCTTACACCCCGCAATATAGAGTAGAGTGCCTCTCATCGCACGGGGGAAAGAAAAATCATAAAACATCCATACCATATAGATTATAGGTATCCGGTACAGGTTATTGAAAAGTTGTTATTGAAACATTCGTAGCTCGTTCGACGGAAAAAAATTGTTGTCACTGAGAGATGGATTCACTTTCAACAGAATATTTTCACTTTTGCAGTTGTGTCTGTATTACTTTAGTGCTATATCTACGAAGATAATAATTTCTTATACCAACACAAGTAATATTTACTTATGTATTTTATTACATTAATAGTCCAAGAGCCCGCTGCTTAATTTATGACGTATCTGTTTTTTGATCGAAATGTGGTACAAATGATAGCTTACCAATAGGGTTTTACATCGCACTAGGGTTGCCTATCAAAATCTTGCCGCAACCCCCCCTGCCCCCCCCGAAAAGGTCCCTCTTCGCGGTTTTTCGCATTTTGTAGGAATATGGTAAGAGATAGGAGAAAGTAGTCGAAGACAAAAATAATCCTTGCTAAATTCTCTACAAAAAATGTCAAATCAATTTTTTCTTAGAACTAGCAGTTTACCCGCAATAGCCGGTCCAAAACCGAAATTCATTTAAAAAACTAAAAACACGAATTTAAACTAATTGGTTGAAAATTGATAAGAGCTACAGGAAAATAGTCGAAGAACGAATTAATTACCATAGTCTTAGCTACAAAACGAGCTATAACTTATTTTTATACATCAATTAATTTAGGAGTTATTGCAATAAAACTCAGTGACGAAAATTCTTAAAATTTAGTTTTTCATAAAATAACCAGCGATATAGCGCCGCAGGCCAAATATTTTCTTCCATAAAATGTTAGTGATAATGGGTGGAAGAAAGTTAAAGAAAAAAATCAAAAAATTTTTTTTTTTTTTTCAAAATATATCCTGTTTTTTGACCGTCCATTACGGGTAAACTACTAGTCCTATGAAAAAATTGATGTAACATTTTTTGTAGAGAATTTAGCAAGGATTATTTTTATCATTGACTACTTTCTTCTATCTCTTACCATATTCCTACAAAATGCGAAAAACCGCGACGAGGGACCTTTTCGGGGGGGGGGCAGGGGGGGTTGCGGCAGGATTTTGATAGGCAACCCTAGTGCGATGTAAAACCCTATTGGTAAGCTATCATTTGTACCACATTTCGATCAAAAAACAGATACGTCATAAATTAAGCAGCGGGCTCTCGGACTATAAGAATATGGGATTCAAAATGTGTCTGTAATCGTCCAATATTTCAAACACGAACCTGACAATAGGTAGTATGGTAACTGAATATGTAATCAGCGATCTAAGTAGGTGCAACTCAGAACACAGAGCCAAGTTCAGCAGTAATGTGTGTGTGTTACTGCATGAATGTAGGAAAAATTAGAAACACATAAAAAAACCCATAATATCTAGTGTTTAACAAAACGCAGTAGGAACTTGGAATAACCCTACTTTGGTTAGGTCAAATAATAATATAAGTAATTTACGAAACCTTTACAGGAAATTGCGTACAGTTTATTGTTTAATTTATATTTTAGGTATACTCGTAGTCTCGTACCTATGTCGTAGTGCAGTAAAATCTCCGGATTACATTTCATCAAAATGTAAACAGATGAATTACTGCTGACGAACAAAATAAGATAACGTTTCACAGTTGCACATTAACGAGACTCTGAAAATGCATTGGTTTTAGGTAGTGTCCGACCGAAACTGGATTTTTAGCCGAAACCGAAACCGTAACCGAATATTCGGCTCCCCTTCTAGTTTCGGCCGAAACCGAAACCGAAACTTAAGAATTTCAGTTGTAATTTTGAAAAAAAAACATTATTGGTACCCTGCTCTGATGTAGTGTTTCCCTACGATATTTATTAGGAAACAACTTCATTTTCGGAACTCAATGTAAGCACAAAAGGAAAGGAACCCATTAAACTGCAACTTATGCCATCAGTAGTCTAGGTATCCATGGCTAGGATAGCATAAAAATGCAATTTTTTTCGGGAGTTATGTAACGGAAGTTGTGGTGCAGTTTGCTAATATGTCTATTCATGGGCGTCAGGGGGGGGGCAAAAAAAATTGTCAAAATTGAGATAGGATGATAAAGGTGTAAACAGCGCCGCAGGCGAAAATTTTTTGTGACATCTGGTGAAGAAGGCTGTGATGTAGTTTGGTTTATTTTAAAATGTAAAATTTGCATAATATTATGTACATAAAATGTTCTCTGTAAACAGTAATAAAATATAGCGCCGCAGGCAATTTTTTTGTGAAACAACTGAGTTTTGGTGTATTTTTCATACTGACTAATTTTACAAAATTTATGACATGGTGAGAAAACGTGCGGTAATAGTGTGATTTATTGTTAGGTCTAATCATTTAGTATGAAAAAATATATACCTATTCCAATCTCTAGGGGGGAGGGGGCCAGCTGCACCCCCTAGAGATTGCCGACGCCCATGTGTATATTATCTTTGAACTTAAATAGGTATATAGAATACAATAATAATTATGAGTATTTTTCCTAAAAATGCACCAAGAAGTAGCGCCGCAGGCAAATTGTTTTTTTTTTTAAATGGGCGAAGTGATGAATCTTGTTGTAGGTAAGTAAAATACTTGGTTATGTTGTATCAGTAGCATAAGACATAAATTACGAGTATGTGTATAAAAATGGGTAGTGAGAGTGATCTAGTTCACTTTTGTAAAATAAAAAAGGACTCTAGTGTACAGAATACAAACACAAAGTGTTCCGAAGATTTCCGACAATGCTCGATATAATACGGATGCTAGTTTCGGTTTGGCCGAATATTCGGCCACTTTTTGGCCGAAACCGAAACTGGGGCCGAAACCGGCAATTTTGGCCGAAACTGGCCGTAACCGAAACCGAATATTCGGTCGGTCTCTAGTTTTAGGTTATTTGCCATTAGCAGTCCACTCATGTCAAGGTCATTGAATATTCTTGTAGGTATGTCTCATCAACATTATAATTTAATGAGCAACGTCTAAGTAACTACATATATAACTATACAATACATATACTTATATTAATTTATTATTCTTGGTGACCGCGTCCTGCCACAACTCTCAACACACAGAGTTCCTTTTGTGGTGGCCAGATTATGTTAATAGGTGACAATGTAATCATTAGTTTGAGTAAAGTTTGTCAATTACTTAGTAGAAATCTATAAATATCTCAGAAATTTAGTACGTAGGTATGGGTATAAGTGCTCGGCCTGACTCGACTACTATGACACATTGGGTCAATTTTAATATCCCTGTGCATGATGTCGGTACTTGCTGTTTCTATGAGAACTACGTATCAACGTAATTATGGTTTTTATACTTGTATATAGATAATATGTTTCTAAATACATCTATTTAATAATGAATGCACGCATATATTGCAGAGGTTTCTGTAAAGAAGCAAAGGTTAATGAAAAAATATTTTGGGAGAACAAAAATTAATAATTTATTGCATAATCAAATTGGTGAACCATGTTTATATAAAGTCTGTTAATATTTACAATACCTACCTAACTAGGTACACATGTATATTTTATTTAGAAGCACTTTCTGTGGACGATTGATGGACCAGACTCATCGTACTCTTGTTTGGAGATCCACATCTGTTGGAAGGTGGAAAGAGAAGCTAAGATGGATCCTCCGATCCATACTGAGTATTTCCTCTCTGGTGGAGCGATTGTCTTGATCTTCATTGTTGGTGGAGCCAATGCAGTAATTTCTTTCTGCATTCTGTCGGCAATACCTGGGAACATTGTGGTACCACCAGACAATACTGTGTTGGCATACAGGTCCTTACGGATATCTACGTCGCACTTCATGATTGAATTGTATGTTGTCTCGTGGATTCCAGCACATTCCATTCCCAAGAATGATGGTTGGAAAAGAGCTTCTGGGCAACGGAATCTTTCATTTCCAATAGTGATCACTTGACCATCGGGAAGTTCATAGCTCTTCTCCAATGATGAGGAAGATGCAGCTGTGGTCATTTCTTGTCCAAAGTCCAAAGCGACGTAGCACAGTTTTTCCTTGATATCACGAACAATTTCTCTTTCAGCTGTGGTAGTGAACGTGTAACCTCTCTCTGTGAGGATCTTCATAAGATAATCTGTGAGATCACGTCCAGCAAGATCCAGACGTAGGATGGCATGGGGGAGGGCATATCCTTCATAGATGGGAACAGTGTGGGAGACACCATCTCCAGAGTCCAATACAATACCAGTAGTACGACCTGAAGCATAGAGGGAAAGCACAGCCTGGATGGCGACATACATGGCGGGTGTGTTGAAGGTCTCGAACATAATTTGGGTCATCTTCTCCCTGTTGGCCTTGGGGTTGAGTGGGGCCTCAGTGAGCAGCACTGGGTGCTCCTCTGGGGCAACACGGAGTTCATTGTAGAAGGTGTGATGCCAGATTTTCTCCATATCATCCCAGTTGGTCACAATACCGTGTTCAATGGGGTATTTAAGGGTGAGGATACCTCTCTTGCTTTGGGCTTCATCTCCAACGTAGGAGTCTTTCTGTCCCATGCCCACCATCACACCCTGATGCCTGGGCCTTCCCACGATGGATGGGAACACAGCGCGTGGCGCGTCGTCTCCGGCAAAACCGGCCTTGCACATTCCTGATCCATTGTCGACAACCAATGCAGCTACTTCTTCGTCACACATTTTGAATTTTTATCTGTAACAAAATGAATGTGAATTCTTATTCAAAATTATACTCAGTCCAGGTAGTGTTTTAAGTTAATAATTGTTCCTTCCGTTCATCCACCTATTTAACTCTTTTCTTTAATGATTGTACGATGGTTATGTAACACGTCATTAGGTTGTATTATCTTAATCGACCGCACCTTGGAATGCACACATACATATGTACATAGTGAATCCTTATTATATAAATTGCTTGAATTCAGTGAAGTTGCTGTCACATTCAATTAATAGGCAAACAAACAAATTTGATATTAATTCACATTTGATTAAGAAGATCACATTATTAGAATATAGATACTTACAGTAAAAATATATCACAGACTTCTTACTGAACACAGTTCACCAATTAAATGACGGATTTTGCCGATTAACTTCGATATAAAACCAATTTTTATCACTGAATAATCTATATGTTGCAATCTAATTTCAGTCTCTAATCTAATCATTCGATACTGAGGCTGAGCCAACCACCTGATATTTTCTGATAATGATAACACAGTATGATGTATGTATATCTACGAGTGTTTTCATATGATTGATATGAAATACGTATACGAATAATATTACATTCTATCTGCATAAGATGGACTTTTGACTATAGGCTATTTCGTATATTTCAATCAAAGTTTTTTCTTTTTTGTTCCCCGTAGGATTCCCAGGTCGTAGAATTGGAACCCACTCTTTTTTATATATTTTTAGTGTCCTGTTAGAGCCAGGTGTTCTAAATGTCCCATTGATTTTGTGTGTTGTGTGTATTACCGAATTCTAAATAGGTAAAAGGTAATACTATAGATATACGCATGGAAGTGTAAGTAGCAAGTAATAAATCATATAGCATAAATGTAAAAGTGAGGATTTATAGAGTTAATGAACATGAACCACAGTAAAATAATAAGTGCAATAATATTATATTCTGTTTCATGGTTAGTTAGTGAATATGTACAAGGTGAATCTTTAGAAGGTTGAACATTAGTGCGATTATAATATTAAATAACTTCCTCAACTTTAAATATATTATGTATTCTCGGTCATTACTCGTATTATACTTACCTGTGATAGTTCGAAAGGATACGTAGTACTTGCCTTCATACGTAGTATTATTCTCTCATATTATGGCAGGCAGAACGTAGAACTGCCGATATAGTATACGTCGTATACTTTGATGTAGGTCAAGTCAGTACGTTGTATTTGTTACCGAAGAGTCACGGTCGCCGGCACTGCATGAGAGTAGAATGGAATATCAGATTACTTTCTGAAGCCATATTGATAGATAGATAACTCATTTTACTTATCACTGACTTACTGTATGCAAGTGTGCAACATAGCAACAACACCAGCCTCTCACTAAGATGTGAATTGCAACGCAATGTTGTTAGATCACTCAGCACTCTGATTCTGATAGTCAACATCATTTACAAGTTTACAGTAATTTACACCTACATACCTAATCACTGATAATTTAATAAACGAAGATGAATCCTTTATACAAACCAGTAGGTACCTCGTATGTACATATAGTATATTGTATGTAGTTGATTCAATATTATGTAATGCCATGGGCACTTTCCTCCATAGACCATGAATACCTATTTATTTTATTTTATTGTGCATGCACAAAATGATTTGAGCTACTTATATGGTCGCAATTATTATTGAACATCTCATATGTTACTACGTACTTCTCTACATTTCAATAGCATTCTGTGTGATACATTTTATAATTACAAATTAACTTGTATTTGATGTACTTACAGTTATTATAAAGATCGTTACGAATTGAAGATTGGTATGTAGAGTAGGTATTGATTTGAATGATCGAGAACGAAACGTGGTTTAAAATGAATCGACGATAATATTTCAATTTAAAATTTACTTTATGGGTTCATCGGTTCCCATTTTCGTTTCTCTCTGTCGGCTATATACAGACTAATCAGTATAATCTCATAGAATCATACAAACAAGTAGGGCTGCCACCTCTCCGGGTTTGACCCGGAGTCTACGGGTTTGAGTGGTGTTCTCCGGGCTCCGGGTTAGCATAGGTGTATCTCCGGGTCAGAAATTTTTGGCATAACTAAAAAAAAGGGAAATACCCGGGGTCCCGGTCTCCCCCATAGATAATCCGGAGCTCCGGGTCAGCATAGTATATCTCCGGGTTTGGAATTATGGTGTGGACCAAAAAAAAAAAGGTGAACTATTATTACTAATTCGTTTTTTCAGAAATCTCCGGGCCTACGCTCTTACAAAGGTGGCAGCCCTACAAACAAGGCAATAGTTGCTTTCGGAAAATTATAATAAGGGTAAGTGTATGATATTTTAGTTTAGTAAAATTTTCAGATAATACTCGTATGTGCCATTAACTTCTAGTAAGTAGTAAAGTAACTACTATATACACTGGTGGTGGGTGAGAAATAATGGTAAAACCATACCCAATATTAAATTTGGACTGGTATGAGTTAAATCTAAAATGTTGGTCATGTTATTTATTGTTGTAGGTATAATAGCTAAAATCTGTACATAATATTCATCGCACTGAAGACCTCCAATTATGTACGAACCCATTTATTTTCATTGTATCTACTGACTGTAACCATTTAGGGAACTAATATATGAGCCAATAAGGCAAACCAACTGATAGAGCAGTAAATAGAACAAGGCTTGGTTAAATACATTACCATATAAGTTAATGCGTACATACTCTAAAGAGATTTCAAAGCAAATACTGCGATAGTATAATAATAATACATAGAATCAAGCACATCTACCAATCTATCGATTTAATGATACATTATCCATATTAGTTAGTCTTTGCATGTAACATAATAGTATTCAATATTTTATGCTCAATCACTCTTTTTGGAAATTGATAAATTACGAATCAGTTGTCTAGGCTTGAAGAAGATTTGGATGAGGATTGTCTTAAGAAAGGGTGCCCTGGATTTGGATGAAGATTAATCATATGTAGTCAGAGCTCAGAGTCATATTTATTGAAATGTATATACTAATATAGAGTGTCCTGAATGTCATTTACACATATTTTGAAGTAGGTAGGTATGCCACATTTGCCAATTGCGAAACAACCATCGTATCGGTACAAGTGATCTCGAAGTATAGTGGAAGTCAAAGCTCCACGTCAATATTTCTCATACAGATATAGCAAGCAGTAAATATTATAAATTATAATAACTATGTAATATGTAAAGATTGTAAAGCAATCTCAGTAGAAGCAGTGAGGCAGACTGTTATTTAATAACGGATTGTTGGTCTATAGAAAGTAAGCGTTAGAAAGAGCAGAGGTACTTGCCTAGTGCCTACTTACTTACTTAATGGTGTACCAAGTAGTTACAAGCAAATAAGTATCTAGACAAAAAAATAAAACCTATATCCATTGATAGCTAAATTACCATACGTAAATCAAAATCACTCGTATAAGTAGGTATAAGTAGTAAGTATACATTCAGTGGCTACTACCTACTAATAAAATACAAGTACCTACTTAGTACTTATACTCAACTTAGGTATGTATTTATCAAATATAACCTCAGCTGAACTGACCATCGAAAAACCAAACGTCCGTTGGGATGATGTCATTAAAAAAAGTACGTTACAACTTTACAAGATGAGAGAATCAAATTATAACCGTCGTCTGACGTTTTTTTAAACGTCATTATCTATAAATACCTATATATATATACTTTTATATAATTATATTTAAACAGATTCAACACTACTTAGGAAAATTAAAACCACATAAAAATTCTAGGCACGCCTTGACACGTAGGTGTGAAGGCAAAATCCGGCTGTACAATTATTTATGAAGACGTTTCGTTGCATGTATCCTTATTCCATCCCCATAACCCACGGGATCCTGGCACCTGGCGCCTGGCATGGGCAATGGGATGAGAGAATACTGAAACTTTAATTATTTATATTGTAAACATAATAATAACTGGCATGGTTTTTATAGAATAGAACCAGTGCCGGATTTGCCAAAGGCTGATGAGTATAGGCTGGGGACTATGGGCGGCAGAGACTTACTACAGGGCGGCGCCCGCCCCATTTCCATTTTTTGGTTTTCACCTCATCAAAATTTTCCTCCTCTCCCTCCCCGAAATGAATCCCTGGCTACGGCCCGCTTCCATAATACGACAACAACTAATGGTTCAAGTTTGGAAAGAAAGGTGAAGAAGGAGTCAAATTTAGTTTGGCTTTTAAAAAAATTCGCCTGCGTCGACATAATCAATATAAGCATCCTTCAAAGTCTCGGCTCTAGTGCTGCCAGCCAGACCACCGCTTCCGGTATTGCCTCGTGGATGTCCTGGAGGCTACCCGGATTTTTTTTTGCCTCGCAGTCCCGGACCAAGATGTCTAACTGTCTGAACAGCACCACATTCACACCCAGGATTATTCCTCTTTCCCCACCTCGTTACAGCACCCGTGTTCCGTTCTTGCTCTGTTCTGCTGCATCCAAACCTTGAGTGGTAGATCAAACCCTGCAGATGGTATTCGAGATGTGCGCACATCTCGAATACCATCTGCAGGACCCTATGGGGTCCGTTATTAGGTTTTTATTCATTTTGTCTTGTGTAGCCCATCTTTCTCTCCATTTGTTTGCCAGGTTGAAGGCATACTCATACAATTCTTCATGAATAGGTACAAACTCACAGTGTGATTGTACCTACAGTAGGTATGACTTACATTACCTAACACAACAGTATGGAATGTAAGCTGTATGAGTCACCTAAATACCTATTTAAGTAATATATTTGATATGAATTGTTATCAGCAAGCATGTGTTATTGTATGCGGTGTATATAATTGATATAAAATAATAAACACAATTGAGTATCTATGTACAATACAATACATACAAGTAATAATATTGTTAAAAATCATATTAGGTATGTATCACTCATTACACACACAATAATATGTGATACATTGAATGTAGATATATTTTTATTTCACAATAATCACTAACAGAACAGCATAGCATTTTGCTTTACCATATATGGTCACAATATTACACGATTTGATATTAGGAGGTATCATCGCGTGTTTTCATTCGCCTGATAGCGCATTCTTGCAATAAAGATAATAATATAACTAATTAATTGAGTTTAGATATCAGACTATGCCACAACGAAATAATTTAATCCGATATGCATTTCTATTGAAATTTTGTACATGAATGTACCTATATAAATCATCAATTCAATTCAATGAAAGATTAGCTAGCAGAAAATTATTAAAGTGAGCATGGTTTTATGGATGAAATAATATTATGTATATCTATACTAATAGGTACATATAATTGTACAGGTAACTATAAATCTAATAGAATTTCATGCGTAGGAAAAATAGATAGCAACTTTGCACTCGTAGTTTTGGATCATGAATTCTACAAAAGTACCTGGTCAGGCCCCTCTTTCCCAGTAGCCACAGTGGGAACTTGCCCAGAGCTCCGCGATCCAAGGGGCCCCTAGTTCCTCCTAGATCACCAATTGGACTAAGTCACGATCTTCGATCTTCATTCAATCTCACAAAAAAAAATCGCTTGCGGCGCTTTTTACTGTTTTTTTTTGCCATACCAATATTAAAATTGTAATTGTTCTCCCTGCATTAGGTAGGTACTGGAGCTCCTGGGATTTATTACGTAATTACGTTCCAATTTGAATTTTTAGAACTAGCCCACCACGGATCACTGTCATAGGAGGCCCATTATCCGAAAGTGCCCAGGGCCTCCAATAGATTAAAGACGGCCCTGCCTATGGTACCCGTACCACATACCACACCACCATATGTGTTAGTCATATTGAGGAAAGTAAGTGCGTAGGTATATTATGTGGCTTTTACTGATAAATACCTTATAGGTGTTTTTGCATGACTAAATGAACAAACAAAATTAGGTTAAAAAACATAAGGAATGAAAAATTTTGAGAACTGCGTACCCGAAAGTTTCGAGTTCAAGATTACCATACAACTTCGATGTGTAATAAGTAGGTACTTACCTCTTTATATTGAGTTCATGGTTCAGGTAAGAATTTTACTAGGTACTTTATTATTTGCCGACCATTAAACAATTCGAGCCTTGAAAATTTGCATGAAATACATTAGTACCTACCTATAAGAGGTAAAGTGTAAGCATCATAGTATACTCGTAGGTCGTTAAATACTTCTTGAAATTTGTCATTTCGTATTAGTAGGTCAACTATATGAACTGTTGAAAAATCCTTGATGTTAAAATGACGAAATGTGACGATCTCATCGATAAGACATCCCTTATTATGTTATTATGTGGTATGGTATTAAATTACTCAATTACCTCTTCATGGTAGGTATAAAGTTGTATCATTGTAGTGTCTGCATCAGGTATTCGTATTATAATATATATCTAGGTCTAGGTACAGGTAGGTATCATTACCAACATATGTATTCTGATGTGTAATTAAACTATTATCATCAGCTGATATCACTGCAGAGCGCACAGTGCACTTATACAGGTCCGTAGCTAGAGTTGAATTGAAGGTTGGGCAGCAGTGGTTACAGATGGGGCGGAAGTAAAAAATTACTGGATCTAAATCTCGGCGGAAACACTCTCAATGGGTGAAAAGCCAACCACAAAAAAGAAGAAAGAAGAAAATCTGAACCTGGTTAAACGATTTTGGTCGTACCTATACTTGACTAATTGTAGAGGGCAACCTAAATTGTAATACATATGCAGAGTTTGTGAGACAGGGTGAAGAAGGTCATGATGTAGTTTTGTATGAACATTGTTTTTTTTTTTATAAAAAAATGCACTAGAAAATAGCGCCGCGGGCGGAATTTTTGCCATTATTTAAGAAATAATATTTAATAAGCATAAGTAGATACGTGATTACTACCTACACTTACGGTCGTGATGTAAATCTAGTATATTGTTCATTAAAATGAAAAAAAAACAAGCTTAAATTATCGCAGCAGGTTTTTTTTAGAACAATTGTGAATTAATGGATTTCATAATAATTTTATAAAATTTATGATTTCTGGTTTCTATTATTTCTCCT
This sequence comes from Ceraclea dissimilis, assembly GCA_963576895.1. Classification (NCBI taxonomy): domain Eukaryota; kingdom Metazoa; phylum Arthropoda; class Insecta; order Trichoptera; family Leptoceridae; genus Ceraclea; species Ceraclea dissimilis. The sequence goes on along the minus strand of OY756361.1, from coordinate 15,014,284 downwards.
AACATATTATACCTATTCGCATAATATTATTATCTTAGTTGCCCATTGCCCCACGATTGCCCCCCCCCCTCTCCTAGATACGGCCCTGTAGTTATAGCGTCAGTATCATAATTAATAATTAAAATACGTCAAAGTAAATAACCGTATTATATCAGGTCGTATCCTATTGTTGCTAGGTGCACCTTCCAAATAACTACTCTAATATGCAGCGTAGCTTTTATGATTTTAAAACAGGGATTACCAGTAGTTTTATCGGGGGGAGGGGGGGGGGGGGAGGGACGTTTATGGAAGTTATAACTTTATAAGTCTGTTGCGGTCCGTTTGGCAGTTGATGACTAGCAAAGTAATAAAAAATGTCAATTAACAAATAAAACGAAAATAAATCCTTATATTTTTTATATTAGGTATGGATATCTAGGATATACACTTGCCTACATTTAACTACCTAATGCACAAAATAACAGAGTAAATATCTATAATGCCGACGAAATATATTTGATTAAGTACTTCAATAATCAAAGATAATGCCTATTGCGAAAGATGACATTTCTTACTTTGAACTACCTAAATTACCCACCAGAAATTCTGAATGATATCCTTAGATTCTTTCTTTTATTATCTTTACATACTTATTTAAATGAAGTATTAGGTATGAATTTTACCGTTTTCTAAAGGTGACCCCTGTTATAACATCAAAATACCTATGATCTTTATTCTCGCACCTTTCCAACATAGTAACACCGTTAAAATAAAAGAACACAATACCAGATACGCATATATGTATGTGTACTTGATATGTGTACGACTAATATTATAATGTTAATTAGTGGGTTTCATAAATGTTTATTGGTTGATATACTTTTAACTTAACAAATAACAGAACAGTATGATACGAGTATGTGTGTATGGCGATGGTAATGCGAATATGAAAATAAAAGATCTGCAATCGGCGCGGCGCAGTAGTCGGGATTCCCTTTCACTAATTAACATTGATTACTTGCTCTGATACTTACAGGTGAAACTACTCCCAGCTCTATCGGTGCAGCATCCATACCTAATCCACACCTACTAGAACGTTTATCATACCATCATACCTAATATCTCTTCATCTACTGCAAAGCCATTCGTATTCTTGTTATTAATACTATTGTTGTCTACTACATAGTATGGGTATCGTCGGGGGAGGGGACGGGGAGGGCAGCCGCCCCATCCTATAGATTTTTAAAATTAAATGGTAAAACCTCACAAAAATTTCCCATCATACAAAAAAAAAACTAAAATCAAGCTAAAATCAGTATGAAAATCGAGTAATTTTTATTTCACAAAAAATTGTCCTGCAGCGCTAATTACGTACCTATGTAGATTCTTGTATCAAATATTCTTCATATTTAAGTATTCTCGGCGCATCCTTATACGAATTCCACTTCTAGATACCTATGTTTTCAATTTCACGAAAAATAAACTAACCACGACCTTTAATAGGTACTTATACTTATGAAAAAAAAATAATTCGCCTGCGGTACGCTTTTAGATTCATGTTTTATAAGAAAATAAACCTAACTACAATACAAGGATGGACATCGGCAGGGGAAGGAAGTTACCCCAATTAAAGCTCACTAACTAAACTAATTATTTTGCTTGTTTTTTTTGCCTGTGTGGTGTGTACTTATTCTTTTTGTCATTTTTAACAAGGGAAAAATAAATTACACACAAAAAACTGCCTATCTTCATAGTTTTTTTTCACAAATTATCGTTTTTAAGACAATAACGGTGAATAGGCAAACGACGAAGGTATCAATCAATTGCTTATTTACTTGAATTTGTGAGTCAATTAATTAATTAGAGGAATAAATGAGTTAGCGAACGGGTGTACACTGCCATCTATAGTACAGTAGTAACTCTATTATACTTGAACTGGTTGGTTTGATACAACGATAAGTTACGGGAAATACCCTTTTTAAAGTAATGTCAAATTTGACAATATGAAGGGTTTTTTACAAAAACTCCAAAACTGAACGCGAAGTAGTTTCTCATAAATTGAAAAAAACCTTCTGTATTTAAAAATAATGAAATATTTGGACTTTTTTCAACAATTTATCATTAAGGATGCTCTTAGTCTTCTAAATATTTCTGTTTATGGCTCAGAATACTGTTATCTAGTGAAATAAATGGAAAAAAGCCTCTTGCACTTATATCGTTTTTGTAAAATTTTGTCACTTACGCTATTTTTGTAAAAAAACACAAAGGGGAAATAAGAGAGTTATGTTGTTTTTGTGAACAAAGAAGATGTTTTGCATAAATTGTTTATTAAAAATCGTATAAAAATCAAAGTTGTTTTAAAATGTAGTATTATAGTTGTAAATGTAGTAAATAGTAGTTACATATCTTCATTTCCATTGCTGTTATCGTCACTATCCTGTGCATTGGGGTCAATGTTGTTCAGGAGATTTTCATAAAACTGCAGATTACTTGGAGAACTCAAAAATCTTATTAGCCTTCTCAAATCAGTTGCTTTATTTGGATTCATCGCGATCGGATTCTCATACAACCTTTCTAAATTAATTTCACTTGGAAGTGGTCGTTTATTCCTTATAATAATGCGTTGCCAGGGACCGCTGTATGTCTCCCTCACTAACACATATGGAAAATCTTTCTCTATTTTTAATTCTCGGACCTGTTTAATTTTCATAGCAGGCTTGCTTTGTTTCCAGAAATAAGGTTCCAATGCTTTCTTTATGTTAAAAAACATATCATGCGTTCTTCTATGAACATCAAATGGTGATGGATGTTGGCGTACTGTTTCCATTATAACGTTCCAATCTTCAGGAACTTCAGCCGTACATGTTTTTTTTTTATTCCCAATAAGACTAAAATCTTGGTCGTTTGGCAGGAAACTGTGGCCTCTAATAGGAAAAATATACTTAATAGATTTAAACAGCTTAAAAACGTGTACCATTACATACAGAAAATTTACCATTACGTAGTTTTTGTTCTGCCCTGAACATCCATCACTGAAAAGTACAAGGTGATCGCTGTACATATCATTTTCGTTAAAATATTTCAGCAATAGCGACGTGACATCATTCTGCCCTTTTTTGCCTTCTGTCTCAATGTAACTATTCAAGCAAACTTTGTTTTTTCCCAAATCGTGGATGCCAAAAACATACATCCAAAGCTGTCTGGCAAAAAAAACATCGCTCGTCCTAATGTGCGGCAAGGGCAAATTTTGCATATAATCAAAGCTTAGACACATGGTTTCGCCGCGTTGAGCCTTTTGTTTTTGGCCTCTTTTGATGTCGAAAAATTTTTCAGCTTTCGCCAAGTGGAGAGTGTGCTCGACTTTTAAAGATGAAACGTTATCTGGTGTGGCAGCTTTGATTTTCAAATTAAGGGAATCACACGTTGCACATGTATCTGTTCGAGGAAGTCCAAACTTCAGATGAAAATTATTTTTGAAAACTGACCAATATACCCCATATGAGACATTAATCCTGTATTCGTTTAAATACATTGAATACATTTTCTTTACAGTCAATTCCTCTGGCAAATAAAAACAGTTTGGATTATCTTTTCTAGAATAATGAGATTGTCTTGATTTGAATGATGATATGTGGTGCCTTATTAAATTTAGTACTACTTCTGGTGTTTTCCGGAATCTATTGTTATGTTTACCACGCTGGTCCTTTGGGACAGCAGCATTGCTGGTAATAAGTCCTTGAATTCTGCGAATTCGGCCAAACGTTATGCCATAGATGGCGGAGAATGCTTTCAAGCACACTGGTATCTCCCTTAATCCGTCTCGAATTTTGTATTTGAATGTGCTCAACCTAAATTTAATTGGATTCTTACTTGTATATCGTTTTGGACATGAAGACGATATTAAGGACATCAAATGTGCATCTTGGTCATTTTTATTTGCCAAATCGTTAAATCTTGCAAGTAAAGCATCCCTCTCATTCTTCGAAATTTTTTCAAAACATTTGAGCTTGCACCTGGAAAAATAATATTGGGATTGGTGTTTTTTATCAACTTTAGAATATACAAAACATAAAACTGATACTCAGCCATCGTAAGATCTGATGATACAATGATATTACGAACTACAGAATACATTGTTTTAAAGAATATTAAACAAAAAGCAATGATTGACTGAATAGATTAAATCACTAGCACTAGTGTCCATTCGATTGTATTCCAGTCTGTGGTGATTTATACCTACATATATTGTTATTTATTTAATTAATAAGCTACTATCAATAGAGTGAACTGTGCCTCATAACCGAAAATTATATTATTCGCGGAGAATACAGGATTGTTATAATGCAATAGCACGAAAAATATCAACATAACCTCAAAAGTATTGTAACAAGATTTACCTGCAATCCGGGCGAGATTTGAAATGGCAAAATACCCTTAGTTCAAAAATTTACCACGCGCGGCGCTAGTAATTCTTTCATGTCTCTTACCTACTCCTATATCATGACATTGTCAGTAAATTGTTCTATCTATCTATTCTATATCCTCACGCCACCTCCCTTGCGGGGTAGGCAGAGAGAACGGATCGCCAGACTTTCCTATCCTGACACACACTTCGGACTTCCATCACATTCATGCAATTCCTCATACATATTCTCCGATTACTTTTACTCAAAACAGGTCCGTCCTTGAGTATCTGGTCAACATGGTCCAGCCATGTGGTTCTTGGACGGTCGCGTTTCCTTACACCTCTTCTTTCACCCTGATAAATTTTCTTCGTTATTCTTTCATCATTCATTCTCTCCACATGACCCAACCATCTCGACTTGTTCACTTTCATTTTAGTCACAACATCCTTTTTACATTCACTCAACTCTCTAATCATTTCTTTCATCGTTCATTCTCTCCACATGACCCAACCATCTCAACTTGTTCACTTTCATTTTAGTCACAACATCCTTTTTACATTCACTCAACTCTCTAATCATTTCTTTCATCGTTCATTCTCTCCACATGACCCAACCATCTCAACTTGTTCACTTTCATTTTAGTCACAACATCCTTTTTACATTCACTCAACTCTCTAATCATTTCCTTCCTTATTCTATCTCTCAATGTTTTTCCACACATTCTTCTCAATGATCTCATCTCGACAGCATTTATACTTGATTCATCCTTCTTCAGCCATGTCTCACTTGCATACATCAGTGTTGGTACCAGGATGGCGTTGTGCACCAACAACTTTGCCTTTGTCGATACGTTGCGACTTTTGAAGTGTGTGTCAGGATAGGAAAGTCTGGCGATCCGTTCCCTCTGCCTACCCCGCAAGGGAGGTGGCGTGAGGATATAGAATAGAACAATTTACTCTCTGCCTACCCTGCAAGGGACGTGGCGTGAGGGTATAGAATATAGATAGATAGAACAATTTACTGACAATGTCATGATATAGGAGTAGGTAAGAGACATGAAAGAATTACTAGCGCCGCGCGTGGTAAATTTTTGAACTAAGGGTATTTTGCCATTTCAAATCTCGCGCAATCCGGGCCAGTTTTTCGTGCTGGAATTAGTTTATTTTTGTGGTTGATATGTTCCAACCCTTTAGCTTTCTTAATTTTTATCAGATCTTCTTTTTTGCTCGTCGTTTTTTGTTTTTTCAAACCGACGACGTCGGAAGAAACAGCACACCGATCTGACATTTTCGCGCGAAGTGTCAACTGTCAAACTTTTTTTTTTACAAAAACTACACAACTACGAAAAGAAACAGTCGGATACGTTGTTCTTGTAAGAATTTCTACCTCGTTAGAGTATATGTGTTCTGTGATTTCTACTCAGTTACGTTGTTTTTGTAGAATCGATGAAATTTCAATAGCATTTTTTTGCCTGTTACGTCGTTTATGCCAAAGAAATCTCTATACAGGCATATGTCATTTTTCAAGACGAATAAAATGACATCAAATGCTTGAAACGAGAAATTTTGTTGGTTTTGCTGTTTTTGTAAAAAACCCTGGCGGAATATTCTTGTATTGCCAGTTAAAAAATATTTTAATTCAAACGTACAATGACATGGAGATTACTTTCATAAATCAAAAAACACTGTTAAGATTATAAGAGCAAGACAGAGTTGTAAGAAATAATGCTTACATTACCTAACATTATTTCAAAACGTAGAATAGGTCTAATACTTAGACAAATAATTTACAATTGATATGAATGATAAAAAGTAGGTATGCATTAAATTTTGATCAATTTTTCCCTATGGTTGTAACACTGACTGGGAACATGAGCAAAAATAAAAAAAACATGTCAAAGTCAAGTCGTGTTCGTGCTTCCTGCTTTTTGTGAAACATAAAATAAGGAAAAGATAGTGCATAAACGCAGAGAAACGGAAAAATAATCATTATTTTGTATACTCTAAATTTATGAAGGTTTTTTCGAAATAAAGAAGTGCTTTGTAATTTTTGAATTATTCGAGGGATCATCACTCAATCTTGGCAAATTATTCCATTTAGCGTAGTTCAGTATATCTAGTTGTGTTTGATATTGATGGATGGAAAATGGCAACGATAACTGATAACAGGTGGGTTAAAAACATTTTATAGCTCCCCATTCACACGTGGAGATATAGCCAAGTAGTATACCCTCTAGGTACATTTGCCTGCCTAGTACTACTCCTTACACCCTTGAACTCGGATATGCACAGTGCACACATACAACACCCAACATAACCATGATGTTCATGCTATGGAGGACAGACTAATAAGTAATAGTGAAGTTATTGAAAAGCTTATGATGCGCCTGTATGCCCATGTTTAACAAGCTGCCTGAAGACCTTGTGGATATGTTTTTTTCGTGACATACAAGACTACAAAGTCTGATTCCTTACAAAACTATTTGTGACAAAACAGTGCTCTTTGTGCTGTTTAGAGTTGGCATCAAATGCAGTGATGATCATATCCTATTAAACGTATTACACATAATCTAGGGTCTCAACTTATAAAAGCTGTAAAATAATCTTGTCCCAATGGATTTTACAGAACATCCTAGTACCTACTTGTTTTGTGTGGAAGTTCAATAAGTTCTAATTATTTGTTATTATTTCAGGAAAAGGTCCAGAGAAGATGACAACTGTGATTTCATGCCTTTGTCCAAAAGGATTAACAACTTACACATTCACACACAGGCTTCAATGTCAATCAATCCACAAGTTGCAGAGCATCATCATATTTCCCTAAGGGAGACGTATCGAGATAGCGTCATATCTTCTAATAATACATCATCTTCATATAATCCAGGAATCACTTCAACACAAAGCAGTTATTATTTTGACAATAAGTTGTTATACGAATTATATTTAGAGAGGTTGCAAAGGAATGGTGGGCAACCTCCTTACTAAGCTCTACCAAGATTACCCTCAGTCATTTCGAATAAATTATTTTCTCACTATAATCCCCAGCATCCCAGTGTCTCACTGGTCCAGTGGTGATGGTGGTGGTTGTGGATTTACATAATAATATAATCTAATGTTTAGTGAGTATGAATTATGTGCTATATTTTTGTTTATGCCATCTTTAGCATATTGTCGATGTGTCATAAAATGCCAAATCAATTGCTTTCTATTGTACACCTTAAACCTTTAGAGATGAATCAAATATTTTTGCTTTGGTGTTTGCATTGTTTAATTAATTTCAAAATGTTAATGTAAAAATAATAATTTAGAGTGTAGATGAGGAATAATGAACATCACGATGAACAAACATTTCAGTTTCATGAGACAGTATTGAACAAAACATTTTAAATCATCCATTTTTCTCCATCTTATCAATATCCGCTTTTTCTTGTTTTTCCTGTACATATTTGTGTTTTCAGAAAATATGGATGGATTTAAATTAAAAAATGTTAAAATCAAATAATAAGTCTTGGAAATAATAATAAATAATAATAAATAATTTGTTGTGTCTTTATAATTAATACTTTAAAGCTTGTTTTGAATGTGAGTTTGTAAGGTTATTTTTTTCATTATTTTATGATAAAATGTTTCTAAAACTATCAAATTGATTATGCCTATGTTATAAATCAGTACACAAGCTTAAAAATAGATTATGTATTTTTTGAAAAGCGAGTCTTATTATAGTCTATTAATCTTATGTTACTGGATGCAAAATCACTAATATAAATTTGAGTTACATATTGTTAAACTTGCGACTCACAGTAATATAAACCCTGTTATAAATTAGCTGTAGGTATAGTTTTCTGTGTAAGAGTTTTAAATATATCATATGAATATTCCTATTGATTTGTTGCAGTATTGGCACGCAATATTGTACAATAATTGTTTACTATTATTTTGAAAAGTATAATGGCAATTATTATTTCCTGATTTATGTTGGTTATTAGGTAGACATTTATAAATTGGTGTTTGCTGCAAATTACTTCCTCAACTTTAGTGTTAACTATAATGTTGCTAACAAAGAAAAGTACTTTTGACTAATGGTACAAATTAATATTGGTTTCTTAGTTCTCAAATGTGATATAAAAGTTATTTTGATGATTGATCGGGATTACGCTGATGTCTTTGTGATGGGAGAGTTAGAATGTTGATGTGATGATAATGTGTCTTTGTAAGGTTTGATTTGTATGCCATTCAATGGTTTGCAAGTAATAAACATTATTTATTTCTCTTGTCGTTAGGCAATAATTTATTGTTGGGTGATTGGAGGAGAAATATCCGTAAGTTTTCTCCTTCTATTCACAAACTCTTAATATTCATTAGAGACCTTTGGTCTAAACATTTGGTACAGGTCTACTTAAAACTAAGAGTTTAGATCTGATGTATATGTTGTGGTCCCATCATGATGTGCCCAGTCATTTCATGAAATGATTGCACCAACCGATATCGGGCATATCGTCCAACACACAACGTTTGATGATTTGACAGCTCACGTTTGGCCATATCGTTGTGTAGGGTCTCCATAATAGGTATAATAAAAATGTAATTTGAATTACTTAGGTTTTTTTCCATTGTTTATTTATTTAAAAAATCAAACATGAAATTAACTTGTAACAAAGTACCATAAAAATAATAGGAAAATTTACTAATAAAACATAAAAAAAAGAAACGATGTTAAACATAGATGTAACGGCTTGTCGCAGTGAAATGGGTACTCCTGTAATGACCTCACAGTATTCCTTAGATGATAATTGCAGGTCCGGTCGAGGAAACCAATTTTTTTTGTTCCCGACTTTTCCTGCAATATTTTTGCTATCAAGAGGGCCATGGCCTATTTTTGGCACATTTACAAATACAGCATTTCCGATTTCTAACAAAGGAAGCTTTTTAGCGGTGTGATCTATCATATTCTCTGCAGCACACTTTATACGTCTAAGAGCTTGCTCTCTGTCAAACAGAATACTTTGTTTATTTTTTCGAGGTGGTCGGTAGCCTGGTTGGTAACGCACTCAACTGTTAATCTGGCGGGTGCGGGTTCAATCCCCGGTGCCGATTTACTACACTTCACAACACAAGCGTTTCAAGCTTTCTGTGAAATGTACAAAGATGTATTTGGGTTTAATTCGAAAAACCCAGATTCAATTATTTCAAAAAAAAAAATTGCAAATAAAACACAGAACATGAAATCCGTAACCTTCTTCACCTTCAGAAATACCACAAATAGAATGGATTGGCTTTAAACATGAATGGCAAGAGTGAGCTCCTGATGTTTGTCCTCCGCATACGGGGCATATATCTGATCAACAGATGTCGGAGAAGAAGCTGGCTCAATATTTTCTATTCCCAGAACTTAAACACTATCCTCGAATATAGTAATAGTTGAAACAATTTCTGCATTCATATTTTGAATAGGTGTTTCATAGTTCTCTACTGCAGAAGACTCTTCTTGGTCTATTTTCTCTATTTTATCTAATTCAGCCTCCGTTTGAATTGATTCAATGACACTATCAGGAATAGTGCACCCTTTCAGAATGGTTTTTGGGTCAGAACCAAATAATGCGCAGTATGGAGATCTACCAATAATTCAATGGAATGATGTATTTTTATAATATTGGACAAAAAAGCACCCTATTGACCATGTAGTAGATTTATTATCTTGCATCCAGCACCGTATCATATTTTCGACATCTTGATTGCTCCTTTCTACGCTCCCTTGAGTTTGTGGGTGTCGTGGACTACGGTGAATAATTTTGCAATCCGGCCATAGCAGGACTAATTCTTCTATGACACGGGCAGTGAACTCTTTCCTATTGTCACTTTGCAAAGTAAAGATTGCCCCAAACTCCAAGAATATTTTTAAAAGTTCAAATGCCACTTCTGCAGGCCGTTTTGTTTTTAGTGGTCTGAGTTGTAGGAATTTTGTTGTATGATCTTGATAATTCATCAACCATTTATATTCTCTGTCTGCGGCAGACTAAATCGATTAAATCTACTTGTCCTCTTGAATGAAAATCTTTAGAAATTATAGGGTTTGTTACTATTCCATTTTTTGGCAATGTGCGTTTTGACTCGCACACTGAACACATGCTAACAAAGATCTCGATAGCCTTTCTTGGAATATATAGTTTGTTTTTAATATGGTACATAATTTTTAGTCGCCACCATGTCCAACATTTTTGTGTACTGCCGTTAAGACGTCAAAATGCTTTTCTGTAGGAATTATGCACACAGTTGGATCATCTATGCATTTTTTCTCGAATATCAAATACTCCTCGTCGGATGTTTCAATGATGTCATATTTGGACAGCCAGTAATAATCTGAAGATTTTCGTTGGTTGGTCACCCTACTGTGTTTTATATGTTGTATAACCTAAAAATAAATAATAAGGATTTTACTTTTTAGTATCGTTGAATGCCCATGAAGCTACCTAAATATTTAATAATGATTGGTAACCCTACTATTCTTTATAGGTAAATTGTGTGACCTAAAATAAAAATTAAGAATGTCATTTTTACGTAGTATCGTCTTATATGATATGGCTAGTCGAATTTTGGTCATATAACGAAGTGACTAAGCGTTTAGTTACGAATATCGACAAACGATAACTATTCATCGATCTGCCCAGAGGACATCTGGGCACATCACGATGTGGCCAACCAGCAATATTACATTTCATGAAGTGCCACCATGCCACGACTGGGCACATCATGATGTGACCAATTGTACGATGGGACCACGACATATACATTTGTAATGTAGATTTCCGCTGTACAATGAAAGAGTAAAACAAGTCTCTATAAAGTCGCAAATTTTCGAGTAATGTTATAATATTATTGGGAACTTAATTTATTTTTTTACTACTTAGTACGTAATGTATTAAAATTAGATATCCAATGTTTTCTAGTCGTATAAAAAACAAACTTGTACTGTTATGAAAATAAACGAGTAAAAGAATCTTATTAGAGTGTTTTATTTACCAGCAGATAACATTAGCAATGTCAGGAGCCTTAATTATTAATATACTGTTCCATTTTTGCCCTGAATATTTATGTACATACTTTATAACTTACCTTGCCTTGTAAAATAAATAAATAGGTACACAAACATGTACCTATTTGCTCTAAATGACAGGCCTCTGTAATTACCTTATGATCGGGTTAACTGGAAGATATTGCTTTTGCAATAAGTCTGCCTTTTGGCACACTACCGTTGTCTTGTTTTTGTAACTCTGCATATTCTTCTTTGGCCATTAAAGACATATTTATTTATTTATGTTCTCATGCGGAAGTGTTTATTGTTTATCATCCTTAGACCCTATATCGGGTACTTGGACTCATCACTTTTAGATAATTAGGGAGTATCTCATATAGTATAAACGAAGTTTTGTTTCAGTTATCAATAGGGAAGCAAAAAAACATTGAGTTACAATCTTCACAATCTGCATAATAGAGTAGGTATATTACTCCAAAACTTTATAATTTTGGCGCCAAAATGAGTCACCATTCCGCATGTACATTGTACGCCATATAATAGGTATGTATGTAATATCATATCAGCTATGCTATAGGTGCATAATAAAACTGTTTTTGGGCCAGTGATGTGTTGTGCTTGTGTATTTTACTATGTAGACGAAATTAATATAAAAATACATCACATTCACATGAATATGTAGTACTAAACAATGGAAAGAGACAACATTATAAAGTACCTAATGGGAATGAATGAAATGAAATCAAAGTGTCATGGCGGCACTAGTTCACGCAGGTGTTAACTTTTTAGCTATATAACGCCTCTAATGTTTCGCTAATGTAATTTATGTATTTCCTATTTTTAACATTTCTCGAGTGAGCATTATTTAACAATTCAGGTATGAATTTCTGTTTGACTTTTTCTTGAGATATATATCGCGAAGTAATCCATTCATTATATCAGTGACCTTATTTCCGATTCGTAGACGTAGAAGGTCCGAGTTGTACACAAGCATTATACATAGGATTTCTTTGTACCGTTATGTTCTAGTATGCGATGCGCGGTGTGGTGCCCTCGGTACTCGGGTGGCAGTGAGTGAATAGTGATCCTCAGGTGTCGTGGTAGAAAGATAAAGTGAACGCGATAGACTCACAACACAACCCCTCCTCTTGAGAGTGACGCTTCCTGGGTAGTGGGTATTGGAGTCGGGACAGTCCGCTACAATTTGGTATATTTTACGCATATGGAGGGGATCAACTTGCACCTTGGTGGGGATGCGTTGTGATGGAAACTTTGATATCTTGACCGAAGAAATTCGACTGGTAGGGGGTGACAACCTTTCAACTTATCAGAGCATTATCATTTTATTCATCCGTTACCTTTTCATTGTACGGCGCGGTGATGTCCAAAGCCTTCCTCACTTACATTTTGTTTGTTGAAACAATGAATAACAGACATGTTAGGTTAGGTAACTGATGTGCTGTGAACATTAGTACACAATATTATGTACAATGCCAATGAAACAAGACCAATATATATATTTGTTAATAAACTCAATATTAGCTATGCTTTATAAGTACTCTATAATTCCTAGAATTTATATTATCCCTAGAAAAGTTATCTTTTATGTATATAAGTAGGTTGACAATGTGTTATATTACAGTTTTCTTTCTAGTATTATGTACTTACCAAATATGTGAGATTTTATGTTAGTTAGAAGTTATATAAAGGATTAATGTATTAAAATGTTATGTATGGTCATTGTACTATCATAGAGCTATATTATATAGAACATATGAATGTGATGGTAATTATATAGGCAGGTAGGTCTATGCACTCAACATAAGTTTAGTATTGGATAACCCATATTACTTTCTCTTCTCCCATCGTGGCTCATAGTGTAGTTTATTGTATCAACGTATTGCCACTTAAATGCCTATGTACATATAGATGTTATTTTTAAAAATGAAACTGTCGGGAAATTATGAAACATCATAAAATAGTTCAGAATATCTTTTCCGATGCTGCTTGGTCAGGGCGTTCATTCGCATATGATATTAATAATTTATTTAAAGTATTGTATTGATATTCAAAGGATTGAATCACTCGCAAACGAGTGGATGCCCTGAGGGTGAAGTTACAGTACAATAGAGATTCATCAAAAAGTTTCACTTCGCTAGAACACACGTCAATTTTAAAGTGAAAGGGCTTGTTTCTTTAATGTTCAGTTTTATTCATTTGAAATCTCGCTAATACCTTGGTCGCTGTATCTCTGGATAATTAATTTATTTGCTGTAATGTACAAAAAAGAATGAAAAAGTGTACGAAAAGAATAAATTGAATTAAATTAAGCTAGAAGAGTATTTAGGTGAATTTGTATAATATAGTATTGTAGGCTGTTTTCTAACTGTAGTGTCGTATGAATATAAAAGTGAAAGGGTTTCTGCTGTATATCACTGTGAGCCATGAGTTCACAAACAAACTTTCTTTTTGTAGCCTACTTTCTGTTGGTCTGTGTGTGTGTCCTCTCACTTGCCTCCCGCCTCTCACTAGAGACTACACACTGCAGTGCTTGCCACACAATACTCTGTTCCTTCCACTGTAAAGTTGCCATGTGTGGGGCCCTGTAGAGTAGTGGAACCCTACTTGCCCCTGTGTGCAGTGTAGACGTAGTGGTGGTATATTACCTGTGGAGGTGAAATATTGGAAACAATATGCAGTGAAAGTGTTTAACATTTTATTAATTACTATTGAAAAACTGAGGGTAGACAAGTTACACACAATGCAATATAATCATGTATGAACTTATTTATTATTTGTTATGATTGCCACCACTGCTAAATGTATTTTGAATTAGTTTTGTCATCTGATTTGATAATGGAGATGGATTCCTACTTAAGTAATTAAATTAATTCCCTCGTAATTTCTCTGACTGCTTTTGCTTTGTGCTTCTCTTAATTATTTCATTTCGTTTCATAATTTTTGATGACTTTTAGATTCTTAGGTAATTTTAATATTACCTCAATGATTAGGTATAATTAAATTCACTATAGCATAAATAAACTCATTGTTACGAGTATAGGAAGTGCAGTGAAGATAGTAGTACATAGCATTGACAGAAATAATATTTACCATCTTCACGCTCACTATGTTTATTTTTTCCAGGTGGGTAAATAGTTATTATTGTGATAGTTTGGTGCATGATAAGAAATGAATTTTACACCATTTAATGGCCAGTTTTCTGGATCCATCCCAGCAGCCGCTGTGCACCAGTTTGCAACGGCCAAGTTTGCACAAAATATTACCACCACCAATGGAGGACCAGTTGGACAGGTATAATATAATTAATATTGAAATCCCTGTTGATAATCACAAATAGGTAGTATTGTAATTATATGAAAGATCTAGTGAAGGTTATACGTATGACTTCCTTATAGTGATTGGGACTAAATGTTGACTATTGTTGTAGGTTAATTTTTAGTGTTTTATTATTATGTTCAGGTGGTTGGGGTGCTGTCTGGAGGAGAAGGCGGAGTTCATTACCTCCGCTCTGTTGATGCACAGGGTGGGCTGCAGGCACAACAACAGCAGCTCATCACTGTTCCCATAACAGTGCCGGGAGCAAAGCCAGGTTAATATATTTCTAGTATTGTGTTTTGCAATAAGTGGCAATATCAATTTAGTGTTCCAGCTATATAATTATTTGTATATTCCCAGGTGATCCTCAGCAAACAGTACAGATTCAAGTAATGAGTCCCAATGTCTCGGCTCTCACCACACAGTCCACTTTGCAACAGCCAAAGTATCAGATGGCTCAGATTCCCATACAAACTTTCCAGCAGGGTGAACTAGGTAATGAACATACGCATCTAACATGTAATCAAATACTAGAGACCGACCGAATATTCGGTTTCGGTTACGGCCAGTTTCGGCCAAAATAGCCGGTTTCGGCCCCAGTTTCGGTTTCGGCCAAAAAGTGGCCGAACCTTCGGCCAAACCGAAACTAGCATCCGTATTATATCGGGCATTGTCGGGAATCTTCGGAACAGATTCACACTTTGTATTTGTATTCTGCGTACACTAGATTCCTTTTTTATTTTACAAAAGTGAACCAGATTTATGTCACTACCCATTTTAATACACATCGTTTATGTCTTATGACAAAAATTTTGCCTGCGGCGCTACTTAAGCGCCCGTTTCCCTGATGCAACATAACCAAGTGTTCTAATAACTGCAACAAGATTCATCACTTTGCCCATAAAAAAAAAACAAATTGCCTGCGGCGCTACTTCTATGTGCATCTAAAGTAAAAACACTCATAATTATTTTTGTATTCTACATACCTATTTTAGTTCAAAGATAATACCTATACACATGGGCGTCGACGTCGGCAAGGGGGGAGGCAGCTGCCCCCCCTAGAGATTGGAATAGCTATATATTTTTCCATACTTCATGATAAGACCTCACAATAAATCACACTATTACCGCACGTTTTCTCACCGTTTCTCACATTTTGTAAAATTAGTATAAAAAATCCATCAAAACACAATTGATTCACAAAAAAAAGCCTGCGGCGCTATTTATTTATTGCTTTTTATATGAAACATTGTTCCTACATAATATTGTGCAAATTATTATGTACATTTTCAAATAAACCAATCCATATCACGGCCTTCTTCACCATGTCTCACAAAAATTTTTCGTCTGTGGCGCTATTTACGCGTTTTTCATCCTATATCAAATTTGTAAATTTTTGTTGCCCCCTTTAGCTCCGAGGCTTCGACGCCCATGAATATACATATTAGCAAACTACATCACAACTTCCGGTACTTAACCTGCCGAAGAAAAATTGCATTTTTTATTCCCCCTCCTAGTGTTACCTATGCCATGGATGCCTACATAACTGATGACATAAGTTGTAGTTTAATGGGTTCCTTTCTTTTGTGCTTACATTGAGTTCCGAAAATGATGTGATTTCCTAATAAATATCTTAGGGAAACATTAGATATCAGAGCAGGGTACCTATAATATTTTTTTTTTCAAAATTACAACTGAAATTCCTAAGTTTCGGTTTCGGCCGAAACTGGAAGGGGAGCCGAATATTCGGTTTCGGTTTCGACTAAAAATCCAGTTTCGGTCGGACACTATCAAATACTATACTTGAACTATAATCAAATACTATTTATAAAATATAATTCCAGGTACAACAGTATTGACTTTGGCTTATGCTACGCCTGATAATCCAGATGGAGTGCAGATTATTGGCAACTCTGGATTACCCGAAGGTAAATAAAAAAAAATTGAATTGTACTTGTAATCTCATCTCTAATTCCATATAGACATTTGACTTTACATTTGTGTTGTTTCAGGGATCCAAGTGGTTGCAGCTATTCAAGCTCAGGATGTCCAACAAATGTTAGCGGCGCACCTTCCCTCCCAAGATGCAGGGGGAGGGGGGGCAGGCGGGGGGTGCATCCCCAAGCAGGAGTGTCCGACATCTCAGGGAATACAACTGGGGACCATCCTACCTGGTCATCCACAGCTGAACAACATTTTTGAGGACACCAAGAAAAATTTACTTAATAACAACAATAATTTTAGAATTAAACAGGAATATGTCCCGACTGAGGAACCCAATGTGGAGGTGAGTTTTTTCATAATAAGCGATTATTAAACGTAAAGCAGTGAGTAATTAGTATATTATTAATATGTGTTGTTTTTGTAATTTTGAAGGTAGCTGAATCAAGTCCTCAATGGACAATAGCACCAGGTGCTGAATTGGCTGAGTATATATCTAGAGTGCAAAATTGTGGCCAGTTACCTGTATCATTACATCAATTTTTAAGGTGTGCAGATAATAATTGTAATGATTGTATAAAGTATAATACAATAATTTAATATTTAATGGGATTATTAATTGCTATTTCAGGTTTAATTCTAGTGTACAGAATATTAAACGAGAGGGATCAGTGAGTTCAGTGGTGAGTGGAACTCAAAGTGTGGGGAGCTCACAAGATGAGGAGGAAATGCCAGGGGGGGAGATGGGTATAAGTATAGGTGGCGGGGAGGATGGAGAGATGATGGAGGATGTTAACAAGGATGCTAGCCAGGAGGATACTAATAGTCAGTCAGAAGCTGTGCTTCCTGATGGTAAGTTCAACACGACTCAATACGTTCAATGTTGATAATAGGTTGGCTGGCGGAGATCACAGCACTGCGATAAACTCACCCTAGTGAACATGTTATGAATTATATTTGTAATGTTAACATATCTCTGTATCTTATTCACGAAAAGTGTAAATAAATAAAAATATAACTAATTTGTATCATAACATTGTTATTTATGCATTTCAGAAGAAAATCCCAAAGCAAAAAAGAAGAAGAAATATAAGAAAAAACCTCCCAAGCCCAAAAAACCCAAACCTGGTCAAGTAGTCATTGCGACGGCATCTGATGGTACAACATTATACTGTTGTCCCGAGTGTCACATGGCATATCCCGATAAGGAGTTACTGGAACAACATTTAGTGGGACATAAAATAGAAAGAAGATATATATGTGGCATTTGTGGCGCTGGGTAAATTTATTCATTCATATATTTGTAAAGACAATACACTTTAATCAAACATTGTACATTTTATGATAGAGATTTACTCTATGAATTCTTCTATTCTTGTACTCTGTTCTTTGTTATTTCTCTAATGATAATTTCCAAAATTTCATTGGATTAAGAGGTACAATTTTTTAAATTTTTAGGCTTAAACGTCGAGAGCATTTAGAACGTCACAAGATGGGCCACAATCCTGATAGACCATACGTTTGCTCTGTTTGTCTAAAAGGATTCAAAAGAAAGGAACATTTGAATCTTCATTATGTGATACATTCTGGTGCTAAGAATGAGATCTGTCAGGAGTGTGGCAAAGGTAAACATTAGAGTTATACAAGTGATGATTAATCCTACAAGTACAAGTAGGTATGAGTTTGTTTATTAAATGGTGTTGTGTTTATTACAGGATTTTACAGGAAAGATCACTTAAGGAAGCATATTAGATCACACGCAACCCGCAGAGCTAAAGAAGAACAAATGTTACAAGGGCAACAGAATAGAGTGAATCCTCAACCGCAACAAAATATTAATATTTTAAATCAAAATAATCAACAAGTAACAGTTACTAATACATCCAACAATCAGGTCAGGATCTCACCCGAGTCTATCGGAACCATTCAACCTGAAATCACTATTCATGTTAAGGTTTTTATTTTCTTTTTGTTTTTATTATTTTTATCATTATTTTTAGTTTGATTATTTATTTATTTATGTATGAAAAGGCATATTTGTGTTGATTAGTTCAGACAACAGCATATTGAGTATTTAACTTCTGACAACAATGTGTTCCCACCTGCAGCATTTTTCTATGTAATATACAGGGCAACATGCCAACATGTATTATAATTCTACTTTTACTTTATTAACTACTGTTAATTTTTACCAAATATTGTACCATTGTGTTTTGTGTTATTTTTTTTTTAAATTTGTATATTTATTTGAAACATTCACATTATTATTTATGTTTATTTCATTATATCTAAAAGAGTCACAAATAAGACATGTCGTTTACAATAATTTTTTTTACAATACATTTACAATAATGACAATAAATGAAATAATCTTTAGGAGACCAGTTAAGAGAAAGAATGAGATTTAGAATACTTCCTTGTAAAGCAGTTGGTCCAACAAAAGTGAATACATATATTATGTACTAGGTATAATATTGTAGTATTAATGAAATGTTTATTCTTCAGGTTCCAAGCAGTTCTATCCCAGTCCCAGTTCAGATAACAGTGCCACACCACATTGTCACCATGGCAAACAATGCAGCCGCTAATCATCAAGCCCTTGCCATCAAGCAGGACATGGATGAATTGTTAATACAACAGATGACTAGAGGAAACAATAATGAAGATCAAACATAATAATCTTATGTATTGTAATATAACTATGTACATACTACTACGTAGTACACATGTTGATGTTAAACCAGTGGTTAAGTTTATTCAATGTAGAGAATAATTACTAATACCTTTATGATTTACTATGTGCATTTACAAACACATATTCTGATTATCTTTCTCGTGAAATGCTTTGTGCATAATTTCATTTCACTTTATCTCTGGCTTGTTATACAAGGAACATTAGTAGAACTTTTTTTATCTTTAGTATTACAACTAGTATATTACTATGCAATGTATGTATTTTTCGAATATCAATATTCTGTGGTAATTATTTTAATATGAACCTATTTTTAGATTTCAACTTTCCTCATTTTTATATTGAAGGCTAAAGGATTTTTTTGTATGTAAATATTTATGGAGTGAAATGCATGCTATAAAAAATAAAGCATTATTATTTGTACGAAGTATTCCCCTGCATAATAAAATTATTTCGTATACTATTACTATGTATCATTGTTTCAAATTTTATACATACATATCTTCCGTCCTATAAAATATTTACAATATGTATATTGATATGTCATTTAATGTTGTGTACTACTAGTTAGTTACTCGAACCTTTATTGTATCTCCGGTTTCTTAAAGAAAGTATTAAAACATAACCTCCAATTTAAATTATTAGGCAATGTATTTTTTCATTGTATATTATATGTGGTTGTTATATCTCCATCAAACTCTTATACTATTCTGTGACTTCATGTGTAGTTTGTTATTTATTGAATGAATGAGATAAAGCAATACAGTATTACGTATGTATAGTAGGTACGCAATAGATACTTATGTATTTAATAAAATAATTTTTAATTGGCTTAAGAATATTGATTATGGTATCATTTATGCAATCTATGTGGTACTACGTAATGCTAATAATTCATTGTTAGGTACGTACTATTCCCTGCTATTGGTTTATTAACCTTTAACTATGTTCACAACATGCAGTCTCACATACGCTGATACATTTCAAGGTCTTTTTTTTCGGAAATACTTGTCTTAATGGTATGTAATTATGTACATTAGTACCAAACTCTTAGATTAATATTGTTTGACAATTGAAACCAAAATAACCTACAACCAAATCTCAATTAGAGATTGTTTTTATTTGAAATGTGAATGTGCGGTCTCATAGACTAACTTTGAAGCGAAATAGCTCATCCTAAAAGAAGATAACACATCCTTCCATCCGCATCAGCAGTTGTTCCGCCAATAAAACCGAAGCTACTGACCGGGGAGTGCGGGAGGAGAGTGGTAAACAAGAAATTGCAAACTGTAAGCAGTCGGTGAGACCTCATCAGGTTCAGAGTTAAAGGTTAATCTAGGAAAACAATTGAAACGACCATGCATTTAATTGCCTGTGATAAATGTTTTACTCCGATTCTATTACTATACTATGTTACTGAAGCAATATATAATGTGCACGAATAAAGGATTATACATAGTAGTATTCTACACAAAAGTATATAAATTGTTAAATGTATGGTTTATCTGTGTGCTTATGATTGCTAGGTGATGGATAAATGAAACATATTATAATATAGGTACATGTGCACAGTGCATTGCATATTTTTATATCTATCATCTGTATGAGTACCATGAATAAATAAGTAAATGGATTTTATTAATAAAATAATATATACAAGAACAAATATTTGTGGGTCCGACATTTTGGTGGACCCAGTAATTCTTGATATAATTATATTTTGTTATTTAATCACGGTGCTAAATTCGATGCTTAGAGAAATGATGATATCAAGAGAGGTAATATATTTGTTATTATTGTGCATCTTAATATATTCATACTGTTCATAACATACAATGAAATACAATGTATGTTTTATTTATATGTATTTGCATCATATTTGTGAAAAATCAAATCTGTGTTATACATCACATAATATTGTATCAGTTAATGTTATCCAATCAGCCAATACACATTGTAATGCTATTCATATTCCCACATAATAATACAAAATAAGTACATAGTATTACCTACTTACATATAGCTAATCCCACATGGTCATGCAGGAAATGCCATTATGGTATGGATGGATGGATTTTATTCTAAGTAGTGAATGTTATTGATTAATGTTGAGATACTCCAAACCAAATAGAAATGAATCTGTCTATGTAAAATAATGTTAGTAGGTATAATAATGCTAGGTGTCAGTGTATGATGCTTGTACTTATTGCTGTAAGATATGTTGTTATATTTTTGTTACAAAATACTCTTATTAATTTCATATAAGTACATGTACATACTACTTTGTTATTAATTTAACTTTATTTGTATTTGTTTAATTAAACTTTGATAGAATTCGTATTAAATCTAAGTTTAATTTGTGTACATTTTTTAACTCTTAATTTTTATTTGGATTTTTGATACCTTTGTCGATGATTTTAATTTTATATGTTTATTCAGTAATTTGATTAAGATTTTCATCAAGCTTTTGCTTTTATGTTACATGATTGTTTCATTATTATAACTACATTAGGTGTGTGTGTTATGAACAAACCAATATCTTTTTTCTGATGACTACATACTCTTGTCATTAGGGATTAGTCAAAGAAATTGTTTCCAACTCGGAGAAGAGTTTCAATCCCTAGTAGCTCCATGTTTATGATTATTCAAAAACCTTAAATAGAGATAAATAATATATACTTTATGTTACATTTTTCATCTTTTTGGATTAATTAACTCAGGTATACAGTTACTATTTATTTGGAAGATTTTTGACAGTGAAAAACCTTTTGTCATTATTAAATGCAGTGGCGATCGATCAAATGCTGTACAACTTTGCAGTTATCAACTTTGTAGACCACACCTCGAATACAAACAATAAGATGTAAGACCTTAGGCCTTAACATTTCCTGACTTTGTACGTTCTTTGCTGTTTTGTCTATACAACAAACATATTTATTGTAAGTGATGAATCTAACACATTACTAGGGTGTAGTGTGGAGTAAATGGAATTCTCAGTGTTGACACACCTTTTAAACATGTATGTAATATGCGCCTTGTTATAAATAGATTCTTTAATGGTTGTGAAAATAATAATACGTTATTGTCATTATAAATTCTTGAAAATGCTCTCTTCTTTATAATTTATAATATTCAGTGTGATATTGTTTAGCTAGTATATGTCAAAACACTAAGGCTCACCACAAACGTCCCGAAGTTCAGTTAACGGAATCGACCGTTTTGCAAAAAAGTTCCGACCAAAACCTCTTTCTGAATTTCAAATCGGGGTGGCGCTGAATTCAGAGAGAGGTTTTGATCGGAACTTTTTTGCAAAACGGTTGATTCCGGAACTGAACTTCGGGACGTGTGTGGAGAGGCTAATAGAACAGAAAATGGGAGTAAATATCTACTGCCTAATAGAAACAAAAAGTAATACATAGTATGATGCAAACCGCATAATAATAATATAGTACTATAACTTCAATTAGGTAAAGCGCAACGCTATTTTTTCCTTTACAGTTTGGGTTGGTATTTTGAGTCTTAAGAAGAGAGAAAGATGAAGTATCTTCTACAAAAATATTGTTATTCTACAAAAAATCTTATACTAGTAGGTACATACTACCTATCTGCTAGGAATATCATACACATTGAGTACTTACGCCCATTGAAAATAATTTCTCTTTTTTAAAAGTATGATGATTATGACAAGTAAACTGAATTTTGAGTTGCTACAAGCAGTTAGCTCTATAAACTATACACAGTGCAAGCTGGCCTTAATAATTTTTATGACAACTTAGCTTTTCATCCAGTATAGATAGTATAATTATACGATGTACTGTGGAATAATCTTTCTGTAAACAGAACATCTTCTATAGACAATGTAATGGAATATTATTATTAGAATAGAATGTGAAAGCTTAAAGTTTTATTGTTGAAGTACTTGATCAACTTGTGTATAAAATAATATTATTATGTACATATTTTTATTATCTTATGAAAATATAATTTTATAAAAATAATCGTGTGGTTTATTAATACTCCTTGGCTACGATTCCCTGGGTGTAAGGTTTTAAAATAACCCAATAGGAGGCAATCACCTTAATATTTTAGTAAGGTTGGATAACTACCAAATCGCCAATGTCTAGAAATCAGTTTTACATGGGAGAACTCACAGACTATATATATTTTGAGTCCCGATAGGGCAGAATCCTAATAACTATTACAGTTAAATAGAAAATGTCTATACTAGTTACAAAACAACATGCATGCAATAGTAGTTGAATCAAATGTCAAGTTCAGGCCCACTAGGAACAAAAGCTAGTGGAAAATAATGAATCGGTGTGTCCCCTTCTCAAGGAACATTGAAATGTGAAGATAATGGTGATACTTAAATATGTAAATGTGAATTCCATTAATAACTAGTGACTTGGTGGACACAAGCAATATCATGTAATTCATTTTCATGTGGCATGATAAAAAAATTTGATGAAAGTAAGTATGATAATATGGAACAACCTTTGATTATTGAAGTACTTAATCAAATATTTTTTCGTCATACTGGAACAACTAACTATAACCCGTTAAAAATGATGTGGTTTGCAGGGTAGGCAGAGAGAACATATCGCCAGACTTTACCATCCTTATGCGTTATTGTACGAACATCCTTACGGTAAATTATTATTTTATTTAGCATAGTATTTTCTATTTTACTTAATTATTAATAATATTGGTATTTTATTGCGATCCCATTTTCAATTTATAATTACAAGTGGCCCTTCATCCAAAAAGTTTGCCCAGGTTCGGTATTTCACAATTTTCTAAAAAAAAAATCCGCCTGCAGCGCTATTTTTTGATACATTTTTTTTATTAAAGGAAAATACATTAAACGATAGGTATTGGTATAACGACATCCTTCACTCAGAATAAAAAAAAAGTCGCCTGCGGCGTTATTCACATTTTTGATACGACAAAGTCATATTTGTATGTGACGACCTTCAGCCCCCCCCAAAATTGAATCCTGAATCCGCCACTGCTTAGAGCGTTTCAGAGTAAGTGAGTGAAACAGTGATCAGTATATTTATTATTTAATAAAATTTAATAGACTCTAAAGCCTGTATTTTAGGAAAACCTACTGATATTTCAAAGTATTCAGATTATAAAATTTAGTAAGTACGTAAGTATAAAATTTTCTTTTGATTTTGGAAATTTTACATCTTTTTTCCATTCGTAAGAAAAGTTGTGTGTAAAGAAGTATCTTTGAAAAAAAAAATCGCCATCGCTAAAAAACTTAAATAACAGGTAGTAATTATTATAGATTCGTGTTTCACAGTAGGTTTGGATCTTATTAGTAAAAGACAATATGAGGGGACAATTAGAATCTCATTGGAACAGCACGACCACCTCAGATCCTATAAAATAATTTCCCAGAAATTCCGTTTTGGGAAGTAATTCCCCGAATTTTCCCGCGAATTTTTTTACGTAATCTACATTTTTACCACCAGATGTCACGGCGATCGGCTATAATAGGGGATGGGGATGATGTTTGCTGACTCAAATCAAATTTGTCACAAACACCGTGATATATTAAGGGAAACAAAAGGAAATGTTGTAAAATAATAAGGTGAGCCTTCAATATATCGTTTATTTATGTCTCCGTGACGTATCAAGTTCATTTAATTAGTAATAGTGTAATCTTACCCCGCGGTAGTGCCGGTAAAATAAAATAAAAAAACAACATTTATAATGGGGATGGGGTCGAATGGCGGGGGTTGCGCATTTTGAGATCTCCGTCGAACGCTTTAATTACTCTATGTACTCTGTGATAGTGCCAAGTGTGATAGTTAATTTATAATTTTTACATCTGTAAGTTATTAATGTGGTAGAAAATGGTCACGTAGTGATGGAAATGAATAGATGGGTAAAAATCGATGACCTCTTTAACATTGGGATAGGCCTGAAGCTAATTAAATCTGTTAATTATCTGCAGAATTAAGTGCCGCAGGAACCATCCTTATTGTAAGCAATGAATTTCTCTCCATTCACTGGGCATTTTCCGGCGACCATTCCCACCATCCATCAGTTCGCCGCCAAGTTCAGTCATGAGGGATCCCCTGGACCTGGCGGACTTGTGCAAAGTGCGGACACATCCAGGTACCACGGAAACAATGTCACACACTTCAATCAACATCATTCCTCTCTGGGGATGGCTGTCAATGTTGGAAAATTCAGGCAGCCTGAAAATGTTGTGGTTAGCCTCAATAATGTGCCTAATTCAGTGGGAAATGCTGCCCAGCAGAATATTATGCATACAGGTAATGTAATACAATTTACACTAGCACTAGATACATTAGTTTCATACCAGAATTACTGTTTAACAAATTTATTTATTAGAGTTAATCACATCACTGTTGTTATGTTTAGATTCCTATAACTGCCATGGCTATATAACAGTTGTTCATAAATATTTGTATATTATGATATTTAACAGTGAATACGGGAACAAAATACCATACAATAACAACTGCTACAACTTCATCTACAGTGGGACTAAATAACCTGAGCCATCAGTACACTGGGCAGATCTCTATTCCATATTCCCAGCAAAGCACCGGCAGTACAGAAGGATTGCAACAACAACAAACGTTAAAGAGCGACTCTAGAAAGGATGCAACCAGAGATGCAACGGGAGGCACCCAGCACTATGAGCAAGACAATATGATGAATTCTACTATATTACATCAACATCATAGTGAGTTTATTTTATATTATTATGCAATTAAAGTTTGTACAACAAAAAGCAAATCATCATGCTGAAGTTCATAGGTACAAATTAAAATGTTTGTGTTGATTTCTCTGAATTGAATAGTCTGTCAGTGTGATGATCAATTATGTACTACAAGTGCACCAGTTAGATCGATCATAAAATAACAAAATAATTTGGGACAATTATTGTTTCAGGTACGGTCAGTCAAAATCAAAATCAGTTGCAACAACTTCAACAACCAACTTCTTCTCAACAACTTGTTGTCGTGGTACATGAAGCTAAGGAACATAATAATTCATCAGGAAAGAGCATTAAACAAGAATCTAGAACTGATAATAGAGAACGAACACCAACCAACGGCAGTACTGACTTTTTAGGTTAAATAATAATTATTATTTATCTGTTTATGGTATACATGTTGATAGTACATATTGTATATAATGAATATTACCACGCAGGTAGTAGCAGTATGGCCATGCCAGCCTCCTGGCAGTCACTGGCAGCTCCTGGATCAGCTGTAGCCGACTATCTGTCTCATCTTCCTGCTTCTACACTGCCTTTGTCTTTGCACCATTTCCTCAAATATTCTGCAGATTCCATAAAGAAGGATGATACTGTCAATCTTATTACAGCTGCTGCTAATGTTAATGGATTGAATAATGTGGTGAGTTAAATTACAAATTAATCAATAATAGGTATCTACTTATAGTAGGTACTGTAATAACGCAATTTCTTCATGTTTCTATTTTTTCATAGAGAACTTTATTTTTTTCCCTTTACCAAAGTAAACTTTATGTGATTTAATAAATGGAAAGTGTACTTTTCTCTACAGTTCTCTTGAATAGTAATGACAATATTAATGTGCGGTGAATTATTGTAAGTAATTTATGTTTTTTTTGTTTTAGATGGCAACTAACACTGTCAGCGGTGTTGTCGTACAATCGTCTGGTCTAGGATTAAATCAAACTGTAAATACAACGGTATCAGGCGTTGCAGTAAGCAGTAAAAAGAAGAAAAAGAAAAAACCACCCAAGGAGAAGAAACCTAGACCTAAACCAGGAGAGATACGTCTCACAACAGCTTTGGATGGCAGCACTTTATATTGTTGTCCGGAATGCCACATGGCCTATCCTGAGAGAGGAATGTTGGAGCAACACCTTGTAGGTCACACCATGGAGAGAAGGTGAGTTACAATCTGACATCAGACAAACCCACAAACTAAGGGTATGGGTAAAGTTCAAGTAACTATCTCGTAGTATGTCTCAGTATTGAATTCATACAGCAGTGTGTTGATTTGTTTATATATTTTTTCAGGTTTATTTGTGATATATGCAATGCAGCTTTGAAACGTAAAGATCATTTGACCAGACATAAACAATCTCATAATCCTGAAAGGCCATATGTATGTTCTGTCTGTCTTAAAGCATTTAAAAGGAAGGAACAATTAACTTTGCATTTTGTTATACATTCAGGAGAGAAGAGACATATATGTCAAGAATGTGGAAAAGGTAAGGAAACATTTTATACAGTTGAGGTTAATATGTATCATGTGTGGTATTGAATGTATTGAAGTTAATACATCTTCCTTCCTTGGCATTACAGGATTCTACCGCAAGGATCATCTGCGTAAGCACACTAGGTCTCACATTGCAAGACGTGTCAAGGCAGAGTTGAGTCAACAGGGGAGTGGTGGAGGAGCAGGAGGTTCTCTATTATCTCTAGCTGTCCCCGCCCCCGCACCCCCACCCCCCTGACCCTTGCCTGGCCTCCCGACGCAGACAAAGCCAATTGATTTCTTGGCTTTTGTATCTGCGGCTAAGGATGCCTTTTAAACTTCAAATTCCACATTTATTCTTATAACAGATTACAGGATAGTACCTGAATAATTAAAAATCTTAAGTACAAAGTAATGAGAGATAAACAGATTATAATATTGTAATACAAGTTTAATAGTCACGTAACATAACACATAGTAATTATACATAGTATTTAGTAGATAATAGTGTTATACAGAAAGAATGATAATAGTGTCAGAATCTTCTTTCTTCAGAATTCCTTACAAATACATACTTACCAATTCAATACTATGATTTGTAAAGATGCGAGAGAAAATTTATATAAATATACCTACTTACCGTAAGTATATATTATATTATCTAATTACATTTAATTATGCTGTAATAAACTAATTATTATTACTATATTAAACTACACAGTACACTTAGTTAACTATCAGTGTTTTGTAATTCACACAGCAGACATGACGAGACAGCGAAAACTATTTGATGTATTGCAATGAAATTGTTGGTGAATTTGTAGTATATTTGGAATTGGAAAGAACTTATAGAAATGAGACAATCATGTGTATTGATGCCCTTACAGATGCCCTTCTTTAGCAATGTGCATACCACATAACAATACACTTATGCTGGATTTCACCAAATCTTTAGGTGAGAAATAGCGGAGATAGGAGCCACGTATCATTATTTTTCATACAAAATTTGTGTTAGGTGGCTCCTGTCTCCACTATTCCTTACCTAAGAAGTTGGTAGTATCCAGAATTAGTGCATTATTACACATAGTTACCAAGTGTATACGAGGATAAGTGTATAATAATTATAACATAACGTACCTAAGTATTAATAAATATAAAGCGATTAGTGATTACCACCACAGAATGTGTTGAATGTGTTTAGGAGGTGACCTACTCTGTGTTGGGAGAAGGGATCTTATTGTAATAATTATATTGTTTTGTACCTACTAATATTATTTGAAATTAACAATAATATAGAAACATGATAAAGCTGTAGCTAGCTGCCTTGTGGTGAGAACAATATTCTCTACCTTCATTTTATTGGCAATATCTGTGTACTTTAACTTTGTGTATAGGTAATAATAATATGTAAGTCAAATATTGCTGTAGGCCTATTAAATGATTGAAAGTGTGGAATACAGTCTATGGACTGAATCTATTTTAGAAAGAAATCAGAAAACATTGTGATATTAAGAATGTATTTGGCGTATTGTCTACTTGTACTTGTGTTAGAGATGTATTGTACATAATATATTAAATGTGTGTATTAACAAAATGAAAATTTTACTTAAAATATTTTTACTCATCTTATGAAAGTGTAAAACGTAATTCTGCGTAAATTGTACCTATTTATGATTTTCATATATACGTATTATGTAGTCAGATCTCTCCTACGCCACATCACAAAAAAATATATAATCTATTGTAATTTCTATTGTCTATTGGGATTTCGCTATGTACTTCCGAAAGAAAATGTAAAAAAAATCTGATATGATCATTTTTGTATTTGATTATAAACTGTTGACATGAAGCGGCTTAATGTCCACCTACAAATGAGTACAAATAGAAATAACGTAATAATAATTTATTCCACATAGTACTTATTAATTCATAGTGGACTACAATAAACTATCAAAAATACATCTAAATATTTTATAATAAGGGATTAGAAAATAAATTATGAATGGGATACTGTGGTTAACAATGTAGATACTATGGTATGTAGATATTTTATTTTGTTTGTTTATATTTTTTTAAACTACATGTGTATTTTCATTTTTTTAATTAGACATGTCCATTATGTAACATTGAAATACTGAGGAATTATTTAAAATTATCTGCAAGTAAAAATATGCAGGTGGGTATTTCAGTATGGGTTTATAGGGTTGAGTGCAGCTCGAATTGATTATACGTTTTTAGAACTCGACTCACAAGTGTCTCCTGAAACTTTCATAGAAATGAATTATTTTAATCTAGTCATTGTGTTTATTTCTCGGTTGTGATATATTTTTTCTCCATTATTTAGATTACTTTAGTACTGCTTATTTTAGTATCAAGGTTAATGGAGCTCGAATACTTATTTAAATTTTAGTTAGTTTACTTACAGTTATGAATTTTTTGTGATATAATTTATTTACTTAATAACATTATATTTAATTAGTTGTGTTATATTATTGTATGTACCAAGTACCGACAATTTATAGTCTACACACATCTGTACTATGTACCTATATTATTCTATTTTTACTTATGATTATTTACATTTAATGTAGGATTTATTCCACTCAATAAATATTATGTACCTATTAGGACCCAAGGTCGTACATATTAATTAGGCTATTTACTAGTCAGTTAGTCTTAAGTATAGATAATAAATTGAAATAGAAACAGTGCAGTGTGCAAGTCCAGAATGTGGGTTGTGTTGGCAATATTTCTTTTTCTACAACCAGTGAAATTTGAAGGGCGATTTTCATAAATTTGTTTGCTTTCAAAGAAACATGAAACCATTCAGAGTTGAATACAGAAATAATGTAAGGAATGTTTGTTCATCTAATTTATTAATTTGCAGTGTTCCAGTATGTTGGGTTGACTATAATTTTGAACTGTGATAATACAAAAACTTAAATTGTGGTGTGCAGTAAATAAATATGACAATCGCTCAGATATCAATTGATCAAATAATAATTTGCATTTAATTTATGTTACTGCATGATCTCTGTAAAGTATTGATTAGGTTTCGGAAACACAAAACTTTTATTTCACATGTTGTGGTAAGGGAAAGAGAGTTACAGTAAGTATAATGTTTACACTGCATTGGAATTATTATTACTTGATAAGTACCAACTTAATAATGGTAGTGTTTGTTTTAGTGTAGTGGATTGATATTAAAGTGATTTACAAATATGATATAATATATAATACCTAACATAGGATAACAAATTTTCAATATGATATTATGTAGGAATAAGGATAGAAATTAGTTTTTTACATTGAATGTGTCTGAATGCCAAAGGGTCTGTATTGTAGACAAGGCTGTGAGTATTGAATATATCGAATATGTCGGAACGACAACATGTATGGTAACATACAAATCAAATTGATTGAATATCGTGTATTACAATATTCAGAATGAAATAACATTTACTCGTATGAGATATGGAGAGTCAATGTGTAAAACAAGATACAGAGGTAATGACAAACAATGGTTTTAGGTTTTGGTTGTATTATTCTTATAAGTTTATCTACTAAAGTACCTAATCAAATAAAATATTGTAATGATTCAAGTCAACCACTTGAACACAGCAAGTAATCAACACAACTAATGAGTATATACATGACATATGAACAAGTAACGATGGGAGATAGAGGTACTTACGTAGAATATACATTGCATCTTTTGACTTGAGTCACCTACAGGCTATTATACAATTTATGTTAAACCCTTTAGTGGCAATATAATAATTGTAATATTAAAAGATTTTATATACATATGTAAGAGTATGTATTACTATACCTATGTTTGTGATAATTGAATTACAAGATAATTTACCTAATTGATATTGTTAAATAGAAGTAAGGAAGAAAGGATCCATATTTTTGTCATGGTTTGATGCCTCAACTCTTTCTTTGCAATGCTTATAGTACCTACCTAATATTATCTGCACTTATTTTATCATCAATCAATCAATAATTTATCAAAAGTGAAATATTAGTATTTTTGTAATAAAAGAAATAATTTTTTGAAAAGATTTCCTTAGGATAATTTTGTAATTTACATTTAATGGTATAAACTGAAATAGTACAAAATATAAAGCCATTGCACATAATAATTGATATAGGTAAGTTGGGATAAAACACTTTTACAATATTCTTTATAAAATAAAAATAATAAAGATTATTTAATGTGTAAATGGAGCTGCTGTAGCTATGTTTCAATAATTATTATATTATGTTATCGCACATGTGACATGACTAAACCTATACAAACTACATATTGTGTACACTGAAGAGAATTCAGATAGTTGAAAATATTTCTCAGGAGGCCTCCCAATGCCAGGTTGTCCTTTTATTAATTCTCATAGGTTTAGTGCCATGGAGTATTTGATGAATTACAGTATATGAGACACTGTTTCGAATGTATTATGTAAACTGCTTGTAGTTACCAATGGGCATGAAGTATTATACTTAGTAGATTTGTTTCAACAATTTTATTGATAATATGATATAGTAGAGTATATTGTCCATTATTTAGATTATGCAGTTTTGCCAATAATGTGCTTCCTTCTAATTTTTTGTAGCTACATTCTATTTGCTTAATTCAAATAAATATGGATTTATTTCAACTTGACTTTTTATTAATTTCCTGTCTCAATAATTTTTCATCAAGTTGTGTGCTTCCAGGAGAAAAGATAGGAAACATTTTTTTTAATTACGCAGTCCACCCTAACTGGGTGATTAAATCACAAATTTTGTGAATTGGGAACATTTTAAAGAACACATATTTATATTGTATACATTAGTGTGTACACACTTATACTCACGAGGGACAGGGACGCAGCATAAGGTTAGATATAGATAGAAGCTGGTAAATTTAAATAAATAATTTTGCTTAAGTGCAGTACTTACACCCTTATTATTTTTTAAGGGTAAAAAATGGTGTGCGATTTCAAATATGGAAGCTATAATGTTATGTGGAAAGAGGTATGTAAGGCCCTAGAGTAAATAAATTTTGTGAGTCCCATTGTAATTTCTTTTCCCATGCTAATGTAATTTCCCGAGAATTTCTTCGGGAGATCTAGTTTTACGTGTTCTAATTACCCGCCAAATAAAGCTCAAATTTAGAGCACCAATAATATTAAAGTATTTTTTCTATGGACGATTCTAGCCAATAATTGGTGATTTTCCGTGTTTATCAGTGTTCTGGGATAATAGCTCTTTTGCACATGATTATTAGGCCATGAAATCGTATGACAATGGCTTTAATTTGAATCGGACGGTTTGAATATCGAAATTTCCATCTGACGTTTGACATTTTGTCCCGTTTGTGCAAGTTTACGTAGTTTGAAGTAATAATTTAATTTAGATATTCTCCCATTTATAATTAGCTTATCATTGTAAATAGTTATTAATAAGAATATTATTAACTTACTATTATAGTTGATTAACTAGTGCTTTTCGTTGCGGTACAAGGAAGTTTACAACGTAAGTTTGGTAATCGTTAGCAATTAGCAACAAGTTTGCAATAACAAATTTTGATAACAATAATAATACAGTTAAGTTTTATATAAGAGTACATATTATATTTGCTCGAATTAATATTTACGATATTTAATCTCAAACGACCGCAGTTTTTCGTTTTATAAAAACACTACAACCCCTATGTTTTTTTCTGTTTTTTTGGAAGTTATTTTTAACCTCTTCCATAAAGTATAAAATAAGGGCTTAGTCACTTATAATCACGAATATTTACGTTTATTTTAGTATTACCTGCTGGAGGATGGTGAAACCTTCATTGGTATTTACTATTTTCTGTTCATAACATAAACAAAATCAGATAATTGATTTGCAGATCTCTGTTCTTGGTCTTTATTCTGACATATGATGTAGTAGTTGAATACAGGCAGCTCATGGCTAATGCATGGATTAATTTGATTTCAGTTACATGTATTGAATGACACTTAGTTATCGTGATAATGGAGGGGAAAAAATTGAAAGTGCCAGAACCTCGTAAGTCTGTGGAAGTAATTAATGCCTTGCGTGAGGCAAACCTCAATGCCACGTTAGATAGCAGTCCTCTACCAAATGCAACGTCCACAGTTGAGAAGCGAGGGTATGAGAGGTAATTATTTGTTTTACATATTCCATATTGTTTTGAAGGTCTCTGAGAATATGGAAATTATGTCAAAACAGTAATTTTTTAATAATCATGAAGATGGTAGTTACTGGAATTGGGTTAGATAATTCTCAGATCATATTAATCAAAAGGTGTCCTCCATATTTAGCACAGAACTAAAATAATTTCCTTTGTCTGCTTGCTTAATTCTTTGCAATGGTAGGACTTCCTCATTGGTCTACATAATATTTTATTCTCATATTTACATGAACTGGATCCTGTTTATGAGATCCTGAGATGTGTTCAGGTTTAATTCTTGAATAGTAATAAATTTGTCTATTGTTGCATGCAACTTCACCTTGTTAGATACTGTGTTAAAACAATATAGGTTGGATGAACTTTTGCACTCTTTGGTGTTCACATGAGGAATGATGAAGAACAAACTTAGTTATGAATGTGTTTTATTTTGTATTAAATTGGCTAACAATTAAACCTAATACTAAAATGTTTATTAAGGTAAAAAAATACAAAAGGTTGTAACTTATTACAATCAGAAATTATCTCAAATAAATATGATTTGTAATTTCTTCCCAGCCAGAGATGAATCTCGTGTGCTGGTGAGAATGGAGACCATATACTATTTACTACATATTACTAATTTAATTTCAGTATGATGGATCCTTATATTCGGCACAGAAATGTAACTGTCAATGATTATTGTCCAGCGTATGATGAATCTTCCTTGGGTCTCTTGGATATGGACAAAGGTAATATCAAGAATTGTAGTCAGGTTTTTTCGTTGATGCCAATTATTTGTATATTCAAAGTGGTGTGCAATACCTACTGTTTTTAAAACTTTGAATGAAATCATTGTAGACATGCTTTTTTTTAAAGCAAGGATTGCCTAACTGCCTGGCAAGTAAACTTCAATTAAAAAAATCCTTTTTTATGGCCATCATTACAATAATAATTTTGTATAAATATTTAGTGCCCCATATGATAATAATTAAATTCATTCTTATAATTTAATAAAAGTGATTCTGTATTTTTTTTATATTTTACAACCCTTGTGTTATTAATTTTTATTTTCCTTTTCAGATCTTGATGGACTGAATTTAATATCTAAGATGAATGATGAGTTTAGATCTGTAAGTTTTTTAAAATTTAACTGTAGTTTTAGTGAACTATAGTTTCATAGTCATATCAATTAATTATTTTCTTCAAACAAGTAGATAGTAATTGTTAAAATCAATCTTGTGTTATAGCTGTCCTTTAATGCTAAAGAAATGTCTGGGCGTTCTACTTTACACAGCAGTAACGGATCAAAGGAAAACATTGATCCCAAAAAGAATAAGTTATCTTCAGTCTCATCAACATCATCAAACAAAAACAAGTTGTGTGTTAAGGACATGTTGCAGAATGCTAATGAACAAAGTGAAGCTGTGGATGAGATCTTGAAGGGCTGTCGTAATCCTAATGTAGCTAATATTCGTATGTCTCTGGACAGCTACAAGCAAAGCATCTCCGGAATGAGATGTAAACGGAATGAATCATGGAATTTCCGCCCGGAGGATTTCGGTCTCGGAAATATTCCTGAGATCAGTGCTGACCTACGAGACTCCATGTTCACACCAGCTAATAAGGTAATCACATACATTTGAACTTACATCTACTACTATTGTATTATCACGGTATATCCCTATTCCCTATTGTAGGGTGACATAAGGTAATACAAGCTGTAAACTTACTTGGAATCTTTGTGTTTAGGATGTATGCAGTACTTCATATTATGTGCAGGAAATTACCTTTACCTTTCTAGATAGGTAGTGCTTATTAAAAATATTTTAATGTTTGTGTGATGATTTTTATTTTGTAGATTGATTTATCAAAAGAAGAGTTATCGTGGATGAGAGATCACGGTGATCTACCAGTTCATCCTACATCAGCCACATTCACTTCAGGATCAGATAAGAATAACTCCAACAGATTTATGGCTACATTACCAAATGACACATCCAATGATTTTACGAGTTTAAAGTGTGTGATAGTATAATGATATTATCTGTATTTAATATTTTCAGCTACCATATTGTAACTTGAATAATTTAAGTGCTCAAATAACTTATTTTAGAATTTATGTGTTCCTTGATATTGTTTACTTACGACTAATATTGATTTTCAGGTCTAATGTCACAAATACAACAAACATGAGCAAAGTATCTGTTGGGAAATATTTCAAAAGACGTAGTGAAAATATTAATCACATATTATCTGCTCCTAGTCCTGAGAAAGTGGGACCATTCCCACCAT
This sequence comes from Ceraclea dissimilis, assembly GCA_963576895.1. NCBI lineage: Eukaryota > Metazoa > Arthropoda > Insecta > Trichoptera > Leptoceridae > Ceraclea > Ceraclea dissimilis. The sequence continues at coordinate 14,978,203 of OY756361.1, read as the reverse complement.
TGTTTGATCCGGGTAATAAAGATAAATCAATCATTTATACCATTTGAAAAGAAGCATTTGATTATTATTTCTATTAATATCTTATTTTTAATGTTTCCGTTTCTGTAGAAGATGAGAGTAATATGTGTGATAGCATTAATAGAAGTAATGCTCCTACAAAGATGTGTGATACATACAGTAAATCCCACGCCGCTAAGAGTTTACCATTCCATACACTCAGTGATGACTCCACTGTATCGGAGGTAGAAGACGACCAGCAGACTGCACAGGATGACTTAGCTCTCCTCACTCATCTCACCAATATGTCCTTTCCTAAATATTCTAATCTCTGCAAAAATATTACCAATACTATTACTGATGAAACAACCTACGGTAGTCCCATTAGTTGTTCTCAAATAAAAAACTTTGTCGGTAAGATATTATTACTTATACAATAGTAATTTATGTATTTCCTACTTGAGATTGGCATGGAATATCCTAGGGTGAATGCCATATATTAATAAAAATATTATGTATCCTACCATTTATTAATCACGGATTTACATTACAGAAAATTTTGACAACGAAAAGAGATCAATAATGTTGGACAACTTGCTTGCACAAGCCAAGCACAAGAGTCAGACAAATACTGTAGATCCTCTTAAGTACTCAAAAAAGTCTCCCAAAGGACAATGTTTGGGCAAATCTACGGATAGGCAGCTTATGCAAAAATCTCCAAGAAATCGAAAAATTGTAAAATCTCCTAAAGATTGTGATCTAAGAGATAAAACTAATTGTTCCATTCGTAATGTCAGTCCCACCTTGCCAGAGAAGAGTTCGTTTGGCTACACCTCAAATATCTTCCATAGTACTAAACATGATGAGACATTGGGGAATAAGGAGTTCCATACAAACAGGAAGAATAAGACACTGGGAAAATCTACAAAGTCCGAAATGTCTCAGTCTACCAACTCGTATGGGAATGAAGAATATGGTTCTGATTTTGTCTCTACTTTGAAGAATTATGGAAAATCTAATTCGGGAAGCAGTGGTTATACAGAAAGTTCTATGAAAAGTGCCGCTACTGTTGTGCAAGTCAAACTGTCAAATCCACTGAGACCTATTGAGGAAAACAGAGTGATCAAATCACCTAACAAAGATGTCTCCAACTCCACAGGAATTATAAGTCAGAATGAAGTCACGGCTTCAGATGCAAGTAAAGAAATATTGAATTTAATGTCACCCGAATCCAGCAAATGTAATAATAAATCCTCTCCTAATGTTCATGCAATTCAACATTCCAATAAAAAGAGTGAGCCTGAAGAATGGATTTCCCCCATGAAAGCAAAGTTGAATAATCTAAGTAAGTACAGGTACTTTATTTGACAAATAGTAAACTTAGTAAGGGTACAATTCTGTTATTGGAGTTTGTTTTATATTTTTAGGTAAAGAATGCATTCCAAGTGAAACGCCATATAAAGTAGAAAGACTGAATGCAACCCAGGCTGATGCACAGTTTGAGAATTCAGATTTAACTGATTGCTCTTTGAATGTCCCCATCCCAGGTATTTCATTATACTATTACAAAATATGTTCCGAGTTATAGAATGTTTGTCTATTTATATTAGTGTACTTATATATTATTACAACTTTGTGTATTATTTTAGGAGACTGGGTTAGCGTTGAATCAAAGGATGATGCAATTGTTGTAGGTATGTATATATGTAGTAATTATATTAAATCTGAAATGCTGTGTAGATAAGAAAGTAATAACTGAAATATTTTTAGGAAGCCCTCATGATGTCAATATAAAGTTGACTTCATTGAGCCGTAGATGGATTTTAGTGAAGTTCTCAGTAAACTCTCTCCATGTAGATGATGAATTATACAATGAAGAAGATATCTCTCAAGTAATACTTCTCCAGGCTATAACTAGTCCCATATTACTCAAAGTAGACTCACAGATGATATGTACTTTGAAAGCCACAGCTCTGGTGGCAAATAAATCACTCAGAATTAATATAAACCTCAATCTGACAGACATGGTGACAAAGATAGAGTCTACTGTAAAGCATGATATTATATTGAGGACTAAACTACCACAGCTGGATGTCAAATGTGGAAACATCAAGTCTGATACAATCCACTTCCCCTCTCTTCCTCAAGGAATTGATACCTACCTTCCCATTACTTTATTCAACAACTCCAATGTTGATTTGCCCATACAGTTGAATATTTCTTGTCCACGCAAGAATGTATTTACTATTGGAAATGTGACAATTTTAGCCAGAGATAAAGAATCTAATGATGTTCCCTTCAAAGATCCTCTACTTGATGAGGTTGTTAGGTTCGATGAACCGGAGAGACAACTTAAGGTTTTACCTTCAACTACCGAGGAACATTTTATAATACCCAAGGATAGTTCAATATGCTTTAGAATATTATTGCATTACAGAGCTCCAGATATAGTTGATTTAGAGAGTAAGTAGTCAGTTTCATACAAAATATAAATCATAGAAGGAATTATACTAAATTAAGTCATGATAACACTTGGCGAACATTTCAGAATTATCTAGTGTTCAGTATGTAGATGCAGTCATGAATATCACAACAGCTTCTCAGTGGAAGACGGACACACCAATACCTTTGAGAAGATTATGTTTAGTTGGTGGAGTTGGAGTATCCAAACTGTTGATACAAAATAAACAAGGATCTAATGCAGTAACAATTAATCAAGGTATTAGAATGTTCTTGTATTAATAATCATACATAGTAATTAGACAATTAATATCATGTGTAATAATTATGTGTTCTCTAATCTGTAGGTTCTTCTGAGGTTTTATGGCTTATGAATGGTGGTACACTAAACTCTTATTATAAAATATTTGTTGCTGATCATTACAATGAATATGAAAACCAGATGATTCTCCCACCTTCCAAGAATCCTATATTTGTATTAGACAAGAGTGAAGTACGTTTGAGTCCCGGAGAGAAGACATGTATAAATATCAGTTATCCTCTTATCAGTGAACATGTGTGTGGAGAATTATTCAGGTACTTATTGAGTTTAGTTAATATAATAAGAGTTGGAATGTACATAATATATATGAGTATGTATTTGATTTCTTCAGGACGTTGGCATTTGCCAGTTTCACTACCATGGAAGTGTTTGATTTAATTGGTCTTACAATGACTAGAAGTGTCTCTCAACAATCAGCATACAGTATGGATAGTGCCGCATCACACTCTCAGGTATGATTGAATTTAAAAGGTCTGTTGAGCAATTATTGTGAATACTGTATCTAATAGCTTGTTACGTCCAACATATGTTTTGCCGGATTCTCCAAGATGTGATTGCGGTGCGGAGAGGCAGACCGTGAGCCATGTTGTGTCGGAGTGCTGTCTCACAGCGTATGGAGGAAACCCGGAGGATTTCTTGACACTCAACGAATCGGCGACCGAATATTTGAGAAACAATACTTTTAATTTTTGACAATCAAACATGAGCTCTATTACTATTGTAAATTGATGTGATGTACCATTATTGACCATACGATAAATAAATTTGCAGGAAATTTGTGTCAAAACGACCAAACGTGAATTGTCATGGGGATCTTTGAAAATTGGTTCGAGTCAAGTAAAAGATTTAGCTTTAAAGAATACATCTCTCAACAAGAAGATACGAATTGAGGCAACTATTAATGAGGGTTGCTTTAAAGTAAGTAGCAACATGTTTTGTTTGAAGTTTTATCGTTGCTACTAATTGTTTTTAATGAGTTATTTTGTATTGCAGTTGTTAGGTGAAAGTGGTCCTGTATCTTCATTATTAATCACACTTTTACCTCAAGAATGTAAAACTCTAAGAGTAGAGTTCCGACCTACTAAGTCTAGTGGCTTTATTGGATCACTTAGAATTAATCACAAAAGTAAGGCCTCTACAAATTTATTGTATAAGGTAAACATTATTTCTCTTCGTATGTGTAATATTTCTACATTATGTAGTTTTATTTACTTATGTTATTATTATGCATTACATTGCCTATAGATAATGCTACATGGAGTTGGCGACGTTTCCATGTTGGTGTTCAAAGATGGTGTTTTCCGACACGGAGGTTCACAGGGAATCCCTCTGGGTTCCCTCAATGAATCTGGTGCCACCAAGGATATTCACTTTAGTATTTGGAACAAAGGGAATGCTACTGCATTTGTTATGCTTAACTTGGAACTCAAATGTAATTACAAATTATTCTTATTCATTTTTAATGTACGACGTACGTACAAACTATTCTGAATTACTATACATTTACTATTATGGTTTGTTTTTGTTCAGGGAGGTACAGGACACTTCGTGAAGAAATAAATATAACACCACAATGTGGCATAGTGCGTCCCAACAGTATAATGCGGTGTGTTGTCCGAGTGCCACGCAAGGCTGTCATCTTAGCACGAGGACGATCTGGAGACACAGAGAACCTTGCCACTCTTACTATATTACATGGAGACGACTCCACAAGGCAGAGAATAAAGAGGTTACTTCTGCTCTTGAAACATTAGACTTAAGAGTGTATATATGTATTTGTGTTTGTTGCGTAGCATTAACACATAGTAATTTGTTTCTTACAGAATTTGTTCTGAGAATATTGTCGATGAAACCATTAAAGAAGTTTGGAACAAAGAGAGCCAAGGGATGTTAGGTAGTCTCTGTATGTATTTTCCTGAAGAAGATCAGAATTATGGAAATATAAGATACTTCAAGGAATCTCCGGTTAGTTATTACTATTACTTTATAGATTCATATGTTCATACATTGTTTCAGAGGAGTTGTTGGAGTAAAGTGAATGAAATTCCCACAACACAATATGTATGTATATTTTTGTTTTTCTTTAGGCTGTTCTCAAACTTCTGCTGGATGAGTTGCAACAAAAGGAAGTATCTCTGACATATGATATAGATCTAGATAGTACTATGATGAGAGTGTCCAGTGAACTGGATGAATCCGTTCATTTCCACACAATGCACGCTGATAATACTCAGGACACTATTTCATCTAAATCCTAACACATATATGTAAAGACTGATTGATGGCTCTATTGTGAATTCATTACTTGTTTTAAGGAGAGGTATGAATTGAAATAAGACATAGTAGTTATGAAAATAGCAATAATGTATTAGGAATGTAAATTTCATTTTCCCTGTCAAAAACAAATTATTCTATGTTATATTATTACTAGAAATATAAAAATATACTTAATTCTTATACAAATATAAACTTACATCATACGGAGGTATAATGTTTTCTCACTATTGAAATTATTGTATTATGTACTGATACTTTAATCATTCCATTTTAAACAAATATTGACTCACTAATTATATGAGTTTATTATGTATCTGTGATTTGTTTGGTTATGTACTTAAGTTTTATATTGCACCCTATGTTATTATGAGTTTGTATTGTATGTAATTGTTTTAATATAATAAACTTATTTGTGTATCGCACGTTTTATAAAGATTACAATATATTAGTATTTGTTTGAGATCCTACTTTCATAACACTTCCACAATTTGTCTCTGTAAAGTTTGGCTTCTTCTGCTGGATTATGGGATTGTATAATTCCTCTACCAACGACTGCAATGTCAGCATCATTGTCTAAGACGACACTTTCGGGAGTATTATAGTTTTGACCCAAGTTATCTCCAGTGCAGTTTATTTGAACTCCTGGAGTTAATTGAATTAGACCCGGAGATTGGCAGACTCCTTTAGATTGACAAACAATTCCCACAACAACATCCAAATGCTCGTTGGCCAATTTCATTGCAGCTTCTGTATATTGAGGTCCAGCGAGGTTTTCCTAAAACAGAAAGTGTGTAGATATTAGCTAGATAATCAAAGGTAGAAAGTTAACGAGTTATGTTATCCTTTGATGAGTTAATGTATAGGTAGACATTTGGGGAATACGGTGATAATTTTGATGGATGGAATTAAAACATAATCTTTCTTAATTACCTTTGAGCTCATTTCTGCAACTAAGAAGACTCCTCTGTCACTCGTAGATGCTATCCCTTGGAGTACACCGGGCCCTGGCAATGCGTGAGCTGTTACTAAATGAGCCCACTCTTGTACTTTGTGTACCCCACCAGTATACTGTAAGTTGACAGTGTTACCAATGTCACTATATTTTCGGTCTTCCATCACCAATACATTCTGTTGTTCTGCAAGGGACTTTAACTCAGATATGAATGAAGCACTGAAGTCTTGTAGAATATCAATATGTAATTTGATACAACATATGTAGGGGCCAGTGGTCTTCAGAAGTTCTACAACTTGTTTACACGTAACTACATCGGCAGCCAGACACAAATTTGTTTTCTTTTCGCACATAAGTTTAAATAACTTTTTACCGATGGGATTTTTAGCAAACTTTGAGCGTTCATCAAAAGATAACTTTGTTTTGGAGATAATATTAGTTAAATTATCTGAAACAAAAAGGAAATAATTTTAGTAATTGTTATTAATTAATCTCGTTGCAATTTTATGTGCTTGTTCTGTAGTCAATTTTTTAAGACGAGAGAGTGTCATAAAGAGCCACTAGTGACTTTTATGTTCCACGGAGAAACTATGAAGACAAAGGTGGTTTATGTTGGGTTGGCAATACATTCTGGTGAGCTGTAAACATGAATTTGATAAAAAGTTACAAAAATGAATACCTGGAAGAGAAACCTTGGAACATTTTAAATATTCTTCAACTTGAACAACCGTAGAGGAAGTTATCAAATTATTTTTTACTAAAATGTCAAGCAGCTTAGACATTGTGAGAAGAGAGGTGACCTCGATTCCATTATTCTTCAGATTGTCTAAACCTCCTTGTTCTCTGTCCAGAATTATAATAGCTTTGTTAACACATAAGTTCTCCTTCCTCAAATCATTTGTTGTTTCTATGATACTTGAGCCAGTAGTAATAACATCTTCAATTATAATGCAGTTGTCATTTGCTTTATATTTTCCTTCAATGAGTTTCTTGGTTCCGTAAGCCTTGGCTTCCTTCCTTCTAATTAACATAGGAATTTTAGTTTTAACTGCCAGAATTGTTGCAATAGGAAGTGCGGTGTATGGAACCCCGCATAATACATCACAATCTATTTTATTATTTGTTAGTTCTAAAAGAAGATCCACAACACTCTCCTGCAACAAAGCAATTTAATTTCTACATTAAGTCAATACAATGAGTTTATTGTTTACCCTCCTTCACTGTATTGTAATTTTCTTTATTAAGAATTGCTAGGGTATTCAAAAATTAATTTTATTGTTTATTTTTTATATAGTATTTTATAAGTCAACTAACAATATTTTTTGTAGAAGTACAATAAATTTGGTCAAGAGTAAAAATAATTTGGCTGGTTGGCTAACAAAACCATGTATTGGAAATTTGGTTTTTGGCATAGGCAACAGACCTATATGGGAAAAGTATGAGAAAGATATAATGAAGGAACCAAAGGATTGGCAATAATTGTTTATATTTATATTACAAAAGTAATTTCTGTATAGAATAATTTGTATTAGCTACTCACCATTAATTCGGGATGACTGACAATTACTCTCAAGTCAAAATATATGGGGGAATTCGAACCACTTTTCATTTTAAAGTTTCCAAATTTAACAGCTTCACATTTGAAAAGATTTGTAGCGAACGAAGATATTTTCTCGTCGAAAGATTTCATTTTTCAAATATAACAATATTCACTAACCACACTATAACTGGAGAAAGCGAAGATTTACAAAATTATAAGAAATTAAGTAAAAATGAAAATTCTTATCTTTTTTAAGTCGTTCCTTCGCCACAATCAGCACCACGCCAACTCTGCTTACAAATTGAGTCAAATCAGTCAAATCAAAATAATAAATTTCAATCGTGTCCTTGATTGAACCCAATTGATAAAAAATGATAACGTCTGTCACATTGGTCACATGGTCTCACAGCCATAGATTTATTTTAGGGCAGAACTGAAAAACAGGAATGAAAGAAATCGGTAGAATGCTAGGTAGGAGGAGCAGGAAGATGGTAAAAAATCGGTAGATGATATTATATTTTTCTTCATGGTAACATTAATATAATGACGTGTTGCCATTTTGACTGTCAAAAGTAAAAAAGGTTAAATCTCAAATCTGTTGACTGTGCCTGGTCAGGTTCTGATTTGCGGTAATTTTGTTATTTAAGTGCATTCCAGATTTACAACCAATTTTCATATACCCGGAAATATTACGCAACATTTTATATTTGTCATTAATTCAATGAAAGTACATTTTCGTTCGTTTTAAAGATTTCCTAAGTGTACAGTATGGGAGGAGCAGAGGATTTACCTGGAGACACGAATGATAAAGAAAACTCACCACCAGAGCAAATCGAAGAGAATGTAATTCCTAGGGTCTTCACTTTAGAAAGTATCCTTTGTGATTTAAATGAATTATCTAATTAGGAAAGAAGTCTTTATAAGACACATGGCACCAGTTAAGTGTCACCAAATTGATAGGTACCTGCATTAAAGTACATAATGATTCTTTATACATGGTTTGCAAAATATATAGAAATACATGCAGCAGTGGCGTAAATAAGGGTTTCCACCCCGGGCAGTTCTTCAGGCATGGGGCAAAATGAATGCCTAATAGGTATGTATGGAGTTCTAAAGAACAAATTCTGTGACATGTTTTTCTACAACTTTTCCAGGTATTTGCACAAATTTGTTGCAAGTGTTTTTCTTTAAAGGCAAACATCTTTTTCATTTCAAAATTTCATCTACGGCGCTATTAATTATTAAGACAAACAGGTCATTTTATAAGGTAGGCATACATGAATATATTCAAACTTTTAATCCCCACTTCTTAGTGTAAAATTGACGTAAATTTTTAATAGAGTACTATTCAAATTATTTATATATATATAATCAGATTTGGCTTGAATAGTATTAAGTCAGTCTGGATGGTTGTTTCAATTTTGCAAGTATTGGTTTTAATAATCTTATGGTATTGTGTAACAACATATAGAATTATATTCCTTAACTTTATTGTTGCACTTGATCAGTTTTGCGAGTTATTAAAGATGGTCAGCAACAGCATGGGTTACGTCACGGAGATTATCAGAGGTATCGTGGATACTGCTCTCGGAGAATCAGGAGACTAAGGAAGTTACTGAAATTACCCCAGGTATCCATATTACCACATTTTTTTTTAAAATAGCAACATTATATTAGTTTCTTTCATTTAGAAATTATTAATGTAGGCCATTAATTTTGAATGACTTATTGTGTGTATTGTTGATTTTAATTTAGGGTGACAGGCGACATTATAAGAAGCGTGATGTGACAACAAATCTGCTCCATGGTTCTAAAGCCGACGAGAGGCTTCTCCAAGTTCCTCTAGCGCAAGCAGAGAGATGTTGGGCATATGCTATGCAGCTCAGGCAGGAAGCCAACACTGAGCCACGTAAGAAGTTCCGCCTTATTTCCAGACTGAGGAAGGCTTGTGCTTATGCATTACAACTTCAGGAACTATGTGGAGTAAGTCTTCACCCTACACCCTAATTAGTACTTTGTATATTCATGCAAAGAAAGAATGTCATTGAATGTGTTTGTATATTATACAGAGTCAGTCTTGTGACGCCAGATCCAAGTTAGAAGCTCAGGCATATGTGGCGTGGATGCACGGTTCTCTCTATTTCGAACTTCAGTTGTGGAAACCAGCTGCTGAAAATTTGAAGAAAGCTCAAGTTGTTTATGAAAAGTTATTGGCAACTTTGCCTGAAGATGAACAAGTAATTTATAAACAGAAGGTAAGTGCCTAACTCGCAAATGAAAATAATAATTATTAGTATCATAATGAATGAACAAAACTATAAGTAATTATTATGAATTATCTTTGTAAATTGATACAGATAGATGAATTAGCACCAAGTCTGAGATACTGCGCTTACAACATTGGAGATGAAACAGCTATTGATGATTTACTGCAGATGAGAGGACATGGGATGTTGGACAATTTGGATACTTTACTTTCTCAGGCTAGGTTTGTTTGTGTATTTGTTTATTTATTTATTATAATCTTTTCTCTTTATTTTTGTAATTATTGATGTTTTCATATTAATGTTTTTTTTTTTTATTTCAGAGAAAGTCACTCTGGTACGATGCAAGAGGTAGAATGGAGAGGGCGTAGAATTGCAGTTCGTCCTGAGAGGACTCGCCTCTTTTTGTTAGCTTTACAAGATTTAGATAAAACTTTACTTAAAGCTTCCAATCATGAATCCAAGATCGAACTTATTGAAAATACACTGATGGATTGTAAAGATGCTATTTCTTCTATTAAAGATGAAATAAAAGCAGATCCCAAATTAAGGACGGCTACTGGAGGCCCGTCTCCTGGAGTACAAAGTTTACTCTCTTACATGAATTATATTCGCCTGACCCGCACAATACAACGTAATCAATTCCTTGTGGATCAAGCTAAGGAAGCAATTGAGAACAAAACACAGGTTGATGGTAAGAAAGTAAGACCTCATGATTTAACTCGTCTTTATGAAATCATTCTTCAAAATGTTAATGAACTTCAGACTTTACATGGACTAGAAGATGATACCAAGTATCAAGCAGAAATTGAGAGTTTATCTAAATCATATCGTGCGTTCAGGTGCTTCTATATTGCCGAGGTTCTCGTTACATTAAAGAGATGGAATGAAGCTATGGCACTTTATGACCGAGCTCATTCTTACACTGTGGAGGCACTCTCAAGAAAGTTACAGGATGAAAAATTATCTCAAGATTTGACATTGTTACAAAAAAGTATCAGCATTGCTAAAGTATCAAGCCACGCTCAAGCAATTCTCGCTGAGGAGGATGATGAAACTCCTGCAACCAATGTTAAACGACACAAAAATAAAAAGCCATTGGCTGAAAGATTGGACGAATATTATGAAGATCCTCAGTTACTAACAAAGAATCCAAATGTATATAAACTTCCACCAGACATGCAACCAATACCATGCAAACCATTATTCTTTGATTTAGCCAGTAACTTTGTAGAGTTCCCTTCACTGGAGGATAAGATTGGAGGGGAAAAGAAACAAGGTTCAGGATTGACAGGATTTGTGAAAGGTTTCTTGGGTTGGGGTGGTGCAAAGTAATAAGATACAGAGATGCACAATTAAACTAAAATCAAAAAATAGTCAACAAGGTCCTGAAGCAATAATAATAGCAAAAACTGTTAACCATTTTCCTAATTGTTGCGACTCGAGTTAACTTTTAATCATGCTGAATCACCAGTGCTCGCTTACACACAAACTGTCATTTCCCACGTACAAACTTCAATATTAACTCAAGAGTATAATGAGAAAATCTCCACAAAAGTCAACTTGAATACCAACAGATTCAAAAATTTGACGAGACTTGGCAAATGAGCAGTTTGTAACTGGGAAAATTTGATAGGAAGTTTTAAGTATATTATTTTATATCTTATGGTTATGGTTGTACTTTAGAGTGTACTAATTAATATAACATTATTCCTGAAACTTGTTGTTTTATTGTTAGTCAAATATTTAAGGTCAGAGAGATGACCTGGAGGATGAGTAATAAATTAATATCAACCACACCATCCTAATTTCCTCTGAAACACTATATTAGGTAAACTTTTAGTAAAAAGGCAACGAAGTTCATATTAATCCCTTAGAATATGATAACATCTTTGTATTTAATAGAGCACAAATATTTTCATTAGTTTTACTCAAGTTCTGGGGTGGGTGAAATTGGCAATTAATTTAAAATTAAATTTGGTTCCAGCAGTATGACTGTTTATTGCGAAAGTGACGAAACCACCTTTTTTTTAGCCCATGTAATTCGGTAGTTCGGAAGTTGTCTGCAAGTGACATTGCATGTTTGTATTGTTGGTAGGTAGCCTTTATTGTCAATTATTGGTTAACGCCAGCCAGCAGACATGAGACATAATTTTTTGATTTTTCCAGAGGGATGTCGCTTAGATTGTTTCATTTTAAAAAGGGTTCTTTGACTCTCTCGACTGCGAGTGCTTCTTATCGCCTAAAATTAAACACTTTTTAGCGCTTTTAAAAAATCTAACCTAACCGACCAAATGTATTCAATATTCAAACGTGAGTCTATCGATGTCCTATGTCTGCTAAGTGATGTTTCAAGTTGTCAAAAATCAATTATTGATATTATTTCTAAATTTCCCGACATGCTTTACTATCAATAGTAAAATTGTTATAAATAGTACAGTTTTGTGTTATTTTTTGGTTATTTTATAAGAAATTTTTGAAATCTTTTGCATAAGAAACATTCCGCCCATGGAATTAAAAATAATAACATAGAGTACCTATTCCGCCGCCTTTGTTGATGACGATCATAGACAGTGTTGCCGTTTCTAGTATTTTTAATACTAAACTAGTATTTTTTGAGGCATTTTGAAGAATCTAGTATTTTCTTTAGTATATTCCGAAAATCTGGTATATTCTAGTATTTTTGATGAAAATCTAGTATATTTAGACCTAATTCTAGTATTTTTCGGTACTTGGTTTATTCATTTTATCACCCCCCCCTCCCGCTCGTCAAAATTTTAGTCGTCAAGATCAAAAGAAAATAGCACGACTGAAAAATTTAATAAAAAAAATATTGAAATCTCCCCCCCCCCTCCCGTCATCAAAAAATTTATTGTGACAGAAGTTTTTTGTGCTGGCGACGAAAAAAAAAAAGGTCAACAGCAACCCCCCCCCCCCCCGTCGACGTGTTGCAATGACATTTTTCGCGGAGGACCAAAAAAAAAAAACAAAAAGGTCGACAAAAAAATTATCTGGTATTTTTCTAGTATTTTGTCGACCCCCATCTAGCATATTCTAGTATTTTTTGACAAAAAATCTAGTAGTTTTGCTAATTTCAAAACGGCAACCGAGGCCGCCGCCATATTGGTCATACAGGCCGGGCCCAACTGACATTTGACGATAATGACGTCACCAATAGTGGGAGAAAATGTATGGGAAAAAATATTCCGTAGTTCAAGTGTTTGTCACCGAGACAAGGTGTTTGTCACCGATACAAGGTGACGTCACCGATAATGGCAAAGATGGAATCCGAGGATGTAGGCTTGTACTACGATAACTTACTCGGCCCGCCGTAAACGTTAATGCGCATGCGCGGCATACACACACATACATATGCACGTAACCGTCAGGCGTCAGCTGGCGTCGCTCCCACAGAACACATATACTCTAACGAGAAGAACTACAACTACATAGAAAACATATGCATACACGGAAAATGTATAGCACCGCAGTTGTGGCCAGTGCAAAGCTCCTTGAAGAAATTGGCGGCAGATTTGAATGTATTTCTAGACCATAAAGAATATTTTGATACCACTGGTAACTAAATAATTCCACTCCAGTCAAAAAAATGATGTTAATCAAAATTTTTAACTGAAATGAAATCATTTAATTACTAGTGTGCACCAAGCCCAATGTTACCGAAATGTAGAATAAAAGACACTAAATTCATCAAACTATTTATTGTTTAAATGGTAATAACACAGAGTATATAATATATATTTTAAGTGAATGTAGGATTTTTAGGATAACTGTGTTTCAAAATTTCATCATATTCATCATCAATTTCATCAAAATCAAAATTAAAAACACTTAAAAATAATAGGAGTCCTTGTCTCAGTGCAGTTAGCAATAAAAGAGTCTATTTCTCACAGTTTTAACACTTAAAAATAATAGGAGTCCTTGTCTCAGTGCACTTAGCAATCATCATCATCATCATGTGAGCCCCCCTGCGTCCATTGTCGAACATAGGCCTCCCTCATTGATCTCCACAGCTCCCTATCCTGGGCAGACCGCATCCAACCGCCTCTCGCAACTCGCCTTACATCGTCCGATCACCGTGCTTGAGGTCTATCAACACTTCTTCTGCCTGTTCTAGGTCGCCACTCCAGGACTTTCTTTATCCACCTAGAGTGTGTGGTTCTGGCCACATGACCAGCCCAACTCCATTTCTGGCTGGAAACTCTGTGAACGACATCGACGACCTTGGACCTCTCTCTGATCCAAACATTAGTTTTCCTGTCTCTCAGTGAAATACCCAACATTCTCCTTTCCATGGCTCTTTGTGTCACTGATAATTAGCAATAAAAGAGTCTATTTCTCACAGTTTTAACACTTAAAAATAATAGGAGTCCTTGTCTCAGTGCAGTTAGCAATAAAAGAGTCCATTTCTCACAGTTTTAACACTTATAAATAATAATGAGTCCTGGTTTCACACTGGTCACTGGTTTCAACGCATAACAGAATCGTCTCATACACATGTTTACTATGAGGCAGTAATGTCCACGTGAACAAAACGAATAACAATCTACCAGTACGTCACACTTTAAAAGATATGATCTAAAAGTCTATTTCTCACAACACATATAGTTTATCTACAACACAACCATTAAAAACAAAACGAAAACACGAGAATGAACACGAGACGCCGATTCGTAAAAATGGCTGACATCAAAACAACGATTACAAACAAGCCAGAACGGCGTCATTTCGTGTGCGTGTTGCCAGCTGTAAAATTTAAGATAACCTCACGGAAAAATTCGCCGTCAACGATTATTAGGCAGTAAATACAGTTTTTGTTCCCAAAATATATAACAAAATCTTATAATTATTATTTAATTAGGTTAAATTTTTATTATAATCGTAAGAAAACAAGACTTCTGAAAACCAAAAACACATTTTTTTCATATGTCCACATATTCCCATATGATTGTGTGAGAGTAAAGAGAGGCGACTATATTCTTATTCAGTTCATCCGTTCATGCCAAACGGATCCTATACCTAAGTATGCAAGTGCCTAGAACAAAGTCGTACCCCCGTCGCTCCGCGCCATTGCTGATATCTGTTATCACCTTATCAGCTGTTATTGTTGACATGATGATGGCCACAGAACACATATATGATGGCGGAGTGCTATGCTGTTTGTGAGAGGTGGGTTAATAGAGAAACGAGTTACTGGAATGGAAATGAATGAGGTTATGAACTCAAATTGAAAGAATGATTTAGATATCCTGAGAGATAGGAAGCAGGTTGTTAGAGAGAGGTGATTTACTGCAATGAATATAAGCTTAGGTTATTTAGACATGCTAAGAGAACGAATAAGGACAGGATGACACAAAGGATATATAATATGGTTGAGAGAAGAGGTTCTCATTAATGGCGCGTTTTACGTAAAAGAAATCGAGGCGAGAGGGGATATATAATAGACATCAACTTTCTTTCTACAAACGGCAGACTAATGAAATAAAAAAATCTACTGGAAATGAATATTGCGTACTATAGAATGGGGGAAGTATCTCAAATTTATTACATACTTACTATAACATTTGCCTACTGAAATTTTGAATAAATTCTATCGCTACATGCGTGAATGTGTAATTTCCATGTTTTTCTATAAACCAAGCCTAAAGAAAAAATTGCTAATAATAGCTACCTTTAAAGAAAAAATCGGTTCCAATTACTGATTTTAAATAGAAAGAAAATAATGTTACAATTTCTATCAAATGCTCATGATTTAACTAACCTAAATCATTCCAGTAACTTATTTCAGTTATTTCTCTTACATACTTTCATCTTCTTCTTGGTTCGACTCAAAGCATCTAGGTATAAGTATATATTATGTTCGCCAGATGCCCCTGTCACTTGCGGTCTCCAGGACCTCTGGCTACTCCAACCATAGTCTCCCCTCGCTTCTATCTCTCATTGTGTCTTAATCACCTCTTTAACAACCTGGTTCCTGTTCCTACCTCTCAGGATATCTAAATTACTACTACTACTATACCCTCACGCCACGTCCCTTGCAGGGTAGGCAGAGAGGACAGAGCGCCAGACATCCCTATCCTTACACACACTCTTAGCTTCCGTCACACTCATACAGTTTGTCATACACACTCTCCGATTTCTTTTACTCAAAACGCACCCATCCTTGAGGATCTGGTCGACATGATCGGTCCAGTCCAGTCTCGGGCGGCCGCGCTTCCTCACACCTCTTCGTTCACTCAGATATATCTTTTTTGTCATCCTTCATTCTCTCAACATGCCCAAACCATCTTAGTTTGTTCACTTTCATTCTAGTTACAACACCAGTCCTGCAGTCACTCATTTCCCTAATAACCTCATTCCTTATCCTATCTCTCAGCGTTTTCCCACACATTCTTCTTAGCGACCTCATTTCCACTGCATTCAGCCCGGATTCATCCTTCTTCAGCCATGTCCAAGTCTCGCTTGCATACATTAGGGTCGACACCAAGACAGCATTGTGCGCTAGCACTTTTGCTTTCATAGACACATTGCTACTAGCAACAATCGGACCGAGTGCACCATTCGTCCTAGTTCCGGCCAGCTTCCTTCTTTCAATGTCTCCATCTCAGCGTCCATCTCTAGTAAATAAGCTTCCCAGATATACATACTCATTCACTTGCTCCAGACAGTCATTACCAACTTTTATCTTAAAAAAAAAAATAATCTTTATTGAAAAGAAAACATATCTTCCAAATGGCGGGTTTATTGCCGTAGGCAATATCTGCCAACCAACCATTTTATCATACAATTTGTCCTTACTTCCTCTATCTAAATTACCTAAACTTATTCATTTTCATTCTAGTAACTCACCTCATTCCTATATCTGTCTTATCCACACATTTTCTCATCTCCACTGCATGTGTACCTATATGTTCTGTATCTACTGACATACATGAATATAGGTAAGCAGTGCGTTATTACAATTAAAGTAGCTTGAATATCCATAGCTTGTCTTCTGAGGCACTTCGATACCTGAGCTCTCACGAACTTAATCTCTGACTCTGGGCACTCCAACGCCATATATTAAAGTAGATAGTCTTAATAGATTAAAAGTAAAATTTCTCCGTATACAAGTTTTATCCACTTGGATTACGCAGCACTTTCTGAGGCCACCTTCGATAGCCCCACCACTGGTAATTCCATGTTTCCAAACCTCAAATGTTCTTCCAGGTTTGTTCTTAAAATGTGATAGCGATGGCAGAAAAGACTACAAAGGTTGTTGTTTCAAATGAAAAGAGAAACATGATCATTCCATGAATAAGTATATTTAATAGTAAAGGATGTAGAAAAACATACATATTGTACACATTTTACATACACACAATTTATAAAATAAAAGCAAAGGCCATATTGTAACTTCATACAACAAGTCGACATAAATAAAATAATTATTGTTGAAACATTCCAACTTCTCAATATAAAAAAACCATTTATACATATGAACATAATTTATAAAACTAAAGCAAAGGCCATATGAAACCAAATTGTAACTTCATACAACAAGTCGACATAAATAAAATAATTACTATTGTTGAAACATTCCAACTTCTCAATATAAAAAAAACCATTTATACATATGAACATAATTTATAAAACTAAAGCAAAGGCCATAAGAAACCAAATTGTAACTTCATACAACAAGTCGACATAAATAAAATAATTACTATTGTTGAAACATTCCAACTTCTCAATATAAAAAAACCATTTATACATATGAACATAATTTATAAAACTAAAGCAAAGGCCATAAGAAACCAAATTGTAACTTCATACAACAAGTCGACATAAATAAAATAATTACTATTGTTGAAACATTCCAACTTCTCAATATAAAAAAACCATTTATACATATGAACATAATTTATAAAACTAAAGCAAAGGCCATAAGAAACCAAATTGTAACTTCATACAACAAGTCGACATAAATAAAATAATTACTATTGTTGAAACATTCCAACTTCTCAATATAAAAAAACCATTTATACATATGAACATAATTTATAAAACTAAAGCAAAGGCCATAAGAAACCAAATTGTAACTTCATACAACAAGTCGACATAAATAAAATAATTACTATTGTTGAAACATTCCAACTTCTCAATATAAAAAAACCATTTATACATATGAACATAATTTATAAAACTAAAGCAAAGGCCATAAGAAACCAAATTGTAACTTCATACAACAAGTCGACATAAATAAAATAATTACTATTGTTGAAACATTCCAACTAATATACATAATATTATTTCTCAATAACATAACAACATACACATATTGTTCATCAATACAACTTCTGAGGATTAGAATCATCCACAATAAATTTATTTATTTACACTTTTGGTGAACAGGATACAGAGGCATGTTAACATTGCGATTATAAATATTATACATAGCGATTATAAATCATAACATTTGTTCACTAGGGGGAGCTTATCGTAGTACTGCGATCTCTACCAGCGAAGCCCATTATTATGTACATACATATTACAGATATCATAAATCACTCGTTGACGGGTGGATTGCCTTTAATTAATATTACAGATATCCATAAAGATAACAAACAAGATAAATAAACAAATTTCAGAATATATCAACAATATTTGTGATCATTTGAAGGACATGTTGACACATAGAGGTCTGTCGAAAGAAAATTATTAATGTTCGATAATTCCTTTTCTGTAGGCCTTTTCAAAATTGATTTTCTTTTTTTGTTAAATTTTTTTGTGGAATGGAATCGTAATTGAGGATCTATAACTCTTTTGTTAATACTCCCACTCTGTTTTGATGTTGATGCCAACATGTTGAAATTTAAAGATGGCATTTCTGTCAAATTTTTAACAATTAACAAATGGTAACAAATTTGATTGATGATGGAACTATTCATCTTACTTAAATCTATATTCGAAAGGTTATTTATCGCATCTTGCAAAAGAGACTCTTGGTCCTTTTGAGGGTTTGCATTTGATATGCAGGTCACCAAATTATCAACGGAATTGTCACTATTGATGGCATCAGGAACAACATTACCCTCACCACATAAATCTGTATTATTAATAACTACAAAATGTATGTGTTTACATATAGAATAATTAATATTAAAATCAGGGCAAGAGCAAGAGAACATATGTATGCATATTTTGCAAGTACTACATGTAACGTTACAGCACTTTTCTGCTAAAATTTTATGAATTGTATACGATTCCCCCGTGTCCTTCCTTAAGGTGTATATTTCATCATTACATTGAATGCTGTAATTAGCCATTATAGCCTCATTGTGCCTTTTGAATATTTCTCTATGTTTAGAGGTGATTTTACCCTTTGTAAGCTTAATGATTCTCTGTACGCATTGATCTTTGCGATATTTCAGAATCACATGCAAACCCCTATCTAATCTTTTAACGGTTTTCCGTTCCAAGTAAAAATGTTTTACTACCTTATGCATGGCCTCTAAATGCATGTTGGTATTTATGTTACAACCTGTCCTGAAGCAATATGCCCATTTTTTGCACTTGTGGGAATAATGGGTTTGGAAATACTTCCCAAATGCTTCTGTATCTTTGTCCTCCAACAAAAACATAACAAATTTGTTTAATGAAGAATCAAACATATTCAGGTCTGTATTTTGTTGTAAAACCTTTAACATTTTATACACATTGTCACGTTTTTCGAGAACAGTAATTTTATTTAATTGACTCTTCCACGCGTGGTCCACGTGCCATGAACAGTAGAGCACATGTTCCACTTGTCCCATCACAGTGGTCCAAGAGTTATAAAAAGCATCTTCAAGGTCCGACATAAAAGTTTTGGGTTGAAGATGCCCTATACTTGATTTAATTACCCTGAAGAATTTTGTATAAACGTCTGTGGTTTTGCGATTGGCAAACATGAATGCCACTGGGAAACCCTGATGAAATTCATCTATTATCATCAGCGTAGTCAAATCGAAATCATAGCCATTGAGGCCGTGAGTCCCATCTATAGCAATGATGTTGTGACCAAACTGCCTACACATCTTCTTCTGAAAGGAATTCATAATAATTAGGCAAAAATCGTTGTCCTCAAAATTTTCCATCTCCTCTCCTTGTTTTTTGTAAAACAACACCTCATTGTCATCTCTGCCTTGACACTCCTGCACCCACAGGTCTACAGAAATTGCGTCGTTTTCATGCTTTTTGCCATCTTGGATATCGACGTTGAATCGTTTTTTAACATTAGCGATGTCTTTCGATGTTAATAAATGAAGACGGTTAAGGTGCTCACCAATGTTGTCTCGTGCTGAGTCCAAAATTCTAAAACACAAGAGTTGAGAACAATATATTATTTTTATTGTACCTATAAAGTTTATCACCTAAAACATAAAAAACTAAAAAGGCAAACGAATCTACAAGTCATTTGCCAATAACTAATAATAAACGAGCATTCTTGTTAGAATGACTAACTCCACATGTATTTTTATTAAAAAAACTACTTTGCCAAGCAGGTAAGCATGCACCTATGAAGAAAATCAACATGTTTCAAATTTACGTCCAGTATGGCCAGCAACTATGTAGGATTATTATGTTGTTACAACACTAAATGAATAAATGCTTACTTTGTTGGCCTTACACCGCTGATCAGTTTTGATGCAACAGTCAATTTTTCGTTATTCGTCAATCGTATGTGTTGCAGATCTCTCCCGTGTCCATAATGGATTGTTTGCCAATAAACACACAATTTTCCATTTTCTTTATGGACCACTATTTGGCTCGTACAAGCGTTTTCCATCTTACAGGAGCCTTGACTTTTCAGTAATCTCTTGTACACGGTTCCTTTTTCTCTGCTCTTCTGGCCTACAAATTTATTCACAATTAAACATTCACAAATACAAAAAAATGTACGCTAGCACACAAGACTGTCCTGGTGCCAACACTACTTATAAATCAGAGACAATAGTATATTAGAGTGTAACAAGTATGGCAGGATGTCTGAGAAATGTCATATGGGCATGGGTACACATTTATAAGATCTGTGTGCGACTTATCCTCATATGTGGTAGGAATTAAGGTGGCATGGTCAAGACTAAAAAAAAGGATAGATTATGCGTAGGTGTCACCACATACAAAAAGAATGTGTATAGGTGGGATATAAGGGCGGAGGAGGATGTCTCCTGCAAATGCAACGAGACCCACACTGACGAGCACCTCCTTGTCTATCGAGACATGCTAGTGAGGTGCGATGCGAGGGACCTGATGATGGTCACTGACAATGCCGTTACGGCTGCTGTTTTCTGGAGTAGGGTGAGCTAAGACCCAGAAATGAATGAACGACAAAAAATGATTGAGGAGTAATATATGAGACATAGATATGTAAATGACTGGATGTGGTGTAAACTGGATGTCATACAAGTAATCAAAATAGCTAGATTACGCTGGGCTAGCACACAATCGGAATGAATGGAGTAGAGGAAGTCTCTCGACTCAGCCAGGGTCCACCCACGACTGTTGTGCTGATGATGTGTATCTGGTGACAAAAGATACATCAAATTTCGACAAACCTCACACTTTACAACTGAACAAAATTATTGAACTTACTTTTTAAGCTGCGATTGCAGTAATACAATGATGTTTTTCCAGATGTCGATTTATATACGTACTTTGCAACATTTTCCTCTTCAATTTTTGCCTTCCATTGTTGAAATTCTGAAAGAAGACGAAATACAATTGTTACTTATTAAGGTATAGTACGATGCTTTTGGACCATGCAGCACATCTTGTGTGATTGCTCCATACATGCTGCCAAACGATAAATAAATAGTGCTTTTGGATACATAGATTGGGGCTTAACCATTCATTAAACTCCTTGTTGTCTGCAAAGTAATGGGTTCTGGGATTTATTTCGACTTCGAATATAGAAAAATAGGCTCAACAGGATGGCTGGAGCTGCAGTCTGCTTTCTGTGGGGCCCTCAACTGATAAATTAACACACTATTATTATTATAGGTATTTCATCTTAGAATAAGAAACTATGAGCTTACCATCAAAACTTCCAAAAGAAAATTCGAGATATTCAAATTTTAAACCATGTTCTTCGGTTAAATGGCTGATGAGTTTATTATTATTTTTAAAAGAACTGCCGCACGCGTCTTCCAAGCACTTGAAGTTGCTTGGCCTACTGCCTTTGCTTTTACCCGCGTGTCCACTGGAATTCGATAAATTTTCACTCGACATAATTAAATGCAGAATACACAGAACACCAATTAAAGATCGTTTCACAGAGAACACGATAAACACAATGTAAGAGAATACTGTTTTCTTTCAGCTAAGATAATACAACTTGATTTCACGCACGAGCAACACGCCACCACGCTATCGGTACAACAGCAACAATGGCTGACAATCAGTGTTGCCGTTTTGAAATTAGCAAAACTACTAGATTTTTTGTCAAAAAATACTAGAAAATACTAGATGGAGGTCGACAAAATACTAGAAAAATACCAGATAATTTTTTTGTCGACCTTTTTTTTTTTTTTTTTTTTTTTGGTCCTCCGCGACAAAATGTCACTGTTCTGTGAAAATACGTCGACGGGGGGGGGGGGGGGGTCCCTAGGAAAAGTGACTCTTGGAAAAAATTGACGACCTTTTTTTTTTTTTTTCGTCGCCAGCTAAAAAAACGTCACAAAAAATTTGATGACGGGGGGGGGGGGGGGGGGAGAGAATTCTATAATTTTATGTTTTATAAAAATTTTTAATCGTGCTATTTTCTTTTGACCTTGACGACAAAAAATTTGACGAGCGGGGGGGGGGGGTTTAATAAAATGAATAAACCACCAACAATATATTCACATTTTTTCGTTCATTCTTTACTGATTTCTGAACGAAATTTGAAAGCGTAAGAAATTTTTGTTGCAAAGTGCCGGAAAATACTAGAATTAGGTCTAAATATACTAGATTTTGATCAAAAATACTAGAATATACCAGATTTTCGGAATATACTAAAAAAATACTAGATTTTTCAAAATGCCTCAAAAAATACTAGTTTAGTATTAAAAATACTAGAAACGGCAACACTGCTGACAATGGCTTCCGCGACGCAAGCTTCGAGTAAAGCCGGTAAAGCGACGCCAGCCTGACTTTATTCATGAATGTGTATGTGTGTGTGGATCGCGCGTGCGCATTAGCATTTACGGCGGGCTTCATAGCTTATCGTGCTTGTACTCTACTATCGCAGGCTTCGCGACAACACTGATCATAGATTAGATGACGATGACAGCACTGACAGCTCGAGCTCTTTGTTTTCATTGTTTTCAACAACTTTTCATCAAAGATTATACTATACTCTTTTCATTTTTCAATAAAACGTCAATGAAAGTCGGCTGGACGGGTCGTGTTGTTTCGTTTTAAAGTTTTAATTGTAACAACATAAATCCATATAATTTGTGACTGATGGGTTGGTGTGGACGTCAACCGTTGTGCAAAAATATTTTATTTTTTACTAGAATTAAATTTATCATTTGTGTATAAAACATGCCTCAAATTGAATCTGGCAATAGGTATTCGCTAGCGGTAAGATTATACTTATGTATTGCCAGTTAATAATATGTTGCATCTGTTTTCTATAGCTACATAGTAGCTACAAGCGGATGATTCAGTCTGTGACGATAATATGCCCCTATTGCTGTTGTTATGTTGGTGTGGTACTTGTTGTATAGTAATGCAATGATGTCTAGGTATCTTAGTTTCCAATATGACTCTCATGTAGGGTTGCCACATGTCCGGTTTACTGACTGGGATTGTCACCGGTTTTAAGCTTGCTTCTTGTCCTGGTGTCCCGATCAAACCTTCTTTCCCAATCTGTCCCTCAATGATGAGGATCGTGACCTTCATGTAGTATTTCTCTCAGCAGTCTGGCCCACGCTGCACTGTATTCAATGTGCCCAAAGAAACTAAGCAATCTCTTCAAACACACTGCTGACAAACGAGTTATAATGTGTAGCTCAGATAAGATTGACGCATTCATTCTTCTTTCGTATTTCGAAAAATTTGTATATTTTTAGTGTTTTCATCATTTTGTTATATTTTTTACAGTTTATACACAAAATAAGGATGTAAGAAAACAAAAGAAGTTACATACCTATTAGTGATTCTAAAGTTTTCGATTTAAAACTATTTCCCTCCCCCTTCATATTTTTTTTTGTGGTCGAGGTCAACAGTCTTGAACCTCAATAAGTTTCAAACATCACTTTTAGAGTTTGCAAAATCTACCTTACTCTCATGAAAACAAGATTATTTGATTATAATAGTTATGGTTATACATACATTGATAAGATTTTTGTTAGTCTTGACTTTATGTTTTCTTTTCTGAATTACACCAATGTTTATTTTTTTTTTATAAATATTTAATTGTCTTAATATTTTAATGGATTTTCAGGTTGGTTTGGTGTTTATTTTTAACATAATAGTGGGAACTGGGGCTCTTACTTTACCCGCAGCATTTTCAAAAGCAGGATGGCTTCTGGGGACTGTATCCATTTTGTTTTTGGCGTTTGTCAGTTTCATCACAGCAACTTACATAGTAGAGTGCATGGCATGTGCTAATGCCTTAATCAAATGGAGAAATATAGATTTACCACGAACCAGAGTAAGTCAATCACTATAAATATATTCGTTTTGTGTTGTAGTCCGTGTAATTAAGGATTTTGCCTTACAAGTGGAAAAGTATTTCTGATTTTTATATATGTTATATAGGTTGGTCTTGTGGTTCAGAATCCAAGTTTACAACCTCCCCACCCTTGTGCGTTCACTAGGGCGAGCCAAAAAATGACGATGTCCAGCTGTTTTTCAGTTTAATGGCTATAACTTTTTACAGGTGCACCCTAGAGAAAAAAGATTGAAGTAAGAGTTCGTATAACTTTGTTTTTTTATTGAGTTTTTTCGTAGTGTTATTATTTAAAAAGTTACGCATCGTCCAAAATATCATATGTAAAAAAAAAAAACTGTTATTTTACAATTTATGTAGGAAGTCAAGTTAAGTTAACTCAAGTTATACTGTAAGTATTCAGTCTATAACCCTTCAAAACAATGTAGCTCCATTATATTGAATGTTCTACAACTTTTACTAATGTCATTTTCCTTTACAACCTACCGCTACGGAAATATAATAAGAAAACTTCATAAATGTGGGGAGGTCGCAAACTTGGATTCTGAACCACAAGATCGACCTATATAATATATCGTACGTCTGTTATCACATTGTGTATTAGCATGTAAGTACCACTTTGTTAACATAACCTGTACCTGGACTGGCGCTAAGGCAACAATAGTCACTGTTAAGCTGGTCCAGGTCTTTTTTTTTACTTTATTAAATAAAATAAAATAAATATCCAAAAATGAGAGATACTTCTCCACTTGTAAGGTAAGATACCATTTTCATTCTTAGTTCAATGGACTATTGGTTTTATATTAAAACATTTACTACAACCCGTCCAACACTTAGACTATTTTAAAATTGATTAATAAACTTTGGAGCTTATGTAAGAGATTATAATTTTGTCCTACTTTCACTTTATATAATTTTTTAATGTCGATTTCACAATGATATACGTGCGTAAAAGAATTGGGATATTATGACATCATTGTGATTATTATTGTGTTGTTTGATTGAAGTCAATCCAAGCCGATGCAGCGGATGAGGTACATAGCTCGGATGAAAACACTCCATTGAATCAAGAGAATTCTCATTATAATGGCAGTGAAGAGAGACTTGTGTCGCAGGACCTTTCATCCAGATATTATCATTTAGACACTAAAGTGGAACTGGGGGAAATGGCAACCATGTTATTCAGTAAACCTGGCAGAATAGCATTCTATACAACAATTATTATATATCTGTATGGAGACCTGAGTATATATTCTGTTGCAATATCCAAATCAACTATGGATGTTATTTGGTAATTATGCTTATTGTGAAAATATTTATTAGAACAATAGTACTACCACATACACACTATCATTATTTATAGTGAATCATACAAACTTATATTGTGTTGTATGTTGTGTTTGTATTGGCATGAACTGTATACACATCATATTATTATCACTATGTTTGTAACAGATTCGCAAACATGTACTTGTATCACTATTTTGTGTACATGATTCAAAGTTCATTGTGGATATAATTAACCGTATAAAAATTATAAACAAATTGTTAAGTTGATATTCCCTGTATGACTAATAGAGAAGTACTTCCAACATGATGATAATGTAATGTATTTATGTAAGTTGATTATTTTGTTGCAGTGATTACACTCCAGATAATAGTTCATCCAATGCTCTTCCATTTGATTTGCCATGCTTCAATGCTTCCTCTCTTCATCCTCACTTACTCTCTATGACTAGACAAAAAGTGTACAGATTGGTTCTGTTAAGTTTCATGGCAACTCTCGGACCCTTTGTATTCTTCAATGTACAGAAGACTAAATATCTCCAATTATTCACTACTATTATGAGATGGTTAGGTAAGTTTAGTAAATATGTAACTGAACATTTCCCAGTATATTATTAAATGCGTTGCGTTGTAATGTACAGGCTTTGAATTTCCTTTCAGCTTTTATAATCATGATCACCCTCGCTGTTCGTATACTGGTGAGTGGAAGCGGTACTAAAGGGAATCCCCCAGTGGCTGATATGAGAGGCATTCCTGCTCTGTTTGGCTCCTTTGTATATTCTTTTATGTGTCACCACTCCATTCCTGGAATGATAGCACCCATCAAGTCTAAGAAGTCTTTGGGAGTATTCCTTTCCCTAGATTTCTTTCTTATAACAGTGTTTTATTTGTTGTTGGCATTAACCGGAGTGTTTGCCTTTGCTAATTTAGAAGACTTGTATACATTAAACTTCATCCCTTCTAGTGAAGATACATTCTTTATGAAAATGATAGATTATTTCCTAGAACTCTTCCCAGTGTTTACACTGACTACAACGTTTCCAGTATTAGCTATTACATTAAGAAATACAATACAGAATATGGTTTTAAATATGTCCCGTTTGTCTTCCTATAATTTATTTTTAAGAAGGATTTGTTTTCCCTTAATAACAATAATTCCTCCCATAATAGTGACTCTGTTCCTGGAAGACATTACAATGTTAGTGAGTTTCACAGGATCCTATGCTGGAACAGGAATTCAGTATTTAATTCCAACTTTCCTTGTATTGGCTGCAAGGAAGCAATGTAAGAATTTGTTTGGACCTACTCTAACAAATCCATTTGAAAGTCCATTCCGACATATGGTGTGGGCAATGTTTATAATTATCTGGTCAGTTATATGTGTTATATTAGTATCTTTACATTTCTTGGAAAAAAATGCTGATCTTGAATTTTAAATCCTATTGATATGATGCTATAATAATATATGGTGTAAGGAGTAGGATTCTCAGTTTTGTTTTGTATAACTTTGGTTATTGTACTTGTACCCAATTTGTTGCAAACAGAAAACATTTGCAGAAGTGTTAACATTGGTTCATTAAATGTATTACTTGATTGATGTTGGTGGTACACTGATATTACATATTTTGTACTAATATATTCTTAAGCATAACAATGGATGGACGATTTAAAACATTAGGTAAACAATTCAAGTCCTGTCCTCAATATCTTTCAATCT
This sequence comes from Ceraclea dissimilis, assembly GCA_963576895.1. Lineage (NCBI taxonomy): Eukaryota > Metazoa > Arthropoda > Insecta > Trichoptera > Leptoceridae > Ceraclea > Ceraclea dissimilis. Next base: position 14,950,692 of record OY756361.1, on the reverse strand, counting down.
CTCCGTAAAATATATATCACTAGTTTTATTTGTTGTAGATTACTATTAATAATAATTACTATTTTTATTGTTATTTACACACTGTGACTAAGATATTGTACTTTATAATTTATGTAGTGGAATCTGTCTTGTGCAGGTAATAAATATTAAGCGTACTTATGTCATTTTACTTTTCGGACTTATAAGCCAATATTATCTTGTTATAAAAGTCAAAGGTGTGCTCGCTTTGGTACTTGTTTTTATATAGAATTACAATGTTTCACTTTTAAAATAGACTTCCTAGGATTAGCCAGATTTTCTTGTGTAAAAATTTTGTTTCTGTTTTTGTATTACAAAATGTAGAAGTGGCAATGTTATTTTATATTTGTTCACCTGCATAAAGAATAAGACTGATTAATATCTCTCTGCACTAAACTAGTTACTAAGGAGTCCGTCAATTAAATAAATAAACATATTGTACATATATATGTATATTTACTACAGTATAATGTCTTTTATTTCATAACCATTTATATAAATTGTCTGCCATTATAGTACACAACAGTAAATATTAATATATTTTTTTCAATAGCAAAGTGATGATATTATTTATATAATTTAATAAATCAATAGCGGGAATAAATGTTTTATAGAGGGTAGTGAAAATATAGCAATTATATTATTTGGTGTCTGTTATAATAGACCTTCATTTTATATAATTTGAAGACAATACTACATATTTACAAACAGTAGATAATATTTAGTGTTAAATGTTTTCTCGTGGAAATGTGGTGTTAAATTGTAATTACACAAATATACAAATACTATAGAAGTACATATTTACATCTATTTCAAATATCTTACAATGTTGTATGGTGATGTTGAAATTAACCAACTTGGCAAGTATCTCAGGTTTCCATATTTCAGAGATAATGTTTTATTTCAAGCAATAAGTTGATCTTATAACTGGTAGATTTATGAAGGTAATGCAAACAAAATGATATTTGATGTTTCAACATGAGTGTGGATTTCTATTTTATTTTAAAGTTACTTAAGACCCCTGAGTTCGTGGGCAAGTCATTTTAAGAAGTTACACCAAATGCATATTTTTTATTCTACACTTTACACGATTTTAAGTGAAAACTAGGAAAGGCTATTCCATGTGATCTTTTATTATATCCTTGACTCGCTCCAACTATTCACTCCTTCAAAAATAAACTGAAGCACCTCTATCTTTCTCAAAACAATTCCCATCAATAACTCCTTCTTTTCCTATTATCCCATCCCCTCCACTATCCCCATACCTTTTTATATGTATATATTATATGTATTTTTATATGTTTTTTTTTTTTTTTTTTTAAAAATGAATCTGGGTTTATCGAAATAAACCCAAATACATCTTTGTACACTTCACAGAAAGCTTAAAAGCTTGTGTTGTGAAGTGGAGTAGGTCGGGGATTGAACCCGCGCCCACTGGATTAACAGTCGAGCGCGTTACCAACCAGGCTACCGACCACCTCAATGTTTACTGTATTTATTTTTCGTTTTTGCATATATATTTCTTTGATATGTTGTAAATATCATTATAACTATTTAATTTTAGACATTAGGTACATTTTTGTACGCACATTTTGTTTTTTATTATTTTGTCAAGTGGTTGGTTGGCATATATTGCCCATGGCAATAAACCCGCCATTTGTTTAATGCATGTCATTACTTCAATAAAGTTTTTATTTATTTATTTATTTATTTGATAAAAGTAGTGTCTTCATAGCCGCTGAGTTTAGGTAAGTAAGTATTAACAATTACAATTGGAAAAAAAAATGAATGACACCACAAGTAATGTGACTTAAAATAAAATAATGAAAAGATGTTAAAGACAATATTACATTATTTATTATCATAAAGTGAGCAGCTGTTTTGTAAATATATTTAAATTTGATATATTTTGTCGTCAATAACTAGATATATGTAATTTAATACTAAATAGTTGTCTTATTTTAGGCTTTCTACAATGTGAAGCATTTATATTACATATTATAAACAGCCTGAACTGAATATACAACGATACATGAGGCACATAGTAAGCATAATATTTTAAAATTAGCATGATTATATACAGTAAAAGGGCATTTGTTCAAAATTAGACAAAAAATTCAACTTTGTAATATCAATTACAACAAATATTTATATATACTCAATCTCGAATATTATTTACTTATAAAAAATCAACCACCAATGAAACTGCACAACAATGGTCAATTATTCTCTCAATCACACAACATCCTCTATGTCAGGCACATACAATATCTAACTAGTGCAATTTTCAGATTCTTACGTTTCACCGGACGGACACAATCTTTTTTATACAATTATATTCTTTAATTCTGAAAGTATTCACATTCATTGTAATGCACAGACATCAAATTAAATTATTCACTTACACTTAATCATAATTACATCATCTCTTTCAGCTAACCAATTAAGTGTCATAAGGAATTTTATTGTACAACAATATGAATCAAAATTATTTCACAATATATTACGATTATATTTATTTATTTATTATAATACTCATCCAAAATTAATATTATAGAATATATTTTATCATAAAATTGTTATATGTTCATGTAAATATAAAATTTGCCCATAATATCCTATAAATATAATATGCAATAGTTCTTCTTGACTAGATAATATTATTCTACGTTTAGATAATTAGATTATATAAAATAAAACATCTTAAAAATAATTTATAATAAATAAATAATACAAGAAATTGTGCTAGCATTAAGTTCTATTAGAGATGTTTGATGACAGAATATAGGTTTGATATTTTACTGCCAACTTTGATAGGTATAATATAATCATTGGACGTAGTATTTTATTGCGCCATGTATTCACAAGTGATGCCTTCTTCATGTCCGGCACACTCAATACACGGGTGGTGGATGGAGTCCCATATTCCTGGTCCACAACGCTGACAGAGGTTCGCTAAGGAACAAGGGATCCTTACCAGTTGTCTGAATTGATGAAGTAATCCTCGAGCTTTGCGTAGAATCACTTGTCCATCCATATACATTGCTAAAATTAAAGCGCTACATTAACACATAGTGCCTATTGCTATAGGTATATCTGGTAATATTATTAACACCTGTATTTGTATATTGTATTTGCATAGCACTGTAACAGCACACATGTATCTATAATAACAAAAAGTATTTGTGAACAATACCTAAAGAACTGAAGTACAGCAACATTTCGTCAGTCCTTAAGTCTTGCGCTATAACATCATCAGCGTACACTGCTATGATGGCTAAACACAGGAATAGATGGAAATAATCTGTGAGATAGTTGGCCCAGCAGGCCTCCCACATGCGAAGCGCTACAGCTTCTGTAAATTCTCTCTTGAAACATCTGAAAGCAACTCACAATGTAACAATAGAAGTACCTAAACAATTTTATACGAAGCTATCAAATGTTAGTTCAGTATACTTACAACAGAATCCATCTATGGCAAAACAACAATTCCAGTGCATCCACATGTTTCTTCAAATGATTGTAGAAATGTGGCAGCATAACTCTAATAAGTTCTCTAAGGTAACTCTGAAAAGATGAAATGGTATGTAACAGGTATGTAACAGGCCAACAGGGACTTGGATACATTAGGTAGAATATTTGCTATATTTTTGTACTGTTAGACAGGTGACAGACTGTCACATTGTTTACTAAATTAGTGAATATAATCTACTTATTATTATTTTCTTACAAGGTTAATATCCATATCGTTATCAGTTGGTGTGCAGACAAATATAGTCCTTTGCATGAGCCCCACAAAACACCAAAAGGCATCAGCTTCATCATTTATTTCACAAAGTACTGGAGCCAAGAGATCACTCATGCCTTGAGTATATCTGAAATAATCAAATTGGTTTTACAAAATAATACTTCTTCCTACTAAGTGTACGTCCTAAATTTATTTATTGGAGCGCATAAATTTTATAGATAAATTGATCAATACATATGCAAAATGTTTAATAATATTTTTAATATAGGTACTTTACTCACCCTAGTCTAGTGTTGAAAATAGCGTAATTAAGTAATATATTTTTCATAATTTCAACATTTGGATTATCATCTCCCGCATAAAATGGATTCCCTCTATCAGTTCTCACAACATCTTTCTCTACAACACATTGTACATTTTTCCAGAAGTTTGCTTGCTCTTCGGCACTCATTCCGTGTAAACGTTTTTTGTTGAATTCTTGATATTCTTTTCTTCGAATGTCAGCTAAGTTTGCTCTCTCCTTGTAGGTTGAATTGTTTGGGTAACAGTGAAGTAAAAATGGCCATACAAACGAGCGCAGATCCTTTTCCAGTCCACCGAAGAACACTCCTTTCCTTAAAGTTAAATCATCTTCAAGTTGTCCATCCGAATTTAGTAATGAACTGAAGAACATTTCTGTTGTTATTTTAACTACACTTCCCTCTTCAGGATGTAGTTCTGACTTTTGAACCTCAGGTCTGCATACCATAAAATGGCGATATGGTAGATTTGGTTCATCGCATCCTGTAAAATAAGAAAAAGTTATTTCTCTTCTAGTAAAATGTCTTGTAAGGTTATCTGTGTTTGGGAATATCATAATACCTGGTGTAAGCTTGATGTTGTGAAGTAATGAATGCCACTGATGAAGAACTTGCGCTAGTCGATCCAGCCCACCATGATGAAAGTGCAAGATTTTGTATTGAGACTCCCGAGAGGCTACCACAAGTTGGCCACACGTACACGACTCATCACTGAAGAATAGTCTCAGTGATCTCATCTGACTCAAATCCACTGAGAATCTGAAAATTATAAGCTTATGTTTAAAACTCGTTAGAATCCACTATGATTCTATTAAGAATGCTACGTATTCTACTGATTGGCTGTACCCTGTATTACTAGGTGCTACGATTTTGCCTATCGCCTGGTAGCTAACGATAAATTGTATACTTTTTAATCTAAGTATATCTCTCATAAAAGCCTACTTGTTTTTTTTAAACACTGGATGATTTCATTAAGAAAATTTTACAGTCCTTCCCTACTTATACCTAAAACTTCGAAACTGCATGATCTGAGGGCCCTGGTGTTTACCCCCCCCCCTCCCCTACGCTACGCTACAGCTGGAGGCCTATAAGACATGATCTGACCTTTTTAGAAAATCGACTCCTGCTATATAAATAAAACAGTAAAGATTTGATTCAAGCACTGATCGTATACTGTTAGTTACTGAATTCATAGGTCATGCTGTCATAAAACACGGAAGGAGTCCATAATTTAAATTTCCCTTGTACCTAATAAGACTGGAAAAGAGAAAAAAGCCGAGAAAATTGTAGAATGTCTGCTTATTTTTTGCATTATGTAAGTATCGATGTAAAAAAGATTTCGATTTTTTTCAAAATATATCAAAAAGTAGGTAAACTTTTAAATGTTAGTTGAGCGCAGTATGACGAAAAATATTTTGATTAGGTACTTCAATAATCTAAGGTTGAGCAATTATTCCCGTTCCGAATGTCAGATTAATTTTACGCAAAGAGAATGTCGTGTTTTTTTTTATAAATAGCGTAATACAGGTGAGAGTAGGTGTTTATTTTATGTTTATCTCAGCAATTCACTCGTGAGCGAGTGATCTACGAAGGTAGGTTCTCAGTTTTTATAAATATTTTACTCACCTACGGCACTTGGGTTGAGATTTCCTGTGAACTACCGGAGATGCAGTCGCACTTTCCGGAAATGTAAGATTGTGTTTTAGCGCCAAAAATTCGGGAGTCGACATCCAGTTGGGGTTGTTCTCATCACACGAACTTAATGAAAGAGACCTGCAGAATTTATCGGTCATTTGCCCTTCAGGTGTCAACTCCAAGTTTTCTATAGTAGGATTTGCTATCGTTATGTTTACAGATGTCATGGAGTGGGATCTCGTACATTTCTCGACTAAGGAACAAGTTTTACTGCCCTCTGGAATTAATGGCCGTATCTCCAGATCCAAATCATAATCTTTTTTGTTTTGATTATTCATCGTGGAATATTCGCTATCATTATTTACTTTCATGTCAGCCGAATGAACACTGTTTTTGTCAGAATTCGAGCTAATGCTGACTGATTCTGAATTGTCGCTAAATGCACTTCCGTTGTAAGTGGAGTTCTTTTTATTGTTACTTATCTCACAGACTACTTGACTTTTATAGTTCTCTGGGTACGTGAATTTGTTATCTAACTGTTTTTCATCCATTTTCAAAGCATTTTGATCATCTCTTTCTCCTAATTGTCCACTGTTTTCCACAGTTGAAGGACATCTTTTTAAGGTTGAGTTAGGGATCCAATTCAGGAATAATGTCGGTCTTTTTACATTGTTATGTTGATCCGTGAATATTTTAGTATTTACCGTTAAATAACCAGGATAATGAATAACATCATACTCCTGCCTCGCGAATGTTGGTGGATGAACACATACATTATTTTTACAAAATAGGACTTCGTTGTCCACGTAATCCTCGAACTGTTTAGCCTCCGATTCTTCTCCTAGGATATAATTCGAAGCTCGTTTAAAAATATTAGTGATAGGCATTTTATGACTCGCGTACACTCTCATTTATAATTTAGTTTTCAATTTGACACTATATGGTAAATATATTTCCACAAAACGAGTAAAAATACAATCAGGCTCAAACATTGAAAGGAAAATATTGATCCACTAAGCTACAATTTACCTATCTCTTTCTCTCCTTACATCATTATCAACTTGGCGAAGTTTGCTTCCAACTTATAAATTGTAGGTACCTACCGTACGAAGGTAAGTTTTATTATTTATCTCCACATAAATAATATGCCACACAGACAAATTTATTATTTGGAGATGTAAATATATGTCGCACCTGAATAATACTACAATAACTGTAAACAAATATTTAATATTGTACGTGCGATGGTTTGTTTTCAAAATAATCTGTTATTGTCACAAAATAATAAATTTTCCTGTTGAATGAAAAGTTTTCTAGGTGTCGCTAGTATCGGTGGAGGAAGAGAAGCGCAGGCGCAGAGTGGTATACGCATGCGCGGGGGTACATATTTTTTGTCCCAATGAAGCACAAGCAATAGCAATCAGCTGTCACCTGAGTGCCCCGTTTTGGAGACAAGTGAATTCGGATTGTTTAATAAATTTCCCGTCGTTATGGCGGGTCAAAATTCCAGTTCGCAAACTGAATTTCAGCATTTTTATGAAGACGAAGTATTTAAAATTAATAAGAGAGGTCAGGTTGTCTTTGGGCTGGTCACGGAAAATTTTCAAGCACACTCCAGCGAAGAAGACACCGATGACGAATCAGTTCCGAAGAAAGGTGAAGTTCATGTTGTGTGGCATCCCTTAGGAGCTGAAAGTGTCATCTCTCCATCAGTAAGTGTACACAAGGTTGTTAATTAGTTAATGACAGTATAAAATATATAATAATATTGTTACACGCCAGATGACATGTTTACAGGTCGGTTTGGCGGATAGATCCTTGATGCCTGGAGATGTGGTGCGAAGGATGATCAAGGGCAAAGACACACAGAGAGGATACTGCAGGGATATTACTGTGACAGCTGCTGTACAAGTTGTTGGAACTAACCTCGTGCTCTCCTCAGTCCCTAGTGAGAGACTTCAACCATTGGAAGAATTCACTACAGATCTTGCAGTTTGCTTAGACTCATGGGTTGGAACCACCAAAGTATGTTTATAGTCTTGTGTTTATATCATGTACATACTTACTTTTTTAAGTAAAATATACATAGTTTGACGTGACAAGTTTAGTGGAGGATGGTTCAATGGATTAATGAAAATGTTTTTAATAAATTGTTGCAGATTGTACATAGTAAAATGCGTTTAGTTACTAGTGATGGATCTCGAGTAGAGTTTCCAGATATAAACCATTGCCTATTAGAAGATTATATTCAAAGAAGGCGTAGAAGTGCTCGGATGCCATTAGGTTCCACATACATTAGTGCACCAGACTTTTATCCTGGTCAGATTCTTACTGGACAACTCTGTATGTTAGATGAAGCCAATTGGTTGCATTGTACAAAGGAAATGAAAGCTGCTAGGAAACATAGAATGAGAGAACAAAAGGTAATAATGTTATATTCAGTAATGTGGATTATTATGATATATTTAACTAGATATCTTATATTATAATAATATATATAATATTGTTTCAGTTTACTGTTGAAAGTGTAGAGACAGAGAATGTTGGTGTCCAGTGGCAGTGTAGAGCTTTGGGCTCCGGATCACCAGGGCAGCCACGTTTTCTTGTTGACGGTGAAGATTTAAAAAGACTCAAATTACTCAATCTCTTTGAGCCATGTACACTGCAGTTAGGGGCTAGAAATTTCATTACTATTAATGAGGGAGACGTTTTTGTTAGCAAAGGACAGTGGAAGAAGGCACAAAGTATGTTGAAATTATTAATTCATTAGGATAATGTTGTTGCATTGTATATTTTTATTTTATTATTTTTATTCAATCTTGAAAAACCATACAGTCGACACAAACAATATATACAAAAAAACATCACCATTACCACCAGTGAAGGTTCTGCGAATTACCAATATTTTAAAAAGACAATGCAAAAGTAAATTAAGTAATGAAAATTAAAGTAAACCTAAGCAAAAATTATCAAATAGTAAAATTAATAAAAACAAACGCAAGACCAAGAGTCAAATCATAAAATCGAATAAGTGCATTTAATGTACATTTGATATTATTGTAGGTAAAGTATACAGAACTTTGAGGCGACAGACAAGACCTCCGAAATCTAAAGACTCAAAAGATAATCTCTCAAAGGAAGGCAGTACAAATACTCAGCAGGAGAACACCGCATCCAATAAAGTAACATTTCGAGTGTCGTGCAAAAGTAAAAGAAGACTCTCAATATTCAATAGAGAGAATAGATCTACATTTACAAACTTGCATAGTTCACAAGCACAATCTAATCAACTAGAGAAAATTCAGTTATCCAAAGGTTCTCTCGCCCAAGATTCTCACTCCAATATGGATGTGGATATAATGATTGTGAATGATGAGGCGAATGCCTTGAAGGTGGAATCTGGTGGTGATATTTCTAGTGTCCAATGTGGTGAAACTGTCTTACCAGATAATGTACACAAAGTCAATGGTGAATCAGTGGGGAAGGCACAGAGTGATCAAGTACATAATCTGGATATTCCAGATATGACTGTGAATGGTAAAATCACACCAGAAGACTCTTCTACACCATCGGGTACTCCTGAGAGACATAGGAAGCTAAGAAAGTCCAGAAAGTATGAGACACATTTTAGTTTTGTTTTAGATTATAATGAGATTAATTACACAATTTATTTTTCCTATTTTATTCCATTTTAGATGTCCTTGTAATACTGGCTCTAGTGACAGTTTGCCTGCAGTAAATGGAGATCAAAAGTCGTACAAGAGTCATAATGATGTTGATTCTGATAATTGGGACAGTTCAGATGATGTTACTAATTCTGATAGGTCTGTATGGTTTATTGTCAATAGTAGGGGCGAGTGATATTGATTCCTTCCCTCACTCTAACATTTATTTAATATACATTGCAGCTGTGCAACGTGGTCATCTCATTGTTCATCTAGTCCAAATAATTCTTGGCGTGGGAAACGTCTTCCGCAACTGGTTACCAAGTTCCTAAAAGGCAAAAGGTTGAAACGTAGCGCCCAAAGGGAGCCTTCTGTTGTGAAACCACGTGCGGGAGATCGTGTTGTTGTGGAAACATTGGTAACAACGAGTAAAGCTAACGTTGTGTGGCAGGTTAGTATTAGTATTGTATGAACCACGTCCACCTGTTATAATATTTAGTTACCATTACCATTGGGTAGTTAGATATGACAATCATGACACATTCAACTGATAACAATATTATGTTTCTACTCATTAAAAAGTTTTATTACATCGCTAGCACGATTTTGTGTTTCCATAGGATGGAACAATAGAGTTGGGTATTCCATCTACGGAATTGTATCCAATACACCATTTGGATGGACAGGAATGTTTCCCGGGGGATTTTGTAATTAGTGGCAGTGGATTACCATCCATGAGGGACTATGGAGTAGTGCAGAAAGTAGATCATTATGGAAGAACTGCTGTGGTCAAGTGGTTCAGGACGTATGCCAGTTGTCAGGAGCCTGTGTAAGATCAACTTGTATTGTAATCATAACATTTAAACAACTCATGGCTTTATTTCTAACAATCTTATTGTCGTAGAATCAAAGTATGTTTAATGTTATGTTTTCTGTTTAAGCCCTCAACTAGTATCTGAGAGTGAAGTGAGTGTGTATGATCTCAAGGATCATCCTGATTTCCAATATAGACCTGGGACAGTGGTCATCAGGGTGGCTAACTTCACAGGCACCGAGGCTAATTGTACTGCAGGCCAGGTGTGATACCAATATTCTGTATAATGCATGTTGTAGATTCCATTGTTCTGTACCTCTGCCTGTAGAATCAGTGCAGTCATTGGTTAGGTGACCAACCATGAACTAGATGTGTTTAGGGCCATACATCTAGATGACCAGTATTGTAGACCTGCACCATAATTATTATATTAAGATGCTATGAAAAGGTGTAATAAATTATTTTATTCTTTTCTTCAGGTAATTGACAATTATCCTTCAGGAAGGGTCAACGTTTGGTGGGTTGATGGACATACCAGCATGTGTTGGCCCCAAGATCTCTTTAAGGTAAAGATGCTGTGTAATGCACTATCATAGGTACATCAGCTGTGCATTGTAATAATATTAGTTGGTGCATGTACATATGTATTTACACAGGATAGTAATTGAATATTTCCAACATTCATTTAATGCCTAGCTGCCACACAATTATTATATATTGAAAGGTTTTCTTTTAGGTTGGGGAGTATGATTCGGATGATGGAGAACTTTGGGCTGAGGATGGAACAGGTTCCGAGGATTCGTGGGAGACGCAGTACTCTGGAGGGTCTGGAGGAGACAGAGGGCACAGGGAGAGTAGGGACAGAGATAACATCATGTTAGATAGAGATATTAAAGTATTGGCTGCTGGAGAGGCTTGTAATGATAGTACCAACTGTAAGTCTTCACAACTGTACTCTAATCTTGTACTACTTTAGGTTAGTCCTTATGTGTATTTTGTACATCTGTATTTTTCTCAGTGGAAGAATTTCCTAAAGTTCCCGGGTGCTTGGAGCCCCGTGCTGCTGCTCATATTGAGAGGGGCAGAGCAGCTATGGCTAAATTGGAAGAAATGTTCTCCAAAAATCCTGCTCTACAAAATCAGGAGGTATTGATTTTAGAATTACTTCCTAATTGTTTTCACTAGTTTTTTTATTTTACTACTTTAATATTTTTGCCTAACTGTATGGTGAAATAATATTAAATTATTATGGAATATCATGATTTGTATTTTGATATTATTACTGGTTGATTAATAATATTATGTCTTTCAGATAATGAGAAAATTACTAAATCTTTATAAAGACTGCAGATTTTTAGATAGACTACTGGGAACGTCATTCTTTCACGAAGATCATTTTCAGGTATACAATAATATTAATAAGTCAGTCTGCCTTATAAGAACAATCCTATCCTTGTGCACCTAGTTTTAGTTTGAAACCCAGCAGTGATTTGGTGTGTTCTTCCAGGGCTTATTGGAGCGAGTTAGAGAGAGAGGCAGCAGTAAGGATTGTATGCCCAGTGGGACATTGGGTACTCGCAGAGTTCATAACCAAGTCATGCGTCTCTTCTCTAATGATGAGTTGCAAATTCAAATTCCTAGCGATGTTAGTGATAACCTCCCTCCAGGTTAGTAATTCTAGGTTGTGATTATATTCCTATAGTGACATCACTACATATTGAATATTATTAACTAATGTATAATTTTGTTTTAGATATTTCTTTGCCGAATTCTAATTGTAAACCTTCTAGTCATAGTTCACCTAATGTGAAAAGCGACAAGAAGATTTTGGATAAACCAACCGTATTACCTCAGTCAGATATAAAGAATTTAGGATTAGTTGGAGATCACTTCCAGAAAGTATTGTGCTCTATTCATGTTGTTAATTGTAGTGAAGATAATAAGGATGTTGTCACTCTCACTGATCCTGTCTCTAGTAATATTGATTTGGAATCTATTAAAAATATATGTAAACATCTCAATACAGACACAGATGGTAGCAACAATTTAAAAGAAGCAGTCCAGGATAATAATTTGACTTGTTCGTTTAGTGAAGGCTCCCTTAGTAAATATTTGACACCTATGGGTAGTGCGAGTGATCTTACTACTCCCAGTCAGAATGAGAAGAGTCCAGTGAGTAGCACTGTGAATCGTTTAATAAACTTTGAAGATTCTGGAATAGAGAGCCAATCGTTGTCTATATCACATTCAGCAAATAATACTGCCTCATCTAATGGAGATTTACAAGTTAGTATTCCTATGGAACCATCAAGTTCGCACTCCACAATTGAAGGTAAATTTATTAACATGTATGTAGTAATTATGAAAACATAATAGTACAAATATTATTATTAACTTGTTTGTTTAACAGTCGATGCAGATAATAAAGAACAAGTGCATTCTTCGCCAGGGACTCAGTTGTCTACGAGAAATGTTTGTCAGAGATTATGTTCATTAATCAATATACAGATGATGAAAGCTTGTGCAGAGATTAGCAGGTTTGATTTTATTTTGTATTGTGGTGTGAACACAATATGTTGTATGAATGGATGAGGAATATAACTAGATACATATAAATAAGTTGTTTGAGATGTATAAGGTGGATAGCAGAGTGTAACTTGTGTAAAGGTACATTGAATCACTCTGCCATAGTAACAGGTAGGTGGTGGACCACATGATTATATTAATTATTATACATTAACTTGTTATTTTATAAATACACAATCACCTATTTTCTTCCAGTATTGTAGTCTTACTTTCTAACAAGTTTGTGTTTATGCGCTACGCATGCTGCCACACACAATCACCAGTCATATTTTATCATTTCATTGCATGTAGAATGGCATTTTTTGTTTTTCAGGAGGAGATGCTTAGTGTTAGCTGATTTTCTAAACAAAGTATTATCAAAAGTGTCTCAAAATTCATCTGAAGCACCATTACCTTACCGCTTTTCTGAGTGAGCCTTTCTTAATTTGTTTTATTTTTATGTCACGCATATTAATTATATTCTGTATGTTTATAATATTGTCTTCATAATGCATTCAGTCGTAGGTACATTATGTTGCAATCAGTATTCATTCTCATGCAGAGCCTCAATCTTAATGAAATAAAATAAATATGTGTTGAATTAGAATACTAATAAGACAGAACATATTGTATGAATATTTTTTCTTATGAATGCTGGACATTGACATGTGGGTTTACTTTACCTGCCATTGTAATGTGTGTCCATATCGTGTGATGCTAATATAGATTGCACAGTTATACCTACTACATATATTTATATTGTTTTTTAATTCGCAAATGTTTTATATGTTTTTTGGTGTATATATACTCGTCAATGTGCATCTAAATTGATCAGTATAAATGTGTGGTATTTATTATTTTCTCAAACTCTTGCAGGCAGTATGATTCCTTGGTTGTTTCTATGGTGAATGATAAAGAAGGCGAATGTAAAGAGTTAAATAAAGAAGAGGACATGACAGCGATGCAAGGTTCAGAAAACATACCAACTGATGAAACCAACACAAATATATCTGAACCTAATGTCAAAGGTAAATATGCATTTCGATAAGATCGTATGTTGTATGTATTCAAAATGTATGGAGAAGGTGTAAGAATATGTGTGTATTTTTTATTTTGTATTGTATATTTTAGGTGATTCTGAAGTTGGAACAGAATTAGGCGAAGGTTTCAATGTTTTGGAGTGTGCTCCAGTCACACATCATTTTCGCTTGTCTCTATTACAACCAAGTGATCGTCGCTTATTTCAGCAAGCAATGCGTAGGGAACTTAAGCTATTACGTTCAGACCTTCCACAAGGAGTTAGTATACAACAATATTTCTATACAATTTATAAGACACTTTTTATTAACAATGGTTACTAAGGGCAGCTTACGTCGTTATTTCTTCCAGTTAATTTGTATCTCTTTTTGTTCTTACAAATCTTTAGAACCTCCTCTCAGTCCTAGAGCTTTTACACAATATGCTACATATCTGTTTCTATTATTTTAGTATAAATTGTACAAACTACATAAAAGTATTATAATGTCATACATAATTTGTTTCAATGAATGATTCTTTTGTAGGTGTGGGTGCGTGGATTTGAAGATCGCATGGATCTCTTTTCTGTAATGATTGCTGGTCCAGCTAAAACTCCTTATGAAGATGGTCTTTTCATGTTTGATGTTCACTTAGGAGGAGAGTTTCCCCGTGCCCCCCCCATGTGCCATTATATATCTTACTGTTCAGATAGACTCAATCCTAACCTATATGAGGACGGCAAGGTAATCCCGGGGGGTGATAATCATTTACTGTGTTACATAAAGTGTTATATGTTGCAACTATATGACTGCATTGTTTTTTGCAGGTTTGTGTGTCCTTATTAGGAACATGGTCTGGCAGAGGAGTGGAAGTTTGGGGAAAAGATAGTTCTTTACTACAAGTGATTGTGTCGCTACAGGGACTCATTTTATGCGCTGAACCGTACTTTAATGAGGCTGGCTACGAGAAACAGAAAGGTATGGCAGAACACACGTTAATTTATTATAATATTCAAAGCATACTCGTATCAAAATCAGAGATAATTATAATGTTGAATGTTTGTAGGTTCACAACAGGGAATGGAGAACTCTAGAATGTATAATGAGATGGTGCTACTGAAGTTGGTCCAGTCCTTAACTAAGCAGTTAACAAACCCTCCAGATGTATTCCGAGAGGAAATATTCAAGTTCCAGTCTTGCCACGCAGCTGGACTGTGTCAACGTTTAGAATCATGGATGCAGATGTCTGACGATTACGTCAAAGAGAATTCTCAAGGTTCATTAGCTCCTGATTATCCTTTACTTCCAGTAAGTAGAGGATTCTGCCTTACATTACGCTCATCATTAGAGGCTTATAGAAAAGCTTTAAGGCAAGTTGGGATTGATATAGAGAAGGAGAACTTATAGTTATGGTTTCGCCTCGGTCCGTAGTAAAGAACATGAATATAACAAACATAATAATGTTTGCACTTCAATAATATGATCGAATCAAATCAGATCGGGCCTTCAGATGTTGCCTTGTTTTTTTTAAACATTTAAGTGTGTTTGCTGATATTCAACAATAAAACATTTGTTTACTTGTTTTCCTATGTACTATTTACGTATCATAATGTACAAAGTATTTAGAAATAATATTATTTACTTTTATTTTCTTGTATTTGCACATAATATGCTTGGTTATAATGTATTGTACTATTTTTGTTATTTATTACGTCTATGTCTTTTATAAAGTATTATTTACTGTAACAATAAGAGAGTCTGCATGCTGCGTGGTGTTGAGAAATGGAACTGCCTAATATTAGTGGTTGGATTGATATTATTGTCACTCAGTGTGCAGACACTTTTAGGATCTTGCGGTTTACTGTCATTTTAGCAATAATTAATTGTAATACTATTATGTATTTATGTAATTTTATTAATGATATAATGGATATCAACTGGAGATGCATATTTTAATTTCTTTTTCAAATTGAATCTCATATCAAACCATTTTATAATAATATCTACATCTACTAATCGTATTCTAGAACATTTTTGTGATATTTTATATTCCTTCACATCTAATAAGTAAACTTGTATTATTGTTATTTTACGAAAAATTTATAGAAAATTGTAGTAATAAACAATTTGCACAATATTGTTATATTGATCACTTTCTGTTTATCACAATGAATTTAACTAAGTAGATGTATAGACCTATATACGGAATAGGACTAAATTCTTACTCTCCAAAGCAATAAAATTATAGTACATAATACAATTTCACTCTGTTAAATAGTAATTACAGAGGTGAGCCTATTGTCATTAGGTGGAATATCCTGCATAATCTATTTTAGTCATGGTTCAGGATGATTGTGTTTTTATTTGAGCTTTACTACATGTACTATTATATAATACATTATTATGTTATCATTGTGTTTGGGAAGTTATTGAGACGAGTAGATATGTTTGATGTAAAGTGTGACATTCTGGTTGTAATTCTAAACCGTCTCCTTCATTAGGTACTCTTGTATTTACTGAGTGAAGGTTTGATTGTCCACTGTATTACACTAGTCTACAGGTTGTAATATAATTTTGTCCACATAGTCTTCAACTAGGGAAGCGCTTTGTTGAAAAAGATGTGAATTTGTTGAGTGGTGCTTAACTTAGTAGCGTGCCTGTTTTCATTGCGTTTCATTTGGCGTGCAAACTTATGATCTCATTGTTTGTTGAATTGTATTTTATTTTAATAAATATATAGATGCTTAGTATGAATTAATATTTCACATATGGATGGAAAAGTAAACTGATCTGATTATTAAAGTGACATACCTTACTATGTCACATTTGCTTTTATTGCATGAGATTTTGATTAGTTTCACAAAATTCAATCAACACATGTAAATAATTTGTATGCGGGAGAACCAATCCGTTAAATAAAATTACTTCACTATGTACATATTATATATTAATAATATAATTTAGTGCCTCAAGTTGTCTATTGCTAGTGAGATCACCGTTGCCAGTAACCTAAAGTTCTATATGTTCAATTGTAAACATTTCTTTATAGTAAAATAAACTTTGTTTTGTGTATAGTCCAAACATGTTTTTGTACACATTTGCTAGGTTGCCGAATGTGATTGGCAAACATGGTAGTGACGTGGTGCAACAAGATAGTAGTCAAATGGTTAAATATACCGTAGGTTTGTTTCCTTTTCCTAAGGTGTAGTTATGAACTTATCATTTTATCTTTCTAGATAGTTTTGAAAAAAATAGTGTAAATGCAAAGCACTGCCTTCAAATGCCAAAACGCATTGTCGACTTAATGTATTTTGCCTTGTTCTCACTTATTCAATTTCTCGTGGCTTTTTTTTTATTATATTATTTTATTATAAAAAAAAAAAAAAAATTGTGAAGACACTACAAAAAAAAGTAATTGAAGTTGCATTTTTCACCATTCTTGTGAGATTTGCGAAAATTGGTCATGCTATTTTTCGACTTGCATCCTTCTAGCATTGGTCCCAGATTTTTAAGGGTCGTGGCAAAACACGGTAACTAAGTCAGAGCTAGATAGTGCCAATGGCAAGTTTGTAAGCGGGAGTGAGAAAGGAATACTTTAATAAAATCATACAATATAGTCAAAACTTTATTTTTTTTAATGAGAGTAAAATGAAATAATATTTAATTTCTTCATAAACATATTTTCTGTATATAACATAATATGTGCGTTAACGGCGAATTAAAAAAGAAACTTTAAATGCGTTTTTCTCAAAACTATTGTAATCAGGCGGGGCATCAAATAAAACACTTTGTATAACTTTTTAACTTGTATTTTATCAATTTCAATAAAGCATCAATTCACATCAACTATGCACACATCTACCCTCAATGATGCCATCGCCATCTTGGATATTCTCTCTGCATCCTGTCTGTAAAGGGGTGACTACTAGCGCCATCTCTTGGCAACAGCTTAGCACCCTTCACACTATCTTTTTTGACTAACCGCGTTTTGCCATTTGACGGCAGAATATGTCAAATTGTTTCATAGTCCACAAATCATTCATGCAAAACAAATGTTTACAAGGGAATAAGAACATAGCTTTATAATAATTTATTTAGCAATAGATTTTTGGTCATTTTTCAATGTACTTATCGCACATTATGATTTGTTAGGTTGTATCTCAAGTTGCAGTATGAAATTATCTGTACAGAATGTTGTGACTATTTGTATGAATCTCAAACATTCTTCATATAAGTGGAGATGATTGGTTGGAAGAATGAGTGGCCTTACTATAATGTAAATTTATGGGATTTATACAATGTTGTGTGAAGGAGAATATGGGAGTTTTTGAAACTTTTCATACAACTGTCCACAATTTTTAAAGAACTCTTAACAATATTTTTTTTTTAAATCCCTGATTCAGAGTTGTTTATTATTAAAACAATGTTGCGTAGTTATTAAATGAATATTCTCAGTTAATCAGTCAAAACTGTGTGGGCCTACGTGCACACGTATGTGTTGTATATGTGCATCCTTTGATGAGGTAATGTTCACTTGTAAGTGAAGACAAATTTATATTTCATGTGAAATTATTATGTATAAAATAAACTCGGGAATAAAAGACAAAAAGATAATCATTGTTCATACCTGACAGGTGGTTTGTAAAGTTCGACAGTTGATAATAATAAAATTCCCAATAAGAGTTGGTTGGAAACACTATAGAGGCAATCTTAAATGGATCTGTATTTTACTTTATAATATAAACTAATCAGAAGCTTTATTTTATTGATTAATATCTGCATCTTTATCATATTACGTCCTGTAAAGCAGTATTATATACGATGCCTAAGAAATAATTAAATAACTGTTGTTAATATAATGTAATGATGATATAATATGCACAATAAACAAATTGTTACAACTTGCAAGCGTTTTATTCTCTCTGCGTTCTGCTAAATTATTTTACGAAATAGTATTGGATTTACAATGACAAACAACATTTAATAAAATAATTTTATTTAAGGCAGGTACCTACTTAGGAGTAATGTAACACATTGGGATCAAACGGAGTGTTGAGGAATGGTGATCCTTCTGCATTCCAAGCCTTTTTCAGAATCTCTTGTTTTTGTAATTCATCCGAAGTTGGTTTTCCAGCTAGTTTTTGCATTTGGTTCCACTGCAATTCACTCACTTTAGCGATGTGCTCTTCTGGAAGTTCATCCAATGGTCTTGAACAGTCAATTCTTGACGTATCAATTTTTGGCTCACATTCAAGTAGAGAAGTCCACCAGCGTTCACATTGTTTTTCTGTAAATACAACATTTATATGTAGAAATGTAATCTTACAAGAACAACAGAATGTAGATAATTAAAATAAATTAGCAATAAAGAATGTTTCTTACCCATGTGTATGAGCAACTTCCCTTCACTCATAATCCAAAGAGTTTCCCCTGACTTGATTTTATGTGATAGTTTATCTTTAATAAGTGACTGCCAACTTCCCTCCGAGTTATAATCCACACTAAATTCACTTGAGGTGATGTTAACTCTGACACGCTTAGCAGAAGTTACACTAGCAGGAAGCATTACTGTAACATCTGAAATAAAGCATTACTTATTATGGACCGCTGGATACTTACATTTAGGCTACATAAGCAAATATTCCATACATTGTTTCAATATTTAGATCTTACCTAATTCTCTGATTTTTTGTGCCCAACTATATTTTTCTCTCTTGGCACCATTATATGATTCAGAATCTTTTTGTGATTCGGCAGTGTTGAATTTTTCAATTTCTTCACTTCTCATGGGTTCTGGTTCATATCTTTCTTTACAAGTGTTTTTTACATCATTTTTAATAAGTTGGTCGGATCCCGAACATTGGAGGGTCAAATTTTCCATGGATTCTACATTAGATTCTGCGGGCTGACAGGAATTATCTCTTTTATCATCTGCTTCACAAAATGTTGATTTCATTTGTTTAGAATGTGTTTCAAAATCACTTGTTTCAATTTCTACTTCCTCCGCTACAGTGCTTGGGACAAATTCAGTGTTTGGATTTACTTTAAAGTTCATTTCATCATTTTGGAAAGGATTACATTTCCTTAATATTTTGACAACCAATTCTTCGGCAACTCCAGGAGGAAAGCCCATACTTTCACTATTTCCTTCATCTCTTAACATGTAAAAATCTGTCCTTGAAACAAAATAAAATATAATAATATCAGTGTGATAGAAAATTTACAATTGATCTTCCTTTGACGGCATATTGGGTGCGTGGATGATTGTGAACAATTAGGAACAGAGTAAGTTCCAGCCAGTTACTATATTTGTTGCAAGAACAACTAATGCAAGTGTTTACAATTTTCACAGATTCAAGATTCTTATATGTATTCAAATACACTACCAGAATATCTCTAGAAATTTGAGCTTTTCTGTATGCAGGTAGAGAGATAGACAACATTACCCTCCAAGTGTGTTAGGCTCTTGACATGTTTTGTAACATCATAAAACTTAACAGGGACATGTATATACAATACTGAATATAAACTTACTACAGTCAAGCCAAACTTACTTTCTACCAAGAAATCCAAAAATCGTGCATAGGAAATTAACTAATGTTTTATTTTCTACAAGAAGGTTCATCAGAGTCTCATCATTATTATCATTCGACGGATCGGTCATCTTTGGTTTTGAATTGTTATTTCTATAGATCTGAGGATAAAGTTAATAATTTATAAGGATGGAGAGCTTGGTTTTATGGTTTATCACCTAATAACAATAAATTAGAAATTAAACATGAAAAAGGCACTCCAATGACAAAATGACTGACAGACTGACATTTGTGACCATAGACAAATCAACCATAGAGAGATACTATTTTTGTCATAGATAAAAGTGTTACCACCATGTTACCACATGGTTACCAGTTACCACCAAGTTACCACCGAAGAGTTTCCACCACTTCTCGAAGTAGGGTTCCTTATCTCGAAGGTTTCCACTTCTATAGGTTCCCTAGTTTTCACCAACACGCAGTAATTCTTCTGAGTACTTGACCGTCACATAACCAAATTATGAAATATTGACGAACTCAACTCGGATGTGTAACATATTAGTATTATTACATACATTATACATAAATTTCATTATAATTAGCGGCCAGTTCCATACCCTTCGCTCCTGAGTTTTTGAAACTCATTTTTTTTATTTCAAAGTACATATGTACGTACATTAATTATCATATTCGATCGTATCGATATTGATTATTGATGTAGCTCATCATACGTATGTGCACAAGGCCAATATGATTTTAACACCAATTTACAAGAATTTTGTAAATTTCTTAATTGAAAGCATAACATAACATGCCTAAATGTGTACCCAGTTGAGATGGGTCATATGGAAGGTGATAGTTTCGAGAAAAGGAAGCACTTCGTAATTTAGCAATTTCAATTGATATTGAGTTACGAAAATCACAAAACTTTGTCATTCCATTCAGTTGAACTCCTCCTGCACCCTAAGCTCAACTCAATCTCAGTGGCATTTTTCCTTAAGTATATTATCCCCCAGGTTCCCACACCGTCTTATCCTGTGATCTGAATATTTTTCACTGCAATAGTCATAGGAATTAGGAACAGGGATTTTCTGGAATCCATGTACATGGATATTTTATATACTTAAGTAGGTAAGTATATCTCTCGATAAAAATAACTATATCGCCGCTCGTTTTTTACTTTGACTTAAGCGCCACTTAGGTATAAAATGAGTTATATACAGGGTGTTTGATAGATGGATACAGATATCTTCAGGAGTGATAGTAGAGGTAATTTAGCATCTTTTGAGCCAAACTTAGCTTAGTCAAAAGTCGCACGGTTCTCGAGATATTCGAGATTTTAACTTTTTTTCGAAATACCCCGAATTACTCAAGTTTTAGCCCGATAGCATCGTAAGTAAAGGTACCTACTTAGTTCTATCATTATTTTCTGTTACCTGAATATGTGTTTAGTCTATTTAAATCATAAGTGTCAATCTGAAAAACAATCATGTTAAAAAAATATCGCATTAAAGTTTCGAGAAAGAGATATTTCAAAAACGAGTTACGACTTTGGAGAGGATTTTAGATAAGAAAAAAAATGTTCAAAGATTCAGAAATCTGGAAAAAACTTCTCTGGTTTATGCTCTTTCAAATGATATACAAAACATTATAAAAAACATTAGTTTCATAAATCTATGAAACAATAACTTAAATAGATCACCTCTAATTTAAGCAAATTTCCATACAAATTTACTATTAGGCCAGTGTAAAAACATCAGAAAAGGGGGTATAGCGTAAATAATTCTCGGAAAGCTGGAAACTGTTTTAATCTCTTCACTAACATACAAAGAAGGTTTCTTGAAGTTTGCACCAATTTTCCGCTTGTGCTAAGTACAGGGTGTCCCAAAAACTGAAAAATTTTAGAACTTTTTTCAGTTTTTCACCGATAACTCCTAAACGAAGCATTCTAGGAAAATTGTGTTCTCCTATGAATTAAAGTAGTTAAAATTCTTCGTCTAATGAGCGCAAATACTACTCTGTACTTTGAATAATAACTGAGAAACAGCGGTTTAAAAATGTATTGTTTTTCTCATCAAGTTGTAATTTTCTTAATTTTCTTGAATATTTGTTGAATATCTTCTAATCTATGATACTTACAGCAAATTTTACTGAATATGATTCAATGGCCGATTAATTTTCTATGAACTGACATTAAAATATTACTTCCATATTAAATGGTTTAGGATGTAGAGGTATTTAAAGGGAGACGAGTGAAATAGAGAAATTTATTAAATGATAGATTTCGATATGTGAAAGGTAACGTAGGCTTAATTTTGCAGCACTTTCTTATTAACGTAATTTTTTTTAGTTAAAAACCGAAATTTCGCTATTGATACGCCACTGCGTAACATTTTATATCGAGAAGATGATTTTTTTTACCTTCATCAGTTTTATCAAAATACCTCATAAACAGTTGGTGTTAGGGAAAAAATATTTATTTCAAAATTTATCTTAAAATAATTTTCTACATCTTGATTTCAAAATTAACTCTGTAACTTAAATAATAACCGAGCTACAGTCTTTTAAAAAAAGTGTTACTAAAAAAATTAAATTGCCTCAGCTATTTTTGTTGAATAACTCCATAATCGTGAT
The DNA here is from genome assembly GCA_963576895.1 of Ceraclea dissimilis. Lineage (NCBI taxonomy): Eukaryota > Metazoa > Arthropoda > Insecta > Trichoptera > Leptoceridae > Ceraclea > Ceraclea dissimilis. Next base: position 14,927,765 of record OY756361.1, on the reverse strand, counting down.
ATAAAGCAAAAGTACAAGAGATTGAAATTAAAGGTAAATATTTTTTCTATAACACAAGCGTAATAAAATAACTTTAAAAATTATAGTTAGAAAGTTATGGATGATCAAAGTTGATATTTTGTGTAACCATTCGACGCTTGCTTATGAATTATATCGCTGCTAGTGAAGTACCTTCCCGGCAAACTAGTATGAAATAAAAAGAACATTTCAATATTGTGTACCGATCGTTGCATCAAATAATAAGAATTGGTGGATTTTGAAAAAAAGCGATCCGATGCTGTGTATGACAATTAATTCCTGGAAAGATGCATTGATTTTTTCCAATTCTTATTATTTGATGCAACGATCGGTACACAATATTGAAATGTTCTTTTTATTTCATACTAGTTTGCCGGGAAGGTACTTCACTAGCAGCGATATAATTCATAAGCAAGCGTCGAATGGTTACACAAAATATCAACTTTGATCATCCATAACTTTCTAACTATAATTTTTAAAGTTATTTTATTACGCTTGTGTTATAGAAAAAATATTTACCTTTAATTTCAATCTCTTGTACTTTTGCTTTATATCACGATTATGGAGTTATTCAACAAAAATAGCTGAGGCAATTTAATTTTTTTAGTAACGCTTTTTTTAAAAGACTGTAGCTCGGTTATTATTTAAGTTACAGAGTTAATTTTGAAATCAAGATGTAGAAAATTATTTTAAGATAAATTTTGAAATAAATATTTTTTCCCTAACACCAACTGTTTATGAGGTATTTTGATAAAACTGATGAAGGTAAAAAAAATCATCTTCTCGATATAAAATGTTACGCAGTGGCGTATCAATAGCGAAATTTCGGTTTTTAACTAAAAAAAATTACGTTAATTAGAAAGTGCTGCAAAATTAAGCCTACGTTACCTTTCACATATCGAAATCTATCCTTTAATAAATTTCTCTATTTCACTCGTCTCCCTTTAAATACCTCTACATCCTAAACCATTTAATATGGAAGTAATATTTTAATGTCAGTTCATAGAAAATTAATCGGCCATTGAATCATATATATATATATACATATATATATATTTTTTTTTTTTTTTTTTTTATTGAAATTTTGACATTAATAACAATACATTTTTTTAGGTTCTACAGTGATTATCTTAAATAAGTATAATTACATTATACCCTCCCTTAAAAAGTGACACTTGTGTAAAGGGAGGGGAGCATGAAACATATTCCTAATAATAATTACAATAATTACAACTTATAAATACAACACTTCCAATCATATCAATATTTAACAACATACATAAGCAATAGAAACTATAGCTAACATAATACAGTGCACAAGTACATTGCAACTAGGTAGGTACTTTTCAAACAAAAATCAAAAATCCATCCATTGAGACAGCATTTAGATACAACATATTTTTCAGTTCTACCGACAATACAATAAATTAATAATGTTACAAAGTTTTATCAAAGTTATTATTCAAAGTAGATACCATTGTACCGTGTAGGTACCTAGGTATATATATATATTCAGTAAAATTTGCTGTAAGTAGCATAGATTAGAAGATATTCAACAAATATTCAAGAAAATTAAGAAAATTACAACTTGATGAGAAAAACAATACATTTTTAAACCGCTGTTTCTCAGTTATTATTCAAAGTACAGAGTAGTATTTGCGCTCATTAGACGAAGAATTTTAACTACTTTAATTCATAGGAGAACACAATTTTCCTAGAATGCTTCGTTTAGGAGTTATCGGTGAAAAACTGAAAAAAGTTCTAAAATTTTTCAGTTTTTGGGACACCCTGTACTTAGCACAAGCGGAAAATTGGTGCAAACTTCAAGAAACCTTCTTTGTATGTTAGTGAAGAGATTAAAACAGTTTCCAGCTTTCCGAGAATTATTTACGCTATACCCCCTTTTCTGATGTTTTTACACTGGCCTAATAGTAAATTTGTATGGAAATTTGCTTAAATTAGAGGTGATCTATTTAAGTTATTGTTTCATAGATTTATGAAACTAATGTTTTTTATAATGTTTTGTATATCATTTGAAAGAGCATAAACCAGAGAAGTTTTTTCCAGATTTCTGAATCTTTGAACATTTTTTTTCTTATCTAAAATCCTCTCCAAAGTCGTAACTCGTTTTTGAAATATCTCTTTCTCGAAACTTTAATGCGATATTTTTTTAACATGATTGTTTTTCAGATTGACACTTATGATTTAAATAGACTAAACACATATTCAGGTAACAGAAAATAATGATAGAACTAAGTAGGTACCTTTACTTACGATGCTATCGGGCTAAAACTTGAGTAATTCGGGGTATTTCGAAAAAAAGTTAAAATCTCGAATATCTCGAGAACCGTGCGACTTTTGACTAAGCTAAGTTTGGCTCAAAAGATGCTAAATTACCTCTACTATCACTCCTGAAGATATCTGTATCCATCTATCAAACACCCTGTATATCGTTGGAATCGTCTCGGCGAGCTTTATCGAATGGTCCAAGTTCAAGGTCAATCAGACAACTTTTTTGGTCGTTTAGTCAAATAAAAAACCAACTTTTATCTTTCAAAAAATAGGTAAAGCGACGAAAATAACAACTTATAAATCACGAATGGCGCTTTGTTTTGCCAAATTTTCACAATTCATGAATGTTTGGTTTATAAGAAAAACAAACTTAACACATAAAACAATGCGAGTGGCGCTTTAGCTTTTTTGACTTATCAAAATTATTTAGATAGATGCACTTTAGTCAAATCGTATAATATTAAATCTAAACATGTCCTTCGTTTAGTCACATTTACATGATACTAAATAATGTGAAGTTGTCGTTTAGACTTTTTGAATTTTGGATATTACTCTTTACATGTCTTTTAAGTCATTTCTACTTAATACTGAATTTAATTGAAATAGCCATTAGTCACATTGGATTGTTACTTTGTAATTTTATGTTATCCGTTAATCGTTCTAACTAATTGTTTATAATTGAATTTGCACTTTAGTATTTTTGCGGTTATAACGATAGCTGATATTTGGTACATCTGTCGTCGTTTAAGACAAAATGTTTGAAACAGAATTATAAGGTTTAAAAATATTATTATCGGTCGTTCAACTAACAACTTCATTGTCAATACACGTGTTGCTTTTGTGTGCGATGGGCGCGAACGTATATACGTATTTAGAATGTATTTAAGAAATATTTATAAATAATATATTTAGAAAACTTTTTTTTCCTTCTTTTTTGAAACAGATATGAAGATGAATACTTAGAGTTCCAATACATTGATCTTCAGCTTTTATTACTCACAAAATTCTATATAAAATACAAGAGTTTGTGTGTTAGCCATTTTAACTTGGAAGTGTTGGAGCACATGGTTGCATTAATCACTTTGAATTATAACGATTTTATTTTCAGTGCTAATTTAGACGTTCTGCTTGATACATTTTGTCACAAAAAGTTCTATTAGCCATTTTGAATTATTAGAAAAAATATATAAATGACGTGTTAGTCATTTTGATATTTTTGAGGAAGAGTACAAATGGCGTGTTAGTCATTTTGAATTATTAGAAAATCAATATAAATGACGTGTAAGTCATTTTGTTTTTTCGGAGGAAGAGTACAAATGGCATGTTAGTCATTTTGAATTTTCATGATTTTAAGGAAAATGGTCATTTACTTGTTTTGAATTAATAAATTTCGAATTATACTAAATATCAGGTTAGGCATTAAGGGATTAAGCGCCATCTAACTCACACAAAAGAGACTATATTTATTAACATTATATACTAAAAAATAGAAAAAAAATCCACGAACAAAACCCCCATACAATTTATTTAAATCGGTTCATAAATAAAAAAGTTATCAGGGTTTTTCTGTTTTTTTAAACTTTAAATCGCTCTCCTGAAAAGTTGACCCTGTGTCGCTTAAGTCAAAGTAAAAAGCGAGCGGCGATATGTAACGAACATGCGTAATGTTTTTTAATACTATGACCACACGAAGGTGCCGCTAAATTGGAAAGTGATTACTAATCACTGATTAGATTTTACCTGTGGAATGAAGAATGAAATGAAATACCTAGGCTGAGGCATGGACCGATATGCATTGACATAAACTACCCACTTGACTGTGATGCACAGGTACCTACCTACTATGTATTATGTTTATGTACACATCAACCAACAACCAAACTCGTCTACCTGAGTACAGTTTCTTGAAGGTAAACCGCAACGCGAAGTTGACTTGAAGTAAGTATTTTTGTTGGAGTCGGCGGGAGCTGTCGTTTCGTTGGCGTGTTTGTTGGTCTGTGGCAATTTCATAGTTTCATAGTAATATAATAGTGAAAATGTTTTTAAAGTGTTAAAACGAAATATTAAATAAGTTATCTGTTGGTGTGTTAGTGAGAAAACATTACTAGTGTTTTATTTTGTTTTCTAATTTGAAATACATATTTTTAAAATGCCTTGTTCAGCGGTGACTCTATCTTTAGCAACAATTACAGCCATAGTTGCTGTTGCTTTGATGGCAATAGCGTTTTCAACAGATAATTGGTTGTACATAGAAGTAAGAAGAAATAATATAAAGGTAAATACAATCTACGTTATTATTCATTAATTGAATACTTTTTTTTTTTAGTTTTATACCCGTGAAGGTACTCAGCTTACAGAATAAGAATAGAGAAGTAAGAAATAAGAATTCTAGGAACTAATATTCCAGTTTATTTTTGATCAGTTCTTTTCCACCTGTTGTAGGTTTATATAAATAGCGAACGTAGAAATTTTAGATTTTTATGAAGATATAAAAGAACTGCTTTCGAGATTAGATCAAACAAATTATAAAATTAAATTTTCTTGCAATATTATACAAGACCTACTTCTTAGCACGAGGTTTTCGTGTCTGATTCATAGAACGCTCAATCAGAGAGTTGGAACTTTTATTATAGTTCATAGTACTTAGGTATAGAAGCAAAGTTGTGAAGAGGACAGAATGATAACCCGATCATATGATTAATAATCTATTATTGCCGGAGGAATGAAAGACTGGATGAAAGGGTAGTGCACACTGCACACAGCACATGGGGTACATACTTAGTATAGAAAGGGGAATTACAGTAAATTTGACACACCACTTTACATTAAAAAAATGAAGACAAAAAACCATCAATGAAAATTATGAAACAATATCAGTTTAAAACTGTAGGTAGGTACATGCATAAAATGATTAATGAATAATGACTGCATTAATCATTCACATTATTCCATTCTTTTCTGGTCCCTACTGAATGTGTCTGGTAGACCTATTACAGAATTACCCGACTAATCCACCCCACGATACTATTTTCCCCAATGGAACAAAAAATGCTACAGGTTCTTCCACGAATGGAGATAATGAATGAAGAACAATGCAGAACAAAATAACTCCATCATGGGGGGGCAGTAGCTCCCCCTAGAGACTGGAATAGAAAATTTTGACTGCGGTGCTAATTACCCAATTATATACTTATTCTTGTGTTACATTCTTTAAGAAGTTGTCCATGTTTTTTATTTCACGAAAAATATATTGCATTTCTTCTGTCGCGACTTTCTTTAGGTACATGCTTTTTTAGATTGATTACCCATGTATCTACTTGTACTTGATGGGGTAATTGGTTGGTAGGTTGGTACCTAGGTATTCCATTACATAATACTGTTAAAAGCCAAGTCATGGATGTTTGTAACGATGGCCCTTTGGCAAATTTTGCAAGTTCTATGAATATGTATGTTAATTTAAAGCAGCAACGCGTTCATGGGTGGGTAAAATTTATTATCGAAGTCTCACTTTTTATGAATGAAAATTTTAAATATAGAAGTGTTAGTCCCTACCCTACTAATTAAATTATGAATGAAAATAGTTTTGAAATATTTCTTTCGTGGAAATAATCAAGTAAGTACCATTTTATACAACGTGACAGAAAATGAAAATCGAATTCTCATACATACTATGTGGTACGTAGCTATACACGTAAAGATTGCAAATCGAAATATTTAAAGTACCTACCTCCTATATGTGTGTAAAGTACCTATGTATGTAGGTAGACATGTAAGAGGAGTTTTGTGGCTTTCAGGGGTGGGTGGCCAATAAAAAAAGTCTACAATATGAATCTGGCTTTACGACTTTCATGACGATAATGGAGAGACGGGGAAAAGACGGAGTCTTGTGATCTTCGTGTTTAGTCGAGGAACGAGGGTGGAGTAATACTAGTGGTTACACAAAAACATATTTAACCAAGCCTCCGTGAATTTTCACGGGTAGGTAACCACTAGTGTTTAATGATTTGGAGTTACAAGTGTGGTAATTAGATATAAAATCCGACGTACTAAAAATCTTATTAAGAAAAGGTAAAGGAATACAATAATTTAATGATCATGCGAACATTTTTTTTCCATGAACAATTTTTCAATCCAGAGCTGGATCCTTCATAACGAGTATAGATGCAAAAACTAATCCAAAGTTGAGTTCATGAACATGTGTTGTTTATTATAGTTACTTATCTAAAATCTGATCGAAAAGTCATCTATAATTGAGAGAAATGACTTGAATGCTTTAGTGAATATAGAATTTTGCAGAAACAGCCTCGAATATGAACGTGGGAACAACAATATATATTGACAATAATAAGAATAAATTTATAAGAGCGTTGTAGAACAATATGACTATAGGTATCTATTTAGTTGGTATTGCTGTCAATCCGTGTGAAGTAGAACATTGCCATCTATCATGAAGTCAAATAACACAATAACTGAATGAGACGTGGTGTGGTGTTGTTAATCTTTATTAAATCATCTAATCTCTAATAACTTGCCATAAGTATCTCTCTTATTATTAAGTGAGATATTTACTATCAAATTAATTACTTCGTGAATTTAATCATTTTATTACATATGTAAATTGATAAGTTCAAATATATGCAAACTGATGATCGTCTCATCCATTCGGATTGTCATTTGCAATACATTTTTATTATGGAATAAGAGCATATAGATTTAAGTTGGCTGAAAGAGATCGCAGGGTTTGCATATACTCACTCTAGGGAACAGATTTAATTCCATCTGTATACTAATTTTAAAGTATATTTGTTATTTTGTTTAATTGAAGTATAAAATAATAATGAAATACCTAACCAAATAATTTATAAATTAATACTTAATAAAAAATAGGTAGGAAACTAAATTAACTACACCATTCCAGCTTCGTAGGTATATTTGTCTACTATACCTTCAGTTGAAGATAGTTTAGATATCATGGATAACATATTGCACAAAATATATGTAGGTATTTATTTCTCCTTTAAATAATTTTTGACAAAAGTTTTTTAAGGTATCATCTAATTCATACATTGTTCATTCCTACTGTAGTTTATTTTCTCAAATATATGGATATTGCAATCTGATTGCTATATAAACTGGATTGGAAAGAATTATTCCTTCTGGATTGGAAGGAATGTCTTCATGTTCAATGTTGTGTACCTACACAAGGATTCAGAATGTAAAAATAATGAGCTATGTCAGTGTGTTCTAGACTTTTTTACTCAACGAAACAAAGAAAATGTTGCACCTTTTTTTCGTGCATGAATTTTTACACAATGGTCAATGTCAATAATGAATTATGATATAAGGTAAGCGGACTTTATATAGAGTCGAAGAAAGCGAGCTTGTTGTGAAAGTTTTACTTTTAATTAGATTAGACTAACTCACATTTATGTATCATGTGAAATTTGTCATTCAATATCTATATCTAGTTATGTTATGATTTTACGAATTCATTAGTTGTAATGTGAGGCACGTAGTTGTAGGTCCGTTCATGGTATAGGTTTATACTTTGTATGGTGGGTGTGTATTACATCCTTATTAAGAAAAACGAAAATATGATATGCTGTGAATATTTAAATTGGGTTTCGCGATTTCAGTCGATTGTTTTAGCAACAGAGAAAGTTTACTAATTGAAGACTTTGGCGTTGTGTCTGTCAAAATTTGCGTGAAATAGTGAAAATGAAAAATATTGTCTAATAATTTCATGCATGTGTTTACTCCTTTGGACTTACTGAGTGTAGTGGCCTATCTTTAATTGTCTTCTCGCGAACAATTCGCATCAGTTGATTTGAGATATTGTATAATATACTATTTATATTATACGCCTTGAATTTACTCATTTGAACACAAAATATCTATATGGATGTTATCCATTTTTTTAAATTAATGTCGACGTTTAGATGAAATAACTACAGAATATTATTGTAAGAATAATGGTGTGCTGTGGTGTTCGTGGTTGTATTGGGCTTCGCCTTTAGTAATTTATAGAACCATGGTCTGATTTCTTTTCGTCTCGCTTGAACAGGTTTTGTAGAATATTATCACTGACTGCCCCTGGCCTCCCATCTTTGTTTGTTGGTATTTTATCACATTACTCCTATTATAATTTATAATAATCATACAAGTATCTAGTATGTAATAGACGCGTTTATTAAGCAGATATTTCATTACGAGAATGTAGTTAGAAGGCAACACTGGTCCATATTCTGAACAATATACCTAGTGGGTAGACTGGAGGATATTGCTTTTGCAATGTCCGCCCTTTAGCACATTACCCCTGTCTGTTTGAAATTCTTGCCTGGTTACTAAAGATTAGTCAGGGATTCCTTGAAGATATTTTGGGAATTCTTGAGAATTATAAATAAATAAATAAAATAAAATAATCTTTATTGTACATAGACATACAAAGGGCGGGCTTATAGCCAAATGGCAATTTCTGCCAGCCAACCCATGACAGAAACCAAAGTGAGATAAACCTAATTATAAATTTAGTACCAAAGGGTACCTTTACCTAACAATAATTGAAAACATAAATACATACATAGATAAACATATTATACATATATAAATATATACATAAATGGTATATGGGATGGGATAGGGGAGGGATGCTGGGTTCAGGAGGGACGGGTTGAGAGATTTGAGATAGAAAGGTAATGCTGCTTCAGTCTACTCTTGAAAGTGGAAATAGTTGGTGCGAGTCTGATGGTGATTATTATCTCCATATTAGTTTTGTTCGTAAAATATGATTGAAGCATTGTAATAACTTAGATATGTGCTAGTTGCTGTGACTGTGTTCGATATTAAACTTGTTTTTCGTTGTGACTCATATCGATGATGCCACCAGGACTTTATTTATTATACTACATACATTCGTTTGCTAGACAATTTGGTAACCTGGTTTTTACACGAATGAAATTTGAATTTGTAATCTTAGACGTTACACGACAACATTATGTTGGTATATACCGTTATAATATGTGGAGGACGTTCAGTTCATGTCAATCCTTCATAACATAACATCACATCATTATGTACGTACCTAGTACCTACCTAACTGCAATTGGCATGCCATCAGCGAGAAAGTTGATAAGACTAAAGTGTACCTATAGATAAATACAATGCACGTTGTATCATATCATATTATATACTTATACCAGATAAAGAAGTGGTGTGGCTCGGTAGGTATATTGTATAAGCTGTAAAGAGTCAGTGACATTTTGTAGGTATAATCATATTGTGTGTGTATCACGTTGCTGTAACATTGCAGTGGTATAATACTAGGTAGATATAGAGAGGTGTTGTTACTACAAGTAAAACATACGATGTATTCTCTAAGGCGGGTCACGTCCTTGTATGTAAATATGCTGTTGAAGCCATTGAAAATGGATTGTGGGCGAGGACATGGGCTGTGAAGACTGTATTTATTTGAAACATTTATTTGTAACATATTTATACTTTTTGATTGATATGTCACTCGTAATTACTGTACGATTTAATGTTGTGCATTGTATTTAAACTCGAGTATATCGTAAAGAAGATGTTCAACAAGGTCTTTCTATATATAGATATGTGACATAGATGACTACACATATAGTGTATATAATACTGCCTTGGTGCCGACGCTCATGTATGCAGTGAGCCTTGGACATGGACGTGTCTGAAAAAGAACGAATCCTGGTTGAATGCAGTAGAAATGAGATCGTTGAGAATAATGTGTAGGAAAACTTTGAGAGATAGTTTAAGGAATGAGATTATTAATAGAGAGATGAGTGACTGTAAGAAGGGTGTAGCGACTAGAATCAAAATATATTCCAAAGCTTAGGTAGTTTGGGAATGTTGAGATAACACCCTTCAGCATACATACAATTACAGCATATAGTGTAGAATAGCGTAGGCAGTGGCGGATCCAGGATTCAATTTTGGGGGGGGGGCTGAATGTCATCACATGGTAAAAAGTACCGTCACTCAACGTTTTGGGGGGGCTAAGGGGCTGAAATCCCTAGATTTGTTGTAAATAAAGTACTGTCACCCATGGTTTTGGGGGGGGCTTCAGCCCCCTAGCCCACCCCCTGGATCCGCTAGTGAGCGTAGGAGTACCTATGATTTATAATTTTATTACAATTTCGATTATTTTCTTTGAAGGAAATATAAACGACATCAACTAAAAATATTACTCATGATTTTGTAAGATAATAACAAAAAACTGCTTTTAATTATTGTGTGCTAAATAACAAGTTCATTTTCTATTGAACAATATATATAACAATGTAGAGTATTGTAGAGAGATGAAAGTCAGTAGAATTTGCATTGTAATGTTTATATTTGACACTGCGAAATTGAATGACTATCTATTAATATAATATTAAAATATTTAATAAACTAATTTATCGATGATATCAAACTCTATGAAACTTTATTGTCGGTTTGTTCTGTAGTTCAGTTGAGATAACCAATGGTTAGTGATGGAGAAAGCAACTTTCATAGTACTTACATATAGCACTAGATGATTAGCATGGTATAATTATTATGAACGGTAGTCTTTTATAATCACATAATTATATATCATCTATTAGGTATCTATAGGAATGGTTGATGCCATTAGCAGAAATTTCAACGACTTATAGGTATATAGTTCGAAACGACCGATCATTCTCAGACTCGTGGAGTCATCACTTTTTTGTAAATTAATGCAAATGATGGGGGATCATCGTATTTTGATAGCTCGTATCGTATATACCCACTACTCACTTAGCCCGACTGCCAGTGTAATAAGTAATTATCAGATACATAGTTAAAATATAGGTATTTATTTCTTACGAATTTTGTCCTATATTAGATATCACAATTATTCCGATATTTTCGTTTTTCGTTGTCGCATTAAGTAACGAGGTTTCTCGCTTGACTAGTCGTTGATGTTTTTCAAGAACTAAAGTTTATTTTCTAAATAATTTTGTCATACTTAAATCACGTGCACTAAATGTCCAGTTTTTTAGAGATGTATTTTGCACATCCACAGCTAGCTCATTGCAAAGTGTATCTGTATTCTGTATAGTGTATAAGCCCCATCAGATTCTTGTTTAAAACTTACTTATGTATGATATTTTGTATGTACGAGTTATTCCTAATATCATATATGGTTTAGTGTTTAACCATGTGAAGAGAACTGCGTCTTTGAGCCTGACCAGTGACCAGTGATTATATAATTACATTTAATAACTTACTGGAAATATGTTTCCTTCTAATAGTTTATTTGGTTTGTTTTGAGATGAGCGGATATTATGTATTATATTGTGTATATTATTATATAACATATAATGGAACATACATCAACTATAAATTCAACACTAAACAGTCAAGGTTTCCATCAGCTGATTGGAGCAGTTAGTTAGTTGGGTAGGTAGGTACTCGCATTGTATTGTATGTTTAGTGAACACACGTCATTATAATGTATTGGTTCATTAGCGGAACAAATTACCTAATATTAACTTAGTGATGTTTTACAGTACATCAGGTATACATACTCGTATTATAGATACAGAACTGTAAATAACTACCAACTATCAACAATGTAGGTAGGTACCTAACTAGGCATTAGGCACTATTTAGGCATTCGTAATTATTTTATGAGTCCGTGATTATAAAATGGGATAAATAAACTACAAACTAGATCGATTATGAAGGTCTCTTGACTATAACTAATGCCCTGTGTAAGATGGGCAATTTACGACCAGCTGTAGGTTGATTTAGGTAATCACTTATGACAAATTGCATGCATGTGATGGGGGCTAGGAGTGTGTGTAAGGATAGGGCAGACTGGCCTTTTCTCTCTGCCTAACCCGCAAAAGACGTGGCGTTAGGGTATAGATAGATAGAGTGTTTCTTATATACTTTTATTTTTTACCTTCTTTACAATGAAGTTTGATAATATGTAGGTATTTATTCATTCTTAAGAGTACAAGCAGACACTATCAATTAAACAAAATAAACCATGAAATGCCCAGCAACATCGCCAGACGCAATATCTTACATACAAAAATACGCTGAATCAATTTATCATAATAAATACTGAAATTATAATTATTTAAAATACTAAAACTCAGTAAATAAAATGGTTCTGTATTAGATAGTATATTAAGTGTGTTTATATGTGTAATTGTGTATGTTCATTCCTCTCTATGGTGAACCATTTCATCTAGGTGCGGTGTTACTATGCTCATGATTGTTTGACAAGGTGTAGTAGTACCTACTATGATGTATTATGGAAGTGTATGTATGAGATGTGCACCGTGGTTTGACCTCGTTGTAGGTATCTGATGTTTTATATAATATAATATACATGCAGCATGCAACACACTACTGCTGTTACATTACAAGACATACATTGTATGCTTAGGTACGCAGACAACTTGTCGTTCAATTTATTGTTCCTCGTATCAACATGACTACTGACTACATACACCTGGTTTAATACATCAAGTTACACACCATATTTAGTCTATTAAGGTTCTTACCGAGAATGACCTATTCCGCAAACGATTGAGTTGCAATTGCATTCCACTATTTATATTTATCTATATCTAGAGTATTCTAGAGTATAGCGAGGCTGTGATAGGTTTTATCATAAACTGACAAACGTATAGATATTTGTCGAATAATTTACCTTTACCTTTTTTGGCCGAATATCTTGAACGGTGTCATTGACTATAGTGGCAGAATAATTTTTATCCGAAAAATGTGGGAACATGTCGTATTGAAAACACAGCACATAAATAGGAATTTTAGCAAAATCGTAACACAAATAGCGCGTTTACATTTCAGTGTATTTTTATATAGAAAATGCTGTCTTTTATGATCAAAGAGAATTATTTCACTATCTGTTATGTAATTGTGTTTTGCCGTACTTACGTGTAGTAGAGTAGGTATACCTACATTATAATCTTCGTTCCGCTTTGTTCATCCGCAAGTGACACCACCGCACCGGCAACAATGGATAAAGATGCTCCAAGCGTGGAAAATGCATTTTCGTGGAGATGGTTCTTCAATTCTTATTCTCGGCTCGTACTTATCCAGTGTCACTTCTCTCACAATACCTATTATTATAGTTAGCCCGTCCACAATGCAAAGCCCTTTCAATTGCGTTATACTATTCGTAATTACGGTCTTCTCATAATTTATATCCTTTAATATTGTATAACTTATTACTGTACATATTATATGCTTCGTATTAACTTTATTGGTAAATGTCTGATGGAGGCGGGAATCCTAGACCACTAGTCATGTAGGTATAATAAAAGCCATCTCATGTTATTTTAATTTCTTTCTTCCACCACGATAGTAAAAATCTTATTAATGATATCGCTTTACTAGACTGGCATTGTACCTCGTAGTTGCTTTTTTAGTGGAAGGATATAGTTTTCTCAGGAATTTAATAGAATTCCTCTGGTTCCATCCACGCTGAATGTTCCTCTATAATTAACATTCTTCCGCCTCTAATGTCTTCTAATAGATTAAAATAATAGATACACTGCATTTGTACGTGACGTTCGGCGCCAGACTCGATTTATACAATTTATTTTCATGTTTATTCAGACAACAAATAAGCCAGAACATACAAAAACATTAACAGATTCCATTGAACTCGAATCGTGTCTTTCTGTTATGAGTTCTCGAGTTACAGTGATCCATTGACCATCGCAACATTCGCAACTAAAAATGCAATATTTGAACCAGGAAATTCGTGTAACCCTCGCCTTTTGGACGAACAATTGGTAATGAATAGAGATTTCCTTTTCTCCTAAAAATAAACGTACCTAACCATTGCTTCAGATACGAGGGGAGTTCAAAGTATTCTCGGTATGGATGAAAGAAAAGGCAGAAAAATCTGAAATAATTTTATTTTTTAATATAGACCCTTGCAATCTCGATACACTTCTTACAACACGAAATTATCTTCTCAATACCCTCCAAAAAAATAACTTTCTTCCTTCTCTGAAAAATGAGCGTTATTTGCCGTCTTGAGTTCTTCATCGTCGGAAAATCGCTTTCCACGAATCTTTTTTTTCAGCTTCCGAAACAAAAAATAGTCACGAGGTGTCAGGTCTTGGCTGTAAGGTGGATTATTGATCTCTCGGTAACCATACTCCTGAATCTTTACAACATTAAATTCGCACTTGTTTCTGCGGTGGTGCGAGCATTCGTGGCACCCATCTTGCACTGAGTTTTGGGAGCTTTAAAAAGCCATGAAGTATTGAGTGTATGGTACCAAAATATAGCTTGGTCATCTCTGCTAACGAATTGATTTTTATTTGAGCATCTTCGAGTACAAGTTTCTTGGCTGTTTCACGTTTTCTTCCGTAGTGGCAGAAAAAGGAACAGGGTTATCTTCAATGCTTTCTCTGGCCCTTTTAAATTCACTTGACCACTTTTGAATGGTAGACAAACGAAGGAGCAGAATCCTTGTAAACGGCCACCATCTCTTCCTGGAAGTTTTCTTTGAGTTTTTCCTTGTTTCGTCAAGAATTTAATAACAGCGCGGTGTTCGATTTTGGTAAACATTTTCGCGTCAAGACATTTAGTTGCACTCAAAACACGATTGTGACAAAACTAATGATGGTAAACCGATGAAATTTTCTAATTTTCACCTTAGAAAGTGCCATAACAGAATCATAGAAAAAAAATACTATCATTACTAACAAAAAAGTTGCCATACCGAGAATACTTTGAACTCCCCTCGTAGATATTTTCATTTACTATTCACATAAAGTTAGCGAAAATAGACATTGGAACCTGAAGAATGGTATTCAGATATTCAGGTGCAGTGCAATATCAAGTACCTATTTAATTTATGTAATCATACTTTTTGTATGAGAAAGCAAACTTTTATGCAAGTTCTAGCGTAATAAAAATTTGTACAATAGTTTCCTCCTCTGTTTAATAATAAAGGAGTCATATGGTTATTTTTCAATGTGTATAAAAATCATATGTAGTTTATGTTATGCATGGTTGAGTAGATATGAATGAAAGCATTTAGGCATTTTTGTCGGTATATCAATACGCGGCACGAAAGGGAGATAAAATGAACAGTGGTGTGAATCGGAAAGGGACATGAAGGTCGTGTGTGGGCACTGGGCACTGGGCAGGTATCATCAGCATCAGGTATTTCTACATCAAATGTAGTATAATATACACGCGGTCACCACAAAGAGAGGCAGGTAGACATGATCGTTAATTGTACAAAAACCTGTTTCCTTGTAAGTGGTACACTCCCTAAATACCTTCGTGGTAAGGCTTATATTTCTTTATAATTTAAAATGTGCTTGGTCTACCCATTATAGGCATTTATGAAAACATTCAATCGACGTATAACAATTTATCTTTAATGCAACCAGTTTCGTGTATTGTCAACGAATTATGAAATCTGAACAAAAATAATAGGTTTACGTTAATCGAGATGACAATGATACCCCCCGTAGTCAGTGAAACTATAATATTATTATAAAATTGATTATGATTGATAGGCAGATGAAAGTCTCTTAGATAAGATTGCACTACAGAAGTGCAGAACTGTAGTTGATTAAAAGTTCTCTTAATTTTATAGGAGTATGTCATTAAATTTCACTAAAGCTTCACAATATACTCGTACATGGTTAACATTAACTCAAATTAATATTTTCATCAACTTCTGAATAGAAATTTGCATTTAACTTATTAGGTATCAAGAACAATAATCGACTAAGTATTGTTAGTTTAGTACCACAAGATAGTATAGAATAACACAACTTACGTATTAGGTATTCAAATCAATTTATCGCCACATCAAAAGTCAAAACACTTACAACAATATTACTCTTATTGGATAAAGCCACAATGAATAAAATTATTGTAGATACCTACTATTTAAAAAATAAAATACTCTCCGTAGAACTTGATTATTACGATATAAATTCGTTTTGTTATTATTTATATTTAGTATATTTCACCTGTAAATAATGAGATTAGAGTTTTGATCTTACTTTCCCACGAATTATTCCATCAGTAGATATCTCACTTTACAAGCGGCAACGGATGGAAGACCTTCAAGCGTGGCATTATTCCGTTCAACCGTAAAAATATTAAATTCATTGTACCGTTTATATAATACTATAAATAATTATAGATTTATAATCGTATACCTCTACTTGTGAATATAACTTACCTGCGTGTCCTTGGGATAATATTTTTTTGATAATAATTAATCGACATTGCAAGCCGCCTGCATTAATTATTGTAGACTTATCAAATTGTATGATTATTTTAATATGGCAACTGTGTAATTTACAATTTGTCATTTTATAATGAGGTTAATGACAATGCCTACACATAGCGTATTGTTGCTTTTTTATGAATTCAATTATTATTGAATGTGTTTTAAATTTAATCAGCGCGAATCTGTATCTACAATACTACCTTATACTATGCCTATAATATCCACTATTATGAAGGACTTTATAATTATTATAATAAATTACATACTGCCTACATAGCAATCATATTATTTTAAGATAACTGCATGATGATAATTGTTTTGTTTAAAGATAACTTATATTCCCACATGTATTGTTGACGTATCTCTAAACAAATCAAAGTTCATGATATTACATATCATTTGCGTGATATTTCTCAACATCACAGTTGGTAATATTCAGGTGTAGAGTTATTCCTCGAAGATAATATGCATGATGGTGTAGCATCGAAAGTTATGTGGATATCTAAATTGTCTTTTCATTAGAAATGTCTTCATTTAACATAAGTAGGCAGGTAGGTAGGTACTTAATATAAATATTAGTAATCTATCTCAACGTTTTACTATCAGAATATAAAAGTGATATTATGGGTGGGAAGCGTGATAAACATCGATACAATCAAAACATTTTATCGAGATGAAAGTTTCTTAAAATTACCGCCGTTTAATTTTCTTTTCATTGCATGTTGATCTTTAATTCAACATTTCAATGTTATTTTATTACACACCTACGAGTTTATATTCGGTTTATATTAAGGAGAATTTTACGGTAATTTATATTTTGTGGCTCAAATTCTCAAACTTGTAAAGATAATTCTGTGTTTTGTAATTGTAAATCTGAATGTGTACCTAATTGTTTATTTAGAAGGTAGACTAATAAATTAATAAACAAATGGATACTGCATTGAAAATTAATCGAATTAGTAGTTAGTACTAAGTACCTACATGGTTTTCGCAGTCTCTACCTGTATAGTAGCTTGATGGTGTTGAATTTTGGCATGTTTTTCGCCACAGAGGAAAGTACATACATATTAAGAGACAATCGTTTTGTTTTACGTAGGTTTTATTGCGTATAGATTCGGCAAAATTTATAGCTATATGAACCACACAATATATTTTAAATGCTAGCCTGGTGCGCGACTTGAGTAATTTTTCACAATGTTGATGTAACCTATTGAACAATTTTATTATTGTAAGAGGATGAGTTATTAGAAACGATTAACGCAGAATATAATATAGACTCATACATACTATGTTACTACAAAATTGTTATAATATATCGGTGTCTACAGATTTCGGTAGCGTAGGTCTCGTTAAAAAAGTAAAAAGTGAACAGAGTATGAAATGATTTAGCGTGAAATAAGTAGGCACAAACAAATAGTTCAAATGTTTTTTTTTGAGAGATTGCGGTACATAAATAATAATTTGTCATTTTATTAATTACGCACGAATTGTAGATACACTTTCATCATTTTATACTCGCTAGATTTCTGTGACGAATCATTTATTTGATTTGCATGCATAATAACTGTAGAAGATATAGTAAAAGTGTAGCTGTATATTATAGACAAGTTTCTAATGCATTTTTATTATAGGTATAAAGGCAGGCAAAATTTGAGAGTTGTAGACCATTCTTGTATCAGTAAGGCGATGAGTATGTAATATGTATGATACTTTAACGAATTTGTTTATTTATTTCTTTCAGACTGCCGCTGGAAGAGGGAGCGATGCAAGTTCTTTATTAGAACACATCAACACGAAGTATTACTACTATACGAGAACTCGAGGATTGTTTAGGATATGCTATCCAAAAGAAAGGCCACCGACTGGTAAGTGTCAAATATTATAATTAGATTAGTTTAATCTCTACGTATAGACAAGTTAAGAAAATAGTAGTAGAGAAACTACCAAATAATGTCAGCAAGTCGTACTTACGTCCAAATTCTAAAATAGTAATCAATAAATTCAGTTATGTGAGTTATGATATCGTAAGATTTTACAAATAGGCAACAACTCTGTCGCCTAAATACTCTCTGTTGCACCTACAGCATTATATTATACAATTACTAGTTTAAAAGGAAATACCATGAATTCTTTAGAGTCACGATTAAACATGGAACATTTCTTAAGTGTTTTTTTTGAGTTAACAAAAATACAACTATTGTTAATTGTTTAGTTTGTTTATTAAGTAGTACAAGCAACCGTTCTCAAGTTCAAGGGTGAGTGATTTCCCACAGGATGTATGTATTAGATAACAGAATCCGGATATCCACAGATAGCATATTCATTACTATAGATTCTATAGTAATGAGCATATTCATTACTATAGATTCTATAGTAATGAATATGCTATAGTATATAGAAAATATGATACTGTAGTGTGGTTTAAGTTCCGTTTTATAAAATACCTAGGTTTTAAATCAAGCTGAAATTATAGAAACCTTAGCTGTCTACGAATCACATGGATACGATATTATTGTACGGATTTGATGAGCTTATGACAGAAAATGTGGAAAGGTTTCGTCACAATCTAAGTATTTATAATTAGTGTTATTAAAAAAGAAAAATTTATTGGTAGAAATGATCGTCATGTGAGTTATTTATACTACTTATAAGTTAACGTCAATCGTCGCTCATTTGGTCATGTAAAGTTTAAAAATTTCGCGGTTACAACACTGGAATTAGAGTTGATAGTAGCGAGATTGCATATATATCTTCAGTTAGATTAGTCGTGATGAATAAATTGACATATTTTGTACTGGATACGGTACATAATCTAGGTATTCCACTTACCTATATTTTTTGGTTGTCCTATTCAAAAACCCATATGCTTTGTTACGTATAGGTCTCTACACTCTGCATACCTACTTTAACAATTTATATTACATATGTCTTATTAAGCATCATTACCTAACTAGCCATGACTAATTTATTTGTCTGATACTGAGAGATACATATAGTACAATGATTGTTATAATTTGTATGATTGTCGTGCGTTGATCGAATGTACCACAGGTACCGCTGTTAGTTCTTCTCTAAATTACTATTTGACCTCATATGAATACCTGGGTGACCTACCTACTAACACACGTGAAGATATTTGGACACATGCCACATACTTACACAAATAATTTCCAAATTGCCTGTTAGAATTTAATATGTATTATGTACCTGTCAACCTGTCTGCACATTTACAGACTATTCTTGCCTGCCTCCTATGTAAGTATGAATGTAGTACCTACTGATGTTCTTATGGAAATCAGTCATTTTTCCAAAAGCTTTTCCGGCATATGATAGAGGAATTCAATATTAACATCTCAGGAAGTCTTGATGGATAGATATGGATAAGGACGGTTTCTACTATTACTACATCATCACGGTATATCCCAATAATGGGGTAACCAGCAACTACTGTGCATGTATAATAACTATCGCAACGTTCTCTTTTCGCCAACTATTTTATGACATTCATAATGGGTGGCGACCGTCATTGCTGAGAAGATATGAATTGTCTTAAGGAAGTTTTATGAATACCTGACTTTTAGAGTACACTCGGAAATTTTATCAAAAATTAATTGGGGAGAAATTCTTCATAGCGGGGAAATTGATGTTTTAACTAGTCAACAAAGGTTACCGATATCTGAATTAGACAGTACGAGTATTATTATAAAGGTCATTATATGCGCTTTTTTGTATTGCGCGATGTAACTGTATTGTATTGTATTGCAAGCATTGTCAATATACAAGTAATTCTATATTATTAACTTCATCGTCTCATTGTAAAAGACTCCATGACTTCTTGAACATTCTGATTCTGCTGGGTGGGTATACGAATTACAGGTTTCGTGCTTTATGCATATTAGCTGCATCACCTCATCATTATATAGGAATTTCATGGTAGAGGTACTGCATGGTGACATGCTAGTAATCATAATATGATATCATACATTCAATAGTAGTGATATTGTGCATAATAATATCACAGATGACTGTGTCTATACATCTCTGATGAAGCATTATATGTAAGGTGACCAACCGTCCTCCTTTTGGAAGGACGGTCCTCCTTTTCTAGGTTCTGTCCTCCCTCCAAAAGTGTCCTCCTTTTTTACTATTTGAAATTTGAAAACTAATCTGTTAATCTCAAAACCACACGTTTTTTTCATCATACAATGAATTAAGTTGTACTTACTATAGTATAAAATACATTAAAATGCAATTGTTTCCTAAAAAATTTGCCTGCGGCGCTAATTACCTCTACCTTTTGTGTATGGTATGTAATTTGGTATCTCTTATGACAAATATTTCACCTGCGGCACTATTTTTTTGATACATCCTTTATGGAAAACATTTCCAAGAAAATCATACAACATAGCGACCTTGTTCATTGTCCCAAGAAAAATTCGCCTGCGGCGCTATTTATTCGCTTTTTGTCCTCCTTTTTATTGTTAAAAATATGGTCATCTTATTATATGGTGTAGTGTTTGTCACACATCTCCTGGTATCTTGCTCGTATTAACACGACTATGTGTAATTCTGTTTGAATTATGTCTTGATCCTTTGACCTAATTGGAATAACAGCGTCATTCTGTCGTGATCTCTTGTAGCTTGCAATTTCATGGCTACGATTCATGGCAATTAATGTAAACAAAATCATATTGTTGCTCCAGCACATCTGTAGGTTGGTATATTTTTTCCGTTCAACGACTTTTAGGTATGATTGACATCGTCCATTAATTTGGTTCGCTTTAAATGTGGCTCATTAGAGAGTTCGTAGCACTTTTTTTCGGGATTTTTGACCAGTCCAATATCTCAGTGTAGGGTACCTCTACCTACATACTTTTGATTGTAGGTTGGTAAGTGCTTGAAAACGAATATAACTTTATAAGAAGGTGGGACAAGAAACATGACATCACAAGAGTTTCAAATAGTCATATCTAGGCGAAGGTGAAGAACTTGAAATAAAAAAAGATTTACATTGTGTATTTTCAAGTTTGTCGCATTCAATTAATTGATCAGTAGGTCGCTGTGTAAGATCTATATTTCTAAGTACCTTTCTGCTTGAATCAAAATGAAAATTCCTACATTGTATGTATGTGGGCATGTGGAACGTTATAGTATGTGTATCTCCATACGCAGGTAATTATGTAGAACACTATTATTAGATTTAACAACAAATTGTAGAGCTGTCTCTTTGTAAGAAGAACTTTGCTCTACAATACTTATTATGTTCCATACATCTTTATGACACTTTGGTGTTGTGATATCAGATCAATAATAATGATAATAGTGCAGAGTATATTGAGGCAGAAAATACAATATAATGTCTGTCTACCTACATTATAGGTGTTGGAATTTATTGCCAAACAGTCAATATAAATATACGTATAAAGTGTGTGGGAAACTGAATGTTTGAATTAGATTGATTTATAAATACATGTTATATCTACGTTGGCTATACAATATACATACATACCTACATTGTAACGTATGAATAATGTATCTGACATTTTTCCGTGGCATATTTCATACATAATTTTATATTTCTGTGTATAATTTTTAAAGCGATTTTATATGGATGAAGTATCTTCACACTATTGATTTTTATGATTGATAATAATTTATCTCAATTCTCGATATTAAAAAAAGTGTTAAATTTTTATAAACGTCTAGTGCAATGACTACAATGAATTAGGAAACGTCTTGCAGTGAAGAGAGGACATAATGTCAGACCGTTACATACTCCTTGCTTTCGTCACATTCATGCAATTAAGTCATAGCGGTCTAAAATATTTTTGTTACTGTAGTATACGCTCAGATAATGAAAGAAGTAATGTGTGTGCGTGGTTACTCCAGTATTGGGATGGTATAGTACCTACTCGTATAGTAGTAGCCTATGGTGTAATAATCTTCAAAAAAGCGACGAAGTATTATGTAATATATCAGAAATGGTATCAAATTCGAATCACCTGCCGATTGGAATGTGGGAAGTGAAGTCGGAAGGGAAAGACAAGGTGCATGTGGGTTTAACAATAACTAGGTATTTTATTTTACATCATTTTAACAAAACACTTCCTGACTTTAGAAGTCAGATACTTTGTATTACAAGTACATGCTTCCAAATATTATTTTTATACCGTGATCAGTTACGAAGGTATTTCTATATTCATTTGGCTATTCATTCTGCACGATTTTATGATTTACCTACATAGCTTATTTAAATATACTACATATTTTAAATAGTTGCATATTTTATGCACACTTAAGCATAGCTCTTTTCACTGTATTAGCCATATTAAATACCACATTAGCGAGATTGTAGGTAGGTACATATTATGCATACTCGGAAATTATTGGTATGCATTTATGAAATGCAATCTGATGGAATTTTTATTGAGGTGTGAGCCACAGTGGCGTTAAGAGGGTTTTAAAGAACATGGTAAAAAATACGAATACAATATACACAGATGTGCCCCTTCTGTGTATATTGAATATATGAATAAAACATATGTTGTTATTTTTAAAATGAGACAGATACTCTGTCTCACCCCCTATCTGCTATTTCATGACAGGTGTTACATACTACCGTTCACTATCTCTCATTGTTTCATTTTTCAGTACTTATAATGATACGTTCGATATTTTTTGTACGAATAACGTGTGAAATCATGTTTCATCATCCAGGAAATGCAAAAGACAGTGACTCTCTCCGTTCTGCAGGACGTAATGTCCCCAATAGACCACTGTGTCTTCCAGGGTAAACTTGGCTATACATAGTGATAGAGCTTTTGCCTTTTCTGGTCTAGCACTCTGTAACTCTGGGAGACTGAGGTGATTTCTGCACCTTTGTACCAAGTAATGTATTATCGAACCCAATTGCGTAGGAGAAGTCAGTCATTAATATTATCGTACTATAATATTCTCTTTTAACACACACTCTTCTGTTCAGCATACACTTCTATAACACTCGTAAGTGTAGAGGAACACATATGCAGTAATATGGTGATATATGATTAATGATGTAAGGAAACAATGAGAGATGTTTAATTATTCGTATATAGCAATGACTGAACATGACTAATGTTAATCATGCTATTATTATGTAGGTAGCAACTTGTATAGGCAATGATATAAATCTTCCTATATCGATGTATTACGTATAACAATTTGTTAATAATAATATATGTGGTACTCGACTATTAATAGAGTTGTAGGAAGTCCGCTTAATAGAAGAAAGTGAGGTCATTTCAAGAATGGGTATAATATTATTATGTGTTATGTATCTAGACTTTCTTATAACCAACTAGGGTACTGCTTGTTTGAAATTATTACAACTCAAGCCAATTCCATAGAAACTGTACATTTGTTTGTGTTTGTGTAGAGAAAACCTCGAGATATTCATTGCAGAATCAATAATCAATGAGTGTTTATTTAAATTATTCGTATTAATAATGTTGTTTTGTAAATGTTGTCTTTGTTGAATATTGTCTTTTCACTGATTTTTGTGGCATTTACTATGTGCACGTTTCTAGACATTTTTAATAAAAGAGTTTATTATACTATGTATTACGGCACTTGAGTTCGATAGACAACGCTACCGCGGTTTCAACGCTTGAGCGTCATTAACGAGCGTAGATTATAAACTTTTATTAAGAATATTGTCTTGTTGCAAAATTGAACCAAAATAGAGATTTCTTTTGAATAGTGTTTGTATTATCACACGTGTTCTCATTGATTATTTCCATAATTAGCAATCAATTGATAAACTTAAAAGTGAACCGAAAGTTAAGTAAAATATAAATATTATGAATCAATCGTGTAGATTAGTGCTGAGAGATTATGAATATTGTGTTTGTGAAAAAACGAGTTAAATTTCTCGTTTTCTCACAGAATACTATCTGAATAATAATACACACAAGCAAAAAACCTACTCTCACTAAATGTCAATAGATAATGCTATTTCATATCTACTTCAGGCTCAGGCCCTCGGGGTGATCTCTACCGACTATGCAGACACTTTTCCTTATTAGAGATAAAGATCTATAATTACATGGAAAAACTTATCATAATATTACATGCCATACGATGAAATATCTGTACATTAATGTTGATTGCATACAAGACGTAGTTACAAACGAGTTATGAACTATGAGTATAGAACTCACATACGTATTATTTTGTCGTGCGTTTGATATATACTCCACCTTCGTGATTATAACTTCATACATTGTTTTATTGGTACTTAAGTGAATATACATTAATCATTATACCCATCTACTTATTATTATCACGATTGACAGATCATGCATTGTCTATTATTGCATTGTATTGACGAATCACGTAAAATGAAATTATTATGTCCCATAGGTTTGTGCGTAAGTTTAATATTTGTTATACTATATTGTACACACATTCATATGAAATATCCTTATCATGTTATTATAATGCCTATTTTTTTAACCCCTTTCAGTGCTACCTCTACCTTCCGATTTGGTGTCGTTTCCTCTGTCTTTACCTGTAGATTCCAAGTATTTCTGTTCTCTCTCAAACATAATGTTAGGTCCATTTGTTACAGGTTATATTATAAGTCATTAATTAAAACCATTGTTTTAACCAATCAAATTTTATTAATCTCAAACAAGTATATTAATTTCTCTTTCATATCAAAACATTCCTGCACTACATACATATAATAAATTAATTATGACAGTATAATTAGATTCAATAGACTTGATATTGGTTGGTAGATTCACTCGCCTGCCTCTGTCGATAAATTGGCTTTTGAATCAACTCATTGAAGAGTTCGTTGCCTTTGTTCGAACTCTATCTTTGCACAGGAGGACTCTTACATTATTCTTTTACCGACAGTTGATGTTATTCAACTTTTACCTCATGTCTTATTTATACTTATTTTTATTTGCATTGAAGATAAAGAAAGTCTGTAGAACTGAATAGCGGATATTTGTATTTTGACGAACCTTCTGCATTATGCTGGAAATCCATACGAATTTTGATCTCTATAAATACTCTTTATTCATCACCCTACTTTTTTGACAAATTACTATAAAGCCCACACATTTTTAAATACCTAGGAGTTTCAGGATTTATTACTCGACGATTCTTCATTCAGTGATGTATTAAATTGCAAGTGAACACAATATTAAAAATTCCTGTTCCTAATTCAGTTATATTGGTCAAACTACTCGTAATTATTCATCTCAGCTGTGATCAAGATCAATAAAATTTGCATGGATATTACCGGAATCTATTAGTTATTATTGTGTATTGACTAAAGTTGGGATAAAAGTAGAATTAGAGATTTATTGATCAAGAATTACACACAAGTTTACCAAACAACCTGTCTAATATAATTGCATTTAATCCATAACTATAGAATAGCCATCTACGAGTATTTCTTTAATTAGGTTGTAGATATGACAAACTGAACCAGTTTCATTCTCAATATGAAAGTATAGGTACCTACCCTTTACAGTGTAAGTAAAATGAATGACAATGTAAGTAAATTGATATACGAGTAGAAATATATTTGTTTGGGGAGTTATTTTCAAAGACAAATTATACCTAGTATCTGTTGCTATGCGTATCAGATGTGTATTTGCTAATATCAAGTACACGCTATGTGCAAAGTACGAAATTTACCGTACTATTGACTGTTGAATGTTACTTTAACGAGCTAATATTTAAATTAATTGGATTTATTCGCCGTATGACTGATGATGAGTCAATGAATAACGGAAATAAATCATTAATAATACAAGAAACGATTTAAATACTCCGTGAAAAAATTGCTAGCTAATAATTTAATACCCTCATTGCCTTAGTCATTTTCTTCAGCTTTGACCTTTTTACTGTTTGCTATAGGTCTAAGCTAGGAAAGCTTGTGAAGGTGGATTGGCTACGGTCTTGTTTTTGAACAGCAACTTTTATTCTTCATCTGAAAACGGACGACTTTTCAATCGATCTTTTTTTTCGAGCAATATATTTGGGCAATAATTATTCTATCTCCATATCTCTCTATCTAGTTTCTATCCCCTCACATTGCGTCAGAACGCGTACTTCATTACTTGTACAGAAAAGTACATATATTATAGAATTATTGTATGTTGTAATTCTGCAAGTATTGTTACCACTATACGTTTGCCAAAAAGCTACAGTGTAGCTCCCTCATTCTTCCCATCGAAAACCATCTCATTCTTGACAGACTGCAGTATAGAAACGTAGCTAGGTAGTTATATTATAACATCAAGTATTTTACTAGCTAATAATGTTTTAATGTGTTATTTTTCTAAAGAGTAGAGAGTAATAGGAAAATAATGAACTAGGTAATTAATAAATTAGAGAGCTTCAGAGAAAAATAAGTAATTTGCTTACGATATACTGAATCCGTATTAATATTATAATTAACTAAGAAGAGATAATGAAATACATTATTTATATAATATAATAAACAATTATTATTTAATGTTATTATTTAAGCTCACAAAAAACGAATTTTGTGAATTTCTTATTTGTAGACACTTCAATAGATTATGTAGCTCTGACATGTAAATATAATAATGTTATTAAATTCATGAATGAAGATGTAATGTTAAGATTGTATTCTAGCCTATAGAACAATGTCTTGCTATGTTACATCATATAATAATATCATTTATATTACATCTTCATACATTTAAATTGAATTCATTTCAATTTTCATGCGTAATGCGAAATATTGTGTACAATTTAATTTTACATGCGGTAATTGTATACTAGTATTATTATCATTTAAATTAACTCGACTAAACCGTTAGTTTATTCGTAATTATATGTTACTGTTTTGATAATTAATAACTTTTATGTCATTTCATTAAGTCAGAAAAAAAAGAATAAATACAGAATTAGTTCGAAATAAAAAAATATTGACATTCTAGTTCTGTTTATAATACCAATAATTTAAATAAATTAGATTTGCCGGTAAATCTGTACACAAAAAAGCAAAAATCGGTAATTTTACATGTAATATTGTAAGAAGGTGTAATATATCAGGCACGATGCTTGTATTTTAGGCCCCGCGCATCTGAGCCTAATTCTTGATGTCAGTGAAATCTGGATAGGTGAATTTTTCCCGGTATCATGCTGATGAGTTTATATATATCAATCATGAATGTTAATATGTAGAATTTTCTGGCTGATAATAGTGTTGGCAAGTCATGACTTCAGGTAAAAAAAAAACATGATTTTATGAATATCATCGTTTTCGAATTACCGTTAACACGTCGCGATGTGACATCAGATATTAAAAATATCGATATGTCTATAAGGATGCCGTTATGTTTGAAGATTTTTGTGGCACACATTGCCGATGGGACGAAGGTTGAATGAGTATTTATGTAGTCAAATATAACTGAATTAATATGTAAATAATTAACTTTAAAAACAAATTAATATATGGGTAATTAGGTATCCGTCGTAGTCTTCATGTTATGTGTGATTTTCTCTTTTACATATCGATAGACTTTAGTTTAGAAAATACTATATGGACGATCAGAAAAAGTCCACGAAATGGTGGTACTTTTTGTATCTATACTCTATAGATTAGTTATTGTAGGTAGTTAGTTTTTATTTTCTTTATATGTATGTTGACTTAATTCCGGGCTGTCGTGTTATTAGATCGAAATAAAACATTGGTAGAGATACAGGTTCACGTATAAAATTTGCATATAATTTCAATTTATCAATATAGAAAATGTGTATCTAATTCGCACTTGGCTGTTTGTGCATGGTCCAATAATAATAATTATTAAACTTTATGATTTCAATTAAATCAAACTGGTTGTTAATAACATAATATATAAATGCAAATTTTAAAGATATTTGTAGGTCCGGCATACATACATACTCGTAGAATCTACGTTCGCGCCTGTGTGGAGTATTTAGTCGTCACCCAGTTTTTCCAGGTTGCTAAGACTTGCACCAAATCTACTGCCTGCTCCCGTGTCATTCTAGCCTGTGGTGCAGATCTGATGTGAACACTGAACAACCTTTAATGGATGGTCATTGTAGGCCTACCTTCATTCTCAACGAGTTTATGCAATAAAAAAGCGTGTTTATCTCATTGTGAATATTCACTAACAGGTGTAAATAATAATTGTCTATTTCCTCGTGTACTTCAAAGCACTAATACAAAATGTATTTCATGTTCTCGATAAATTATAAACTTTAATCTAGTTATTTTATGTATGTAGGCTAAATGCATATCGATTCGAAAACAAAACGTTTATATGCGTGATGTGATAGTAAACATACTGTATTATAATATATGTAGATAGTGCGGATAAATATATTTTAAAACACAAGTATATTAAATGCACTTAGATTAATAAAGTGTATATGCCAAGTGTATTATAATTTGACCTCGATTTGTTATCTGTGCAAAAACTAAGTAGCTGTACTTATAATATCGAATTATATAAGTAAGTAGGATATATTTTACAAGTAGCTTACCTTAGTTTATTTTTACTGAATGTCTATTTTACCCTGAAAGTTTTAAATCTGTTTCTGCAGTACAGACATTCAAGTCTTAATAAATTATTGGACCTGTTAACATATGTACTATTAACAAGAAACTAACATTCTTGTGTATATCAATTAAGTTGAGGGTAAATACTAATACAATATTCATACTTTTTATTTATGGTTTATTATTTTGTACTACATACTAACAATTATTTTGGAACGTTAAATCTAACTGTGTTATTGATAGTTAAAGATAAAAGAACTCGAGTGTTTTAATATAAATATTTGTAAAGGTTAAGGTGGTCTTATGATTTATGAGTGCTGTTAAAATGTGGTTTCCTTTCGCTCATCTACGGCTTTGAGTAAATTGAAAGTGATTGTTAAAGAATATTACACTTCTGTGTAAGTATCTACTGGATTCTCGGCTCTGCAAGGCACCAGTAGAGTTTTATGCTGTTAATAAAAAATCAAATCATCTCGCAGTGAAAGATAATGGGTGGTATTTTTTCTTGTTTATCCGAATCTTGACTGTCAGACTGAGTAAGTATGTACATCATATATGGCACCTAAAACACCAGTAGGTATACCAAGTTCCAAGTCTTTCGGTGAATTTTCAGAAAATAAATCAGATAACCTAAATCTAAAATGTTTACGTATTATTTTTATGGAAATATGTACACATAGGACTATACGCTTTTGAGGTGTTATACTAAAATATAACTATTCGTTTTTTAATTCTTTTTCGCCATAATTTATTTGGTATTTAATTCAGCGAGAGGTGCAGGTGCAGCTTATCATGAATGAAATCAAGTAAGTATGTCTTATAAATAACTATCTAGAAATTCGTATTTTCACACGTCGATTGGTTGATGGTTTATTAAAATTCTTATAGTTGTTTTTAATTTGTTATTCATAGATACGCTTACTGTACTTCAGGATAGTACGTGGATATACATCGCAGTTCGTTGGTATAAAATAATACTCGTCTTAAGTCTTTACATATTCGTTGAAAATTACTGTCAGATGGGCATGTGTTCAGTAAATCTATACAATACATATGCTACGACAAAGGCTTTTGTTCAGTCTACTACAATAACTACGAATTTAATAACTTAACACATCCTCTTGGTTTTTATAAACTCATTGAGTAGATAACAAAAGAATTAAATACACTGTACCTATACTAGTAAGTCATGTTGAGTAGTATGTATGTACACTGTTGACTGCATGAGGTAGTGATACTGTGAAGAGAACGTAAACAATATAAAAATCATCACCATTTTCCACCATTCGTGCTCTGTCGTAATTAATCTTAAATAACAATTTATTTTCCGTTTGATATTTTGTTGTTATCATTGAAGTGTAATAACATTATGATGTTTTGTTCTAAGGCCGAGATTGGTTCTCGTATCAGCTGTGTGTCTTGTTTCTTAATAATATCATGAGAATGTGAAAGTAGGCGGTGTGCGCGGTGCGGTGGATGGAATGCTAGTAATGTTGCAAGTTTTGTTAATAAAATACCGACTTGCTGTTGGAACAAGGATGTCTGGCGAGGAGTTAATTATTATGCATTATTCAATACCTACCTACTTCTATACAGTTGGTATAAACACGCCAATATATTATATACTGCCTGACAGATGATCGCAAAATATATTATTGGGTGTGTGGACCTGTTTCATATACAGTTATCCTATATTAAGGTTTTTGCAAGCTACGTAATATACTTATTCATTCACTGGGGTCCGGCGAACCTCTTAATGTCGTCCATCAATCTGGTAGGTGGTCGCTCTTGTGGTCTGTAATCGCCCCTTGGGTCTTCACTCCAGCAGTCTCCTCGACTATCTATTGTCCTCCATTGCAACGTGCCCCGCGTAAGGCAAGAAATAAAAAGGTAATATACTTACTACTCAAAAGAGTTCCACTGCGACTGCACGCATCATGAAACAATTTATACTTTTCGTTTGTCCTCTATAGTTTCAGGTACCCCAATACTCGAGAGCGTGTTTCAGTTTTAGCCTGCTCGAAACAGCTCCTCAGTTCTCTTTATTACTATAATTGTAAAACTGTACAGCATTTTTCTGTAAGGAAGACTAGAAATAATAATATATGTAATGCTTAGGTAGGCCAAGGTTTTGTGCAAATCTCTATTTACGATTTCATCACATCAAAGTTAGTAAATAATATTATAGAATTTACATCAATAAAATTATTGTTAAATGGTCTGAATCAGATTCGAAGTGTAAAGCTATAATGTAACGATTTGTAAACATTTATTTGTTTATAAACAGATCTGATAAGTTTGAAGTAACGTTACGTTAGTATGTTTCATGAAATGTTTAGACACATTTCAGTATTGGGAACATTATTTACAAGCATATTTGAGTTACATTAACACGTCTATTACTTGTTTTAAGAATATATTTTATTTTTATGCTTCTTATATTGACCTTCCACTTGTCGATGATTGATCTCAATATTTCAGGTTTCGCTCTTGCCCTGTCTACTCATTAACGTAGGAGATATTTGTATTAGTGACGATGTATTGAAGTGTCTGTATGTGATTCTAATTATCTTCGTGTTAATATAAAATATACTCTGATTTAACAGCTTCGTGAATTCCGGAATTCTATTTTCTACTTCTTTCATAATGTTGTTATTTGGAAGAGTAATTTTACATCACGAATAACTGTAAAATAAAAACATTTTATATAATAACAATTGGGTGATATTGATAATAACATGAATTAGATACAGTCGTGACGTGTAAATACGTTGGGCACTTTACCTTGAGTATAATATATACTCACTTACCTATCTCCACTTGACATAAACAAAGTTTAATTGATTTATTTATGCTTAAAGTATCTACCTATTTACATTATTTTCTTGTTAAAACTTTCACTTATCAAATATCCATCATGATTTTCGCGTTAATCATTCATAATAACATAGTAATTTCACAATTCGCGTATTACTGCGTTATGATTGTTTCAATTTTTACAAGTTCTCACACAATTCTCACACTCGAAACTCTCGAAATGGAATTCTCTCTCCTCGTAACTTATCGATAACACATTATTAGTTTTATGTTGTACATTAAAACTCGGATTTAGAAAAGCGTAATTTATATTGATATTTTAGTAGTCAGATCAAGACATATTGGAAGAGTTGATGAGATGAAAGTATCACACAGTTTCCGGTTTTGCGATGTTTCTAGACACGGCACTATGGAATGCCACTGGACACTAGCACTAGATACAAACTCTCTATACTGATATCAATAGGTAGTTATCATATTGTAACCAAAGCAGGTTGTTATAATAGTGAGGTCTATTATTTGAATCATCATACATTGTCTACGTTGCGCTTTGGGTAATATTACTCGGTGTTAATTAATCGTATAAAAGAAACTGGGTGCTTATGTTTGTACTTAATTGATTTATAATTTTTGCAGGAAGTCGTTCATTTATATTCGCGGGTAATGAAGAGACATTAAGTTTTCTCTAGTATGTGTAGGAAGTTAGTAATATAGAGGTAGGTAATTAATATTGAAAATTATCATAGAAGCAGGTGTTTAAGAGTAACTAGATACGGTACGGTTTATAATATTAGATTTGGCGAATTGATATATCTTTGAAGGTACTAAAAAAAATAAACTGACATGTTTCGCCAATATAAATAACTCCTACAACATTAAAACACTTTATTCTTGAGGAGATCAAATATTGCACAGGCTGTAAGGCAATCTCGTCTAATCAACAAGTTTCGTTTTATTCTTCGTTTCGTTTCCTGTATTCTTCATGTAAAAAAAACTCTTGAGAACGTACGTTAAAACATACCTACGTTTATATGTATTTACTTTCGTTAATTTATATGCAGTATTTTCATAATCTCGTGTATTGAGTTAATTTACTGATGGTTAACGTACACAGAAGATAAGATGACATGCCTACTTATAATATTTATATTACTTAGCTACTTGATAGATTGCTGTTTAGTTTTTCTCCAACGTTTCATCAATGCATTTTCTGTTATTTATAATTACTAGAATAAATAACTGCACACTATATTATGCTAATACAATAATTAAATAATACTTAAGTGTGTATTATGTTTACAATGTTTATTTCCGTGTAGTTCCGATCTTCTATCTTCTACCTGCACTGCTGTTATCTGACATTTCAACAAATAGCTGTAATTGTCTATAGCTATACTAATTACTATTATAGAAAATGATTCTAAGCTTTGTGCATTGACTGAGTCGTTGAAAAAATATAATGTTTTGCTGTTTTACAAGTTAAGAGGTAATCTAGGCCTTATTCATTATGAGATATATTCAGAGGGCTCCGAATGTCAGAAAACTTGGAAAACTTTCCCAATTTCGTTCAATGGATACAAGGAAGTGTGAACTGACTTGGGAGCAGAGAAAAATGAAGACTCTACTTTATTGATATATTATGGTATGGAATTACAGAAAAATATTGCTCTAAAATTAATTTTAAAATATTTTTTGAATTTAAATTTAAAATGCTTAGCTATATCATAAAAAAATAATTAAGATATAGGTACATTACAATTAAGATATAGGTAAATTTGTTAAAATATCTCCTATAAAAATACTTTTAAAATTTTGGCCATGACACGGTCAGTCAGAAATGGGGTATGTATTAAGAATATGTATTATTAATTTTTGTTAAATATCTCCTAAACTAAGCTGTGTAGAGCAAAAGTTCATTAGACTAAATTCAAAGGTGAATAATTTCCTATAACGTAAGCGTAATGAAATATTATTTAGGAGTTATAGTAAAAAAGTACTAACAGTTCAAAGTCCACTACTCATCGTAATTGATTGACTGATTGTATAGTGGAGAGTGGAGACCACTGCGGCTTCACTTTGCTTCGATCGCAGATGAGTTGCGTTCTATACGAGTACTATAGGTAACGTATTCACTGTATAATGTGTTTAAGTACTGAGCACGGTCAAACAACGGTAAATATATCGCGTACATTATATTATGTATTAATAATATAAACTTATCATACATTATAAGCACCTATACTATTACTATTACACATGATATCGCGTAAATTTATAAAGATGTAATATGTATAGTTTCATTATATTACGCTATTATAATTTTTTCCTAGAAGCCGGACATACTGTCTTTCAAATTTATAGATATGTGTCTTTTATTCTCTAGATTCGCAATAAGGTACCTCCGATACAATTTAATCTCGGCATTATAGGGATTTCGTACAAGGTAATTTAGGCAAAAGGAGCATACGAAGACCTCAGGCAAGATGGTCTGACGATGTGAGGCGAATCGCAGAAAGCAAGTGGATGCAGCATGCTCAGGATAGGGATCTGTGGAAAGTCAAAGGGGAGGCCTATGTCCAGCATTGGAATTAAAACATGAAGAAGAAGAAGAATTCTATAACGTCTCTAACATATAGTCTTATCAACAAGTATGAAAGTTATCCTATAATTTGCAATCGATTAAAACATTAATAAGAAGTATCGGTTGACTGTAAGATATTGTTTATGCAATAAGTCCACCTTTTGGCACACTATCATTGTCTTGTTTTTGTAAATATGTATATTTTTCTTTGGCCAATAAAGATTTATTTATCACGTCATGTCATATGAAGCTTCCAGTAATGAAAAATTGCCGTATTTTTTGTGAATAATTATGTTCTGGCTAGGTTTTCGACAGCTGAGTTTTATGTTGAATGCGAAAAAAAATAGCTTCAAAATATCGTATTGGTAGTATGTAACTATTTTTATAGATTTAGATCATCTATTTTTATAGCTAATTAGAAGAAGCTTCCATTGGTGTAATAAAAATTAATCTTTTAATAATAAAGATAAAGAATACATGTAGATTCTTGTTACAACGTTAGAACTTATACAAGCAAGAAGACTACAAGGCCATAGGGAAATCATTACTTTGCTAATAAATTAGGTGGGTACTCCTACTTAGTAGTATTTAAAATTTATTATTTTGGGCGTAGATACTCATGAATAATTGGATTAGAAGGCTTTTCAATAAACAAGTTGGGCAACATAGTACAATCAAGTCACCTGCCTTTTTATTGTATAGGTAGATATTATAATATTGAATTTATGTCGATCTATCTTTTAGTTTTTAATTGGTTCACACATCCTCTAGTATTCTTTAGCCTAGGGTCTTATGTTATTTGGACACGTGGAAGTAATAGTTTTTTTCCTTATGAAACGTAAATTATAAAAATATAAGTACATATTGACAGCCTAATTGACGTATTTTATCGTCTTTGTTTTTATTTGTTTATTTATTCTTCAAATGAACGTTACGTACAACTTAAAAAAGAAGATTATTTACATTTACAATATGTGTAATAATAGGCAATGCTCATTAGGGCAACCTCTATTTTCTAATTTTTCTCTTAGGTATAAATACATTGAGACACTGAATTAGGTTGCATATAGATCAACATTTTCCAAGGAACCTGGTGACACCTATTTTACCTATTCTGAATGAGAGAAATATCTAGTTTTTCCAGTTTATTATTATAATTTATGATATAAAATAACATATACGGGGGACAATATCTTTTATTGATTGAAAAATAAATAGGTTTTTATTTCATATTTCATCATCACCCCTAACATTCAGAGAGGAATTATGCTTTAGAATTATCTTTATAACAATCAGTAATTTATTTTAGAACTGGACAGCTGCAGAGCCTCAATACTACTTAGCATTACTTAACTACCCAATTAATTGGATACTTTTGATATATTTTTATCTGTAATCAGTAGTACATCAAAACAATCGATAAACATTCATGGCCGACCATTATGATGAATGAATTTCAACAATTCATTATTAGCTGAACATAGTAGATACATTATGTAAATAATAATGCATATGTAGGCAATGCTATTAATAATATTTTTTAAATATTCTTTCAGACTAGGAAACAAGACGCATGACCTTGCCAACTTCATTATTTTGTTAACCCATTGTTCACAATCGTCATTATTAACAACATATTAACACCGACAAAAATAACAAACATTGTAATAACATAATAATAGGCAGCATTCACATTCACCTTGAATGTTTGCATTTTTGTTTATTTAAAACATTGCTACGCATAATTAACATAAAGAATAGAATTATTGGTTGACACAGACGAACTCAGAACAATGTGACAACTTGTAAAATACTCACTCGTTGATTTCTAACCATTGCATCGTTATAAAGTAAAGTTGTTTAGTGAAAATTGTGGGTGACGTAACATTACATTAACAAAATTGTAATGGGGCCGCTTCACGCTCGGCGACCTTCCACGAGTTTTGTGAGAATGAGTAAAAGGACGTACGGACGAGGTGATTGTCTTGAACTATACGTTAAAGCCTTTTTACTCATTCGCGCGGGACTCGTGGAAGGTCGGACAGCATGTGGATGAGGCATCATGCTGTGAATTGCCCATGTGTTTATAGTAATTTACTATGTATTGTATTATTTGGCCATAAAAGAATCATGTGATGTCTTGCTTCAATTATTTTAATAAAAAGTCAGTTTTCTAGAAACTTATTCTTGAAGATTGTCATTCACATGTTATTAGGGGTCAAGGTCATAATCGAGCGCCTTTTCAGAATGTTGATGATGCAGCTATAGATGTTGAATTTTTGTGATAATATGTTTCAGGTTCATCTTTGGTGTTAAAACTGTTTTTTCGTACCTAGCGGTATTCTAACTGCTGAATATTGTCACCTAGACAACTTGAGAAAGAAATACTTATAAAAAACATGAATAATGAGTTGACCAAGAGAACTTGGGAAAACATCCACCTGAAATAAGGTTACCTGATACTTAATTACGTAATTATAAATACCTTCAGCTGTCTATGTTCGTGTCCTTTGTGATACATTATATTATGTATTTCCAGCCAATACTACAAGTTTTGATTCAATGATATCATTCCTTTAAAATAAAACCTGATCTATTGTCATTAAATAATAATAATGATTGAGTAACCACTCGCTAGCCTCTCTATCTGTGTTGCCTGATACAACTACTTAATAATTATTACGGTTTTGCATATTTCTTATACATAATAAACAATGTGTGAATGCCTTATTATGCGAGGGAGTGGCCTATGCAGGGTTGTAAAGCACTACTCTAAAACACTGTAAATATAAGAGTGTCATTCTAATACAAAATATTCAGGATCTTAGCTTTCTCTGGAGCGAACCTTTATATTTCTCTGGTCGAGTATCAGGTAGTTATGCTCTGATAACTGGAGTTATGTTAAATACTTAAAATACAGGAACTATAAAATTCACCCTCTCAAGTAGGTAGGTATTATCAGATTGGTGCTTTTCATTTTTCGTGCAAATATGGCTATTTATAGTTTGCATCAAGCAAGAAAATCTCTAGAATTATTAACCACAGATGCTACTATTGACAGATATTCAATATTATTTAAGCTTTTACTCAACCCTGCATATTTTTTACGACTGAATGTATGTAGGCGTCGATGTAATTTAAGAGACAAATTTGAAAGTTGCCATATACCTCGCTGCATTTAATTATGCAAATTCTATGCACCGAATTTCCAAACACGATATTTTGTTCATACTTGGTCATCCAATGGTACTACCGTCCAAAAAAGCATGAAATGACTTTTCAAACTTCTCTCAGTTCTTATCCTTAACTTCAAAAAATTGTAGATAGGTGTGTACATGTGTTTTGTATTTGGGCAGCGATTTAGACAATCGAATACTGTTTTTTTTGTAAGCAAAAAATACTGGATTGCATTATAAACTCAATTAAGAATTAATCGTGTTACTATGAGACGTATATAGTACAACGTTCATAATATAATAATAGTTATCATTGTTACATTGAACTTGGTGCAGAAGTACTCACTCTACCAGTCTACTCTAATTACATTTTAGCCACAGTGTTTGCTAAAAAAATACCTGATGTAGGAACACATGTAATCATTTTGTTATTATTTGATGTGCTCGTGTATTAAACGTAATGACATATAATTTAGAAATTATATTCGTCTATCTTTGCAGAGAAGCGGGTCAAAACAATATTAATAATGTTAACTATTAGTAACCAGTTAGTTGATATTAAATACTTAGACATTTTGTGTTGCTCACAAATAGGTATGGTGGTAGCCACTGTAAGCAACATTCCAATACAATATGCTAACAAATTCTCAATAATTTGTTAGCATACACAGGTGTTCGTTACTCATAGAAATTTTATTAGTTACTAGCTGAGTTACCCGTGTTTCGCAACGGTAAATTTACCAAACCAACCCGGCATACTTTATAGACTTGAGCTGGACAAAATGTGACATAAGATCTGAATTTCTTTTCCCACGCCCTTTCATACGATACTACACACGACCCCACATAACTCTTGGATCCCTTCATCATTATGCATCTCATGGCATCACTTTGACCATACGATAAATAAATAAAGCCTATATTATCGCAAATGTTATTCTCAATTTTCGCAGCAATCCGTCGTAAAATGCGGAAGTTATGCGAACACTTACAAAAATCAGACTTCACTTTATATATGTAGATTAATCATATAGATGGCGAATAAAATAAATGATTAGCCCTTTCAATATTTTGCATATGTGTAAAAACATGTTAACATCCGCAGATTTTAGGTAGTACTAGAACTTCGAAAACTTTGTTTAAATGTGACGGAGTGAGGTCAACCTTTTAACAATTCAATATAGGGAATAATCCTGCGAGACGTAGCGGGATTTTGGAGTGAACTTGGTGTAGTGATATATTTTTGCATTTAGGTACAATTGAATCAATTGAAAATTGTTGTAATAATAAAAGAAATGTAAGTAACAAACGATCAAAAAGTATATGTAATCGGTAGAACCAGTTATGTCGAACTTTTTGCCATTAATCTTTACTTTTGCCTATCTACTCCTACGTAAAACAATACTTAGAATTTTACCAACAAAGAATATGATATAATATTATATTTGTATTTCTTTCTCCATTTTGTATGACAGTCAGGTTGAATGCTGTATACTAATATGCTATAATGTAAATATTTGGTCGATTGTCATTCTCGAGGTATCTTGACATTTCCTTTATCGGAAGAGTTCAATATAATTTCCTGTATATAACGTAGAACCGGTTATATATGGTATTTTAAGGTTTCTCAAATGGCTTTCGATACCGAATTCTCACGGCTCGTATTTCGGCGGAAAATTTGTAATATAAACTTATTTCGTGCTTGTCTTTGTTCAAGCATTAATACAAACTGCATACAATGTATAGGTATAGTATAGAGTGATTAAAAACAATTAATGTATCGCACATTTCGAGGCAAACTTCATCATCATATAACAAATTAACTAACAACTACGATTGGTCAATTAAAGTTCCTTTTGGCATTAAAAGGAAATTATGAGCATGATAATGATTACGTTATGACCTAACCTAACGCTTTCTTCACCATTTAATAAGAATGGTGTA
This sequence comes from Ceraclea dissimilis, assembly GCA_963576895.1. Taxonomy (NCBI): domain Eukaryota; kingdom Metazoa; phylum Arthropoda; class Insecta; order Trichoptera; family Leptoceridae; genus Ceraclea; species Ceraclea dissimilis. The sequence goes on along the minus strand of OY756361.1, from coordinate 14,888,094 downwards.
TGGCGAAAGGGGGTCATCTATCGTAATATCATTAGAGATCATCAGATATTTATGAACACAAGTGTGAGTGGTTTTGTTTTTGACAATTAATAGGATCTTATTGTCTATATTTAATTATATATTTATCTATTTAGTATTTGGTAATATGTAATGTTTGTGCAGTATACATATTAATTACTTTATTTGTATCAGCACAATAGTCTACGTGATACAATTGATATTATCTACACAATGTCGAAGTGTTTTATATTTTGTATGTACGCTAGGTGCCAACCTACACTTGAATAACATTCTATTTAGTTGGGACATTTGTGTTTGTAAACCGCATTCCTTGAAATCACTTACATATTTATATACAGTATTATTTACTTATACATATTTATATTAGTATTATTAAATCTAAGTAGGTATGTATTATAAATTCGATGAATAAAATGCCTCTCGGATTGTGCAAGTCTAATTCGTTACACAGGTATCTAGATATTACTTATTGATAGCAAAACCATAAATCTATTTTGTTCTTACAAGGTTATCTGATTTACACAGGATCATTAGATATTTACAATAAGTAGACAGTAATAAATATATTACGGATTGCTTACACAATTTAAATTTACTTTTTTTGCACCTCTATAATTTGTCGAATTGAATATTTGAGTAATTTGTAACACCTATTCCAAAGTAATTATACAAAAACAGAAAACTAACCAATCAAAATAGAAAACTTAAACATGGATGTTTTGGTGTTACATTTTACAGATATCTAACACAATATTTAGACATAACACTGTCTCAGATTAACTATAAACTAATAAACCAACTATAAGTAATGAAAAATATTCAAGAATTATGAATGGACAATAACTTAAGTATAAAAATGTTGGAAAATATTGGAAAAAATAACTTCCCATCCGTTTATTCAATACATTTAAAATCAATTCTATAGGACTAGGCCAAACGATATGATAATAATCTGGAGGCACCTCAAAGCACCCCTTATAAATTGGTATGAAATTATTGGATAATTCGTTAAATTGTTTTTTTCTTCCTTTTAAATGTGATGTGATCATTTCATGACTAAGTCTTATTGAATAATTCATTTAGGTACGTAAGGATGGTCCATTATTACTTGTTATGAACGTACCTTACTATTAATTAAATGTTTTGTATCTATTATGGATATAACGATACTACGATATACTATGTGTAGATCGCCGTGGTTTGATTATAATACGTTTATAAGGTGTGTTATAAACTCATCTGTAATCCTAGATTTGTATAAATATAATATTACGGAATCCCCACGGTATATAAAATAGGAATTATTTTCATGTTTGTATAATACAATTTACTTATTATATTCACGGTTTATTGTTTTTTCGATTCATTAACGCAGCCACTGATTTCCTCATTCTTGAGTAGGATGATTTATTAAATTACTTAGGGCAATTTTTTTATTCACTAGTTATAATCTATGATTATAGTGTGTCATAGTAAATTTTGGGTAGGAGAGCGGAAGGTAGGACCGCCAGGAGCAAAGATTACATTATTATATTGCCAGCATGTTTATTGAATACTGGACCGTTGTCGATATTTCAATTCACCAATGCCGAATTTCACCAACTTCTTCCCTTAAGGCTAACCCTGGGCTCACCTCTTAATAATATTTTGCTAGAAGTGCGGGTAAAGAGGTCGCTATTAATGCGCCTGAGCTACCCGGGGATGTGGAGGGCCTTAAGCCCGCGGGATTTTCCTTCAATTCACCAACTTCTTGTGACTTGTAACCTCCTTGGATGTGGCTCCTATCTCCGTTATTTCTTACCTAAGAAGTTGGTGAAATCCAGCATCAGTGTCGCAATATTAAATTTGCAAAATTTACATGTGTAATGATAAATATTTGTTGTAATAACTCGTCTACCTACATCAGTGTGTTTATTGTGTTTTAATGGGCATTACGTTTGATTACGAGAAGGTATAGAATGTAGGTATAGATATTATATACCAGATCTTATAGTATAATATTGCATGTCACTGTTAATCATCGTACGAGTATATTATTTCCTCATTACAACTCCATAGATTTTATTGTTCAATACACTTAGTATTTAATTGACTTTTTTTCTAATTTTCTAATACACTCGCTTTCGTTTACGTAATAAATGGCAACTAGGAAATGAATAAATGGTTTTGATTGATGCTCTTTGTAGCAATCTTAATAGATCATACTCACGTAGACATATTGTCGGTTGTAATTCTACAATTATTTATTAATTACAAATTAGTTATCCATTTCAATGGCTACACCGCATTGTAGAAAACATCGTGATGGCATCACGACGTTTATTGCAGTTTTTCCTTCAATTTCCTTTCTTCCAATCCATAATATAATTAAATTCTCGGTTAATTCTTGGTTCCTCGTGAGAACAAAGTGAGGTCACAAGGTTTCGTCATTTATAGCCCTTTTATGCAGTACGTGTTCTTTACGTGTTTAAGTTTAGGTTTGGTAGTAACATCTTTCAAAAAGTGAAGAACATCAGCTACTCGTATTTACGTAGAATAGCACGGTACAATTTTAGATTAATTAACAAAGGATATAATTATAAAAGAAATATAGGCTCTATAAGGCCTTCTTCCTTCTTCCTTCATCGTTTCCTCATTGCTGAGGGTCGTGATTTGTGGAGTTACCCACGGACAAAACAAGACGCCTCCAGTCCTCTCTATTCTATTTCTCTCCCAGTCATTTCCTTAATCTGGTCGCACCACCTTGCAGGAGGTCTACCTCTACTTCTTTTGCCTGGAACACTTCCCATGATTATATTTTTTTCCAGGTTTCCGGATTCTCTTCTGGTGATGTGACCAAAGAAACCCAGTACTCGACGACTGCACACCGCAGATAGTCGTTCCGTTATTTTGAGTTCTTTGAGGACTGAGTATTGAGGAATAAGGCCTACATAGGTTGAAAAAAAGGCTCTTTTTGAACTATCATAATGGCACAACACAACTCGAGGGTACCAAAATGAAATCTTGGATTTTAAATTATATTTATTTAGGGCAGTAGCACTTTTTCAAATTCTTTCTTTGGGTGTATAAAAACGTTTTTAGCATATTCATCACAGAGTTAGATATAGAAAAAATATCGTTACAAAGACTATTTTTACGACACTGTGTTGAAGACTGAGATTAGTAATAAGATGTTAGGTAAATTTTTCATAAAAGAAATGATTATTCTCCAGAATACAATAGCTTCATCTCTTATCGTTTTATTAAAATCTCTTTTTACGTAATTCGGGAAACATTGCATATTCAACGCTTTATATTCATTTATATTATGATGTGCTAACAACTTGTTACACTATAACCAACCTACATATTATATTATCTTGATCTGTAATTGTCTAGAATTAAAAATACTACAAACCAAACGTAGTTCTGTGAGCTACATAAGAAGTACTGTACCAATTATTGCACTAATTTAATTTCGAAGTTGACAATAGAAAACATGTTCTTTATAAAATTTCCCTACTATGTATTATTATCTAATATTACCACTCCTTCGGATGCAGGAAATTTGAAAACTTTAAACATAGTGTGTATATGATTATTCTACGAGTATGTATCAGCAAGATTGGATTTCTGTAGCAGAAAACCGGGGCTCACGTTTTACCTACTACTTGTTATTTAATTAAATAACTCAGTTAGAAATGTGAATAAAATCAGAGTATTTATAGGATGCCTTCAGAATAATTAGATACCTATATGTATTAAATACCAAATTCAGTACGTCGATAATTTGTGATTCTTCCGGTATCTAACATTAGCGTTTCGTAATAAAATATATAGCGGTCAGCTGATTAGGCATATTGTGTGAGTTGGATGTGCAAACATTGTAATACATAATTACTTAGGCAAACCGTTCGTACTATCTGTAGTATAACTGTGCGTATCTACGTATGTATATAATATGCTATAATTATATATAAATCAATACCTACAGTTAGTTTTCTTTGCATATATACATACTAAATATATGTCGTATTAATATGCATCGCGATGTTATTGATATGCGTGCGTAGTTAATCCTAGAGCTAATTATCTTGGTCATTGGTTTGCAATTTGCAATGCAGCGGACGTATCGGACACAAGAATGCCATGCACCTATTTATACTTAGCGATAGCTTTATCTAGGTATTGGTTTATTGGTTGATTTATATGAAGAACATATAAGTCTTATTGTGAAATTTAGTAATGGACTATTACAGAATCTAATATAATTGTTATGTGTGTAATTTGCACAATTGTATGTAATACATGACTGCCTCTTGATGTGCCTATAGATAATTTCTCTTTTATGTTGTCAATCATTACATTGTCATTTATACATAATATGTTGTCGTTGCACACTATTTGCATGTGCAACGGATTTTAAGACTAGGTATGTTCAATTTGATATACCTATAAAGGGTGATTCCGAGAACCTATACCTTCAAAATTCAAAATGTGTCCCCGGATATGACTCCTTCCGGTTGGTTTAGAAAACCCATAATGCCCCATTTGCAACTGCAGTATCTGCGTCAACATTTCTGCGTCAGGTATCCATATCAGTGGCGTATATAGGATTTCATTTCGGGGGGGGCCCGATCTAATATTTGATTTTGGGGGGGTGGAGGCAACAAAAAATTGAAGATAGACGTACAGCATAAAAATTATAATAGCGCCGCAGGCAAAAATTTTTCGTGAATGTAAGAGAAAAAGGTCGTGTTTTAGGTTGGTATATTAATATTGTGTGTAGAAAATACAAAGAAGAATAGCGCCGCAGGCGAAAATTTTTTGAAGAATGGGTGAAATGATGAACTTGAGTATCTTTCATGTTTTAAAATAACGCTTTTTTAAAGAATTGTCCAACATTTCGGGGGGGGCCCGGGCCCCCTCGGCCCCCCCCCTATATACGCCACTGATCCATATATACCTATGTAATTCTAAAATATATTTATTCTATTCTATATCTTTGCTCGTAAATGAGAGATTTATGTATCTATGTATACCCAAAATGGGTAAACCTAGGTATTTGAAATTTGGTCTTTACCTCAAAACGTATGAATAGTGTGAGAATTACGAATACTGGTGAACGTATATAAAGATAGATTATTTTGTTTTGTATAGATGTCTACAATTTCTTAACATTACGCAATTTTACTTTTTTTTACTATCAAAATGTATTTAATTATCATAAGCTTCGTCCATTCTTTACCAACAATACACTATAATATTTTGGCGACTCATTCAATTGATTATTCTTCACATTTTCACATAGAAGCTTGTCTATAACAGAGTACGATATCTATAGAAAATTCAATGTTCCTTATTTAGGCATTTGTTGAATAAGAATGTGTTGACACAGACATATATGTGATAATGTGGTAGTTTCTCCTCTTTATTTCATAATGTTCTCACTCGTCTATCGATTTGTATGAATGTTATCGATTCAATGGCTGATTTGCGCAACGTTACGTGCCTTCGATATTTATTGTTGAGACGTACGTGGTCCTTGAGTAAGGATGCTACGAAGACTCTTTTGCAAAATTATATCACCTTACACCTAGTAGTTAATTTATGATATATCGAAGTATTGATATCGTCATTATGTAACCTCATATGCTTAGAGAATAAATTTATTATTACCTATTATCTATAAGACCGTATAATAAGGATAGCTTTAAAATTCGTAAGTTTGAATTTTGATGTCAGTTTTATCTGATGATCCATTGGATGATCCAGTTCACTCGAGATCGAGAATTACGACTGTTTTAGATTATGATTTAATATAGAGATTATGAATATTTACACAGTTCTCATCAATTTTTAAGTTTAAATTATCTTTCAAGTTCTCAACGTTACGAAATTTATTATACCTATAATATTACTGCATTTAATTGACGAATTTAGGAAACTTTGGGTGCGTAGCATGCGCGCTGTACAATGCACGTAGATCTGATTTTTCTTAATTCCTTCAAAGAAAATCGACAATCTTTTTGTAATTTTCGCTATTTTAGTTTAGGTATGAATAAATTTAAAACGTGTATTACGTAATGTACCAATATATCATTCTTTAACCCATTTTGTTTGTTAATTAAAAACTAATTTGAATAATCTTAAAGTTTATAAAGAACTTATAAAACAATGATAGTTGGCTATTCTTACAGATTATTATCATGTGCAGTGTAGTAAAACCAAAAGTAGTGATGATGATGACTCTATGAAGAATCAAATTGCATAACTTCTATATTGTAGCTTCATATAGATTGCTGTTAGATGGTTGCATAATTGCTATGCTATTCAGCTATTATCATGATCATATTCACAAAATTACGATATCTTTGTCTGATTCTCAGTTTTTAATGAATGATTAGTATCATTTTTACGCGCGGTAGATTTCGTATATAAATCGATATCCATTACTACGTACGTACATGACTTATGAATACCGTTTTGCCTTATTATTTATATTTAGGATTTTTTTAATTTGGCATAACATCTCTTAGACGGCCAATAGGTACTGCTTTACTTATTCCGTTTTTCTGAAGAAGAAAATAAGCAAAGATCCTCCAAATCCACAAAATATGGAAAAAATCTCGTGTTCACCTTATCATGCACTACTAAACTAATCCTTATCATATTGACTGAAAGTGCGACAAATTTAGTGAAGGTCTAATGAGAGAGCCGAGGGGATTTGAACACTTTTTTCTAAACGTATTCTACTTGTATTTAAGGTCAATGGTTGAGGGAAGCTTAGTTTGTGACCTCGTAATATATTACGCTACATGCAATAATTTGCATGATTATTTTTGCAAAGACGTTAATGAACGAATGAATGTACAGTTTTGTGTGAGAATAATATATAACACAATAATAAATGGTCAGGAAGACATTGTGATGATGACTGATATAATGTAGGTGGCACTTAATGCCAAGTGTCACAGACAATAAAACCTGACAATAATTGTGATATAGTGTGGCATCTATCTGCTGCCTGACACCACTTGGTCCCATATAGAATCTCATTATTCACTGATTCACAGGCTTTCTCCATTCATTGAAGTAACTGATCAGTCATTTTATTGCTAATCTTTCTTATTATGTTTTAGATTTATGTTGTGGTTTTTATTATGCATTAAACTATAATTATTTTTTCTTTTCTTTCCAGTCGAGACATATCTTTCACCCGTTGAGACACATTGTAATAATGTGGACTACTTCATACCAGACGAGAATAATATCACAAAGGGCCTGTCAGAAGATGCTATGGCAAGGTAAATATCTTGAAGTCTTAGAAAAACGACTTTAAATTAAAAACAACACTCAAGTAATAGTGGTAAAATAGTAGAAAATAGTAAAATAGTAGTTGAATCCAAATTATTTATTTTATCTTCTGTCTTTTATGTACAAATCTGACAATAAAGGGATAGTTTTCAATGAGGGCGCTACTTGTATCTTTTTGGCAGTCACAGTGGTAACACTTGTATAATTTTAACAGAAATTTCATTGTTGCCAGCAATCAAGATTGTAGTTTCCAATTAATCTCAGACCAATTCTTTCTTGACAGTATAACATAATTTACAATTATTTTTTTTATATGTACCTAAGATTTCATCATTAAAACCATTCTTATTAGAGCATAATTTAACACTGTGCAAACAATGTGTTCTAGGCTTCACATGGCAAGGTCTACAGTTGCCCTATTCATTGTTGCCTTCTTCACTGTGTTTATTGCCTTCTGGACTGGAGTGGTTGGATGCTGGAAGAGAAGTCCTGGAAATGTTACAGCAACGGCTATACTTATGCTAGTTACTTGTAAGTTTACTCTCCATTTCAAATTCTTACATGATAGATTAACTTATACAGGAAAAAAAATATCACATTAAAGAAATATCACAATCGCAAGAAGAAATAACGCATTTTTATTTTTATTCGAAATTTACTATACAATTTAGTTGTGCTGTCAATATGTATTTAAAAAATTATAATTTTTATAACGGTTACATAGAACATAATAAAAAAAAAATATTATTTATTATATGAATTTAATATTATTAATAATATTGAATTCATATGTAGTTATTTTTCATACTAAATAAAAAAAAAAATAAAAAAAAAGAACATATAAAATTTCAATATCTTCATAGAAATGTACCAGATTACGTACATATCTATTTTGGCGTCTTCTATAAATAATTAGTAAATTTTGAATAAACATAAAAATGTGTTTTTTTTTTGTGATTGTGATATTTCTTTCCTGTGAAATTTTTTCCGTGTGATATTTTTTCCTGTACCATTTAAAATCACTATGCATTTACAGACACAGTTTATCAGTTGATTGTATTAAGTATGTAAGTATGTTTCGTATTACAATAATAGAGTTTCATAGTTTTTTTCATAATACTAAAATATTAATGTGATTTATTCCAGGTTTATTAGCAGCTGGAGCAATGGCGCTCTGGCATGGTGTGGAATATTACGAGAAGGATAAGATAGTGGGCGAGGAGTATTACCAACAATGGAATAGTGTAAGTTAATATGTCAATCAGTTTTTAATATTTGAAAGTTTAATTATTTATTGAGTTTATTTATAAGATTGTTGGACTAATTTTATTGACACCACTAGTGTAAAAGTTGTCACACCCTATTCACAGAACCTATCAGGTTTTCACTTGATATTCATAGCTGTTGAACATTATTATTATTTTTTTACATTTCCCTTATTTTCTGTTTTTGTGAGTTGTTTTTATTTATTTACACTTTAAGTGAACAAAATACAGAAATATGTTAATATACAAATAATAGATACTATAACATCTGTTCACTAGGAATAGTTTATAGAATGTCTGACCCATTACATACATAGGTACTTTCTAAAAAAAAACTAAAAAAAAATAGAAAAAAAAAACAGTGTACTTGTCAGGACAGGAAGGGGAGAAGGAATAGAAAGAATGAAAAAGGAGAAAATTCCTAAAAACCTGACAGAGTTCATTCTATAATTTTCACTCTTCATAATTAATATAAAAAAGATTTTTTTACAAATGCATTATCTAATACCTATTTAAGAATTCTTAAACATATTTTTTATAAAATTTGATACCTAATATTCAAATGATCACATATTTTTAGGGTGTGCAAATATTTGTTTTTAAATGCTTTGATATTAATTTGTACGCTATTGATGCAAACCACTAGGTACTACAAGATAACAGTTCAATATGGTACGATTGGTCGTACATCTTGGCGTGGATGAGTGTTGGAGTATTTTTCGCAAGTTCAGTAATATTTTTCTGTGCCTCGTCTTGTTTGAGCAAAGAGAAACGCAAGGAGCAGGCCACCAATGTGCAATACATCATGCCAGGTTAGAACAGCCTGACCAACAATGACACTAATGTACCTACTATATGGCAGATGGATTATAAAATAAATGCATTACAGCCTGCTTTGTGGTGAACATTATTTACGGTGTGGTGAAAGTATGATGCTGTAAACTATATACTATATTACCTATTTACTACTATTTATTTATTACTTGATTATTTACACAGGTGAGGTTGTTTACAAAGTTAGTTATATTTTCTCTTTGTTGAGAAATTAAACTGACTTACGCGTGTAATTATTTGTCAATCACTTTGACTGAAGTTGTCATGCCTATAAGAGATATTGTAATAGGCTCTTAATATATTTATTTTTATATATAAGTACCTACTTCTGTTATATTTAATGTTGGTATTCATAAAATATAGGAATTATAGTGATGAATCAGATTGTCACTTTTATTAAATTTTAAGGACACAAGATGCAAATACTTTTTTTTGTTTGACATATTTTTTAACTAGTGTTTAGTTGTAAATATTTAGTTATTTTTACCAGTAGGTATTTCCTGCATTTTATTTATAATAATTATTTGTGATAATATTATCGCACCTGTGTGTTACGTGTGAATGAGTTTGCTTGTTTGGGGTCCGTTCTGTATCCGTTAATTTTCACTCGGCGTGTCAACGGACGATTATCGCGCGAAGCAGAACGTATTTGGGTGATTGTTCCAACTGGAATTGTCAAACAGAGATAGAGATATGAGAATACTAATAAGAGTGAGTTGATAGATATACATCGAGATAGCGATATCGCTATACTCTTCTTTGGTAGAAAGGGATAGACATATCGCGTGTTAATAAGAGTGAGTGACCTGCACGTGCGGACCATTCTATTATCTATGGCGAGCGAATGTCACCCAACAATTTTGTTGGGTGTTATTCGCAACAACCGAGCGTGTCAACTGTGCACATAGAACACGTTGACTCGCACAACCGAGTGAAACGCACTGATGATAGAACGGCGAACAATAGAACCATAAACAATCGAGCGAATCGCCTAGTGAATTTTAACGGATACAGAACGTGACCTTGTACAGGAGTATTTGTGAATATATTCGTACATTGTATAAAATTTGTGCCACAATCATTAATTTTTATTTCAATGTACTTCCTCCTAGATATTATTATTTATTTATTTTTCATGAATTGTATCTTAAGTAAGTATGACCTAACCTCATATATTATTGTAAAGGTAATTATATAAATACTAACCAATGCTTTTTTCTTTCTTTTCATGTATTTATCTCTGCAATTCTTCAATAAATTGAAATCATTGGAATATAAACATGCGCGGTGTACAATAATATAAAATGCTTGTGTAACAAAAATGCAATGAAATTATACAAATCGATAACAAAAACAAAACTAACACTTTGTGATGAATATTCCATATTGTGAATCCTAAATAATGTGAAATATAAACATAATTAAACAACATCTGCGCATGATAAATAATAAAAACAACAGTTGCTTCGCAATAACTGCAGGATTTGGTATGACTGGTCATATGTTGTGGCTTGGTGCGGTGTTGGTTTGAGCCTCATCTCTGCAATCCTCTTCTCTTCGGCAGCTATCTGCCTGAGGGGTGAGAGGGAGAAGGAAGAAGCTCTCAACATGCAATACCTCATGCCTGGTATGTCTTATATTCATCTCTACTATCTTAAATACACACACACATACACAACACAAATCTCACCAATGTAAATTTGCTTGTCACAAGTTCTGTTAGTGAATTCCATTTCATTGTATTTTGCTGGGTTTGTGTGTAAACTCCATGAAGTATTCTAAAAAATATTATTCTTAGTTGCAAATTGTTTTATAGGTTTGTGGCAAGATGCTACACGAAGCTGAGAATGTGAAGGGGATTGAATTGAATGGGAAAAATTAAAAATTTTATGTATGAATTATTCTCAAATGATTGTTGTATGGAGGTGTATGGGAATAAGACAAATTAATGTTTTAGAAGTAAATACTGAGTGTACATACATTTATATACAAGTTGTAACATATTATGCATTTTTTAAATAACATTTGGGCTATGGGTACGTATTATTATCTTATTGTACATAAATGAAAATATTTTAAATCGCGCAGGGTGCCTGCTTGTTTGATTATGCCACAGTTTTCATTACCCGATCATACAATGATTTCACTATGTGTTAATGGAATGGCAATAGATATGAAATCCTTAATGAATCCCTACTGAATAAATTATATCAAGTATTCTCTCAGTAAATGAAAAATTTGACTACTTTGTAACTTATAATAAATTTTATTAAAGTGTAGAAATGGACACTTAAATTATTTTTTTTCCTAAGAATAAATAATTTTCTGGTTGGCAGTTTAAATGGATAAATATTAATATAATGAATTGTAATGTTTCAGTGTACCCTCAGAAGCAGCAGTATGCCTACGCAGGATATCCTCCACAGCACTATCCTCCAGGGCCCTACTACCATGGCTCCCAGTATGGTCCATACAACTACTGAGACAGAGCGCAACATAACCCCAACCACCCTTCCTGTGTCCATCACCCTCCTTACACTTACAACTTTAGACCATCCTCATCTACAACCTCCCTGACTAGTTCCACTAATTCAGACAACTTCCATCTAAATCAACATCATATTGGAGGATCTTACAGCAGAGGTCGCTGGAGGAATGCCAGAGATTCATCCATTCCTGGAACTAGTTCTTTATGTAGATCCTCTAGATTCACTTCCACACCACGTGATCTGTCCATTATAGAAGAGAATCCATCAATGTGTAATCATTATAGATCAGCTAGTTTCACATTAAGACCGAGAAGTGAGCCTTCAACGGACAGCAATCCTCTGCAGAGAAATAGAATGCAAACAATGAATGGCAGGCGGTATTCAGTGAACTGTCCACTCTCTGGTTATGAGACGCCACTGCAGAGGAATTCGAGAAGAGCTCACTATTATCGTAGGCACTCTTCAGAGAATCCATACTACATACTGAAACCACAAGAAATATACAAATACACTCATAATAATATTATAGGAGAGATGAATAACAACCATCGCCATGTACCCAATGCTGGGAGATTCCAAACTAATATGAGGCCAATGAGTGATTTATATCCTGGTGGCTTTCTGGTAGATTTGCCTCCTCTCGTAGCGTATAATAATTTATATTTAGCATTTTTATATTGACTTATAATACATGTAACTTATAAATAACACTATTTTATAAGTATTCATTCATACATGTTGATTTTTGTAAATACACTTACATATTATATTATCTGTCTTGACACATTGCACAAAATTTTACGTAAACGCTAATCTAAAAGATGGTTGAGGTTTTATCAAAATTTAAAGAAACAGTACAATGATAAAGTAATAAGAAATATAGTTGCAGATATTGTTTGGATTTTATTAATGTTGCGCCATAAACTATAAATGTTAAATAATGCGTACAATTTCAGTAAAGTAACATAATCTACTTTAATGTTTTCCATTGTAGAAATGTTTACTGATTGTTTGTATGCCTGTTGCTATAACAAGACTAGTAGGTCTGAACTCTCCTCTATAATATCAAGTAGTCATCAATACTCTACATATTGTTGTATATGAGTAAGGTGTATTGTGTAAGTTTTATGAGAAATTGTAAGCAAAGCAACTCTGATAATTCGAGGTACAAATATTTTGTTATTATAATAATGAACAAAATGTATTATGTATGAACAAATTTTATCGAGATAAAGCAAGTTGATTATACAAGTCTAATTTATAAGAGAAAATATCTTCAGTGTAAAAACTGTGATGTAACGATTCATAATTAGGCTTAGTAATATTCAGAGATGTGTATTGTGAAGTGAAGGGAGTTATATTATATTGTTAATGAATTTACCTCTATTTGTGAGGAGAATATTGATGTATGTGCCTTTATCTAAATGATTATATTAGTTAACAAATATTAGAATATTTATATATAATAATTATATTACATTATATTATTATTAACATCCCAGCCGTCAGTCAGAATCCTGACATCTTTTGTTGTGTAAAAGATAATTGGAAAATTTAATAAAATAATACAATTATGGTTTTTATATTTAGTTGACGACTTCATTAGTAAAATGTTGTGATGTCTTATTTGTTTGATTTAATAGTTTATTTTTTATACTGAGTATTAAAATTGCATCACCGTCCATTGAGTATAACTTTATATCGTAGGTAACTTTGTAAGGAATGATTTTTATTATAAGTTTTCAATTTAGGTGTGACATGATTAGGAGGTAGATTTATTTTGTTGAGTTGTACTTAATGTATGTTTGATTTTGTGTAAAAGTGAGAGGAATGTATAACTATATGAATTATATATAGTCCTAATGAAATAATTTATATTATATAGTAGGGATCAGATTATTATTTTCACATTGATTCAACCGATGATAGTATTTTGATATTCAATATTCGAAGAATTAAAAAATAGTGTTACCATTTTATAACACGATTTATGATTTTGTTGATGATAAGTTTTTGCATTCCAAATGATTATAAGCATACTAATAGTACTTAAAATATTTGTTGAAGTAAACACACATCAACTTGTTTTGTATCACAGAGTATTCCATGTCATTCCGGACCTGGTGTTCGGAATATGGAAATGACTTAAGAATATAATGCGATTAGATAAGTTGCCCTAATGGATGACAATTTTTATGTAAATAATTTAATGTTACACTATATTACATTGTTATGATTAGGGCACATTTCTTATTATGCTAGTAATAATATATAAATAGATAAGTACAAAGAACTGAAAATTTCGGTGCTTTTGTGTCAATTAAAAAATACAAAAATTATTGAGGAAACTTTTCTAAATCATATCAAATGTGTAGCTTCGTATTACTTCTACATTAGTATTTTAAATTATTTTGTTAAGCTGGTATAATTTAGGAAACACTAATTATTATCAAAGGGTTTCAAGTAGGTACATGAATTTGAACAGTTGAGTTCAAATTACTTTATATAATTTTTCAATATTGCAATCTTATGTTATCTTAGGAATTGGCCAAAGGCCTAATGGCATTCTCTAAGCCTATCGAGATGTTTCCACAACATAAGGAGTTGTTTAAATTGTTTGAACCTCAATAGAAATTACATATTTCCGAACAAAGTTGTTTTTCTTTTTTTATAAATAGAATTGAATCTGAAATAAACATTGTATTATACAATAAATAAAAGACGTGTTTCATTTTTCACAAACATAAGTTTATTTTGTAATATTAAATGGAAAGTTAACTGAAACAAACTGCATCTTCAAATTATTTGGTTATTTTCAGTATAGTCTTTTCTATCATGTGTATTTGTTTATTAAAATTTCTAGGTATATTGTAAAACTTATGCTGGATTTCACCAACTTCTTAGACGAGGAATAGCGAAGATAGGAGCCACTTATCATTATTTTTCATACAAAATTTGTGCTCGGTGACTTCTATCTCCGTTATTCCTCACCTAAAAAGTTGGTGAAATCCAGCTATCCAAGAATAACAAATTATAATATATACCTACGTACATAATATCTTATTCAGCATAACTGTATTGAATTTTATAATTCCAAGCCAATTATTATAGAATTCAATTCTAGTTTAAACGAAAGTAGCTGTTTCTAAAAGTTTTTATAAACTTTTGAAGATGTAGTAGGTACATAGTTAACATTCCTTGAATTAATAGAATTCGTTGAAGTATTGTACGTCGGTACATAGAAAACATGGAAATTTATTTTAGTTTATACAAATGACAAGTTCAAAAATCTTTTACACCAAGCACTAGTAGCTTAAAATATTTCGTTCGGCTAAGAAATCAAAACATGACTTAAAAGAAGAGGACTAAACCCAGAACCGAACAATAAAATTGACTTGACTTTTGATTAAAGCTATTTTTGTTTCTCCTTACAGAACACTAAAAAAAATTCTTATGACAATTTTAGGTTAGGTTAGTTATATGGGATCTTTCGGTTATGGAAGGTTAGGTCACAAAATTTTGATAAACCTAATAGTAGGTGTTTGTAGACACTGATTATGTTTTTTTATTTTAATATATGAAATTACATTTTTAATTTATTTATATTTACAAAATATACAACAATAAATAAAAGTTTTAATATGTTATTAAATTAAAATAATAGTACATTTAGTTCAATTACATTATTAGGAATTGGTGTTGTTAGGCTGGGTGGTTTGCAATGTATTACTGTATTCTATTTTTCAGATTATAAGTAGGGTTATTTTACAGTGGTGAGTCTGCATAGATTTTACTTAGGCTCTTGACACAATGTCTACTGCATTGGTTTAGATAAGATAATACTGTATATTGAGCACACAATTAAAATTAAATTGGCAATTTGATAATATTATTACATAACATTAATCCATTTACAAGGCAGTGTCGACCATTGGTCCTGGGTTAGCTAAGGCATTTTTCCTCTCTTGCACAGCATTGACAAGTTTCCTGTAAGGTCCCAAAGGAAGACCAAGTGACTTCATATCATTTTCAGTTAGCAGCATAAGAGAGTCCAGGTCAATCTGTTCTTGTAAGAACTTGGGAGCATATTGTGCCAAGCCCCAGGCAGCTAGGAATCTTTGTAGTGCGGCCGTTCCTGATTCTTCCTCTTCATCAGATGACTCAGAGGAACTCTCTACAATACAAATAAACAATAATTAGGCATCTAATCTAATCTATTTGTGATATGATTAATAATTAACTGATAATGGATTAATTTACCTGTTAAGGTGTCGTCACTCCATCGAGGTTTGATGGATCTTTGTCTAGCGGCCAGGGATCCCGCTGATCCAATGGATATTTCTTCAGGTCCTCCACCTGTTTGCTGGTTTGGATTCATAGAGTTTAAGGTTGCCGTTATTGATCGTCTAAAAATAAATTTATTTCAAAGTAATATAGCAAGCTTGCAAATAAAAAAATAGAATCATTTGCGACAGACAGTCTGCTTGAATAATACATATTCCTATAGGATGCCCAAAATTTCTGAAATATTTTTACCTAAAGGCAACACTTCCAAATCCTGGTCTATCAAAAATACTTGCTGGTTCCTGCAACATTACCTCATGTCCCAACCCACTGTCATCTGCCAAGAAATCTGGCTGGCTGACTGATCTGGAATATTTACAGAATGATATAATTAATAATAAATTATGTTATTTTGTTTTCACAATGTTATATAAATTGTTGAGTTTCAGTTGAGTTATTTACCTCATCAATCCTGACTTTCTGGGAAGGTCTTCCTGTTCCTCTTCCTCCCCATCTTCCACTGAGAAAACATCGGCAATCTTTCCTCTTTGATGAGGTCCCATATTGGAGAAACTTCCAACATACATAACTTCTGAATCTCTACGTAATCCTGTCAAGGAACGAACTGAACGCTTACCATCCATCTCTACTTCTCCAACCTGGAAATTGGATTATAATTTTGAAATTTGTCATTAAATAGAGTAACTTAAATCTAGTTGCAATTTTCGTCTTACTTTGAAATCATCGTTATTGTTTTTGTTGACGGTTCCATTTTTCATCTTTGATGCCAAAGCTTTTTTCTGTACAGCACTCTTCCCTCTGTGGCCACCAGATACAGTTCCCACTAAAGCACTAAAAGTTGGAGGAGCATTATCATCACCAGCTGTGAGATTTCCTGGAACCAGTAAAATAAAATACAACAATGCAGTAGTTTATTTTATCTCAGGTGCTTAAGTAAATAAACATTTTAACAATATCTCCATACCTTGACTAGTAGATCTATTTATCTTATGTTTAAGTGCTATTAACACATTACTAGGTCTATGAGGCATTGGTTTGATTTCTTCATTCCCATATCCTCCACTCCAATCTTTGTTCAGTTTCTTTAATTCCCTATCTGCAGAGACATCAGCTTTAACTTGTCTTTTGTTGTAGGCCTTAAGAGTTTTTTCACTATCTTTTTTGGCTTTTTCTTTCATAGATTTGGCTTTTTTCCTACAACAAATAATATGATATAAACTCAATATCTCAAATTCATCACAGCACAGCATTATAATCAGAATGTAAATCAGTTAGTTAACAACAGGTTTACACAGATTCTTGCTAACACAGTATTGTTTAATGTGAATCAATGATGAATCAACAAGATAAGGAAAACAAATATTGGATGTCAACATGATAAAATTCTTGCTGCGATAAAACACTATAACACCATATTATAATATTGACTAACTTATCTGTATTTTCTAATTTAGCTGCAACTGAGTCTAGGTATCGTAGAATATCATCTTTATTATTGATGGCAGCCAATTCCTGTGCAGTATGGTTGTCTATATCAAGCATAAAGAGGTTGGCTCCAAAGTTAACTAGAAATGTGACACATTCTTTATGGCCTCTGGCTGCAGCTAAATGTAATGCTGTATTTCCAAAATGGTCAGCTTTGTCGGGGTCTCCTCTAGAAGAAATATGAAATATGTGAGTATTTTTGCTGAAAAGGTTGGTTTCATGGCTATATATTTGTAAAGCAGTGATCTTCAGTATCTGGATCTTTATGAAATTTAACGAAAATAAATAACCAAATCAGATGACATACCCTCTTCCGCAAAGTAATCTTAAAGCATCTAAATGTCCCTCAAATGCGGCCCAAAGTGTAGGAGTCATCCCAGCCTCATCTCTCCCATTGCATTCTTTGCGGTTGGCTTCCCGGAGTACATCCAGGAGGCCATCCTTGGCTGCCCTGCAAATACAAACATTTCATTCATGATGTTGGGGGATCGGTTCTAGAATGAAATATCTAAGAGGTGGCCACTGTGATAATATTTGTCCAATAGAACACACTACACACCAGGCGCGAAGCTAGCTAAGAACACGATTCCCATCGAGTTACCTTTTGGAAAAAAATATAGGTATAATAGTGTCTAATCTGACGTAATCCCATAAGAAATGTTAGGCCCGGCTTCATTTCTGCAAAAATCCACCCTTCGCCACTGCCACACACTAAAACGATTACAAAATTAGCAAAATTTTGTTCTTGCATCCTTATGATAATGAGGAATCACCTGAATTTATTCAATCTGTAGGTAAGCATTTAATATTTTCATTTTCTTTATTTTTCATCAAATATTATAATTTCCCAGGATGAAAGCTTTGCAGTCAACCAATTCTACCATTAAGTATTAATAAAATAATTTTTAATCAACTTACTCAGCAACACATTATTTGGTTGGTATAAAATTAACTTTGAAGAAATGAATTCTGAAGCCAAGTGGATGATTTTTTTACAATAAAGACAAGTACCTACTTACCTATAGATGCATTACATAAGTAGGTAGAAATAAGGAACTGGCATTTTGTTACGAAGCAACAATGATAATATCTACATTTACATGATAGGAATAGGCAGTGGCGGATCCAGGATTCAATTTTGGGGGGGCTGAATGTCGTCACATGGTAAAAAGTAATGTCACTCAACGTTTTGGGAGTGGCTAAGGGGCTAAAACTCCTAGATTTGTTGTATATAAAGTACTGTCACTCATGGTTTTGGGGGGGGGGCTTCAGCCCCCTAGCCCCTCCCCTGAATCCGCTAGTGGGAATAGGGGACAATCAAAAGGTAAATACGAAAAAATATAACTGATGAGTGCACGATCTAGATATTGTGCTATAAGTAATCTATGTATAGGCAGTTATAAGGTATTGGACAGACAATGCAGATGTCGGAAGTATAAACAATAAAAATTGGTATATCACGCCAGCATAATTGTTTACCTACTAATTATTATTACAAGTAAATCCGTGGTCTGTGGACATAATACATTTCCGGAATATTTAGGTACCTACCTAGTACCTAGTCCCCATTACACACGGCCGACTATAGGAAGGGTGTCAGGGTGCACTGAACGAAACTGGACTTGTTTTATAGTGTTATTACAACAAATAAAAATTGAATTGCGTAGTATTATACATGTTAAAAAACAGGAACGAAATCAGAGAGGTATTGCATCATACCCGTATTCGTCTCTTCCCTTGGCTTCGAATTGGGAAACAAAATTAAACCCATACTTATAGGTACAATTTACATGCATCATAATTTATTATAGCAACAGATATTCCGTATTAGTGTCCCATCATGCATCTATCACTGTTGTACGTATATTATATTCAAGATGTGAAATATTAGGGACTTCCCTCTAATTGAGTGCACATCGATTCATCAAATAAAAAAGGACTCTGATGATCCTGTTAATGAACTTTACTTCCTGTTACCTGAGTGTTGTGTGAATCATTATACCTGCTATACCACATCAGGTATATAATAATAATTGAATACGACATTACGGATTATGTGTACCTGTGATCATGTGTTGCACATACTATCTCTGTGTACTGTATCTAAGCAATATCACGATTATGATTGCGGTTATTAGAACATACAGATTCATCTTGTTTGCACATCTTCCTATCGCGATGATTTTGTCATGAGACCAACAGAGCGTGAAAACTAGTGTGAAGAAAAATGTACCTATGTATGTAGGCATGATCTTGTTTTTACTTTCGTTATAAATTAGTAATAAACATAATTAATATAAATATTATAATTTCATGTGTTAAATTATTCTGATTCTAATATTTAACATTAAATGTAGAAAACGAAACATACTATGAATGCATGGGCAACCAAAATTCTCAGATACATATTGAGGTAGTAGGTGCATGCAATTTTTCATTGCTGGTATTTGATTCTTATCAGAATCACACCAGAAAACAATATTCTTATAATACAGTTACAGTAAACTTCCTAAGTGAATATAAATTATTTACTAAGCTACATGATTCAATGTAACAATGAAAGGAAATTAGGAAAGAATAGTAATATTGCCAAATAGGTAAGTTGTACGTAATCTTTCATAGTCACGTTATTGGTACTTATAATAGGTAACTTAGCTAATGAATCTCTTGAACTTTCATAAGAACATAATGTATACAGCAACTTACTATAAACTGCTATAAATGTGTAATAAGTAATATGGTACAAGATGATTTGTATACCTATATAAATGTATGTATGTTATTATTATTGTATACTTTCTTGTACATGGATCTAATGTCCGGCGCACGACAGTATTTAACAGTAGGCAAAACTGTGTTATGTACATACTCGTATATTGAGTAAAATAAGTAGGTTTTAAAAAAAACGTGCGTAGATGTATGTCTGCCTAAAGTTATAGAAGATAAAAAATATAGAAAAAGATGGAAAAAGTTGTAAATATTTATTTCAATTTTAAGTATTTTTTTATCTTTCCATACTTAATACTAGAGTTCAACATATTATGGGATAATCTTTATAATCCTAAAGAGCTTATCAAGTGATAGCACATTCATTTTAATAATTTTCTGTTAAAATGGGAGATAATAAGACATCTAATTTTATTTATATAGATGCCATTAGATTACATAAGCTGTTTTTTGAAGTGCGTGTAGGTAGGTACTCCACTCGATTTATTTTAGAAAAAAAATACTAATAAGTTGTACCTACTTAGTACTTACTGTTTTTCGAGTGGCACATATCTACCAATAAGTATAGGTGATTATAGATAGGTACTTAGGAACGTACGTAATTTAGTATAGGTACTGTTCATCATTTGCGATATTAAAAGATTACTTTAATTTAGGTATATTCTGATATTAATAGGTAAATCGATAATAGCACATTATCACAATAGGTAGGATAAATATTATCAAATGTGTCGATGTAGTTATACACTACACACTTATTTTATACTTTCGATGAATAGGTACCATTGAACTTAATCCAAACGCGAGGATAAAATATATAACATATTATTTATCACCCAATGTATCAAACAAAATAGTAAAAACAACTGTACTTACTTGTGAAAACGATCTGTTGTCATTTTAGATTATGAAGTACTGAACATTTCTCGAGATAACACTACACATTCTCAATTATTAATCCTCATAATCCACTTATGATATAAAATAAAGTAGATAGTCAATAATCACAAACAAGTAATGCAACAAAATATTTTGGTTATGATTTAATTGATTGTTTTAAAACTTTCTAAGTTGTTTTGTTGTCATGTAAACCGCACGGAACTCTGACGGTTCAAGTTTATGTAGAACACACAAATAACTGTTTCACCTGCTGGAATACTTGATACTCAGGTGTGGACCCCTTCCCCTTCTACTCTACATACTCCGCTAATGACTACATAGCACAGAACACATATACTTGCTACATAGCCTCTCATGTAAAAAAAAAACGAGATAAGGAATGTGTAATAAAATATGAAGTACAAATAGCCATCTTTTGAATAAAATGTGAAACGTGTTTCAGTCAAATGGATTTACGCATAAGTGTGATTAATTAATCGTTTTTAATACGTGAAAGAGTGCCATCTGTGTAACAAAATAATAACAAAAAGAGTGCGCCATCTATCAATGAGTAGCACAAGTACAATAAACATACTAGCGACATCTATGAATGAGTAGACAAAGTATAATGAATAGCGCCATCTGTGTATGAATAGAATTATCAATCTTGATAAAGTTTCATTTGTATTTCTATAGATGTCGATCGATATTAATAATTTCATTAAATGTAAAATTACTGATTAATGATACCTACGTAAATGTAGTAATTAATGACATTGGAAGTTTTTTTTTTAAATACATACACTTTTTGGTTATAAACACATTCTTTCCTTTATAGGGAAAGCAGGGCCAGCAGGGAATTTACTAATTTATTTATTTACGCCATAAAGACTTTTAGGTACCTACATAAAATAAACGAGTAATCGGGATTCGAAAGACTTTGGACATTAGGTAAATCAAAGAAACATTTACAACAAAAGACACAACCATCATGCTTCTAATCTAATTTAAGTCATATTTATCCATATTTACGCACAAAAATGGGGATTAACCAACATAACTTCTTATAAGGTTCTAGAGCAGTCATTCCCAACGTGGTGTATAAGCTGCAAGGGGTCTACGCCAGCGAAAATAAAAATTGGAGGTCCACGAGCAGGGTCGTGCCATGCCTTCAAGGGGCCGGCAAAGTTGGCCAAATTGAAATAAAAAACTCAATAATAAGTTATAACTAAAAAAAACATCATGAAACGCTTATCTGCGCTATTTTTTGTTGCATTTTTATAAGTAAACTAGGTTTATACGTATTGTCACGGAACAAACCATTTTTATCGGATAAAAAACATTTTCAGTACATATCACAAAAAATTGTAACCCTTACAACATACCTGAGTAAAATTATAGATCGTTTTAGATTTTTTTAAATTAACCTCGTACTACATGTACATAAACACTTTATTAGTAGTATTATGTTAGCTACGACCAGTTTATCTCAGAAGTTAAATTTTGTAGAAAGGATAAGTACTAGGTATGTAAAATTTGTTTGTGCGTCTTTGTCCTACTGTTGGTGAGTCACCGAAATTAATAGATGTAATAAATGATTAGGAATTAATATTTGTTACTTTATTGTGTGCCTAACCTAGAGATTGTACGCCTCTAATTCTACCTACATATTAAATACTTATTTTATTAATGCGCATACATAGTTAAATCAATAAATTATTACCGTTTATAATCGTAGTAAATGAATGGAGGATTAGTGATTGTGGAATGTTTATTAATTTGCTACTGGGCTTGGTCGGATGCAGGTAGGTACCATACTCACCCAATGTGTAGGCAGATATATCTTACTGTATAATATTTTATAAACAGTATGAGTTCGTTCTTCTTGAGCAGATTTTAGGCCTCTGTCATTTTCCCATTCCTTGTCTTTTTACTTAATTCCTACTTTCTTTATTTATTATTATTTATTCTTATCCGAAACATTTCGATGATAATAATTCTTCCACTGTTGACACACGTTGTATTTCTGTTGGATAATTTCAATCTTGAGACTTGTGTGAGTTTTTATAATTTGACGTATTGTAATAAAAAGGATATAGGTACCTGCAAAGCTAAATACAGAAAATTTGATACATGGAGTATGTTCCTGATAAGTAATACCAATCAATTAATAACTTTGCGTTCGTAAACTCTTGCGGTAAATACAGTGATAGGAGGAGACACAATACGTAATACTTGATTTTATTGGGCAGAGCTTTTTGTAGACACGATATGCACGTTATGTGGGAGTTGGAGGGGAGAGTGTGGGGTATGAGGGACAAAGGGGAGGCAGGTGGGGGCAATCAAAGGGACATCAATTTAAATTTTGGCTGCGCAGGAAACTGGCGAGTTTTGGGAGCTTTGAGCTTTGGGCGGAACAAAACTCACCCTCGGGGGAATGTTGTTAGGTGGTAGTAGAGTAGTAAAGTAGTACTTTCCTACTTGTAGACGGAGGCTAGATATGTACATAGATCTAGATAGATATCAACTTGCACAATGCAGTAAATTACTGTACATGATTCAAAACCTGCTTATTTTATAAAAAAAATATATTTTATCGATATCGAGGTTCTTCAATAGGTTTTGAATCAAAAGCTGTGTTTTGATTTTTTTCTGACCTTCACCCTGCAGTGTTAAATCTCTATGGTTACTTACTAATTAGATTATTTCTATATCATGCATGTAACTCTATCTGCATTTTAATTGTTTTATTGAGAACACTGTAGAGATTTGCTATAAACTCTTGACTAAACAAATTTTGAATTAATTTGCAACACAAATTAAAAATAAATCTATATCGTACATACCTAGGGTAGGTAGACTTATTTGCTCAAAGTTTGCTGCTTTTTACAATGTTGCATCTAATGGATGTGCAACTACATACTCGTACGTGGGTATCTGGCATTTATTTGCAAAACAGCAATAGGGCCTCATGTAACATCTGCAGGCTGTTGGCAGAGTTGCCAAATGTGTTTAGGGATGTGAGATAATGTTATCGTAGGCAGTTACTTATTGTTATTCAGTAGATGAAGGTTCTCGTGGTATCTACGCGTGAAACTAACGTAGATTCGTACGAATCGTAGACTAGACATACGTTGTAGGCTGTAGCCAGTAGCTATACGAACATCAGTTGGCACAAGGCGTAGTCTTAATATAATTAACATAGTTTAATGGAGATATGGCAGGCCTATTGTTATCTGAAATAAACAACCACATGCATCTTCTAAAAGCGATAACTAAATTAATAAGTGTTGTATTTGAATGCTGCCGTTTTCCCTTCATCAAGATTCTTATCCTATAGAAAGTAAAGAAAGGAGACATGGTGTTTCATAATACGTACTATTTTAATTAGGTATTTTCTCATAATTCCTATAAATCCTATAGATGATTTCTCGTAAGAATTTATTCTTCCGACATTTTGATCACTTCTTCTTCTTCTCTGTGTCGTCGACCTCAGGTCCAAATGTTCACAGCGAGTGGTCCCTTATTCCCCATCCCGCTCTCCCCCCCTCCCCTCCCCTGTGTGTATACGTATACATTTAAATTTATTAAAAGCTCATTATCTTTTTTTTATGTATATATATTTATCTTATTATCGATTAGTATATATTTATGTCTGTATGTATGTGTATGTCTATCTATATATTTATTTGCTTTATTATTATTTATATTATATAAGTTTTCTTTTCCTTATCTCGGGTTGACTGTAAGATATTGCGTTAGCATTAAGTCCGCCTTTTGGCACACAAGATTGTCTTATTTTTTTTTGTAATCATTGTAATCATTTTGGTCAATAAAGATTTATTTATTTTATTTATTTATTTATCATTGCATTTGAAGTACGCACGTCGTACACTCTTCAATGCCTTTTTCATTGGTAGATTATCTCGACAGACAATTTTCGATACGAAAAATCGACATTACAAATCAATAATTGATACGTCATTATGAGTATAAGAACATTATTTCAAGTGTGAAATGTCTTGAACTTTGTAGGAATGTTTGTTGTATAATGAAATGATTCAACATTGGTTTATGACATTAAATAAATTGACAATGAAATCATTAGGTTTGTGTGAGTGTATAATGTAGAGGTATTGTAATGTAATGTAGTGATGTGTTAGTTGTTGTTGATTTCGTGTAAGCAATCTGTACATTTTGTATAATGACTGCTATGTGCTTGACATCTTAATAATCATTTTATTATCGCTGTGTTGCCTCAGGGTCGGCACATCTCGTGTCTCGCAGATTAAACGACAAAATTTCTCCATTAGATGTTTATATCGGTTTACAGTTATCATATAATCAATTACTCAACTCTCTATTGTCAAAAATGATCTCCGGTTTGGACCTTCACAGTTTTCTTCAGATAGGAATCTGCGAATCTTGGATCAGTTCGCTTTTTTCCTCCATTTCAGTAGGTACCTATCTAAGATATATTTTAGACTCAATCTGCGAATATATTGATGTAACATGACATTTAGTCTAAGAATATTTTTTATAAGTAGGAATGAGTGGAAATACGAAGTTTCTAGTTTGGAAAATAGGATAATATATTCAGAGGATAGATGTAAGATTATATACGTACTAAATTAGGTAGGTCTATTACTTATTATTTTTCTTGTCAATTGTATCATAGGTGACATACGAGTACATGACAGGCAAGTACAGAATCTTAAATAAAATATAGAAATCAGTTGCAGTTGCCATCATGTATATGAAGAACAATAATTTATTAATATTGTATAAAGTATCGGTTATGAAAAATGCTTGGAAAGTCAGGATGCATATTTCAACAAAATCAAATAGTATTGTAGATAAGATTGGATATTTTAGTGGTTGGTGTGTCCCTGGTGTGAGTAAGTAGGTACCTAAGTATAATTCGCTATGGAAGGCGCGAAATGAATTGATTTGTACAGCGGGCGGTATTCCTTTCAGATATTTATATCGCCGACAGGGTTGTTGGCTAGTAAAACTCTATATAGGTATAACTGTATTCTACGTATAGAAATTGTATTAGACACCTAACTTCGAATACCTACACTAAGCGTAAGTGCATTATATAGTACGAAGCGATGCCTATGGAACATACATCGGACATCAGCGAAGATTGTGGAGAGAAATGAGTTAATGAGGAAAAAACCTTTTAGATTCTAGTATCATAGAAAAAGTATTGGTCGATGGTGCAAATGATAGCAAATTTGCTTGATATTGTAATAATTTATTTTTGCTTTGTTGCCACTGTGGCTCTACAACGAGCGACGATGTGACTAATGACCGTGTTGCTAAGCTAAAATGGCAGTGGGTTGGACATAATATGGCTAGACAAAGACGGAGATGGGCATCCAGAATTCTTCAATGGGGGTCCTGGACAAAGAATAGAAGTGTTGAAAGACCTCTCAGAGGGTGGTCTGACAACATTTTCCAACAAACCGGAAGAACCTGGATGTTAAGGGGAAAGAACAGAGACGACTAAAGGGGGTGGAATATAGGCCTAGGTATATCCACTAGTGGAGAGGGGAGGGCTAACAGAATAAGAAGAAGAAATTGTTAGCTAGATTTTCGAAGGTCAACGTATACCTGGAAGAATACGAAAGAGAAGAGGCAGTCTTGCTCATCTGCATGCAGATGAAACATTTAGAAAAGCAGGTCAAAGATTACAAGATAATATATGCTGAAAGAAATATGTAACTGCAGATAAATATAAGTATAGTTCATAAATAGTTAATGTTACTTGTATGATTATTCTTCTTAGTTTCCACATCATGTTGGTGGTGTGTGGTGAATCGTGATCCGATGATACAAGGAGTTCCTCTCTTTCCATATTATGCAGTGACACAATTTAATTTCGCATCTTCAATCAAATCAACGCCATCTTCTATTAAGATATTGAGACGTTTTAATTATATTATGTCTTAGTGAAATGTTCACTGATTCATAATCATACAAGAGATAAAGATTACCATGACACGAAGAGGTATACGATTATTATTATTAACATATCTAATGCTAAGCGTACGCGCTCGGCAGTCGGTTATTGTAATGTCCGCATGTTGCAATATATTCAATCAAACCTAAATATTTTAAATAAATTCGCAGCGATAGTTGGTGCTATTGTATTTGTATTTTAAGTAGTTGTTTTGCCTTTAGGACCCCTTTGAAAAACGAGGATATTATTCCAGAATTGATGCCTGAATCTGTATAGCTTAAATGCTAGTAAAATATTAAGAGTCAAGTATTTTGATACCAATTTGATTGGAATTAGTCACGTGAAGAAGAAGTATTATGCAGGTGCAACATTGTATATAAGAATAGATATTACCTACATTCAGTATAGGAAATAATTCTACAAAGCATTCAACAATCGCATTATAATAATATTATATTATTAACGAGTTTCTATGTCTATTCTAAGTTATTACTAGAGTTGAGGTAAGACAATAGTACTTTACAAAATAAAACAATAAGTATCCACGTGTTTTGATTTAGTCTTCAAATTGTATATTGGCTTGCTTCAATACTAAGCCGCACTACAGTGTGACCTGGTGTAAATATTCATGTCCAAAACTCTCTAACTGAATTACTTTATTTACAGTACCGATTTATACCTCCTTGGACAAGGATATTGAAGGAACGTAATTCGGGGGTGGGGTTTGCCGGGGGGCTCCCTTAAGGCTAACCCTGGGCCCACCTCTTAATAATATTTTGCTAGAAGTGCGGGTAAAGAGGTCGCTATTAATGCGCCTGAGCTACCCGGGGATGTGGAGGGCCTTAAGCCCGCGGGATTTTCCTTCAATAGTACCGATTTATTTATTCACAATGCGCGACCCAACAGCGTGAGCCTTTTCGTCGCGCCTTATACTCGCAGGTACCTACAATGAATACTTATGGCTTAAAAATTTGACAGACTGCTCTATTATATTCATAATCAGTCATTTACTTGCGCTTGAAATTTCATCCTGTGATTTTCTCATATAAGAAAAAGGAACGGAATAATTTAACTGCGAAGAATGCCATTTAGTCACTCATTAATCATTATATTACATTACCAAGACACTTTTAATGCTTTTTAAAAATTGTTAACGAAAATATGTATACAGGCAAATAATTTTGTAGGCTTTCGCAGCGTGATGAATCCATTTCCCATGTTGTTGTTTGTTGCTGAAAGCTCGGTTACCCAACCAATCGACCCGCAGAGAAACCCGAAGAACGAACAACACGGAAATGGAAACATACACAGGCATTAGAATATTTTTATAAACAAAAATGACGAAATGTATTTAATAGAGGTAACACTGTAGAATTCAGATAGGTGTGTGCGGTGTGTTCAGTATTGAATGTGTGTTGTGTTGTCAGTAAAACATTATTAGGCATTGTTGTAAGGGGAGGAACAACATTTGCTTACTTTATGAGCCGCTTAAAGGAATTGACATAAAGCGCATTATGTTATGTTATTGTATTTAAAAATTTGTTTTTCATACATAATTTTGTTTATTTTGTTTCACAAAACAGCCTTCCAAAGATCACATTGAAAAATGCAAAAAAATAACAAATAGGTACCTGGGACACCGTGACGTCGAAGACTGTCGAAAAAATATAATATACTTTGAAATTGATTAACCAAATTAAATTGATAAGATTTTAGTAAGTATTCCCAATATAAAAATTAGTGAAATCTAGATGACACGCTTTCACAATCTTTGTAACTTTCAGCTGGACATAATCTGACTTTCGACCTGATTTTTTTTCCTTTTATGTATTTCACGCATAGCCCCACAAAACTCTTTACATCTTTTTTGTCTCTGAAACAGGCTAGGCTCATGTCCAGAATCGTAGTCTCATCCTGTTTAGAAAATTGGCGAATTTTTCAGAGCTCAAACTAGTCTGGAAATGAGTTAAAATTCGATTGCAAGATTTGGAGATAACAACCACACATGAAGTTAGACAAGCGTCTAAAAATAATTATTTTTTAAGGAAAATTTGTGTTCACTTCATTATTTTTGAAATTTACGATTTATGTTTTCTGAGAACATCGGAATTTTCTTCACGTCGTAGTTGAATATAACAAGTAGTTATCTCAACAGATTAGTGTTTAATTGATGAATGTTAGTTAAGTGTAAAGTGATCACATTGAGTCAGCCGTCAATCTGTCATAAGCCTGATAGACAGTGCATCCTTTGCCGTATATGTCACTTCGTTTTGTTCTCGATTCTATATGAATAATTAATTTTAATAATCCCTGTGAGTTGATCCTTGGAAGGCAGTCGGCAGGGCTGTGATAAAATACGACATTATTGTGTTCCTGTCGGCGTCCATACATTTAAATTCTTTTACAATGTATTTATATACTTTTATTTCTGCAACAACTTTGCCAAATTTGAGAAAAATTCTTGAAAAACAAAGTGAAAACTTCAATACTATATGTTGTTGAGACCTATCCTTATTGAACAGTGGCGTATATAGGGGGGGGGGGGGGAAGTGGTGTCAATGTCGAAATGTCAAACAATGATGTGCCATCTGCTATAGAAAGATCCCAGGATCATCACTTCACCCATTTTTCAAAAATATTTCGACTTCGGCGCTTCTTTTTTCTTGCATTTTTAACACACACTCATAATGCCAACCTAAAATACAACCTTTCTCACTCACTTTCACGAAAAAATTTCGCCTGCGGTGCTATTAGTGTTTTTTCTTTACTACGTCTATGTTAAAATTTTAATTGCCTTCCCCAGGAGTTTTTTCGCCCCCCCCCCCCCCGAAACGAAACCTATATACGCCACTGTTAATGAATATCTTGAAAGATGTGATATGACAATCTCTCCACACTATATGTAATTGATGGAAAATTTTATTGTAAAATTTGACTGCTTCGGGTGAACCGTGTGCGATGTTTCGACCCTCTCGCTAGTGACATTTTCTTTAGACAGTCGATAAAATAAAATAACACCCGAAAATCAGAAGGAGTCAAACCTATGTATGCATACATTTATTCTCACTCAGTAGGCGATCGTCCTTGAGAATCTGGTTGACTTGTATACTCTTGTAATCATCATCCCTAGTCTTCACTCATTCTGAAAAATCATTAATGGATTAGAAAAACATAGTTTTTTCTATAAAAAATTATCCAGCAGGCAAGTCCTTAGATGTCTTACATGATGCGATACAGGGTAATTCTTAACACCCCTACCAGGCAATTTTCAAGGAAACTTTTTCATGGAAAGATTTTAGAATAGTGTGTGGTGTTCTTCACGTGTCTTTAGATTAAGATTTTTTCCCAGCTTCGAAAACCTCATTGAAAATCCTCCTACGGGTATGTGAAATCACCCTGTATATAAAAATGTAATAAATCTTTCGTGTGGATGGGCAACATGAATTTGATTGATAACACTATAATAAATTATTAATTTACGAGTCTATTACAAATCAGGTTGAAGATTAATAATGATGTATCTCAATTATTATCCAATTTCAAGTTGTCCATTGAGAGAGATTCAAAGAACAGAGTCAACCACAATATTATGATTCCTTGACTGCAGGTTGGAGCGCGAATTTTCCAAGTGGGAGGTAATGGGTTTGAATCTCGGTTCTGGACCTATTCTGCACCACTAAAATGTGGAGAAATGTTTTTACGCGGAGGCATGACTTTGCCAACACACTTCTCAGTATTATCAGCCAGAAGAGTCTACATATTATCATTCATGATTCACATATAAACTCATCAGCCTAATACTGGGAAAAATTCACCTATCCAGATATCACAGGATTAGGCTCAGATGCGCGGGGCCTAAAATACAAGCATTGTGCCTGAAATATCAGTATTTAGGAATCGTCTTACAATATTGCAAGTATTAATAATGACCGATTTTTGCATTTTTATGTATAAATTTTCCGGTAAATCTAATTTTTTTAAATTGTTTATTAGCGATTTTGGTATTATACCTGTAGCTGATAATACTAATGGGATTATATATACCGACCTAGAATGCCAAATATTTTTTATTTCACCTGCTAATTCTGTATATTTACGAATTTTTTCTGCGACGGTTGTTTGAATATTAAATGTATTTGGTACAGCGATGTCAATTAAATAAGTAATTTTAGTTTGTTTGTTATGTAAAACTACATCGGGTCTACTATGATGTATTGTTCTATCTGTTATAATTGTTTTATCATAATAGAGCCTATAATTTTGATCTTCTAAAACCGATTCCGGGTTGTATTTATAATATGGAATTATATTTCTCGAATTTATTAATTTATATTTTATAGCTAAATTTTGGTGGATTATTTTTGCCACATGATTATGTCTATATGTATATTCAGTTTGCGCTATTGTTGAACAACCCGAAATTATATGTTGTATCGTTTCCGGTTTAGCGAGACATTTCCTACATGAATCATCTATTATATTTGTATCTTTTATTATATATTTTTGATAATTTTTTGTTTTAATTACCTGATCCTGAATCGCTAGCATAAACCCCTCAGTCTCCCCAAACAAATCCCCAATAATCAACCATCTGTTTGACGCAAATTTGTCAACATGAGACTGGTTAAGATCATTGAGGTGTCTGGAGTGAATCTCTTTCCTACCCCAAGCTACTAAAAGCTCATTCAAATAATTATTACGCGGACCTACTATTTCGTTATTTAAATTTAAAGGCGTATGATTTTTGTCGGCCTGTACTATAATTTTGTGCATAATTGAATGATTTTGTTTAGTAATGAAATATGTTTTTAAAGAATCTATTTGATTATTATGTAAATCGGTTATGTTTACAAATCCCCTACCACCTATACTTCTAGGCAGAGACAACCTTTCTTTCGCAGAATTTGGATGATGGTATTTATTTTTGGTTAATTGGGTTCTTATTAGTCTTTCTAAATTATTTAAATCGGTTTTGCTCCATTTTATTATGCCAAAAGAGTATGTTAATAATGGGATCGCCCAAGTGTTTACCGCTTTGACTATATTTTTTGCTGATAGATCACATTTAAAAATTTTGTTTAATCTCTCTTTGAAATCTTTTTTAATATTATTTTTAATACTAGTATGGTCTAAATCTCTAGATTGCGGAAAGCCTAAATATTTGTATATCTCGTTATTAGTCATATTATTAATTTTATATTTTGTAACTATATCCTGACATTCAATAATTTTGCCTTTTTCAATGTGTATTGTTTTACATTTTTCTAGCCCAAAAGACATTTTAATATCCTGTGAAAAAGTTTTTGTTATATCAATTAATTTTTGTAGATCAGTATCCGATTTCGCGAAAATTTTAATATCGTCCATGTACATTAAATGTGATATTATTATATTAGAGCGTACATTTCCGTTGATTTTAATCCCGTATTTAGAATCTTTTAATAAGTTTGATAGAGGATTGAGAGCCAAGCAGAACCATAGTGGACTTAGCGAATCACCTTGATAGATTCCTCTTTTAATTTGAATTTCTGGAATATTTATGCTATTATTATTTAAATTTAAATATATGTTTGTATTCCAGTTATTCATGATTATTTTTAAGAAGTTTATGATAATGGGATTTATTTTGTAAATTTTCAGGATTTCAATGAGCCAGGAGTGAGGAACACTATCAAAGGCTTTTTGGTAGTCGATATGGCATATGTTTAAATTACGATTACGAGTCTGAATTTGTTTTAAAATCACGGAATCTATTATTAATTGTTCTTTACATCCCATATTTGATTTGGTGCACCCCTTTTGTTCTTCAGCCAAAATGTTATTTACTGTTACATGATTATATATTTTATTTGTTAAACATGATGTTAAAATTTTATAAATTGTCGGTAAGCAAGTTATAGGTCTATATTGTGATGGATTTTTTGTATTTTGACTTTTAGGTAACATATATGTTAGACCTGTCGTGAAAAATTTTGGGGTATTTTGAGGGTGTCTTATTAAATTTGTTATACATTTAGCCAAATTGGTTTGTAAGGATGTAAAGCGTTTATACCAAAAATTGTGAATACCGTCGCAACCCGGCGATTTCCAATTATGCGTTTTTTTAATTACATCTCTAATTAATTCTATTGATATTTCCGAAAAATCCATATCGACTACATCCGCGAAACGCTCTCTTTCCTCTGTTATCCAATTACCGTTATCATGTGTTACGTTTTTACTCCAAATATTAGACCAAAAGTCTTTTAATTCCGTATCCGATGGTAAGCCTTCATTATTTCTAGTATAATCATTATTATTTTGTAATTTTTTATAAAATAATTTTTCATTTTTCTTAAAATTCGCGTTTTCATTTTTACGTTTTAATTCTTTGTTATACCGACGCAATCTACTAGATTTAGCGGATAATTTTTGTTTTAATGTATCTAAAATTTCATTAATTTGTGAATTTTGAATATTTATAATATTATATCCATTTTTACGCGCAATTATTTCAAAATATTTTAATATATTCCTACTCCTATTTCCATTTTTATATTGTATTGTTCTAGCTAAGTCAGTTCTTATAATTTTTATATTATTTTCTAATCTAATTTGCCAGTATGGTTTTGTTTGCCTTGTATTATAATTTTGATTTTCATTTAATATTATTAATTTAGATCCAAGTTTATTATGTATTGTAACTATACTGGCATATATTAGTAAATGTAATTCTAAAATATTTATGTTATCATGCAAAAATCTACTAAATATTACGCGGTTAAAATCATTAATTAGCGATGACAATTTTTTAGACGAGTTAAGTTTCCTGAATTTTGGCCTACACATCGGATCTATATTTTTGTACAGATTAATATTATCGCGTACAGAATTAATTAATTCTGTAATATTATCATCAAAAGTATTTTGGATACTTAAATCTACATTATTATTATTAATATTGTCATTATTTATATTTGAATCTACATTTATTGTCTCTGGGCTTTCGATTATTTCCTCTACAATATTATTATTTGTATGAATGTCAGAATTATTTTCGCGATGTAATCTATCAGCAACATCTTTTTTAATTTGTTCCAATGTAGTTTTAGGTAATAAATTATTTCTAATTATTACGCGACGTTGATCTGATAATCTTTGTTCGGTTACATCAACTGCCGGGTAATTTTGCCTAAATACCGTATGTAAGCGATACCTATATTGAATTAATTCTGTTTCTAATTTAGTTACGTATAAATATTGGTAAATTATGAATTTATTAACGTCGGTTGTCCATTTACGATTCCGCCTAGAAGTACCTGCTTTTGTATTTAGTGGTCTTAAATTAATATTTTGATTTGTTTGACCAATCTCTAATTCTACCTGTAATCTAATTGCATTTAATGTGTCCAAATCTATAATATTATTATTTTTGATATAATTTATTTCATTTATAATTTTATTTTCATTAAATAATAAATTTGGATAGGCCGACGTCATTACGTTTAAGATATCTTCCAGACACAATGCTAAACTAATGGACTCTAATTTGGAGATTCGATAGTATTCACGAAACAAATCTTTGTACACTTCCAAATTAAGTGACAATTGTGAATACTGATCAGTTTCAGTGGTCACAGGCATTGACAATATGGAATTGACATTATCCTGAGAAACAATCTGAAACTGATTTAGTCCACTAGTTGTAGTTGGGTCTCGGGACCCGGAACCACGGGGTTCTGCTATCTCCATAATAGTTTTTTATAGCCCAGGTCCTAAAAAAATTGTAAGTATTTTTTAAAATATGTCGGTACGATTCTTTTTAAATCTCACAGGAATTCCTTTAATATACCTTTTGCTCAGTTTTATTAATTTTAATATACTTAGTTGATTTGTTGTCTTGTAACATAATATATCTACGTGCATGCTGTGGACACTCGTATATAATTGGGGGTTGACTTGAAATTTGTGTTTAATGTTTTTATTTGTGTATGTCTGTCAATCCCCTGTGAGTGTCTCAATAAGTAAATAAATAACAATTTGTACTTTCTTTCCCATTGTTTTATTTATTTATTTATTTAAACTTAAAGTAAACAACAAACACATATAAATATACAAAATGGACATAGTATACAGACTATAAAACGTTGTTCACTAGTGCGAACTTATCGCAGAACTGCGATTTCTTCCAGTCAGTCAGTTTCACGTATACCTAGCTGTCCTAATATGGATTAAAAATTTATTTGACTGTGTTAGTAATAATTACCAATACCTACTACAAATAAAACCGTATACGGCACGAACCCACTTAGGAACTACTATTAATTTATTTGAATTTTATTTATTACTATCTTTGATTATTGAAGTACCTAATCAAACACATACTGACAATTACTATCAACTGAGTATCAACGTAAGTCATGAGAAACGAATACGTATTCTCCTAAATATTAAGTTAATACATTTTGTTTTGGTAACAAGTTGAATATATTTACGGAAAAATAATTTGTATGATCTATACTATGCTTAATACAATTTATCAAACATTAACCAATGAGGTTCAAATACACCTTTGTCTAATTTATACATAGGTTAATCCGTGGCTTGGACTCGTGTTGTTGAATTATCATCATATTTTCATACTAGATATGTTATAGGTACTCGTATACTAAATGTACCATACTTTGATAAAATGATTGATTCCACAACACATTCTATGAAGATAATTTCACATGAACTGTGATAGAAAAATTTGAAACATTTCAAACATTAGGTATGTATGTAGGTACCATCATCCAACATAATATAATATATATGTATAGTACAGTACCTATAGATAACTGACAACTTCAAATTGATGAGATTTTAATTAAATTTAATATTAAATTATATTTCCGGGTAATTTTCCGTGACGAGATTATTAAATTTGTGGTGGGTAGGTACTTATAGGTTTCATGAAAATCGGCACCATTATAAAAAAGTTAGAGGCAGTTTGGTACAGTGGTAGGGTTCGAGCACCATCTCACCATCTGTACTGTTCAGCAATAGGGTTTACCACCCATTCTGTGTACCTAGGTACCACTATCTTGTAAAGCGTAAAAGCGCACACATGGAATGTATATATCTTTTTCCTCAGCCTCTCAGATCCATTGTTGAATACAGGCCTCCCCTTTAGTCCTGCACAATTCCCTTTCCTGGACACACTGCATCCATTTGTCGCTGGTTGATCCACAGCCGTGGAAATGCCATGATGGTGTGCAATGTGCATGTACGTTGATATTTTGCTGCACAGCTTTTAAAAAGGGAAAAGTAATTAAAAAATTAAACAATAAATTATATACCTACCAAGAAAGAAATGGTACCTACCTACCTACATAGGTATAAATAACACAATTTATTAAAAAGATCTATTTTTACGGTAGTTTGTGGAGAAATGT
Source organism: Ceraclea dissimilis (assembly GCA_963576895.1). Taxonomy (NCBI): domain Eukaryota; kingdom Metazoa; phylum Arthropoda; class Insecta; order Trichoptera; family Leptoceridae; genus Ceraclea; species Ceraclea dissimilis. The sequence continues at coordinate 14,851,409 of OY756361.1, read as the reverse complement.
AATTGATTAGTATTAATTATTAGTAAGTGATAAACACAATGGTAGCAATTTATCTAAAAAATCAAAACATTCCGATTGTTTATTAATTTTACGATGCGGCAATCTATAAAAGACTGACAATCATCATAAAATTATCCGCAGGTAAATCACCCGAATACATATAAATATAACATGTGGGTATAATATTAATAATATTCATTCAAAACATTTAATGATTGGGGTTGTGTTGTGAAATAATTAACGAATTTCAGGGCCCATAACTTCGCGCAACAAAAATCAATCACAAATAATTAAATATCCTCCGAAGGATGTGTGGGATGGATATTTTTTACACGATCTTTTCTCGCCCTGTCTGAGGCGTTCGTATAAATTAAAATCGTCTTAACTTATAAACGACGATAATTATACAAGGTTTCGAGCAATAACGTCGTTATAAATACATCTTAAATAATTTTTGCCGTTTTGAATTGCATCAAACCTTTTTGCGATGATCCAATATATTATATTATTATTATTTAAATTATAAAATATAATTTTATTACAGGTAGGTGCCCATACATACTGAATGCGGCCCTTTTCTCCTGTCAAAATGAATACAACTTTATTTTATATTATTTCCTTTTCACACACACGAATCGAATGATGTGTGAGTGAGTAGGTGAGTGTAAATACAACAACAGAATCAAACTTTCAATTAACAAAATTAAAATATATTCTTGTAAATGTTCTTTTTACAATTAGTATTTAAATAACATTGTGTGGCATTACCCTCTTTGGTTCTGAGGCCGTGTGTGGACCTATTTATAAATTTGAATTCCATCCAGTCTGCTATAGGCTACATGGAATTCAAATTTATAAAGAGGGGGGACCTCAGGACTGAAGAGGTTACAGTGTAAAACACCTTTGCTCCGCACAATGTGAAGGGTGAAGGTTACATCTATATCTGAATGCTCTCTATCACAAAACAATTGATTTACTTCAGTTGAATACTTAATATTCACACAACATAGCTGGCAGAGTCGCAGCATTGCGACAAGCTCGCCCTAGCAGACAAATGTTATTATATGTATTTGTAATGTAAATTCTGTATTTTGCCCACAAAAAGTGTAAGTAAATCAATAAATAAACATCATAGTCATCACAGTAGCGTAGCTTGAGGGGGGAGGGGGTTGGATTATTCCCATTTACAAACAACGATTGAAAATCACTCATAGCAGTGGCGTATATAGGATTTCATTTCGGGGGGGGGGGGGGGGGGGGGGGGGGCAGATTTAATATTTGACATTAGGGAGGGTGGAGGCAACAAAAATTTGAAGATAGATGTACAGTATAAAAATTATAAAAGCGCCGCAGGCTAAATTTATTCGTGAATGTAAGTGGAAAAGGTTGTGTTTTAGGTGGATATTAATATTGTGTGCAGAAAATACAAAGAAGAATAGCGCCGAAGGCAATTTTTTTTTGAATAGTGGGTGAAGTGATGAACTTGAGTAACTTTCATGTTTTAAAATAACGTTTTTTAAAGAATTGTTCAACATTTCGGGGGGGAGCCCCCTCGGCCCCCCCTATATACGCCACTGACTCATAGTACTGTATTTTGTAGAGGTGGAAATCGCAATATTTTATATTAAATAAAATAAATTGATATGAAATATTTTTAATTTCCATTTCCATCCTGTGCGCGGTTAATGTCTTTTGTGTTGCCTCCCCGCTTATAGCGGCTGGGGCCGGGGCCGGGGTCGGGGCCCATAGAGTTGTTATATTCCCGCCAAAATGTGATAATAATAACGTTGTTATCTGTCAAGAGGATTTGTAACGCGCGTTCTTATTTCAAAATTGACTGTCGGATTCTCAGAACCATAACGTAATAATCATAATTCAAAAGTAAAAAGCAAATATGAACGTCTGAATGGTTAACAAAGGGACTATATTCGTGTGAACACTTGGATGAGTTAGTCTTAATGCGAAGGTAGAAATGAAGACACCACAATAAAATACTTTCACCGAAACGGGTAATTTTTCATTTTTTAATATGCACCTTTGTGAAACGGGATACAAACTCGAGAATGTAAGTCGGTGTTGTGGTTAAGGTGCTAAGGTTCAAGTAATACTTATATGAGATTATTATATTAATATGTATTGTGTAGATATTATACTCGTATAAACACAACACACAACCAATGATTTTTATATTACAATCGTAAACATTAAAATAGGTGTATTCATTTTGTGATAAAGATGATTTATGCTTCAATTACGTAAGGTATAAATATATATCTACCTAATATTCAGGTAGATAACTATAATTATTAATGCCTAATTACTCTTACCTGAGTCCCGAAGTTATAATTAATAAGGATCTGTAGGGATGACTGTTTTGTTCATAATGGTATTATTTAGGTAACTTTTACGTATGATTTTCTTTTTATATTACCTTCAAATCAGCATGTCCACTCAGAAGAAACTATTCGAGAATCTGAAAACATTTAAGGACAGAGTGCAGACAGTGATTACACAAGTACCTACCTACACACTACACAGTAATTTTAGTAATAATATAAGAGTAGGTATTTAGGTGTGCATCAGGCGCGAAGCTACCGAAGAACACGATTCCCATCAGGTTACCTTTTGGATAAAATGATAGGTATAATAGTGTCTAATTTGACGTAATCCAATAAGAAATGTTAGCCCCGGCTTCCCTTCTGCAGAAATCCACCCTTCGTCACTGGTATGCATACTTTAGTTTTTCATAAAGATCTTATTAATTACGGGTCGAATCTTCACCGATGAGCTTTTCTTCATAGAAAACTTTTGCACTCACGTATACTTTGCACTTCACATACAAACAAGAAACAAATTATCTATAGTAAAGGTAAACGATACAACAAATTGAAGGAACTATGATTGTTGATTGTTGATACAAGTACTCATGTGGTGATTTAATCTATCATTTTTACTGTTTGTGACGATCCTATATGATGGTGATAAAGAAAAATGTAAGGTATTCTTGGGGCGATTTTATCGCTAAACGGCGCCCAAAATAGTCTAATTATTATTATTATAATAATTATTATTATTATTATAACTGCGTGAGCTTTAAACAGGCTAAGAGCGAATTATGGCTAGCAGTGACTCAAAGGATTTTTTTAATTGTAAGTGGTTCTGCAAGTGGTTTTTTTTACTAATAGAGATATTTCATTAACCATACTTGCACTAATTATTACTATAATTAATTGATGCAATATTTGGATAATATTATGTATGTGTTATATAACTAGAAATATAACCAAATGTAGGTATATTTATATGAATATAGATGCATACATGAGATAAAACATATTATGTTTACAAATTGGTCCATTATAAAAATAATATCACCGTTGGTACATGTGCTCTCATAATTAAAAAAACGAAAGGATTTATTTAATAAAAATGATAACAACACTAATGTTATGTTTGAATATGAAAAAATAAATAAATAAAAATAATATTATTATAATAAAAGAGAGAATATAATAATAATAATAATGACGTATAATAAGAGAAGGAAGAATTTGAAAATGGAAATAGTGTCTGTCGGCTTCATCCCATTGGTGGGTGATAATGGTTATGATTTATGAAGAGAATATGTCGCCCCCTGCGGGGTAGGATATAAGTACCTCCGCTACGTCATACTACCAACACCAACCAGACAGTGACGGAATTTTTAATCAGTCATAAGTATTTTAATATAATAAGAGGAAAAATTAATATTACTTTTAGCTAAGCAGCATCCTTCAACGAGCTTTGGTCGTGTAGATAGTGGTCTGCTCCTTATTGGTGTATTTTCATATTAATATGTGGGAATGCAATTCAAGTTAAAGGCAGAATTAGTAGTTATTTATTTATTTATTTAATTGAGAATACAAAATGCTACAATAATATAAGTACACAATCAGACAAATTAAACCAAACTGCGTTCACTAGGGCGAACTTATCGCAATGCTGAAATTTCTTTCAGCTAACCCACAGGGGCCATAGGTAAAAGTATTTTTATCATTTTTCCCCGATTTATAATTGCATTATTACAGTTGCAGAGAAATTACCATAAGCATTCATCAGGGTTCGAATACTAGCCAAGCTTATGGATGTTATTCGCATTGCTCCTGTGTGTGATAAGTACTTACCTAGATATTGTGGAAATTGTGCGAACGAGAACGATTTCGTCAATATTTTTGGCAAACTTAATAGTTCGAATAATTCAATAAATTCGATAAAATAAACTTACGTGCAGCAGCAGACTGATGAGACGACCACAGAAGCAGTTCATGAATAACATTACTCGAGTTTCGAATGTGGAGGAAGATGGCTGGAAACAGGAATACTTGGCGGGTCCAACATTGGGTTCAGAATGATAAAACTCTATGGTGGCCTGCACTCTGCTTTACAACAGAGCAAGGTGTATGGAAATAATTTGAAGGCAGTTTAGAATGACGCCTCTGTTTCTTGTAGGTATTCAATATATAATTAAAGATGCTTATATTGAAAACATCTCGCCTTAGTAATTTCATTCCTATAAAGAGTGTGTTGTGTTTCACACCTGTAGACTGCAGAGGTACCAAATTGGACTTGGTCAATATTTGAATGAGACCCCATGCTATTATATTATTATAACCAAATTTAAAGGCAAAATATCACACTTCATATTTTTTAATTTATTCTACTTCTAATTCTAATCTTGCTCTTAATGTGTGAATCTGGATCATTTTCTTGGCGTTGTATATAAATTAGCCAATTGCATACTAGTCAGATTTTTTCGTTGAATCGTAACTATCTATAGTTTTATAAATTTAAAATTTTACGACAATTTTTTTTTAATATGTAATTAATATATTGTGTTACACCACCCAAAACATTTAAAATGTAGATATTCATATTCATATCAGTTAAAAAAAACATGCTACTGAAATTTAAATCAATTCTTACGTAAAAAATGTACAAAACGCATATTAACCTAGTATGTACATCGTAAAATATTGTTGGGGGCGTATATATGGGCTTATTATTCATACCTACTTGCCTACCTAGTACCCAAAATTATATTTAAAATCTATTAACTTTGGCATCATATGAAATGCATTAGGGGGCCGCTTCACGCTCGGCGACCTTCCACGAGTTTTGTGAGAATGAGTAAAAGGACGTACGGACGAGGTGATTGTCTTGAACTGTATACGTAACCGACGGTTAAAGCCTTTTTACTCATTCGCGCGGGACTCGTGGAAGGTCGGACAGCATGTGGATGAGGCATAACGATGGACTTTATTTATTTTAATGCATGTACTTTAAGTTTCAATGAGCCCGATTTTTAAGGATATCAATTTTAGTTTAGTTATAATATTTGTGTTGTGAGGAGTTATTATGTTTTATGTATTTTCAAATTAAATTTGGTCGCTAGGAGCGTCAAAGAGTCGTGCCCTGTATCTTCTCATCTCGCTCACTATGAATAATAATAACACTAAATAATAATTAATTATATTTTATATTATATTATTATAATATTGTGTTTAACAACTTCATACTTCTGTGCCACGTACTTCTCTACTTGTATTATATTATATTATATTATAATAAGTATGGAATAACAAATCATTCTCAACACATTATGAACGCACCTACTCTATTCACACCTTCGCTGGAGAAAAAATAATTAATATACTTATGTACCTACCTCTACTTAAAATATAGGATAGGTACAAATCAATCTGTGTACCGGCTTTATTATGATATTTCTCATTATACTTATCATTAGTTCAGTGGCGAAGGGTGGATTTTTGCAGAAGGGAAGCTGGGGCTAACATTTCTTATGGGATTACGTCAGATTAGTCATATTATCATTTTATTTATTGTAACTCGATGGGAATCGTGTTCTTAGGTAGCTTCGCGCCTTTTAGGTAGGTATGTACCTTACCTGTCGATGGTAATATAAATATAATAATAATTATTTTGAGTTCATAGTATATTTAAAGCGTATTAACTATTGATTTTTCAGAAAGCCCCAGAAGAATTTGGAAAACACCTGCATCCAAAAGTGAATAGAAACGGTTTATAAGAAAAAGACACGAAGAAAGTGGACAATTTCTGAGTTATTGTATTTCTTAGTTGTGGCAACACCGAGCTTTTTTTCACTGTTTGAGGGCTAGCTTAGGCTAACTTCTCTCTGTTTTTCCTTGCCTGACTGTAACCGTCACGTAGTACGTAAATATTCTCATATTTACAATAAATGTTACAATAGTTTTTTACATCCTATTTGTAATATGAAATGAGAAGATCCTACCAGAAAGTAGCATAGTATATATTTTTATAGTTTTAAAAATATCTAATAGCAGTTGGCTAAAGACATAAATAAAATAACTTAAAGAATCAGAAATCGAAGTGAATTCAGTAGAACTGTTGTCGAGTTTTCTAAATATTTTTTTTAGTATTTTGCCATTATTTGATTGCGTCATTAAATAAATAAATAAATAAATAAAAACTTTATTGCACATAAATTTACACACAAAGGGCGGATTTATCGCCTTTTGGCAATTTCTGCCAATCAACCCAAATTCATTCATTCGTACGCCACTTTATTCTAAATTTAAATATACTCATATAAATTAGACAAATGAAACTCGGAAAATCAATTAGAAATAAAAGAATAACGATAATTTTTATTCTCGAGTCTGTCGTGTGGAATATTATAATAAAGGTTACCTAACGTATTAATATTAAAATATTAAACTAAATAAATTCTACAAAATGATCGTATTGTTATTCGGCTATTAAAACGTATAGGTTCCTACTTACCATACTAAATGTTATGCTCATAGGGGTGATACAAAACATTAAGTAGCAGTGATAAAAAAGAACAGTAGCTTAATGCGAAAGATAGCAGTGAATGGTTCAGAAACCTAAACACAGAAATTTTTGCGGAAAATAATGTTTTACGAAAACACCGAAATCATTAATATCCATAGAAAATGAAGTTTGCGTTTAATTTGTTTATGTAATTTTTTTCTGTCGCACATTTGATACGTAATTATATCCAATACAGTTTTCACGCAAATTAAAAAAAAATAAAACACGATTTATTTAAATTTTTTTCACCAGTGATAATTGTTTTTTTTTATTCATCACTAATAATATGATGTTTGACATAAACAAGTTTTAAACAGAATGAGTTTATTTTTAAACCATTTTGACTAGAGACACACATGACCATAGAAGTTTCTTGTTGCAAATATTGTAGGTATTAGCTTTTCTATGGGTGAATACTAACTGCACATTTGATTTTATTGTTAAATGGTGCAAACATATAATGCCTGGTATATTTTTGCACCATTTGATAATTAGTTTGGTATCTCCGAGGCGTTGTATCTACTCAGTTTAGGCAACTAAATATATATTTTTTTATTCCAAATCGCTAGTGACCAGAATATCGAGTCACTTTTCTTCTTTTTCAGCCCTCTGTCCTCCACTGCTGGATATAGGCCTCTTCCATATTTCTCCATTCCTCTCTGCTGTTTGCTGCTTGCAGCCAGTTTTTTCCCCCCACAGCGGCTATGTCGTCGGACCACCTCTTTTGGACGCCTCTTTTATTCTCCCGAGGTCTCCATTTCAGGATTTTTGGGGTCCATCTTGCAGGGTCTTGTCTTGCGACGTGTCCCGCCCATTGCCACTTTAGACTTGCTACGCGATCCATGACGTCTGCTACTTTGGTTCTGTTCCTAATATCAAGTCACATCTATTTTAAATAAAATGAAGAGTGGATGGCTTTATTAATAAAAATACCAGTTATGAATTAAGTGACATAGACTATATAATATTGTAGCGGAGTGGAGTGGATGACAATCAAGAAGGAAGTTATAAAACATTTCAATTTACCTGTTAATTGTATCGGTGTCTGAATTTTATATTATTGAAGAATTATAATATAAACTCATTTCGAGAAGGTGCACTAATAATATTAACAATTCTAACATCTCCTATAATACTGCTACAAAGTTTTTTTTATGGACATAATCAGTAGGGTTAGGACGGGCATGTCAGCAGAAGACAGCCAGAGTATGTTGGCAACAGGGCACAAACACTCAATGTTGCCGGTAGGAGATCTAGAGGTAGACCCAAGCGCAGGTGGAGGGAAGTGGTGAGGCAGGACATGAGGGAGAGTGATGTTCTACCGGAGGATGCGCAAGACAGAGCAAAGTGGCGGCGAAACATAAGAAAAGCAGACCCCACCACCATGTGGGATTAATAATTGCTAAGGAGAAGAAGAAGAATCAGTAGGATTACAGTTTTTTCGAGATGATCAGAGATGAATCTACATTCACACGATGTAGCATTATGTGAACTCCCTTGGGGAGGAAGCGGGATGGGTGTTCCGACGCTTACGGGTTGGGTTTGGCTGGCTTTAATGATCACTTTATGCCCAGATTACTTTATTCACTAGATCCTGCTATCAAACGTGTATTTTTTGGGGAACAGTATGTAGTGGAATGGGGGAACGTTGCCCTGGGTATAAAAAGTGAGACGCCGTTTTATATGAGAGTATGCAGCCTTATGTAGTTTAATAGTCTTAGGTTTGCATATTTCAATGTAAGTTGGTAACTCCTAGAATATTCAAAAGCTTCTATTAAATAGGTAGATTACTTATAATTTGGTTGGTAAGAAGAATGTGCGGGAAAACGCTGAGAGATAAGATAAGGAATGAGGTTATTAGGGAAATGAGTGACTGCAAGACTGGTGTTGTGAATGAAAGTAAACAAACTAAGATGGTTTGGGCATGTTGAGAGACTGAATGATGACAGGATGACAAAAAAAAAATATTTGAATGAGCGAAGAGGGGTGAGGAAGCGCGGCCGCCCGAGACTGACCTGGTCCGATCATGTCGACCAGATCCTCAAGGATGGACGCGTTTTGTGTAAAAGGAATCGGAGAGCGTGTATGACTAATTGCATGAATGTGACGGAAGCTAGGAGTGTGTGTAAGGATAGGGCTGTCTGGCGCTCTGTCCTCTCTGCCTACCCTACAAGGGACGTGGCGTGAGGGTATAGATAGATAATTTGGTTAGTATATATCAAAAAAATTAATTGTATCAGTTTTACGATTAAGGTACGAATGGTAATAACATATTAGAAGTTTGGGAAATAAATGTGTAGTTTATTTATTCGACAATCCGACGTTTATTCAAGGCGAGGATTACAAGATAATTTATATTCTTAATTCAATAAAAATAAATGTATCTTGCTTGTTAAGACGGTGCGGGTATTAAAAATATAATGTATGACCAATACTAATTTGAATATCTAAGGTGTATGCTGTACAAATCACTTTTAGGTCAGTGGTTGACCCGGGGCATCTATAAAGTGTTGGAGGAACACCACTCACCCTTGGGTCTTCACGCATTTTGAATATTTTGATGTCTTCATTTTGTATTTTTTGTTAGAAGAAATAGCCGCATATCTTAATTTTGTTAGATAGATAGCGATGCTAACCATTTCTGAGATAGTAATCATATAAATATTTTACAGTACTTGTATATTTGTGTGTCGATAAATTCTATACTTGAAGTACACATATTCATTCCTTAGGACTCGTGTATTATAGTTAGAGTTAAATCTTAGCTAAGAAGTAGGTAGAATATAAAAACATTATAAAATACTTAGGACGTTAATAGAGAAATTAAACGTTTTATTAAAATTTTATAGCTTTACATAATAATTTGTTTTCATTACAATTGAAAACACTGTATTGAAATATGAAATGAGAGATAAAGGCATCGTTGGTACAATGAGCCACTGGTTGAATATGTCGCGATTTCCGCCAATTTATTCATGAATTTTATGGTCGTATATTCGAGTATTTAACGTAAATCATAACATTTATTGATTTCGTGGGTGTATTTCAGGAGCCGTCTCGTGTTATTAGTCTTGGGCTAAATCGGGTTACAAAAACTAGTACAGGTATTAATTTAAATCAGAAATATCTATGATATATATTATATAGAAAAATATTTAAATTATATCACATACTACTTACATACCTATTATTATTTATGTTGTATCTAGTTGGTATATTGTATTTACTCTTATTAAATTTTGATTGATTATTGTTTGATAAATTTAAATAACCTAATTGTTTTTTTTGTACACGAGATAATTAAATTCTCTACCTACGCTTTGATAATAATTATGTCAGTCTCAGTTTATTCGCCGATCATAAAATAAATAAATCAGTAATACAGGTACAATTAATTGAAATTAAACAGATTATAATATTACCCTAGATATCGTTTACTACCAACAAATGAGGATATGCATAATACATAATATGTATTATACGTATATATGTATTTGTATAATTATGGTACTTACTTGATAAATTTTTGTATGTTTTTGAGGTATCTAGTCAAAGAGAATGTATTGTGTAAATCTTGTAGTTGGGAATGGGAGAACAGATGCTTTGGGCCCCCGACCCAATCAAGGATAGACGGGGAAGAAGATGTATGTATGTATTAATCTAGTGGTACGAAAATAATGTGATTAGGTATTTCAATAATCAAAGTGTGACTCTGTAGGTGTCATTTGTCATTGAGGGAATTTTCGTAGTAAAGAATATTGACAAAGAAGTTAGACATTTCATTCTTTGTACCGAAGAAAATATAAAATAATTTAAACCATATTATTTTACGATTTTACTATTGTAATTAAAGAAGGGAATCCATTGCACCGTTAATTTATTGGGTATTTTAAGAAAACCTATAGTTGTAAGAAATTTCATGAAAAAACAAACATATATCAATACCTACACATCAGCTAGCCTTTGTACAAAAAAAATCTAAACAATCATGAATACATTGCAAAAATATATAAATAATGCTTCCAAATATTTATATACGGTCTTATCAAATTACTATTTTACATTATCTACCATTTGTGTTTTCCTAAAAGGCTATTTTAGATTTGAGTCATGCTAATGAGCGATTAGCGGAACATGCCTATTGCCTACGGGACACAAATCACGGCAACACATTGTATTGAGTGAAATGTTTTTGTAGCGTTATCATAATGTTATGCTAAAATGTTCTTGTAATAATGAATTAAGTGTCAGAGACAGAGTCTATTTAGGACATTTTTTCACATAAATTGTTTATCTAATCTTTTGCCACATCGCGATTAAGTCATTTGTAGACACAAAACAAAGAAAATATAGTGTTTTGTTTTTGTATAAATTAATTTTATTTTTATCTATTTACCTAAGTCAAATTTTAGGGTTTTTTTCTAGATTGTTGTATTTTCAGCACTCATTTATCTATTGCTGAATCTGGGTGGTAAAAAATCGAAAGATGGTTCTTCAGTTATTATTTACATCGGCAAGGCACCCAACCACGGGGGTGAAAAATGACGAAAGGTAGTTGAACATCCAGAGTTAAAACACCTAATAAATTCGCTAGAAATACTCTAATCTAATCAATTTTAGTGTTATTTTATTTAGAATCTATCGTATCGCATCCTTCCCTGGTTTAGTTGTTAAAAATTTGCATAATCGAACATTGAAATTAGTTAAAGAAAATATGTTTCTGTTATAATAATAATTCTAGACATAATATATTAAATATTGGTAGGTAATCGTAGTCTCTCTTTTCACACCTCTAAATGTTTATTAGAGAAATTAATGTCAAACTAAATGAAGAGCCGTTTCATTTTGTTGAATTTAATATCCATTATTAGAAATATCGAATCGTTAATAGCGTAAAAATATTTAATTACGATTCTTAAAATTATAATTAAATTTGAGTGTTTAGATATTTATAGATGTCTATCTAAACGAGTTTAAAGACATAGATGGTTTGTAAATCTATAATGTAATAGGGCATTCTTTAGTAATCATTGCTATTAAAATTAACTATAGTTGTCTGGACTGGGTCATTACAATTTGTATGTGTTTAATTAATTTGGATGTTTGAGGATGTACGTACCTGTAGGAAATGTCTACTTGTACTTTACATTTATGAGAAAAAATAATTGACAAATGTAAGCAAAAACAGTAGGAAGTAGCAAATATTTAGAACATGAGTTTCTGAAAGTTTTTCTTAAATTTGTTTGTAAAATACAAATATACGAGTAATTTCTATAAGTGATGTGAAATTGTCGTTGAAATAGATATTGACTTGTTTGTAGTTTTGATATATTGAGTTGATTACAATTAACTAGAATCTAATCATTTTACAGTAAAAAACAGAAATACAGATTTTCCAGATTTAGATAGACTCAGGCAGAAGCATAAAATAAAAAAAATTTTTTTTACAACACTATCTATATTTTATTGGTCTATTATATTTTTAATAGTCGCATCATACTCGTACGTCGGTCAATACTCCGACGGAATGTAAATAATTCTTATAGCAAAAAATCAAACATCTCAGCCATAGAAAATCTAACAGTTCTGTTGTTCATAATTAAGATGTACATTCAAAACAATTTATGGGCGTAAATAGCAAGTTGTTTTAGTTGAAAAATATTATAAATTAAAAAACAAGACAACATAATATAAGAATATGTTACGAGCTTCAGATTATATTAAATGTGTCGTAAATTTAAAATCACACGATAGCTCCATACTAAATATTCATATTATTATTATGTTTTGTAGAAAATATTGATTTTAGCGACGCCAAGTAAGATGTTAGAAGATTGTTTTGTCATATCACTAAGTATAAAGTGACATAAATAAGTTTATAACTTATTAGCAACTAATAGAATGATATCATCGTCGCTGAGATAAAATAAATTAACTATTGGAAAGTATTTATTTTTAAGTAATTTCGTATATTAAGGCTTACTTATTATGAGTCGATTTTATATTTTAAATTTTGTACTTACCAATACTTCAAATGCTCAAATTTATGAGATGAATTATCATCGACAGAAAATGTTTTAAGTAGGTACCTCGATATTTAAAGTTCCCAATGATTCATATAAAAATTTTTGAGTCATTACATTACTACAACTTCTTCTATAACACCAGTCACCACGATATATCTCAGTAATGTGGTGACCACTAAATGCACTGCGTGTGCACTGTGCACAATATCCGGAACATAACAGTACCATTGCGTTACGTCTAAATAAAAGCGATAGGTATTATTGAACTAGGTAATTAAAAAATAGCTATTGAAGTACAAAATAAATTTTACCCTGTCGTTAATTTTGATTATGTTGCAAGTCTATGCAAATCTATGATTACAGTTGTATGTAAATTATTCAAACCGTCCTTTGGATATATGAGTTTCAGTTCTTCCCACAAACATCCCCTTTGGTTTGATGCAAATTTCAGCGAATTATCTACTTTCTCAAATTAAATTCTTCTCAATTTACTTCCATCTTACATATACGAGTATCTAGTTGACGCATTCCAACCTGCTATTGTTATCTCTCATTCATCCTTGATTCTTTCATAGACAAAGTGGACCAGATTTATTTACATTTCTATTATAACGAAATCATTTAATGGAACTGTGAAATGTTTGGATATTTTATTCGACACAATAGACTTGTTTATTCAATACGAAATAAGGATATCATATTTTTTATTATTATTTATTACCTTATAAATATTATGTAAAGAATCCGATGTTGTACGGTATTTAGAGTATATCTGGTAGATATACCTGACCGTTTTGGTTATAAAAAATCTATGATAATATACCTAAGGTATTTAAGAAGTAAATCAACTTCATTATAGTATTGGTAACATGAGATATATGCGTTTCTAACCGACAAAGAGTTAGTAATCCTTTGCCTTTTCTTTAATACCAATATAATTTATGAAAATATCTCATTTTGTTGATGATTGCGATAGATCCGCTGAACGTGAATAATATTTGAGTCGATAAAGACACAAGTCATCGCTGTTCTCTATAACTGTCTTTAAGATAAGTCATAAAAGTGATATATGGATGATTTTAAACCTCAACTCCATACAGCCTATAATATAGAAGAGACAGCGTGACGTTGCTTTGACCAGACATCAATTTGTTACCTATGGATTTAAGATTTACCGATCGATTTTATGACTAAATTATATTTATAGAGAACTTAGGTGAAAATAACCATACGAAAAAAGTGAACATTAAAAATACTTTAAAAAATACATTATGAATTTTGGTTAACTCCCAGAGGTGCAAACAAATCTAAAATAAATTATGGCTTCTTAGATTTATACTTTTAAACCTCGTTGATAGTAGTTATAAGTACTAAAGTAGTATAATACTTACTTGTAATCATCTATAATAAGCAAAATTATTGACTTCATTTTATTAGAGATCAGTTGTTCTTAGACATCTTCAGCCATCAGCCATCAGCATCCATATCCTCTATCTTTGTACGCTGGATGAGCTCCTGATACCAGTTTAACCCTCGATGTTTCAAAGTCAAAATATCACTCTTTCTACATTTGCTTTAGACTAAATCGGAGCAGCAGTTTCATATATTTCGTCCAGTTGCAGGATAATTCTCAATGATTGCACATTATTTCATACTCTACAATATATAGATACATTTGTTATAAGCGGTTACTCAATAAATCGATTTGTGGTGAAGAATACGAACATTTTAATAATCATAAATTATCATTGTTATAAATGAATGGTCGATTAGATAAGAGAGCAATTTTTGTTGAAGAGTGAGATATGCCTAATATAGATGTAGTTGTAATATATTAAAATCATAATGAGGTCGTAAAACTTTTGTTTCCCTCACGTTTACCAATCAATTTATTAGTCGATCGTTATCGCTTCGGACATCAATAATGTCAAAGGCGAATGAATATCATTGAATTATTATGAATAAACATTATACTTAGAATCAAATTTACTTAGACAGCCGTATATAATTAGGTTAAATTTCGCACATACATTAAAACTTCTGCATTATGTTTAGAGAAAATCGTTGACACTTGGACCTTCGTAAGAGTTTAATGTTTTTATTTGATTATATTAGAAACCAGAAAGCTCAGCGAACTCAGCATGGCTAATAAGTTCTTCTTTTATAGAGCTTTCAGTGTAGCTGGGCCTCTCAGGTGGAACAGAATTCCCGTGGATTGGCGCAGGGACCAGACCATCACCACATTAAGGAGCATTAAGAGGAATGGACAAGGTACTGAAATTAAGTGAATGTGGTCTGTTGATGAAGAAAATGCAGAAACTGCAAATATCTATTATACCAAAATAAATTGAATAAATTGTTGGTATTCGATAGGTACTAAAAGTATCTAAGTACCTAGTTTCCTAAATATATAAATTATAGGAACTGAGGAGTTCTTTTCCATATCGGGAATATATATTTCTTCTTTTGTATATCCCTATGATAATGAAGTGAGATTTATAAATGTGAGACAAATATAAATTATATAAAAATAACAACCTTATTACACAGGGGAGTCTTAGACTCTGGTCCTTCTGCCTATCCTGTTAAGGACACAGTCTAAGGGGATAGAATTTTATTAAATACACTTTATAGCTCAATTTGACGACGTGTTGTTTAACACAAAGACGTGAATATTGAAAGAATTTCCCAAATGTGGAACTTTGAAACACACACCATAATATTATAGGTACTGATGAGAGAATGAAGGCACAGTGGACTTACTAGCTACTTTAAGAAGAATTATTCATAAATTTACAAAATATAAAGTAGGTAGCATGAAAATAACACGAATAACGTTAAAATAAAGGTAGATGTTTTAGAATTTTTAAACGTTGTTTTCCGTATTTTGAATAGGATACATCGACATTTTTATTATTCGAGACTAAAATACGACTTACGTATTATATTAGGTTGTCTATTGTCTAATATTATTAATAAGAAACAATATATCTGAGTAGTGTAGTATATAATATTATATCTATAGTGTAGAGATCATTTTGAAAATATAATAATGAAGATATAAATCATATCTGATTATACGGACATAATATTATTACTAGATAAACTATAATAAACACATCAGTATAATGATAGAGACGACATGATATTTAAAAGCACTGTTATAATATCTATAATAAATATACTTTTGTTGCGAACACTAAATCGAGTGAGCTAGTTTATTAGGTGCTTAATTTTACATCATTTGTTATAACGACGATAGTATTTCTAGTAATCTTTATCGCACTAATGCAGTTAATTTTTTGCTCAGTGAGATTCACCAAACGAGGCCTCTAAAAGTCACGAATTTAAAATCTAAGACGTTTAATCAAAATCATCATATTTTTAAATATCTGTAAATTGATCTGATGGCTTTGTTGTATAAAAAAATCATCCAAAAAACTGAGCGCGAACGGACGAATTCACAGATTTTTCAGTTTTTCGTTTCAAGGGACCATATGAACGAGTACTCGTATCTGTGGTGTAAGAAAATAGTGTACATTAGAGTTAATTGCGAATCAAACACAATTATAAGTGTTGGTGTTAGAAAATTCACTGCTATTTTAATATTATAGTACTCAACGCAGTTTCTTTTATTTTCATATAGACGGTATACGTTTTATAATATACTTACACAGGTTTGTCTGTTAATTGCATTAGATATTGATCATAATGAATTTTATCTCAAAGAAACAATCAATCGAATTTCAGATTCGTAATTTATTATCATTATTAGCAATTATAGCAACGAAAGTATTCTGTGACAATAAAACATTGCATCAAATCTAAACTTATGAATGCTTTCTAATATATGGATTTCAAAGAAACTCTAATAAATAAAATACAGCACCAATTTTAAAGGTAAACACTGAAGACTCAGACTGAAGTCTTAGTCGCACTTTTACATAGTGAAAAAAATGTTGCATAACAGTCTGCTAATTATAATCCATAATACTAAATCCTCACTTATGCGTACGATAATTGCATTTTAGGCGGTATGTCTACTTGAATACTCTTCCTCAAGGCTCCTAAGGTATCCTACTCGGCTTTGGTGTCACCATGTTTTCAGAGTCTAAATAAATTGATGTTGAAAATTAGTATTCCTTGTGAAAAATTTTAACAGCAGATTTTCCAGACGATACCCAATCAAATGTAATGACTAATGAACTAAACAGGTTCAAAGATGTATCTAATATTTCTTTATTGGTTCCTATCATTAGCGAAAAGCGTTTCGCGATGCAATAAATATAATTGAACTCGATAATAATCGACTCTCATGTTTCCATCAAAAGGTACATAAGCATTATTTTATTAGTATGTGGCGTATTAAACTGCTTAAGATCATTGCTATAGTAATAATGTATCTAATATTATTATGTGAATCGATGTATGAAACGCAACAATAAATACTTAGTACAATACTCACTCATATTATATGGTTGTGGATAGATTCTGGGAACCCATATATTTCTATATGGTACTTTACCAATACAGATCAAAATGCAATGCGGTAGACTATTAGACGCCTTGGGTTCGAGGAATAGTATGGAAATAATGTAATATTTCAAAGTGTTTATAAGTAAAGTATTAATATTAATAGTATTACTAAGAAAATATTAGGTACAAAGATTACTAAACAATGATAGGTACTTCGTTCTTTATGCAGTAATTTCGATACCGAAACATTATACTAGGTATTTTGATTTTGCTATTGCGTACCTACAACCTACTGAATTTTATTATCAAACATTTAATAAGCATTGTGAGGATATAACTTATAACGTCTTCTTGATGTTTACAATCCTGTTATTTGGGAGATGTTATAGGAGCCACTTGTTAAATGAATTCACGGTATTCTGTTTAATAATTGGATTAAAATCAATAGAGGAGAATGAGTGTAACTGGAGCGGGAAAACGTACAACAAATATTATTTGATTAGTAACTACCTGTATCTTGTATTAGAATAAGCCAAGTGTTTATATAACACTGAACCTGTTGGTTTGTATTATGTTATAGAATGATAGGACAATCTATATTACCGAAAAGTTTAATGAAACCGTCAAAAATGATGTCATGAGACTTTCATTTTATGTTATTTGATTCTACGACATCGTAGAATGTGAAGAACAAGGGCAAATATTGATTCGATGAGCTTTCAGCGCTTCTTCAACTAGTGACACGTGGTTGACTTGGAACAAGACGGTGTAATAACGAATCTAATTATTTGCAAGATGTATCTATGTACACAAGAAAAGTTCTGTGACAGTGAAATAGGAGCATTAGGCAGGGCGTGGAAAGAAAAAATAAGAATTGTACAAATTCGCCCTGGCTCAAAGACAAAATGCAAAAGAATGTATAAGTTATATTAAAAGTTGTTACTAAATGATACAATGTTTGAAATATATTTTCATATAATTAGGGGTATCAGTCTATAATGTAAAACACTTGGTCTTAATAGTATTGATCATCTTTACGCTACATGGCACTCTATCTATTTATTTATACTCATATTGGATATTAATTTTACATTGAAAATAGTATTATGTAGGTAGGTAGGTAGTTAATAATAAGGTATTACAAAGTATGAATCATTTCTACCAACAAATTGTTAACATTACATTCCATACTAACACGTAGGGAGAATCAATCAGAATATAATAATTTCCTTACACAGAGAATGTATAACTCACAATAATTTTGTACAGTGCTTATATTAGTTATTAGTACGACTGGTAGCAGCTTTTGTTGTCTTTGGGCTATACTTGATCTTATTCTTCTTCTTTTTCTTGTACTAAATCCTAGGCTCTGTTTGATGCACAGGGGTCTCTTGGTTGGGGGCTAACTTCTTATAAGTTGTTGGCTACCACGTGTGGAAATCTGTTGTCGTTCAGTATACCTTATCATTATTATAGCAAGCGCTTATAAGTATCTAGGTACTTAGCATAATGCATACATGCAGTTACATATAGTTAGTATAAAATCAAGTCATCACTGCAACACCTAATCAAATTTTGAGTTTTTAGGAGTTTTTGGAGAATGTTCACCTTTGCCAAGTGTCTACCAATATTCAACCCCTATTAGGTATGCTACATATTATTATTTGTTAGTAATAATATTTTATGTGTTTTGAGTTGTTTGAAATGTGATTAAATAAATATGAATCTCCCTAGAGACAACAACAAAACATTCGTTTTGTAATATAATAGCGTCTCAATAAAGCACTCCCCCGCTCCCCTCCCATACCATCGAGGTCCCTGACGGGTCACAGTCCGGCTGCCCGAGGCTCGAGGCCAGCCCGGCCCGCAGTCACGGGGGGCAGGTACCCTCCTAATAGGACTCTTTGAAGATGTATCATGACCGATGTCAATTTATTTAGTGATGTCTGTATCTCCACACTTACAAGTTTCAAAACAACCTAAAAGCATTTTAAAATCGTTACATAGAGCTTAAATAAAAGAAAAATAAATACGCTATTGGCGTCTCTGCAGTGTTTTTTGATTCTATCTGAATTTCAAGCAAACAGCGGATTTTTATTGGCTAAACTCTTTTGGTGTTAGTAGCAAATAAAAACGAAAAGTTTGTAAGCGTCCTCAGTCATGTAGTGGATTACTAAGGGTTATAGATTTCATTTTCGTTCTGGAATAAATTTCTGTAGTTTTTTTCATTAAGAGTGTGCATACCGACATTTCAAAAATTTCTAAAAACGGGAGACCTTCTATCTCGACAACCGTTACAAAATTTGCTTTGGAACAAAATAGGGTAGATGCATTGAACCTTTATCTAGGGAATAACCGTAAAAGATTTTTTATATCTTGTATAGATTTCTCAAAATAAAATTTTAAAAACACCTCTGACCTTTTTTCCGAAAGACGGAAACTCGTTTCCCGAAAGTCGCGGAGTAATTTTTTTTCTTGTACTGATAATATGCATTAAAATCTAGGGAATAACCGTAAAAGTTTTTTGATAGACGCAAAATTAACCCCAAAAAATGGAAAAAAACGCTATTTTTACCATTTTATCATGCGATTGTCACGCGATTTTGAACCTTAATGCCGTGGGAAAAGACTGTGACGTCATTCCTGGTGCCATGCCCTTAAGGGTGCAGAAATTACATATAATAGGCATATTTCAAAATTTCTGTACAGCGCGTAGATACCGAAATGTTCCGCTTCAATAGTATGCTTTTTACGACTTCTAGCTTCAATAGTATGCTTTTTACGAAGTCGGCACTGTCGGCAGAGTACCTCACTACTACCATAATGCGGCTACGATATCGTCTGTTTGAATTAATAAAAAAATAATCGTTACCATCGATAGATGATTTTGAATATAAACACACCTTGTTGAAATTAATCTACACGCATTGGTTGAATATTATTGTAATCATTATATTACATTTTAGTATAAGGTGTGAAGGAACCTTTATATGGAATGTCTCTACACTATAATATCTCTATAAAGAAGTATGACTATGGAATATTATAAAAGTATTGTGTTATGAGAATTTAAACTTATTGATTCTTGATTATTGTGATTATATATTATCATTGTATATAATCTATTGTGTGATATTCTATTGTTGGCGGACAGTGTGATATTGTGTCATTTCATAGTCGGATATCTCAACAATATCGTTTGTATTGTTATTAGATTACGAATGTGAAATCAATAAAAAAGAATTTGTCTTAATATAGGTAGATACTCGTAGGTACACTTTAATTTAATTGTAACCGAAAACCTAGCGATTAAAATATTAGTTGAGTTTCCTTTGCATTCTCATTGACTGATTATTGTGTGGATTCTCAGTAAATTAAATTGATATTTTAATCGATTATCCTGTCTTAGTTGAATTTGCACAGGTACTCGTAATTAAAAAATATGACATTATGGCTACTTTTTTAAAAAAAAACTTACTGGTAGCCGCTTTATTTCCACTGCTGGACATAGGCATCTTCTAAACATTTCCGATTTGGGCTATCTCTACCATCTACGAGCCGTGAGCTGGACAATGTCAGCTGTCTGTCTTTTTTGTGCTTTTCCCAAGGCCTCCATTTCAGGTTTCTATGTGACTATCTAACATTGTCCTGTCTTGCGACATATCCCTCCCATTTTTAATAACGCAAACTAAACACTATATTTTCACATTTTTAACATTAATTTCCTTGACGCCTTCCTTGATGCTCATTTCGGAAGAATAAAAACTCCCTTTTCTCTGAGACGATCGTCTGTTGGAGAAGAAGAAATGGAAGATACAAGATGCGAATGGAGTGTATGGGATGCTACAATGTTTACAAATAAGTATAAATGTAATATTTCTCATTGTTAGTGTAAGAAAAACATTAATTAGTTTGCTTTGATATATTGTGGCCATACATAGAAAAGCTGTAAATATTCTGATTGTATCGTTTGATTGATATGTCTAGATACATAATTAAAACTTTTATATTACACAATATAATACAAGTATCTACTAGAGGATGATGAATCTGCCTTTAATGATAACATACAAACTATTAATACTTGATTGTTAATTATCTATTTATTATTGAATATAATCGATTTGTGGGATGATTTGTTGCTCTAAGATTATGAATTTGATTGCGTTTCTGAATATTATCGTTACGTTATTTAGTTTCTTTCTGCTGCTGAAAGTGCTGGATACAACGTCTCTCTGTTATTTCCATGACACAATATTGGGGTTAGCTGGCAGAGATCGCAGTACTGCGATAAGCTCTCCGTAGTGAACAATTGTTATAATTTTATTTTAATGTTTACATATGTCTGTATCTTGTTCACCAAAAGTGTAAATAAGTAAGTAAATAAAAATATTACTGATTGTAACGCAAAGAGCAAAATCGTAAAAATTCGTTTTGATAACAATGTAACTTTTCACACTTTTTTTCGCATATTTAGATTTTGACTTGTATTATTTAGGGGAGAAACAGAGATGAGTGGAAGGAAATGGAAGAGGCCTACGTCCAGCAGTGGAGGGAGGAAGGCTGAGGAATAAGAAGAAGAAGATTCTTTAGGCTAGCCGTGTGCACCTGTAATAGGGCATTGTTGTACCACTTGTGTTGTCTTATAATTTTTCTCGTTTTTTCATATTCATTGTCTGCGTGTGTGCCGTATATAAATAATTAAATAATGGCAAAAAATGACGAATTTGTGTCACTTTCTTCATCAAACAAGTACGGGTATTCAATAATTTAGAGCTATTTTTAGGTTTTTATTCTGAACGGGTCACATGAATATTCCCCGAGCCTCAAAATCCTCAGATATACAATTAGTCAAAACTTAGTCAAACGAAAACTAATGTGCAAAATGTACTGAGGATTGTGAGATAGATTAGGGTATGATATTTGTATCATGGATCAACAATGTAAATACGAACTAACGAGATATCTGAAGGTGCGCCTGACTGCTATCTGCATACCTATAAATAATCAGAATTCAGAAATAGGTGTATAGGATCTAATAAAATCAGAAAAATATGCAGCTTATTTCTATGAATCCACGAGTTGTTTCGTTGCAGTATTAAAATACGAGTATGTCAGCACTTAAAATTATGCATACCGACATTTAAAAAAATTCTTGGGAGACCTTATATCTCGACAACCGTTACTAAATATGCTTTGGAACAAAATAAGGTAGATGCATTGAACCTTATCTAGGGAATAGATTTCTCAAAAAAAAAAAATAGTGAAAAAAACCTCTGATCTTTTTTCCGAATAACGGAAACTCGTTTCCCGTAAGTCGCGGAGATTTTTTTTTGTACTGATAATATGCATTAAAATCTAGGGAATAACCGTTAAAGTTTTTTAATGGACGCAAAATTAACCCCAAAAAATGGAAAAAACGCTATTTTTACCATTTATCATGCGATTGTTCACGCGATTTTGAACCTTAATGCCATGGGAAATAACTGTGACGTCGTTCTTGGTACCAAGCCTTTAATGTATGATATTATACAATATATATTATTAAGGCTTTACACCTTCTTACACTAATATATTTAGTATACAATGTATTGTGGGGATGGTACGATGTTATATGTAATAACAATCTAATCAAAGATAATAGTTTATTATTGTGATGCGGCATGGAGCCGACACCTTAGCCGTTTATTCTCCGCGTTAATTAAAATCACTATCACACCTGTTCAATCTAATTTGTTCATACATCATTGAGTCGTGATGCTATGGCCAAGAGGTGGATGTGAATCTTAATACTTTGAAATCTTATTTTATTTCTACTTGTATTTTTCAATAACGTTAAGTACCATTTAAACTATTTTTTTTTCATTATATAAACTCGAAATTATTTGGGTAGTGGGTGTATTAATTATAAAATGAATCATATTAATATTAATTTCTATACAATAATCTTTCCATTGGAATGTTAATATTATAAAATTTTTGTCGAGACTCTTTAACAGTTTATTTTATAAATTTAGTTTTTAATTCCTGTCGAATATCTAGAAACCTATATAAGTATCATTATACTGTATGTAACATATGCCTACTAAGCCTCGGAGGTGGAGGGGAGGGAATTAAAAAAAATATATATAGCATGAGAAACGGGTAAATAATGCAGCAGGCGAAATCTTTTTTTCAGGCATACGAGTAGTGAAGAAACTCGTGATGTGATTTGGTTTATTTGAAAATGTACATAATCCTTTGATATATGTATGAAAAACGTGTTTTACAATAAGTAAAAAAAAATAGCGCAGCAGCCAATTTTTTAATAAAAATCGTTCAATATAAAAAATGCCTTATTGAAGGATTTTCATAGCAATTTTAGAAAATTTATGATACATGTTGAGGAAATTTGTGATAATAATGTGATTTTTTGTGAGCTTTTAATGCGAAAAAATATATACCTACTCCAATCTCTAGGGGGAGAGGGGGCATCTGCCCCTCCTGACTTCCTAGACGACGCCCATGTACCAACTTGTAGTGATAATTTGTTATGTTTATTAAAGATGATGAATAAACTGACTGTTCTCATACAGATAAGAGAACTTCTGTAAATGAAAACTTCATCATTCAAATATTTTCTCCAGCGATCAGTTTTGTATATTTATTATTTATTATAGTTTTTAGTGTGATAAAACATATACGAGAATAGTAACATTTACATAATATAATATATAGCCTTCACAAGTTATTATTAATATAATCACTTATAACTATCATCTTTTACACCGGTAAGGTGCGATGTATTACTTTATCGGACAAAATATCTCTAATAAATTATTTCTTAATAACCTGTTATCGTTCGGTTACATTCGTATTACACATTATATTAATATCCCATAGTGTAGAGAATTCAATACCGGATCCCGAATACCAGAATATCTCGTAAATAATCATTTTGATCTGACTTTGTGACAAACAATTACGGCGCGGTAACATGAAAACTATATGGTAGTGAGAAACACAACCTACATTCCCACAATGTAACATTACCTAACTGCGTAATGCATGTGTGTAATGGTAGTGAAGAGATTACCGCTGAAGCAGCTGTCCATTTTCAGGAATCAGAAATTGCTCTCTCATTATACGTGTCATGAGCAGATCAGGAGATTCTGAATTTTTAAATGACGTTTTTGTGATAAACATTTTAAATAGGGTTGGCTGGTAGAAATTGCCATTTGGCAATAAGACCGCCCTTTGTATATTTCTATGTACAATAAAGACTATTTTTATTTATATATATTGCGTATTAGTAAACAGTTTTCTCAAGTGTCATAAATTTTCGTCAGAAGAGATAGAAAAAGTCCTATACATTTTTCATCCTTCTCAACGACGAATGTGTTTTCTGAATGTGTGTTTTGTGTTGTGTGTCTTCCTTTCTGAATGTGTGTTTTGAAAACACGTGTGTGCGAAAAAAACACACATTCACAAGAGTGTTATGTGTGTTTTTTATACCTAAACACACATAATTCACCGGTTACCCCATTATTGGGATATATCCTGTTAAACGAAACTTTTTAAATATAGCCAAACTGCCCTATGATACATATGTGAGTACCAAAAATGTATGACATCAATTTTTCAGGCAAAATTTAGAACACGATTTGCAACCTCTAAATTTAAACAAATTCCTTGAGTCTATTTATTTGTATCTTGTCTCGTGAACTTATGGATTATAATGGTACTAATAATTTATTATTAATATTCAAGTTTTTCGTTTATTGTTATGCAGATAATTTAATCAAATAAGTCACATAATTTGTTTATCGCAGAAATATCATCAGAATTATATGGATCATCTGGAGGCATATCTATCGTAATTTGATGATAAATTTTAAAATCGTGTAATGTCATACTGTCATATTCTGAAAAAATGACGAGATTTTGTAGATACTTATCTACGAATTATATTATAAAATATTTTATTGAGGTGTTTACACTTCATGTGAACAATACAGAATGTTACAATAAATAATATAAGCTTACGTACGATCAGCCAAAGCGAACGAGACTTTTCACCAAGGCGAACCTATGCGATTTTCTCAGTTAATTATAAAATTTTCTTAGTTCTAGTATTGCTTCTTTGAGAATTTTTTATTTTTCAGTTTACCTTCCTTAAATACTTCAAATGATCATGCTTCTACTTCTATTCTGCATATTCTGAAATCATCCATTCGGCTACGAGTGATCCAAGAATTACATTGCTTCACCCTACACAAATGTTTTTCAATGAATTGTAGTTGCACTATCTTCTTAGACAACTTTATAACAGCTTATTTGCGCATATAAAACATGAATAGGTGATACACACTTCTTCTTATTCTTCATGAGCCCTGCAGTTTCCATTTCTGGATATAGGCCTCCCTCATTCGTCTCCATCTCTCTCTGGATTTTGCCTCGGATGTCTATTTGAGGCCAGCTGTTAACTTCAGGCCATCTGTCCAAAGCATCTGTGGTCGGCGTTTACCGAGCCACGGAAGCCAGAACAGGAGCTTGTTGCTCCATTTGCCGTCCGTTGCTCTCGCCACATGACCTGCATAGTCCCACTTCAGCCCTGCGATCCGTTGTACAACATCTGCAACTCTGGTCTTATTCGTTATCCACTCGTTTGTTTTCCTGTCTCTGAGAGTCTCTAATACACACTACGCAGATCTCGCAATTATTCAAAACTATATAGGTATTTTTTATACATATTTTTTAAGCCGGTTACCACATCGGTACATGCAGTATGATTGTGTTCGCTCGGTTAAGTCAATTGGACAATCAATATGTAAGTAATGTTGTATTAAGCGGGTGTTCAAGGGAGTATAATGAGGTGTTATAATACAGATGTGAAAAACAGTCGATTCTCTGTATACTATTCTATCCACTAAGTTAAGTTCATTCAGATTATTTCATTTTATAAGCTAAAGATTAATAAGAACATACAAACTTATACATACATATATTACATACGTATTAGTGACGAAGAGTGAATTTCTGTAGGAGGGAAGCCGGGATTTACATTGTTTATTGCATTATGTCAGATTAGACCTATTGTTTTATCATCCTAAATCAAAAAGGTAATTCGATGGGAATCGCATTCTTAGGAGCCTTCGACACTGGTAGCTATTATTGTTGAAGAAAAAAAAATTGGAAAATGTTTTGACAATTGGTTGGTTGATGCGGCAGTCTCTCAAGCGGGAGGTGCCAGGTTCAAACCCCGGCGCTGGCGATGTATTCTACACTTTGCGATACTTACAGGCTTTTAGCCTAGTGCAAGGTGTGCAGGAAAGTATTTGGGTTTGTGTATGCAAGCCCAGATCCTTAAAAAAAATGATAATAGAAATATGTTTTCTGAATGTTATCTACCAGGGGAAAAAATTCCAAGACATATAGGTGTCTATATGCGATGCTCTAGTTTTAGTATATATTCTTAAAGGATGGTAAAAAACCGAGCAGATTGAACGATGCCAGGCGTAGGAGTTCACTGCCAATAGTGTGTGCCAAACTATTTCCATCATTGGGGTAGAAACAAAGTGCTAACTAATTTTCAACAGGATTGCGAAAAGAATTTGCTTTCGTTGTTTTGAAGATAATTAATGTTACAAATAAAATAACTTTATGTCACAGAACATAAAATAAATGTTATTGATTCCTGGTTTTGGATCGTATAGAAGGAATGTTTGATTGAGATGTATGGTACAGATTAACCAAACTGACTTGCCCTTTGAAGCCAAACACTTAGTATTAACACTTACTATAATTCACTGTGTGATTATATAGCCCATTCCAACTATACGTGTTATAGGTTTTACATTATTATTATAATTTCCATAGGCATATAAAGTAAATGTTCAATATTAATAAAAAGATAAGTATAATATTTCATATATTTATTTAGTATGCTGGCAATATTCGTGTATCTAGATGCTTTTAAATTTCATAATACTTACATAAATTTTATAGAGGAAGGCAAGATGAAAAATAATTTATTTTTATGAAGTTCCCGTCACTATTAACTGAGATCATGGTGTTATTTTATTTTATTAATAAATATAAAATCACCTCCCAAATCAGTTAAATTTTTGATTCAAAGACCGAAATCTGGTTTTATGTGAACCTAATATGGTTTTCATTCATAATTGAAGTAAGATTTTTTCATCATACCTACTGCATATATATACCATACCTCCTTATGTATTTATAGGATAAATCAATGTGTATATATATGAAACTGTGTATGAATATGCATCTATCTGAAATTTAATAAATATCGTTATTAAGTAAAGTCACTTTGAACAAACATTTTGAATTTTTAGGATGTAACGAGGTATAGCATGTTCATTGTTCATGACACATCCAAGAGGATTTGTTATAATAAAAACTTACTTACATTCTTACTGCTAGTCACTTTCGTTCCACTGATGCTGGATATCGGTCAATTATAGGCCTCTTCTAAACTTTTCCAATATTTTCTGCCTTAGACTTTCTACTGCCATCTACGACTAGCAAGCTGGACAATGTCATCTGTCCACCTTTATTGTGAATAAAAACACCACCCCATATTTTATGACTTTTGAGCTCTACTCTTAATTGGGAGATTAACGTGAATTATATATTTTGTGTATGTCATTATGTATGTTTGTTTACTTTCTGCGTGTGTCCCCAATAAATAAATACACTACGCATTGTGGTAGGATTATGTAATAGATAGAATATGAATAACTTTTAGCTATTTTTCTTCTATTTATCTTGTGTATGTAGTGCAGTTGGGGTTATCTGGCAGAGATCGCAGCACTGAGCCAGTGAACAAGTGAATAGCCTATTTAGGAAATATTACAGAAAACACGATAAAACAAACGAGAAACACTAGAGTTAAAGCAGCGTTCTACACAACTAATAACCTGGGAAAGAGAATTTTTAATCCAAAAGACAAAACTAATCAATTGGACCGCAGTGGAGTATACAAAATTCAATGCAACGACTGCCCATGTATTTATATTGGACAGAGTGGCCGCAAAATTACAACAAGATTTGAAGAACATCAAAAGGCAACCAAAAACTTCTCCATCAACTCTGAAATAGGAGATCACTCTAGAGAAACCGGTCACAAGTTCAGTATAGATAACGTCACCATCTTACATCAAGCTGAAAAAGGACACAAATTAAACATTCTGGAGTGCATTGAAATTAAGAAACATCGGAATCAAAATTCAGTTAACCTTTTAAATCAACAAATTCCACCGTTACAATCTCCTCTTACAGATATTCTTATTAAAACACATACTTTGTCTCAATAATAAGTTAAGTGAAGATATTAACATCAAATAGTTTCATTGTCTTATTAGTAATGATGTTGTCGCTCTATAATTTCAATAATGTCATCTGGAAAAACCCATAATTATTAATGTTTTGAATTACTACCTGCTCAATGATAGGAACAACTCTTTGTAGTAGTTTCTAGATTCCTATTGTTTTCACTAATGACATACCTACTACAGTGTAGCCCACCCTCTATCTTACTACCCCCCCGCCCCCCAGATCCTTAGACAATGTAAGTTAAACCTGTCTGTCAGTTTAGTTCATAGATAACCACTGATGATGAAGCATTAGCTTCGAAAGATCTTTGGTATATGTACTCCAAATAAATAGTGGAAGTAAAAAACAGTGTTTTATTTTTACAAATAATGAACAAATGTTATTATTTATATTTGCATCAATTTTAACATTTCTCCGTATTTTGTTAAGAGTAAATAAATAAATAAGTTTTATTGTTTATTTACTGTTTTATTGTTTTCTATCGTCCGTAGGCCCATTCGGGCACCTGGACTCGTCAATTTTTAGTGATAATATGAAATTTTACAATTAACAATAACAAAAAACATTATCAGATCAATGCCAGTCAGAGTGTAAAGGGCTCTGACTGACATTTCGTCATACATAAAATCAATTATTCAACATATCGTCAGATTCAATCAATCATATCGTCAGATAGATTACTGAATTAAAATTGTAAATAAATAGATTACTGAATTAAAATTTAACTTTTCTAATCAGTCTATTCAAAGACTCATACATAGATACTATGTGATTTTGATTATCAGGATTAAAAGGGGTTGTAATTAGTATAACATGTTCTTCATATATTTTCCTCAGTACACATCTATCGGATGTGACGTAATAGTAACTAGACCATAATATCCTCTGTGAGTAGGTACCTACTCGTACCTACGTACTTATACAAGAATAAATTCTTTTAAAATTCCGTGGTATTTATTATTATTTCTTTTCTAGTAATTTATCATCTCAAGTTGTTACTTATCCGTCTTTTACTGTAACTAGTCGTTACATGAAACGATTATAAATAGTAGTGTAGGTATCATAGTATTTTTCTGATTGCAATATGATATAATATTATTTTATCGTAATAGCCAGGTATAATACAATAATTTGAGCTGTAATTTTGAATCTGAAAGATGACTTCCGACACGTTTGTGTGGAAATCAGCGGTAATGTCTTAATTAGATAGTAATTTTAGGGTGATTTGTAACGTTGTAATTATGGCGCTAATAGACATGTATATTAAATTTTATCGCGGGTTAAAAAAGTCGTTTATATTAATGACTTTTTTTGTTTTGCTTTCAATGATGAGTTTCGTTTTAATGCGATGAAGTAATTATATTTTAATTTGATAAACTGACGGCTGTTTTTTTTTTTTACATAATATCTTTGTTTGATACAACTTAGATATACTAATTATATGAAGATATTCAATAATGAATAGATGTGTTTTGTTGTGAATATATGAATGGTGAAAATAATATTGCGATTTGAAAAAATATAACTGTTTTTTTTTATTAGAGATGTTTCCGAATTTTAACCCTCGAGTAGACATGTGCGCCGGCTGCAAAAAAGCCGGCGGCGGCGCCCATGTCTAAAATTGCCGGCGGCGGCGCCACGCCGGCGGCGTGGATACAAAGTGGGGGGAGCATTCGATTTTTTGGCATTATTGTTTTAAATGATTAAATACGCATATGTGAAAAGGATAATGATAAAATCGATTTATTTATTTTGAAAAACTATGATTATTTCAATGACAAAGTAAAATAAAAGCCCGTATTTGAAAAATAATGGAGAATTTCATTATTGCTTTTTCATGGTACTGGAGGGCAGATTAAAATAAACTAAGCCATAAAGTCAAACGTGTCAGAATGAGCCTCACTATGGGCAGTAGTGCAGTCGAACAGGTTTCTCATTTGGCAATATTTGGGCTGTTAGCTAAACGATGAGTGAAATTGAAACTCTGAAATAAAGTCTAGAATTGCGATGACGAGGTCGACCTTCCACAAAATCCAAAACTCCTTGAGCAAAAGCTGTAAAAACATGTGTTATATGTACTGTTGATTGTAGTTGAAGGATAATTTAATAAAATTATGTAATTTCTATTTTGTGATGTTACTTTAGGTGTAAAAATAAGGATAATTAATGAATGAACATAAATTATGGCGTTTTTCGTCGAAAGGTGCACAAATTCATAGTAATATCAACTGAAATACGTAATGCTTACCGGTGGAAAGATAAATTACAATTTGAGAGTAGTCTGTAATCACAGTCTGAGAAACCACGTTAGGTGATAGTATTTTTTTTACTATTGAAATGCAGCCTTGGGTAAGCGAAATAATTGGATTTTAACGTTAAAATATTTAATTATATTCACATTTTGTCACTTTGAAGGTCGTAAACGTCAAAAATTACCAAATGAATATCGTTTTGTCAAGAGAAAAGGAGTCATTATATCATTTCCACAGTGGTGTATTGAAACAAATGAAGTATAGCGAATCTAGTTAAGTGGAATAAAAATATTTTTGATTAGGTACTTCGATAATCAAAGGTTAAACTAATGAAAAGAGAGAACGGTTGACCGAAAAGACGAAAGGCCGCATATTTTGGTCAGATATTCTGCCAAAATTCACGTGGTTTAAAAATTTCAGCGTGGTAAAATCGACCGGTGTTCTAAAAATCGATCAAATAAACATAAAGTTACTTACATAAAAAAACCGTTGGTTTTTCATTTAATTTCCACCACGAAGAACCAAACTATTAATACCTCCATCCCATCCTATTTCTTGTTTTAGTATTGAATAAATAAGACACAGAAAATTCCCTGATTTTTTTTTTATGCAAAACCAAATGAACGAAATTGAGACGACGGAATGAGTTAACACTGCATTAGTTATTATTCGATATCTTATATAATTACTGAATACTGGCGTCGCCACAGCTGAATACTTAATTTTTTTTAACTGGTAAAGTACTTATTTCGATTTTTGTCTAAAGAAACGCAGGATAAATACTTTTAGTTACACGGATCCCACGCCGCCGGCGTAAGCGTTTTGCCGGCGGCGGCGCGCCGACCGTGATCAGCGGCGGCGCGCCGGCGTGGCGCTCATGTCTACCCTCGAGGGCAAGGATCACATTTTGCCTTACCACTCGAGAATGGGGGACAGAATCGGGACTTTTTCAGTGAGCTTTTCCAGACGACGAAGAATAGAAGAGACGATGGATTTAATGGTGAACGTTCATATCAGGGCAGCGTATTTTCCATTCTGGCTATAATTTTGTGTTTCATATTCATGAAATTACGATCATATATATTCAGATGATAAAATGGTAACCATATTGTATGTAGTATTATGGCGTATTATTATAATAATCGAACAAGGCGTGTGATTAAGAAATATGAAACATTTGTATCATTATTTACACCTTCGATTATCGGAATGATTTATTTCAATACATGTACCAGCCTATGTAAGTAGATAAGAACCAATAAATTTAATATTATTATGTTCAGCGCTATAGGGCAATGGAAAGCCTCATTGGGAAGAGATAAACTCACAAGTGCATGGCATAAGTAGGTAGGTACCTATAGAAACATCCATTTTATTATTATTGCTATTGTTGCCAGGAATTCGGATTAAGAGTATGCATTTCAAAAATTTCTAAAAACGGCAGACCTTATATCTCGACAACCATTACTAAATATGCTTTGGAACAAAATAGGGTAGATGCATTGAACATTTATCTAGGGAATAACCGTAAAAGATTTTTTATATCTTGTGTAGATTTCTCAAAAACAAATATCCAAAACACCTCTGGTCTTTTTTCCGAAAGACGGAAACTCGTTTTGAGTATTATTTTTTTTGGAATGGCTATATGCATTAAAATCTAGGGAATAACCGTAAAAGCTTTTTAATTAACCCCAAAAAATGGAAAAAAACGCTATTTTTACTATTTTATCATGCGTTTGTTCACGCGATTTTGAACTTAATGCCGTGCGAAATGACTGTGACGTCATTCTTGGTACCAAGCCTTTAATCCAAAGATGTATTTCCCTGTTGCTGAAATACTTTAAAATGTTGATGCTTAGCGTCCACAACTACAAGGCGTGAGAAAACTATGAAGACGATTATAATAACACCAAATAGTTCTATAGTTAGCCGAGTACAAGCTGGACGATAAAACTTAAAAAGTGGTAGGCACAGAAATTATTACAGAAGATGTATTGTAGGTAGGTATTATATTCAGTATATATTTTCGCGTAGAACGATTCCCTAAGAACCTTGAATATTTTCCTACTTTACGCAATGTTTCATATCATTAATTTTGAACACCTTAGTACAACATGTTCGTAAAATTTAACTTTTGTAAATAATAGCAATTGGTCAAACTCCATAAATTTATGTACTTATAATATCTAATCAATATAAAATAATATTGCAGGTTTGGTATTAAGTTCTCAGTTTCCTGTACAGAAGTAAATCTCCGAACTATATCATCAATGCCTATGACGAAATGAAACTATAATTAGGTAAATTTATATTTATGCTTAAGTACAAATTATTTTTCAGCAACCTATTATTTTGTATTTTCATACAACAAACGACGTGCTTTAGTTAGGGTTGTCAAATCTAACATCTCCCGACAAAAAAATTGTCAGTTGGGAGAAAGCTGTAAATAACCTCGTAGACTAAATAATTATCAATCTAGTGTTTATGTTTCAGAAGAAAGAAGTACCTAATGATTTTAGAAAACAATAATTATTTTACTTTCTGATAAAAAATATGATAAATCATGTTCTATAGAAGGTACATTGTACCAAGTACTTAGATAATATAAGGTTAAATCTGAGACAGAACCTATGATTACTACACAAAGCTTAAAGACATTTCGGAACTTTTTTCGGGAAAATTTTTGAATACTTTGTTGAATTTTTAGCCAGTTGGCAGCCTTAACATTTTAGTAGATGATAGGTACCTACCCATCCAAGTAATTTTATTAATATAATTAAATAATTTAATAGTAACGCAGGCATAATGCAGATTGTATAATAATAATCATCCACAGGTATAAATTACATTACGAGTCTCATTAGGTAATTTAATTAAATGAATGTTCTCGTCTTGATCTTAGATATCACATACCTACCTACATACATATTAGTACTAGTAGGTACCTTTATAATACAGACGAATCATCATTCATAGAAACATCGATTAATGTGTTGTTTTTCCATTGCAGATCGACGATGGTAAAACAAAATATTTACATACGCCGTTTAACTCGCTGAAATTTCTTTCACTGAAAATTGTTTTCATCTCATTTTCTCGAGAATTGAAATTTTATGTTGTTATTATTATAGGTACATTATGATATGTTAGGCCTCCAGGCCTCCAAGCCTCCGATACAAATTGTGGATGACCGTATCCAAGTAGATCAGAGAAGGGCGCCAAATAAAAAGATAATGCTTTAGATTCTGAAAACAATGCAGTGTGCATTGGTTTTTCTATTTTGCAAGTCTAATAATATATGTAAAATAAATTAAGTAAATAATAAATAAGATGGGAATCGCACAGGAGCGGGAGAAGTGGAGGAGGAGAGGGGAGGCCTATGTCCTGCAGTGGGCAACCGCGGGCTGATAGAGAAAGAGAAATTAAGTATACAGAAATTATACAGAATTTGGTACAGCATCATTTGATTGTTTTTTTGGTAATTATCTACTTGTTATTTTAAAATCATCGAGTATTGTTTGCATCCCTAGTAATGTAAGGTAACAACACTTATTAACGCCTGAAGGGATAACATTGCGTCTGATATGATTCCTTAATAACATCGAATATTACTATATTATGTATTATATCGCCGCTCGCTTTTTACTTTGACTAAAGCGACACAGGGTCAACTTTTCAGGAGAGCGATTTAAAGTTTAAAAAAACAGAAAAACCCTGATAACTTTTTTATTTATGAACCGATTTAAATAAATTGTATGGGGGTTTTGTTCATGGATTTTTTTTCTATTTTTTAGTATATAATGTTAATAAATATAGTCTCTTTTGTGTGAGTTAGATGACGCTTAATCCCTTAATGCCTAACCTGATATTTAGTATAATTCGAAATTTATTAATTCAAAACAAGTAAATGACCACTTTCCTTAAAATCATGAAAATTCAAAATGACTAACATGCCATTTGTACTCTTCCACCAAAAAAACAAAATGACATACACGTCATTTATATATATTTTCTAATAATTCAAAATTACTAAGACGCCATTTGTACTCTTCCTCAAAAATATCAAAATGACTAACACGTCATTTATATATTTTTTCTAATAATTCAAAATGGCTAATAGAACTTTTTGTGACAAACTGTATCAAACAGAACGTCTAAATTAGCACTGAAAATAAAATCGTTATAATTCAAAGTGATTAATGCAACCATGTTTTCCAAACACTTCCAAGTTAAAATGGCTAACACACAAACTCTTGTATTCTATATACAATTTTGTGAGTAATAAAAGCTGAAGATCAATGTATTGGAACTCTAAGTATTCATCTTCATATCTGTTTCAAAAAAGAAGGAAAAAAAAAGTTTTCTAAATATATTATTTATAAATATTTCTTAAATATATTCGAAATAGGTATATACGTTCGCGCCCATCGCACACAAAACCAACACGTGTATTGACAATGAAGTTGTTAGTTGAACGACCGATAATAATATTTTCAAATCTTATAATTCTGTTTCAAACATTTTGTCTTAAACGACGACAGATGTACCAAATATCAGCTATCGTTATAACCGCAAAAATACTAAAGTGCAAATTCAATTATAAACAATTAGTTAGAACGATTAACGGATAACATAAAATTAAAAAGTAACAATCCAATGTGACTAATGGCCATTTCAATTAAATTCAGTATTAAGTAGAAATGACTTAAAAGACATGTAAAGAGTAATATCCAAAATTCAAAAAGTCTAAACGACAACTTAACATTATTTAGTATCATGTACATGTGACTAAACGAAGGACATGTTTAGATTTAATATTATACGATTTGAATAAAGTGCATCTGTCTAAATAATTTTGATAAGTCAAAAAAGCTAAAGCGCCACTCGCATTGTTTTATGTGTTAAGTTTGTTTTTATTATAAACCAAACATTCATGAATTGTGAAAATTTGGCAAAACAAAGCGCCATTCGCGATTTATAAGTTGTTATTTTCGTCGCTTTACCTATTTTTTGAAAGATAAAAGTTGGTTTTTTATTTGACTAAACGACCAAAAAAGTTGTCTGATTGACCTTGAACTTGGACCATTCGATAAAGCTCGCCGAGACGATTCCAACGATATATATAACTCAATTTATACCTAAGTGGCGCTTAAGTCAAAGTAAAAAACGAGCGGCGATATAATGTACGAGTACAACAAACACTTACATTATTGAGGTGTTGGGATCGCGTTATTTAACAAAAGTATATACTAATAACTATCTTCACATCTCGCATTAGTGGACAATAGTTCATTAATATCATTAAAAAATATTTGATAGGTACAATTATTAACGCCACATAATCTAGTACATACAAAGGTATATGGTATATAGATAATGTAAAAAAATCTAAGTACTTTCATACTCGTATTAAACATCTCTCATTACGTAGTTTATGTAAACTAAGGATACCTACTTACACGTGATTACACATTTTTATACTTTTAAGGATTACGTTTTAATAAACAGTACAGTTCAACATGATGTACTCGTAAATCGATTCGGTACGTCATCCTTTAAGAGCTCTCCACCAAGAATGACGTCACAGTCTTTTCTTACGGCATTAAGGTTCAAAATCCCGTGACAATCGCATGATAAAATGGTAAAAATAGCGTTTTTTTCCATTTTTGGGGTTAATTTTGCGTCTATCAAAAAACTTTTAATGTTATTCCCTAGATTTTAATGCATATTAACAGCACAAAAAAATTTACTCCGCGACTTTCGGGAAACGAGTTTCCGTCTTTCGGAAAAAAGATCAGAGGTGTTTTTTTTTTTTTGAGAAGCCTATACAAGATATAAAAAATCTTTTACGGTTATTCCCTAAATAAAGGTTCAATGCATCTACCCTATTTTGTTCCAAAGCATATTTAGTAACGGTTGTCGAGAAAGAAGGTCTCCCGTTTTTATAAATTTTTGAAATGTCGGTATGCATACCTTTAAGCATAGATATATTACGTCTTTTCAGATAACATGCTCGTAAAATAAACTGAGCAGTTCAATAGCGATTTGTTGAAAGTACAGATTGGTAAAATTGTTTACTGAGGGATACTTTAATTGTGTTTGTAAAATGTAGAAAATATAGTTCCTTCAAAGTTCCTTCTAAATCGGACATCAAACTTAAGACTGTATGAAGATAGGTCCTCATGGCAAGGGATATTGTTAATGATATTGCAATCGTGAAAAATTAACAAAAACGAGATCCACGTTTAATACACAACACCGACCGGGTCGGACTTGATTTTATTACAAACGAATTCAATTGAAATACGATAAAAATAATAATAATTATTATTATTGTGGATCATCTTTGTCCAGCCTTCTTGACGTGGTTGTTTATGGGTCGGTCACACCCTACGATATGTAAGACCGTGTGATAGCTGCTTTACCTTTTAATCCATCGACAATCAAAACACTGTAACTACATTTTTAAACAACATATCGATACTTCCGAAATATTTCATAAATACATACATACATATATAATTTCAGCTGTAAAATTCTACAAATTTAATGCATTACTTTTTTTTTGAAACAATGGTTGTTTCTTACGAGTAGATTTTGTACGAATGAATCACGATTTTCCAATACAATTTTGCATAAATCTGTGCATTTATAATGGTTTGAATGTTGTTTATGTTTGTTGTAGGTACCCGATCCAACAAAACTTCGGTTAGGCTGCTGATCAAGCTGATATCAAATTAATACTTAATATTTATTGCCTTAATCCATTACCGGAGAGCTGCATTAACAAGACAGGATGGGGTTATTCCTTCGATGATTTATGCGTTTATTTTCACCTTCAAATACCTACTTAACAATCTCAATATACCCCAACACAACATACATATACCTAGTATACTAAACTGTTCTCATTACATACAAATACATTATCATATTAGCATTGTTAGCATAATAGTTTTCATTGCTGATCTTGAATAGCGCGTATATTTTTGAATAGTTTATACTTTAAAGAACTCGGAGTCCTTACCATGCCCAGCATGTTTATATTAGAGTGTTTCCTTTTGGCCCGCAAAAATATACATAATACTCCCCTGAACTCAGAGTACCATAACTACAACACCAGGTCAAAAGACAACATAAGACCAATAAGGCACAGACTAGCGAAGATGTCCAAGAGTTTCGTGTGTCTCAGTGTGCGGATGCTAAACGCGCTCTCCAAAGAGTTGAAATCGCTGGATGATGCGGCCTTCCGCGGAGAGGTGAAGAAGTACCTCGTTGATAAAGTTTTTTACTCCATTGACGATATATTACATAATTGATTTTATGTATGACGAAATGTCAATCAGAGCCCTTTACACTCTGATTGGCATTGATCTGATACTGATTTTTGTTATTGTTAATTGTAAAATTGCATATTATCTGTAAAAATTGACGGGTCCAGGTGCCCGAATGGGCCTACGGACGATAGAAAACAATAAAACAAATAGTACATATCTATTATTTTATTATATCTTCACACATTTAATAATTCATTTCACTACCTTTTTTGCAAGTACGATACTCAACGCTACATTTTCAAAGCATCAATAAGCATTATGTTTTACTCTATGGATCTGCCGTCCAAGCATCCTGATAAGATTTCACTTTAATACATACGCTGAACTAAAAGATATTAGACGACATATTGCTGGCACTTTCGTATATTAAGTTCCATGTAGGTACGTCACAAAAAGTATAGGTATACAGTTATTGTAAAAATATATTTTTCTATGAAATAATTGCAAAACTTCCGTGAAATTATAATTTCCTGCTATCGTTTCGACTAATTACAAGTGAAATGTTTCATTTTAATAAAGATGTAAAAGTACCTAATTGTCCATAGTATATGCTCTGGATATTCTAGCATTTACGAGCTGTTACGTATACGAAATATTAATATCTATAGAAAATACAATAAATTACTAAACTGAACAATGGGTTACTGTGACTAATTAGATTTCTGCTTAATGTACCATAAATAATCAAGTCTTATCTGAAATTGTCATCTATGGTATTCCCTTCCCACCCTAACTGAAAAACAATCGAAAATATTTTATTGTTTGTTCATCCTAATTATATTTTTGTATATTCTCCAATCTCCGGAAGTAAAATATATATTGGCAATATCCGCTATAGAGGTGAAGCTACTAGAAAATACATACAATTACCGTATAGTTTCAAACGAGGTATGACTCATTAATAATGTACCTACCTACATCAGTCGTCGTGGATACTGCAATAGGACGTATGTAAAAAAAAAACGGTATTGGTTTTATTGAATGAATGCAATCAAAATAGCCGCGGCTACACACTGCAATTTGCCTTAAGTCTCTCGGCCAATCAGGCCAATCATAACATATCAATTCACAAATTTGATGTAGTACTAATAGTTGAAAATTAAAAATGTTTTTTGTTCCTCCTGTAAAATTGCAATAAAATGGGTAACCAGACAGAAACTCACAATGACAAAATCTCAACTGTCAAAAGGGTAACCTACTATTGATTGATCGCAACTCAACACCGGAAAACCTGTTGCCGACAATTTCAATATTGTTGGGTTAGGTTCGTTAGGTTGTTTTTTTTTTTTGCACACAAAAACAAATCAAAAAAAACAACGGCATCAGATTTCCCGGTGTTGAGTTGCGATCCTGTCAATAGTAGGTTACCCTTTTGACATGTGAGATTTTGTCACTTGAGATTTTGTCATGGAACCAATAAAATGACATACACCCTATATTGCAGTATCCACGACGACTACTGAATCTGCTTACTTTGGCTTATAATGAAAGCACATTGGAGTTTTCTTCTCGAAGAAAATTGCGAGACTGTTAAAGAGTTGGAATGACTTGATCACAATTTGCGTACTGTAGTATGAAAAACTCTCTTAAATTTTCCAGGAAGAAATTAAAAAAGTGTAGAGTAATATCTTCTACATTGCAATTTAGCAGGAAAACAGCCAAGGAAGACCTTTTGCTCGTTCAAGTAGGTACCTATTCAATTATGGAGATGTTCGAAATTCTGGAGTGATGGATGAAGGGAAAAATCAAGCTTGTCTAGGAGAAACTGGCTTGATAGGGTCTTGACTACAATGATAATAATATGTATATTACTTATTAGGATTCTATTAAGCGCTTAATATAATCAGGACAGGCCACGGAAGATGCGCAGATCTTATGATGCATCGATGGGGGTTTTCCCCGAGCCCCGGTGGTCGCCGCCAGACGATGGGCCTTATAGTTGATTGTCAGATTTTTGGTTTCGAGCGCGGGCTTACTGAAATTCACGGGGTCACTGCTGACGCTGCCAATTGGCTAAGAGATTTAACTCTAAATTTGTAGTTGCCAGGTCTTTTGCCATATGCATAAAAAAAATTGGTTTCACACGTAAACCAAAAGCGAGTAATAAGTGAGTATTTTCTACAAGTTTATTTATGTATATAAGAACGCATAAAGTATGGCTACCTAATAATTATATCAACATAAAACTAGGTACATGTAATCTAGAATGTACTGTAGTACCTCCTCTAATATCATGTAAGTAACCACTAAATTTACCCATAACAAATTTTAATAAATATGTAAAAAACTACAAGATTGTGGCATGTTGGACATTAATCCTTATTTCAGTTCCCGTGTTTTCTATTAAAGTATTACAATATCAATATAGCATTATGTAGTAGCGTGCATTATGAAGCCATTTTTTTTTCAAAATAATTAGTATAATAACTATGGCCTAAACATTAATTCTAATATTAACTATTATTAAATATATTAACATTTGATTTATCGCGAGTTTTACAATCATTTTTAAACACATAAAATATTATTAAAACCACTTAGGATTTAACGCTTGCGTGCTCCAATGTGTTTATCTCAACATTACCATCGACTGTTTCAAATGAAACAGATACACCACACAACCAAGGCAAGGGAGGGAAATCATTAAATATTTTACATAAAAAAGTTCCTTGGATCGTGTACATCCAAATACTGAGTAACATTTCTTCAATCAACATTTTTATATGGTGGCATTAAAATTAAGTTTGAAAATAACCCAGCATTGATCATGGTCGGTGTGTTCTTTGGTTTACACCTTTCAAGGCGGGGACACGCCCTCAAACATGGTCAGGTGTTTTTTGTATTAGGGATAAAATAATTAAGCAGAAAATATAATTATCCTTTTTTTATTCTTATTAATAAGAAGGTAATATTTTCTTATACTCGCCGATCGAGATTACAATTCATCTCTGCAACTATACATACATACCTACTATCTAATATTTTATACCTACAGGCAAGTATATAAATGTATTATGAATAATTATATTAGCGTATGTACGCCCTGAAGTAAAATTGAATGATTAATAACAATTAATTAACATTATCAACATCAATCAATCAGCTGTTGAATAGATCCTTATTATAAATACTTTTAGTACGTTTTACAGTTTTACATTACACAATAAATCAATACAAATATGACATGTCTGATGAAGTAATAGGAAATGATACGGGCAGGGGCGTAGACTCCAACAGTGCGCAGGATACGGCGCACTCCCAAATAATTCAGCTCGACGTGATAAAATAAAAATTAAAATAATCCAACAATAATGTCAAGAAATGTTAGTAATTCCTTAACGAAAACGTTCGACTCCTTTAAATAGGCAAACGCTAGCACACCATTTCGTATTCGGTGCGCTCACTATTTGCGCTCCGCCAAAACGCAATGATTGTCATACATTTCTAACAAACATTCGTATACCGTGGATTCGTTTCATCTCATACAAAATGTTAGCAGTGCCTTGTGCGCTGCACCACAGGTACATTCTATGCGTTGTGTGTGATGCGTGAGGGACAGAGGGTATTGTTTTAGGCGGGCTAGGGTGCGGTGTGCGGGCGGGTGAAGGGCTTGCGACAAAGATTGTAAGTCCTTACTTAACAAACTCTACGCATCAATGCATCCCGTATGACATAATTTTTACTTACCTCCTTGTTACTCTAAGATGAGTCGACGAGCTGACCTTGCAAATTAATAACATTTTTAGTTTCGCTTTGAATACGGCATTGTTTTGACTTGATAATAATGAATAATGATTATTAGGTATATTTTGTCGCCGCGCGGGGTGAAATTATTATTTGCTGTTTTATAGTCATTGTGGTAATACTAAATTATTAGTTACATTTACAGCTAATTACACTTAATTTTGTTAATACTTGATGATAATTTGCATAGGCAATTCATGTTTTCTCTGAAGTGTCGATTAATTTTTATTTTGTTACTGGAACTAAAAAAAGTCGTGTTAAGTATAGATGATTAGCATAATATTTGTACATTGCAGATTTGTGTGATAATTTCATAAAATTTATATGTGTGTTAGAACTGGCATATTATATTATTGCTTACTTTTCATTAACGAGTGGATAAATTGTTATTTTATGATATAGCTGTCATAACATGAAAAAAACAGGAGAATCGATCTTCTTTACAAATAGTAAGGAAGGATTCTTATTTTTATGCTAGTCGTAATAATTATCCATTATTATATACCTATGTTTTTGTGGCCCACAAAGCGGTAAGTTATTTTATTTGATTATTTGTATAGTTATTCTTAAAAAGTTTAGTCGGTACAATCGAACATTAAGGAGATATGTATTAGGTATATAGGTATAACTCCCCTCTGTTCTTGAAAGTCGCACCCCCAATCTTAGAACTTACGCTACGCCACTGGATACGGGTAGGTACCCACCTCCTTCTATAGTAAAAATTGTATAAGTCTCGTTAACTAGTAATTATATACATGACAATCTAAGTATAGAAAGTTTCAGTAGGTTTTAAAAATAATCAAATAGAAAGGCGAACTGTCATGTGAGACTTTTCAAATGTATGGATGTTAACTGAGAAAGGCGTAGAATTTTGTATGTATGTAGAAATTGCGATACGAAAGCTAGAAAAATATTCTATGAATCCACGGTAGCTAGTAATAGTAAGTACCTGGGTATAGAATTTATGGGTCTTAAGTTTTGTTAATATTAGTTATACTAATATGGATGAATGCCTTGCTGATGGAGGATTATGAAGTAATATTGAAAAAAAAAATAGATGTGATTTCAATAAACCAAAAACTTAAAAAAAAAATACATCGTGTACCTACCCATTTTAATGCATTATCTTTATCAACAAGTCAAACGAAACGATATTGTAAAAATATCAATAATCCTTGAAATATAGTTGTGAATGGGGAAACTACGGATCTGTACTCTTCACTTCATACTATCTATGACTTTTATACTGATTACTGATAGCAATAAGTGTTAAAATATTGTTTGAGTTCGTTATTCCATTACCAGTGAATGACAAATCACAAAAATATACAAATTAATGTATTGCTTTCCTAGAATTGTGTAATTATTCCACCAATTTGTAGGTGTACTTCATATGGGTAAGTGGTGTAGGATTTACCTATATTTGCTTCAACATTTGAGAGCTTAATTATTTATTACACAGATGGATAATGGACGATTAGTGAACGTCAATTAGTAGAATTGTTAATTGAATGAGATATGATTATTCTCTATACGTATTGTGCTTATCTGGATTGCGTTTGTTATTTAACCAAATATCCAAACTAATATTCCAAATATTGACATAACGATTAATAACAATTGATACCTAATACACAATCATTGCAAGGATTAATATAATATCATTAATTGATAAATGTACGTTCTCCATAATGGACATGTTCATGAATATATTGGAATGTGGGGATGTTAAAATAGACTTCAAGATTTCTTCCTCTTCTTGTAAGCTCATTACTGTCCACTCCTAAACGAAGGCCTCTTCCATTTCCTTCCACGATGCTCTATCCTGGGCTCTCTGGATCCAGTTGAAATCCACTTGTGCAACGAGGAGATTTCAAGATTTGAATGTAAATAAAATGTAATCTTTTGGACAAAGA
This sequence comes from Ceraclea dissimilis, assembly GCA_963576895.1. Classification (NCBI taxonomy): domain Eukaryota; kingdom Metazoa; phylum Arthropoda; class Insecta; order Trichoptera; family Leptoceridae; genus Ceraclea; species Ceraclea dissimilis. Next base: position 14,807,445 of record OY756361.1, on the reverse strand, counting down.
CCCCTACGCATGGAAAATAAAAAGGATGCATAATTCAAGACGAAATTCAATAAAAAGTGTTGGAAGGTAGGAACACGGGCAATGGGCATTGATAAATATTGGAAAACATCGCCCAAAATTAAAGTCACGAAGGTTTTGGTGTTATTTTATTACCCGTATCTAATTTCTATATACCTAAGATAAACCATGAATCATATTCACAAATTATTGTGAATTTTCTTATTAGATACGAGTATTTTACAGCATTTGAAGTTATCTTTTTAATTCGGATGTTTCTTCACGCCACATTACACAGGTGATGCAATCCTTGCTCCATGGGGACAATTAATCTCATTTGTAGAATATTTAGTACATCACATACAACGAATAGGGAACTGCAGAATCTTGGTAGTATTTACTTCTCATATGAGTACTTACACATAGATCGTATAGTACACTGCGATACATTATCATAGTTTGATAATTCGGTTGCACCAGTACTGTTTCCAGCTATAATAACTCATTACATAACTGTCAAAACGCAGATACCAAATATTTAGTTGCATATCTCTATCTACAGAGAACTATAGAAACATATTACCTATATTACCTATATTACATATTATAATATTAAGGGCTTGGCACCAAGAATATGACGTCATAGTCATTTCCCACGGCATTAAGGTTCAAAATCGCGTAAACAATCGCATAATTAAATGGTAAAAATAGCGTTTTTTCCATTTTTTGGGGTTTACTTTAAAGTAAGATAGACGAAATTTTGTCTATCAAAAAACTTTTACGGTTATTCCATAGATTTTAATGCATATTATCAGAATAGAAAAAAAAAATACTCTGCGACTTTCGGGAAACGAGTTTCCGTCTTTCGGAAAAAAGATCAGAGGTGTTTTTAACATTTTTTTTTAGAAATCTATACAAGATATAAAAAAATCTTAAACGGTTATTTTCTAGACAAAGGTTCAATGCATCTACCCTATTTTGTTCCTAAGCATATTTAATAACGGTTGTCGAGATATAAGGTCTCCCGTTTTTAGAAATTTTTGAAATGTCGGTATCCATACTCTTAATATGAAGTTATATCGTGAAGCTTCCAGTGGCTTACATACATGAAAATTATAGCTTAATATTCTCAATCGTCTTATTACGGTTATTAGATATTATATTATTATTAGGTACGTGTGTAGATATTATTATGGCTTACGCTTGTCATATGTCGACTATATTACAACACCTTGTTAGATAATAATAGATATACACGTAGCATCTAATAAACTTATGGCTACGGTGTTAGATACTTTTTCTAATAATATTATTACTAAGTAGGTGTATCTAACAACTTAACACAGATACTTACAGATTAATATCATACCTACATACTTACTTATACCATCGTGCCTATACGTAAGTAGTTTGGTTATACTCTTTTTCAATCATTTCTAATTATCACGGATTCCATACATGATTAGTTTTTCTATAATGAAGTGTTTTTTCAGAGATTTGAAGACTGTTCCGAAAATTAATTGAAATAAAATTAAACATATGTTATCTGTATTACTGCTGTAGGTACCTATCTACATACCTAAGTTAATATTCTGATTTTTTATTATAAATGCTGGGAGGATATTCAGAATTTCCACATTTTATAAACACGACATAATTAGGGACATTTTGAATGTAATATTATCGTACCTAATCATATTATCGTGTACATAATCGTAATATCGTATAATCCAAGAAAGAAATACCTATCTATATAAAATACACGTCATAGAAACTTCTTCTTTATTTGAGGTAAAAATCGATGTTATTTTTGTTGGTCCATCTACCTAATATAAGTATAGAAGTTAGGTAACTTTGTTGTTTTATAGGAAGTCGAATGTTTAATTAAATATTCGTTAATAATTTATGATCTGACCGTAAACCCCTTATTTTCAATAATAATAACCAGTCATAATCATTTCTTTGATTGAATTCTATTAATTTCTGAGTAAATATATTTCACTGGAGGGATTCGTGATGGTTTCACATTATAATTATACATCAGAGGCTGAACTTGTTCAGGTAACAAAGAAATATAATAGTAAAGGGGCCGGTGAAAAGGATAAACAAAATTAATACAAAAAACGTACAAAATAAAGACTCAATTGAGATACGAAGGATCAGAGGCAGATTGTACTAATTGATTTAGGATCCGTTGGCGTTATTCATCCTTGTTTTTCTATAATAATTACGTAACCTCTCATTTTAACCCCTAATTTTCTACTAGTGAAAGAAACAAAAAGATCCATCAAATATAGTAAAATGGTGTTTTGAAAACGTGCAAACATTTTTATCCTTTTGACTTATAACGATAGTCGAAGTTTGATGTTCGTGATCTTTTCTATTTTTTGTTGTTGCGGTAGGTACCTGTAGGGGTATTTTAATATTACGTAATAATGTGGTTTTGGAATTGATTTTTTAAAGTATAATTATCCAACTGATGGGGAACTTAATGACTTCATCTCCTAAATTCTTCTCAAAGTTTAGGTATGTTAGGTCACCTGAGGATGGATTCTGTAGAAATAAAACCAAGTTTATGTTAAGGAAATCGTAGGTGCTTTCTTATATCATTCCATAATATTATAAATAAATAAATAAAACTTTATTGAAAAATAATACTTTCGAAATGGTGGGTTTAATGTCAACCAACTAATTTCTGTCAACCAACCACTTGTGACATTCATTTGAGATAAAAAAATACATACATATTTAAGTGTATGAAAACGAAAGATAAAAAAAGCAAATTAACAAATATAAACAATAATTACGACTTCACGAATTTACTATCTTATCTTTAGGGTGAGAATATCTACTTGAACAGGAAAGTATAAGAGAGAAACACGAGAAGTTTGTGGCGTGAGGTGTGTAACCTACTATTGATACCTAGGTACTTAAAAATAAGATCCACAAAGAATTTTCTAATGCACACATTTATTAATTTTGTTTAGGATGAATAAAGTTCTACTGGTAGAGAATATTTTGATTAAATTATTAAAGATACTATTGTTATATTATAAGGTATTTTGTGGGTGGATATTTTTAATATTTACCAACATCTGCATTAGGACTATAATTTAGTTAAAGAAATGCAACAAAAAGTGTATCGTGACCCTTGGAAATTATGAAATCTAACCTGTTATTAGTGATCCTACCTATATAATATTAAATAATAAAATGTAAGAAATATTAATATCCTTAGGTTGGGTTATCTACTACGACTACATTAGATTCCTCCATAGATAGATTATCCTTTCTATGAGACAGTCGCCATCAATTGTTACACCAATCGACCTAATTGACAAGATATGAAAATGAATCTATTACAACATGGAAGGTTCACGCTCACCTATATGAAACGGTTCGCTCATCTGGTGAACGTAGAAGGAATGGAGAAAATACTACGCTTCCTTGCATACTTGAGATGTTTATTTACTTGTCTCAAGAGTTTAAGTCGCTTTATCTTTAAGCATATTTTTGAGAGGATAGCGGTGCAGAATTGGAGATGGGTGGGGTACATTGCAAGAACGCAGGACAACAGATGGACGAGGAGACTGCTGGAGTGGAGACCAAGGGGCAAGACTCAAGGGCGACCACCTACCAGATGGATGGCGATATCAAGAGGTTTTCCGGACCCTAGTGGATGGGAATCGTACAGGAGCGAGAGAAGTGGAGGAGGAGAGGGGAGGCTTATGCCCTGAAGTGGGCAACCGCGGGCTGTCGATGATATTTTTACACGTACTGTATTTATTATTAAAACAATACGTTATGTATCTACTGTACACAAGTATTATTCTATCAAGTATTGGGCTAGAGGTGTAAATTACCGCAGTAACATTAGATAATGTATCTTCTCAAATCCCCATAGTAAAGTTTATTCAGAGATCAATTAATTTACCACAAAAGGTTACCTCCCTTTCATGTTGGTTGAGCTTCCATTATAATTAAAACACTATTTCTCTTAAAAGAATTAAACGTGTTTTGAATGGTGTATTTTAATTACAGTGTTTTTTAGAAAAAGCGAGAGCCGTTACAATAAAAATACAGATATGTAATACCTATTATAAATTTATTGTTTTGTATAGAAATAATTTGAGGTAATTAAAATCATCGTATAAAATAATGGTTCAAAATCCAGACAATGTTTTCATTAAATTTGAATGCAAATTTGTATATAATTTTGTAATAGATGATTAGGGTTTTTATAAAAAGAGCAATTACTCTAATAAATTGTATGTAAATTAAAGACTAGATACGAGATAACTACATTCATATTAAGTACTTAATTTTTATATTAATTACTGGTTCCTGCCTTGTTCATATGATTTATTTAATAACATTTTTTACTTAGACGCGTCCTGTTCGTCAATCTTGAATTATTATAATTGTTATACAGAGGATGATTGTTTGACATCAACTCTTATTCTCATCTAACTCACTGTATATTATTTCAATAGAAATGACATTTTGACATCGCTGTCTGCTTATACAATACTGAATGAAGATGGACAGCTCATGCTCTAAAAATCTTTAGACGTACATGTTATGGAATCCTGTTAATTGTATATTTGGTTCCTATTTTCATTATGATGTATCCCCAGAGTGTAAAATGCAAAGTAGTTAGACGTAGTATACTTACATTGAAAATTGAACTATATCTAGGAACTTTACACTGGTGATGTAGGATACGAATAATGACTAAGTTAGGTATTAAGGTGGAAAATTACAAACCATGGAGTGAACATATGTATTACTTTTCCAGTAAATAATTCTATTACGTTCCTGACGTGTTAGAACACTGTATTTATAACAAAGTATATAATTTAATATGCAGGTACCTTTCAGGTGCAGGTATCGACGATAATAATAATTAGAACTTACCACCATTAGTTAGAATGGTGTCGGGTGTCGGGTGCGAAGGAAGCACGAAGGATAGGAGATTAAATTGAAATATTCCAGCACGCCAAGTATGAATTGAGTGCTATCAGAAATCAGTGGACTGTCTAATTATTTCTTATTATTTTTTTATTATATACGTACCTGAAACATGCAGTATGGTGCTATTAATTTATTTTTTATTACTTATATGAGTAATAGATGTTTCGAAAGTCTCCAGCCTTAAATGGAGCTGGGCTGGGCATGTTGCCAGGTGCCAAGAATCCCGGTGGAATAAAACGTATAATGGAATGGCGAGCAAGAACAAGCCGAAGAAGCGTCGGCAGACCCCAGGAAAGGTGGTCTGATGATATAAGGAAGTGTGCTGGAGGGAGATGGATGCAGTCTGCCTAGGACAGGGAGCTGTGGAAGACCAAAGGGGAGGACTATGTCCAACAATGGACCTAAGTGGCTGCAAAAAAAGAAGATGTTTCGATCGTATATAGTCCAAAAAGTTGTAGGACGTATAAGAGTGGACACACTCATACATGGATTCTAATCTAGCATGCTTTATTTATAAACATAATATCAATATTCTCCTTCGTGCTGTAAAAATTTATTAGCTTGAAATTATTTATACCTACAATTCAGTCAAACATATCATAATAGAACGTGTCAACAGAAGAACAAAGCATTGTGCTTAATACATATAAAAGAACTCGTCACTATACTATAAGACTTCCGATTGATCAATTATAACTTGGTGGCATTGCGTTTTTGATGCAGTGGTGAGGTTGGAAATTTAAGTTTAGCAAGCTAATAAATTAGTCATTAAAAAAACTGTAATTTCCATGCTTGTTTGTATTCCACCGCTTCACTCTTTTGGTAGCAAGATAAAAAACAGCAATATCTATAACAAAAACTGTTGGTGAAATGTGCATTATGGTTTTTTTCCACTCAAATGTCAAAATATTGAATGGATACGATGTATTGTAAATTTAGATGCATTTTAATCCTTAGTGTTTTGAGTTTTTTACCAACGGACTTACAGCAAAGCTATTCACCATAATATCTAAGTAAGGTTTCTCATGTACTAAATCGCCCATGTCCAAGTATCAGCTATACACGGGGAGAACTCTCAGACTACATATTTTGAGTATCTCTTATGGCTATATCCCACGGAAGGTGAATCCTGCTTCGTCCGTAGATTCGCATGCCGTGGGAAGGAGTGAGTCCGTGAATCTACAGACTTTTTCATAGCGATTTGTATGGCGGTACGTGATATCGCAGACGTGCACGGATCGTGGGAAATAGGTTGCCTGTGAATCCGCGGACACGCCTTGATGAATCCAGATGAATCCGTCTAATCCATAGCGTTTGGATAACTTGCAATACTAGTGTTGAATCCAATATACATATACGTAGATATTTCTTTAGGAAACATCCCAAACAGACAGTTTTTTTAATTTTATTTCTTCTTTTCTATTTTAAAATGTATTTTAATTAAAATTAAACTTTTTTTTCAATTCTTTCAATGTTAATTTATAGTTTGATAATTACAAAATGTGTAATATAATTATGTGTGTGTGTGTGTGTGTGTGTGTGTGTGTGTGTGTTGATTCTCACAAAATAAAAAACGTTTTATTAAAAAATATAATTATGTATATATTTATGTAGGTACCTATTAGCTTATTACGTTACTTCATTTTCTATAGTATAACTATTAAACGTAATACATATATATTCCATTTGTCGCCGCCCACAAGTTTTTTGTGTATATGAGTAAAAAGGCGTGTGGATGGAACGTTTGTCTTGGCTCGTTTACGTAACAGACCGTTGACGCCTTTTTACTCATGAACGCAAAAAACTCGTAGACGCTCGCAAGCGTGTGGCGGCGACATTAACTTTTACTTAAAGTATTATACCGAATCGGTAGGTATTACCTATATAATTGGCACCAGGAATGACGTCACAGTCTTTTCCCACGGCATTAAGGTTCAAAATCGCGTGACAATCGCATGATAAAATGGTAAAAATAGCGTTTTTTTATAATTTTTTGAGGTTAATTTTGCGTCTATCAAAAAACTTTTACGGTTATTCCCTAGGTTTTAATGCATATTATCAGTACAAAAAAAAATTTTACTCAACGACTTTCAGGAAACGAGTTTCCGTCTTTCGGAAAAAAGATCAGAGGTGTTTTCCATTTTTTTTGAGAAATCTATACAAGATATAAAAAATCTTTTACGGTTATATACGGTTATATAAAGGTTCAATGCATCTACCCTATTTTGTTCCAAAGCATAATTAATAACGGTTGTCGAGATAGAAGGTCTCCCGTTCTTAGAAATTTTTGATATGTCGGTATGCATACTCTTAACATTACTTACTGTAAATTAATACTGATTCAAAAGTTATTCATAGGTACAAAAATACATAATACAAGAATATGATACTAAATTGATAACATGTAGCTACCTACATTAACTGAAAATAACGTGTTGTAATTTTTGCTAGTCGGGTAATTTGTATATTTTTGTAACAATTTTACAATAAAAATAATTATTATTCGATATATTTTCGGATATATATTTACTAACAACGAGGGTTGTCAACCGTACTAGAGTATAATAATAATATTGAAAATGAGTTGCAAGAAATATATGGATCGCAAAATACTATATATTTTTTTTTGGCAACATTAAAACTAAGAAAATATCAACCAAATCCGCTTCACTTGTAAAATTTAAACGCAGTTTAAGAATTATATCATTGCCTGCAGTTTTCGACTGACGAATGAGTGTGTAATTTACATTAATTTGAAAATTGAGAAAACCACACTTTTCTAGCAAATAAAAATATTATAAAATTCAAGCAGTTCATAAAATGACAGTTTTTATTTAAATAGATAAGTCGATATTTATTTATTTATTGCACATGGAACAGATACAGTCACAAAAACAAACATTGGCAGGTACATTAATACAAAAATATCAATACACAAGACCAATTACATCCGTTCACAATTAGCACACACGCAAAACAAATAGATTACAAAACATAGTTAAAAATATATATCTTATATCTATAAAACATTTATGGTAGGGAAGGAGGAAGCATGGGAAGAGGAAGAAGAAGAGGAAGAAAGGAGGGGATAATGAAGGAAGCAACAAAAAAAGAGTTAAGAACTGATATCAAGAACAATAAGATAATGTGTATGTTTTCTTTTATTTTCATAAAATTATCGAATTACACCCTGATACATATTTGTACACTTCATAACAAGCTTAAAAGCTTGTGTCGTGAAGTGGGGTATGTCGGCATCGAGGATCGAGCGCGTTAGCAACCAGGCTTCCGATAACTTTTTAAAATTACTTATTGATGCAGATGGAATAATCAGCTGAAAAAATGTTGACAACCCTACTTACATGTTTCAGCACGTGTATACACAACGGTTTCCGAAGAAAAACCCATAGGAGTATTTACGATGATGTAGTATGAACCCCAAAAAACACAAAAACCCTTCAGAAATATGACGTACTTAATGTAGTTCTGGACAATTTACATCCAGACCTGCATTAAATTGTACCACAAATGTGTTATAGTTTTGTATTGTCTATGTGTTTATTGCTTTCATTCTTTTTTGTTGTGTTTATTGATTTATTGCATTTGATTTTGTGTTTGTAAACCTGACGATTCCAAGTGCCTTAAATATGGTCTACAGATGATTAAAAACCAATAAAAAATCCTCAAATAATAAAAGCTTAAACTTTTTAGTTGGATTTCAGTAGATGAATTATTTATAAAATGTTGAAATCATTGTCTATCCCATTTTAGATCCGCTTGCTTATTCGTATTTTTTAATCTATTCTAGTTCCAAATATAATTTACTCGAATACTAATCGATACAATTAATTTTATTTACAAAATTCAATTAGATTTGTGCTTTTATCCCTAAAAAAAATCCTGTGTGGCTTTTGTACGGCTTTTGTGGGGTTTATTTATTTTGAGCAATATGCTTATGGGTTTCGTACTGTTACAATATACAACGAGAGTGAAAGAGATGCAGATACCCGCATGATTCGAAAAATAAAAATCAAAATAAATAATGTATAAATTTAGATTCCCCAGTTGCCATAGAGTGGGGAACATTATATTTTCTTATTATTTATTGAATTAATTTTTCTGGAATTTTGTTACATCGAATTATAAGTCCATGTGGTGCATTTTATCAGTATGATGCCAATCTTTCAAATGTCTCCCTTCAAAAATTATGTACCTAATCTATTAGTCTAAATAACACACGAATGATAAAGAAATTATAATTTTATTTAAAATGAAAAAAAGTTTAAGGTACCAATCATTATATTTTTCTAATACCACGGACCTGAAACAGCACAATTTTTGCACTGTTACTGGGCCGGTATTCTTTTATTCTGATAATATCGACATTAATAATATTAAAAATAAATTATTTAATGGGTTCTCTAATTTCCAGTTATGGCAGACATTTTTTCCCGTACAAAATAAATATAATGTACACCCCGACACATAATGCGCCCGCTACACGCTCGCGAGTCACCGCGACCTTTTGGTGTTCATGAGTAAAAAGGGGTGCGGATGGATCGTTTGTCTTGACATGTACGTAACCGACCGTTGACGCCTTTTTACTCATGAACACCAAAAGGTCGTGGTGACTCGCGAGCGTGTAGCGGGCCCATAACGGGACTGAGAGAGATTAGCAGCTAATTTGAGAAAAACCGGTGTTGAAAAATAACGCGTGATACAAGATACAAAAACTCCGTGTGACAAACTTTAAAAAATATCACCCACAAACAAGTTTAATTAATGCCGCAGGCAATGCTTTCTTTTATTTTTTTTTTACTAAATTACAATTAATATTGGTGTAAAGACAATAATTTATTCTCGTACCTGATCGATCTAATTTTTAAACACAAAAACAGAATTAGTATATATTCAACAGTATGACAGAGATAATTATTATTATCTATTTATTATATTATATATTTATTTATTTATTGCTTCAACGGACTCAAGATATTTTCAAAATTTACAACGTTAAAGTTAAAAAGTTAAAAATATTAATACAATGAATTATTATATTATTATAAAAATAGGGAACTATTTCCCCATACCCCGTGCACGAAATCATCCATCCGGAAGGGATTAATCCAGATTCGCGTACGAATCCGGATTCACTTGTCGTGGGAAGGCACCCTTACAGCTAAAGAGAAAAATGACTTAAATTTCAAAACAACATATATGCAATAGTGGTTGCATCAAACCTAAAATCCAGGCGCAGGCGCAGGCCCGTTAGGCGTAAAAGCTAGTTCACATAATTTTCAAGAAATATCTGAAGGTTAGTCTTTACAGGTTTAGGTAGAATGTTGTCGATTTCTGTATTAAATAAGTAGGTATTAGATAATAACAATAGTAGGTAGGTAAATATCTTGACCGATCTATCAAAATAATAATACGATTCTGTCTGTAGGTATTGTTTAGTCGTGGAAAACCGACAGCTGGATGTGTTTCATATTATTATATTTCAATAATGTCTACCGGAATAACAAAACGCTACGTAACCTCAATCTTTTTATTATCTAAGTATGGGTGATTCAAAACAAATTGATTGGGATAGTTATAAACTTTTATTATTGTTTCCATAATATAAACACACACCTTTTTTCTTTTCATTGTTGTCGTATTGACGTACAAAATAAAATTTGATGGATATAATATAATATAAAGAATACAGACAATGATGAATTTTCTTTTCAAACTTAAATGAAATTTTGTCGATACAAGTTATTTAATATACTTACTTGCCTTATCTAATAGATTGTCCCCCGTTTTCACCAACTTTTACCTAAGAAGGAGACCCCTAAGAAATTTCCATACAAAAACAGAGATAATATTATATTTTTTGACACGCAGGCCTACCAACCACACCCTAATTCCATACAAAATGCAACACGCAACTCACCTAGCCTGGGCAGAGATATTTGGGCACCTAACGTAGGTGAGTTGCGTGTTGCATTTTGTATGGAATTAGGGTGTGGTTGGTAGGCCTGCGTGTCAAAAAATAGAATATTAATGCCCGATCCCACCAACTACCACCTAGGAAGCAGACCCCTAAGGAATTTCCATACAAAACCACAGACAATTTGGGTGATTATTATAACTGTCATAACCTTGAAGATATAAATCCATACAAAATACAAAATGCAGCTCTACTTAGTTAGGTGCCCAAATATCTCCGCCCAGAATCTCCCTCACTTAAGTAGCTGCATGCTGTATTTTGTATGGATTTATATCTTAAAGGTTATGACAGTTATAATAATCACTCAAATTATCTGTGGTTTTGTATGGAAATTCCTTAGGGGTCTGCTTACTAGGTGGTAGTTGGTGGGATCGGGCATATCTCTGTTTTTGTATGGAAATTTCTTAAGGGTCTCCTTCTTAGGTAAAAGTTGGTGAAAACGGGGGTGTGTGTCTCATATTGTAGTACGGCTTTGCACAAAATAAAGTGGAAAGCACAATTTGTTATCTTTTTTTTCTTAAATAATCACGGGTATTGGATTGTCTGTCTATTATTATATAGAAGTGATATGAAAAACTAAGACTGCTATATTAAGGCAAGTCTACATTTACTTTTTCAGCATGTTGTTTATGCTTTGGAAGGAAAGACTCTGGTGGCGAAACTAGGAAGAATCAAGATCAATTCTCGAGCTGATCGCTATCGGAAAGTAGAAATCTTTCAGAGTTTCAGACGTTTCAAAGTTTCCAGATTGTTTTGAATTAGGTTAGCATCTCATATTCATTTGATAAGTTTCATATTACCAATCATTATGTTCTAATTGGTTTATGTTTTTGTAAATATTATTACGTTTCCTGTTGTCGTGCAGATTGATTTTACAACTTAATGTGTCTAATATTTAATTTGATTAAGACAATTAAATCAACCATCACATTTTATTAAACTCTTAAAAATAAGACTTTGTTGTTGAACAATTCTTTAAGAGGGCCATATAGATTACTGTCCATTGTTTTGTGTTTAGCCGCCCGAGCTGTTTATACCCCCGGGGTGGAAGGAGACGGCGAGACGAGCTTTACACAAGATGAAAGAGGACGGAATGCATGCCGGCAGAAATAATTTAGATGTTTTGTAATTTAGTGTAATTAAGCTGTCAGGTCTAGTTATTAAGACATCACGGGCGAACCGAAGGGAAGGAGCGAGAAGGCAACGTGTTGGAATGAGAGAGATGGAGGCGCGGCGGTGAAAATGTTTTAAAACTTGAAAGTCTTTTTCTCTTTATGGTTTGTATTTAAGTTCGTCTTCTTCACTCTGTTGAATATTATTGAATTTGTAATGATTTTAAAACAGTTCTTAAATAATTGTGTCGTGATGTTTCCAACTCTTGGTATGTAAATCAGTAAATGCAAATGTAAAGGATGCAATGCAGTCGTTTGTGAGGGAAATTAACTACTCGAATAACAACAGTCGTGGAAATACTTCACAATCCACAGATGTATACTATTTAATAATAAAATAACATAATAACTACAATAGACCGTGCAAACTGCTTCATGGACACTTATACCATCACTCGTACAAGCAACAATCGTAATTCATAGTTTACCTATCTTACATGAGGAAAGCACAACACTGAAGTAAAAATAATTACAATGATTATTGCAAACGTATTAACAGTTTCCTGACAATCGCTACGTACATCATGCATCTACAAATATCTACAAGTCTAAGTATATACCCATACCCATAGGCCACAGAAGTAAAAGATTATGGAACTGTTACTCCACTGTTTCAACTATTGTTCAATACATCATCATCAAATTTTGTGCTTTTTCGTTACGCAGAAACAGGTAGATATAATTTCCTCAGATATCCATTCTAGTGCCAGCTTAGCGACAATAGAAATAATCAACAGCATACAAAAATGTTTGGATATTCAATAGATTTGTTTTTCTCTTTCTTCACTTTTTACTCTGTTTTGGTCCAAAATCTTATGTGTGTAGTTTTTGTTGGGAGCAAATTAAGTGGTCATATGGTGTGAATGAATCACCATACTGACTTTAAACGTTTTCCATCATCTGCGATTATTCGCATACAGATAATATTATTCTTTGTGTAAATGATGAATACTGAATAGCGTATGGGATATTATAGTTATGGTAATTGAAGAGGTGAAAATAATAACACGGTTTTTGACTTCGCTTGACCTCTGAACTGTGAAAAGATGTTGTTGTTGAACGTTGACCATATTGGGATGTGAAATGTTTTCTTAAAATACTTCCATTTCTGAAATAATAACTACCATACGTGTATTGTGTGAAGGCATTATATTATTCACCGCGAATATAATTACACAAGTAACAACGGAGAATAGGTAGGTATGTTTAAATTAATAGTGGGTAGGTAATGATAATTTGATGTTAAATCGATCCATGCATCATCATTGAAAGGTTTACATAATGCCTTTTTAAAGGCTCGTAAATTACATTTATCTTCGTAGATGTGATGTGAAATAATATTACTTATCTACTTAAAAAGAAAACAGATGTGTGTAATATTATCATTACAATATTGTGAAACCTTTTAATTTCTCTCAATACGTTGGTAACAATTGTAACTTCGTAAATATAACATCAACGCAAGGAATCGTGTCCTGCGATGACAATGAGATGAATTAAATGATATTATTTAAAAAACTATAGGTAATTTCATACTGTAGCTAAGGAAAATAATTACTTCAAAACTTTACTTTCTCCTTTCTTAGTCAAACCACCTATATCCATTCCTGGACAAAAATCTTCTCAATTTTTCTCTATGCCCCTGTATTCTGTGCAGACTGCATCCAAGTTTTACCGACATGTCGCAAAAAATGTTACTTAATTTGTGTACGACTATCTTTTTCAATGGTTGCGATCCTGGCACACGACAACAATTTGGCGATATTTAAAGAAAAATAATTACAGGTAATCTTGATACCTCTACTTACCTGTCAATCAACCTCTGATGCATAAGTTTCCCTTTTAATTATTTAAATTAATATTCTCTTAAATAATAATTAAACACCGACGTCATTGATGCAGGTATATAATTAATTAATAAAACAAAATATTGTTTTCAATGCAGTGGAATGCGAAGGGCACTGATGTTATTTCATTATTAAATTAATAATTACCTACAGTTAGCTTTTCAATAAATAAATAAATACAGTTTACATAACGCGTATCACAAGAGTACCATTCAATAGCTACTCCTTATTTCCTGACATCACGAACCTTTTACTTACTGTAATAATTAACATCAGCAACACCTTAGCAAAATGTAATTAAATTAAAGGCACATACGGTATTTAATATTCCAGTTTAAATAAGTATATCAATATGTATGTAGTATGTATGTGTAGCTGCAATGTATGCAACTGTTGTGCAGCGTGCATGATTCAAGATTTGTTTGTAGATTATGCAGTGTGTTCTCTTTTTCGAAGATTTACGACAGACGAATTTGTCGATTAGTTCTCTTTAAAATAGTTATTCTACTGTCTACGAGATATCCCACAGTAACGGGTAAATTGAACACCCCATACCTTATACTACATCATGTGAAACGCACTTGTTCACTGCATAGGATATTTTATATTTTCCATTTATGATGGAATATGAAAAATTAAACCAACTTAGAAAATAGAGGAAGATTATTAATATTTTGAAAACAATATTTATTGTTATTCATAGTACCTAAGTAATTGTTGTGAGTGTTGTTCCTAAACGTAAAAAAAAATAAAAATTCAATGTGCTAACTTTTTTTTATATTTAATAAGTAGGTACTTTAGTTAAAAATCTAGTAGGTACTGTTGAATAAATTTATATCACTCGAAGTGTGTTGGTGAAACGTGCACTGTAATTTATGAATTTAATATAAAGCGTTATAGGTAGATGCACGCTTTTCTTACATTATTTTATTAGTACCTTCGTCCTACATAGTAATTGCAAAAAATATAACTACCTCACTATTTTCATTTTGGTGATTAGCAAATTTCATGTTTTCGATCCTTAAAAATGCTAAATTTATTTTTACTATTTATGAAAATCGTAAGGCTGACGCAAATGGGTGTTCAAAAATTTTTTAGTGACTTTTTAATGCATATGGAAATTTAAAAATAATATTCGTCATTTGTGTTGCAAGGAAAAGACAAAATGATGGTGTTTTATGAATTTACTACTTGATTTTTTATAATCGAAGCTTGCGAATAAAAATCATGCATTTAGAACAGTAGGTTCCGATTATAATTTATTAGCGAAAATCCGAAATGGAAACTACAATCGCTAACCTAATGTTTCAACTCCTTCTCGAGCATTTTTATAGTTAACTTCTGTCCAAAGACCCGCCTTGATAACATCGATTTCTCTGTAGGGAAGTATGGGAAACTCCTGAAAAAATACATATGGCTGACAATTGATCAATGATCATTCACGATATTGTTGTGATTTGTGGACGGATTTGTGTGATGATACTTCACCATTACTTACTTCATCTGCAGTATTGCAGATTTATTGAATCATAGTGTCGCGTGCATCTGCCTACATACGTACTATCTCTGTAAAATAGTATTTGTTTTGCTTGATGTACTGTATTGTTACTTATGAATAACAACTTGTATATTGTGTATGTATCGTATTGTATAATAAATAAATAAATAAATTCAAGAGGTGATTGAAATAGAGTTGATTTATTACACTGCCGATAACATTAAAATCCATTTTTACAATACTTACTCACTTTTAATATTACTTACTTGCTTATTACTTTGTGGGTTAGGTGTGTATTATATACAGTATCGTTTCTTGAGAACATAACGTATAATTTCATATGAATTGAGACATTAAGAATTAATTTATGTAAATGTTGAAAATTTGTGTTGCTATATTTATAAACACGAAAGGGTGAAACTGATTCCATATCTACATGCTAAATGTATAATTTAATAAATGATTTAATTTTTGTGACTAGAATTCACCACGCACATATTCATTACACTCATAACCTATATTAGTACCTTTAGTTACACCATTATGAAATGAGTAGGTATATAATACTTAGTAATAATATAACACATTTACTGAAATGATATATTATGAAATTATAATATTAGGTATACAGCTGGCGCGAAGCTACCTACGAACACGATTCCCATCGAGTTACCTTTTGGAAAAAATGATAGGTATATAATAGCAAATACTTTATAGATAATAGTGTCTAATCTGACGTTATCCCATAAGAAATGTTAACCCTGGCTTCCCATCTGCAGAAATCCACCCTTCGCCACTGGTATATAGTATAATAGGTATTGTATTGTAAAATATAGTCGAAGTAACGTATCAGCAAAAATACCTATGTGTTCAAAATTATTTATAAAAAAACTCTCGTAATCGGATACAACAACTTAATCCACACTGATTTCCTTAAAAGTAGTTCCCCTTGAAATACCACACATTTCTTTCAAAGGTTCTACCGCTCTTGGAGGCAGCTCTAGAACGCCTCTTACGACATGGTCTGCAGTCATTTCATCGCGATTTGGATTACGCCTTCTCTGGGCAGAATCATGGTTTCTCTATCATAGTGAACATCTTCGTTCACTCGAGAAAATCAGCAGTCACAATAAAACACCCCAGGAGAGTAAGGACAGATTCATAATAAATAACTCAAACTTTCACTTACGACACTGTAAGCTCTCTGAAAATTCATTTCTATGATACCACCTACTTCATGGAAAAATAATACTATGTAGTTCAGGTTCGCGACCCAACTATGACGTCACGGTAATTTCTCACGGCATTAGGCTTCAAAATCGCTCGATAAAATGGTAAAAATAGCGTTTTTTTTTTCATTTTTTGGGGTTAATTTCGCTTCAATCAAAAAACTTTTATGGTTATTCCCCAGATTTTAATGCATATTATCAGTACAAAAAAAAATACTCCGCGACTTTTGGGAAACGAGTTTCCGTCTTTCGGAAAAAAGATCAGAGGTGTTTTTCACATTTTTATTTTAGAAATCTATACAAGATATAAAAAATCTTATACGGTTATTCCCTAGATAAATGTTTAATGCATCTACTCTATTTTGTTCCAAAGCATATTTAGTAACGGTTGTCGAGACATAAGGCCTCCCGTTTTTAGAAATTTTTGAAATGTCGGTATGCATAGTCTTCATGTCTATTTTGTTCTGGATTGTCCATGACATAGGTACTGGCGGTACTGGTTATACCTGATATGAGTTGAATAGATATATTTTGTTTGATTTAATTTCTACAATGTCATAGTGTGTAATTAAAACGTCACATAAAAGTAAAACTATTTAATTTTCTAGTAGGGATGGGAAATGTCTAGAATACATTTGAGTATACTATTGCGTATATGGATATTACTTCTATCAGCTAACAGTAACTGTCTCCTATCAGTAATTAGTTTTATTGCCGTTAAAGTTTACCACCAGGTATACCTAAGTAATAAGTATGTAAAACAGACAATAATGTATAATATAATTAAGTATAATTATCCGACATTTGTTATCTCTAAAATGTGAATAGTAGGAAATTTACAGAACGTCTAGGCATCGTATTAATGTAAAAAAAGTATAATAATTCAGAGCCATGTGTGAAAAAGTTCGAGATTAGACATTTACCTCTGTGAGTTCGAACTTAAGTTTGGAGCTTTGCGTTAAGATTAAGACACATCTATGGTAAATTGGGTGTTGAAAAAAGACAAATTTTCTGGATCCGCAATTTACGCGACTGGATTTGTATAAGGAGTGCTGAAGTTTAAACGTTGGATCTCCCTTAAAAAGTGTAATATTGGTCTGAAGGGAGAGTTTATACGCTTCTGTATACATTAAGGATTATTATTTGACAGACTTAGTATTTGACAGATAAAGTAAAAAATGCAATACTCCTTCAAAACTGAAATTACCTAGGTAATTACTAGTATGTCTGATTCTTAGTTGGGCAGTAACGGAGAGATAATGATATAATTAAATGATGAAGGGTTGTTGTCGACTTGAAATATTAATTTATCACGTGATGGAAGGAAATTGTATTATTAATTTATCAGCCTAAATATTATTAAATATTTCATACATATGTCTAACATTTAAACTATACCTTAATACGTCAGTCAATGGTGGTGCCCTTTTTACTTACAAAAATAAATTAGGTGAAAAACCCCTTGGTGAGGTCTTCCACATTGTTGTCTATTGAATTCTATGGCTTAGGTGGGAATCGATATTCAGACGTTGTAGAACTGCGAGACTTGGGACTTTTTAGAATTCCCATACCAACTGAGTTACTCATCAACGTATCCAGATTTTTTAATGTTACTTCATTTTCAGCATACGACGTACAAGAATATTCCATATACTAGATTACTTACTACCAACCCCTTATATTGAATTGAAACCTTTGAAGAGCTATTTATAATTTTTGTTTTTGCGACTAACGTAATTTCTTCGCGGGGTTTGAAAAAAAAAACAGAGGATTGTCTAATAAGGAGAACTTGGTGCAAAATCGAAAATCATAGCGTATAATATATACCCTCAAGCCACCTCCCTTGCGAGGTAGCCAGAGAGAACGGATCGTCAGAATTTCCTATCCTTACACACACTTCGGGCTTCCGTCACATTCATGCAATTCATCATACACTTTCCACGATTACTTTTACTCAAAACACGTCCGTCCTTAAGGATCTGGTCAACGTGGTTCTTGGACGGCCGCGTTTCCTTACACCTCTTCCTCCACCCAACGTTAACATTATATAATTTCTATTTTTATTATTCGTACGCAATTTTTAGCACCGTAGAATATAACGTCGAAATGTTTAGATTATATAATAGAGTTGTATACATATGCTGACATAATACTATTATGTATTTATATTTATATACATATAGGTATGATGTGTATATTATTCTCGTAATTATTATAATAATGTAAAGGCGGTAACAAAAACATTTCTGCTCGAGAATCATCAATCATATTGTAATGATGATTATGGCTGCGACTACTTAATTTAACTTAATATTTTTTTCAAGTGTTAGTTATGTAAGTGACTTGTGGTCGTTTCAATTTCTATGTAATTTCGTAAGATATTACATACTTCATACATAACGCGTACAAACTATGTGTAATCATTATGTTCCTCTAATAAATAGACCCGTAATTGTACCCATTAATTTTATTTTAAACGGAATGCGTCTATTACCCTTAGTAATCCTACGTTATATGTATTTTATGTTGTTTCTTAATAATTCAATTACATTATTATATGACTACTAAGAAAGATTCAAAATTCAGAAACATCTGTTAAAATTTTAGTTTTTTTTGCAATTATTTTCATGTATGAATGCAAGGAAGCCAACGGCATAAAATATATTAGTACCTATTAGGTATCTAGAAAATATTTTTAGAAAAAAACCTTATTTTTTTGACTAAAAATTGCTGTTTAGAGTTTCGTCAGTAAATGGTAATTACAAGTAGTGGAATTTAAGATACATTTTTTTAGACTGAATACAACTAATTTAAATCTGATCCAACTTTTGTAAATCATAGTACCTACAATATTTTTTTGCTAGCCATATTTTGTAGCATAGTCTGGAGGAAGTGATCATCACCGAATCGCTAGAAAAAAATTTAATACAGAAGTACTGAGGAAATAAATTTTGCTTTAAATAGAAGATATTCCTACTTCAGAATAATTAGTAACACACACTTATTATAATTGCTTTGGGTTCCATTTTAAATGGTTGAGAATTTATCAAAAAATATATAAATGAAATAAATTATTAAGTAGGTATATCTATTGTACTGGTGATTTATTCATTAAGTCATTGTTTCAATACGGAAATAATAAAATATACCTACTCGTTCTTACATACCAAAGGAATGCAATGATAATTATCTTATTAAACCATTACAGAATCCATTTTTTAACACATTTTTCATGTCCATTCTTGAAATGCCATAAAGAAATATCTTTTAATATTATTATTTCTTCTACTCATTTAATGACTTCATTGTTATGTTCAACACACAAAAACAATAATATCTACGACAGTGGCGTGCTCTCTGAAATATGAAACGATGAAAGAATAAAGAAGAAAATTTACCTGGGTGAAAGAAGAGGTGTAAGGAAACGCGGCCGTCCAAGAACCACATGGCTGGACCATGTTGACCAGATACTCAAGAACGGACGTGTTTTGAGTAAAAGTAATCGTAGAGTGTGTATGAGGAATTGCATGAATGTGACGGAAGCCCGAAGTGTGTGTCAGGATAGGAAAGTCTGGCGATCCGTTCTCTCTGCCTACCCCGCAAGGGAAGTGGTGTGAGGGTATAGTACTCTCTAAACAAATTAGCATCGTGCATGATTTTATTGTCCAACTTTTCAACTTTATAACTGAATCTTTAACAACATAGTCTATTGTCTTGTATCCACACAGCCGTTGTATACAAGTTATCCGGGATACATAGCTCCTTGTCGATAGTAGTCTACTACCCTTGTTGCTACCTTGTGGATTTCCTCAAGAACCCCTACAAATCTCTTATCAGGACTGAGGACATCTCTGCACTAGATTATGTTCGACAGTCTCAACAACATGGTTTACACTTGGTACGAGCATTTATGGGTGCGTCATACATACAGGGTGTTTGATAGATGGATGTATATATTTTCAGGGGTGGTAAAAGAGGTCATTTGGGATCTTTTGAGCCAAACTTAGCTTAGTCCAAAGTCGCACGGTTCTCGAGTTATTCGAGATTTTATCTTTTTATCGAAAAACCCCGAATTACTCAAGATTTACCCCAATAGTTTCGTAAGTATAGGTACCTACTCAGTTCTGTAATTATTTTTTGTTTCTTGAATATGTGTTTGGTCTATTAAACTCATTAGTTTCAATCTAAAGAAACAATAATGATAAAAAATATCGAATTAAAGTTTCGATAAATAGTTATTTCAAAAACGAGTCACGACTTTAGGTGATATTTAACTTAAGAAGAAAATTGCCTTAAGATTCAGAAATTTGGAAAAAACTTCTCTGATTTATGCTCTTTCAAATGATGTACAAAACATAATCATAAAACATTAGTTTCATAAAGATATGATACAATCACTACAAATTAAAGCAAACTTCCATACATATTTACCATAGGAACAGGTTGCATACTGAACCATACATTTCTTTCGATTTCATGTATTCAAACTTGTATGGAAATTCTCTTAAATTAGCAGTGCTCTCACGAAGTTATTGTATCATATCTTTATGAAACTAATGTTTTATTATTATGTTTTGTACATCATTTGAAAGAGCATATATCAGAGAAGTTTTTTCCAAATTTCTGAATCTTAAGGCAATTTTCTTCTTAAGGAAAATCTCACCTAAAGTCGCGACTCGTTTTTGAAATAACTATTTATCGAAACTTTAATTCGATATTTTTTATCATTATTGTTTCTTTAGATAGAAGCTAATGAATTAAATAGACCAAACACATATTCAAGAAACAAAAAATAATTACAGAACTGAGTAGGTACCTATACTTACGAAACTATTGGGGTAAATCTTGAGTAATTCGGGGTTTTTCGATAAAAAGATAAAATCTCGAATAACTCGAGAACCGTGCGACTTTGGACTAAGCTAAGTTTGGCTCAAAAGATCCCAAATGACCTCTTCTACCACCCCTGAAAATATATACATCCATCTATCAAACACCCTGTATATAGAGTCGAGTATTAGGTATTACAGCGTTAGAGTTTTACATCCAACTCGTTAGCCACTGGAGGAATTTTGGAGCCAGGCTGGCAGCACTGTCAACGGTATTGGGGTAAACGTGTATGGTTGGACAATCATACAGATAAGTAGAGTTAAAACGTGTACGAAAATTCCTAGACATGCAGAGTTTTTTTTTCGTATGCAATTTTTACCGATGCTAGCAACTTTGTACGAAATCCCCAGACAAACATTGGTATCAGACAAGCATCATAGTGCGGTAGTTTTTCATTTTATATGATAATAGTTGATGGCTTTTGCTGGTTTTGGTTTACAGCACCTACGCCACTGATTCTGCGGTATGGTTAGTTTGCACCTAATAGTTTTAGTTGGGGAACTAAGTAGGTACCTCTAATAATTATTAGTTAGCTAGGAATTGTGAACTATTAATTTTACTTTATGACTTTATTCAAATTAGGCACTCATTAATCACTCAAGAAAGTTTCATTTGTGTCAATACAAGTCACGATTAGATTTAGGTGTGATATTATATGTAGGTACTCTTACTAAGCAAGAGGGTGATAGAGCTATAGTGTATTGATAAGAGGAAGCGAAATATAACTTAAAATGTGTCCGTAATCATCAATACAATATTATTATCAGTATTTTATTAGGTACCATTTAACCTAATTAGGTGCTGATATGTAGTATAGTTTATGTACATTGTACATGGAAAAGAGTTTCGCTACTAAAATGTTGAAGGGACAATGGACAAAACTGTGTGGAAATCGGTCTAAGAGCGTCCAATGATGAGGAAATGAAAGTACATACTTGCCTATCATTCTGGCAAAATGCAATCAAATTCTGACGCGGGTGATTCTCTTTTTTTTTGACAATTTTTCTCCCAGTTACGTAAGTCCCAGTAAGTCCCATCCAGAAGATGCGCCGCAGATTTTATTTCTACATAGTACGATCTGATTTTGAAGCCCATCCAATCTCCGATGTACTAGATTTTTTTTTGCCTGTTGACAATCCACCAACATGGGTACCTATCCCCTGATTGTTGAGCTGAATCCATAAGTATGTATAGGTAGAGGTACCGTAATAATCTACCTAATAGATGTAAAGTTGACACCACTAAGTGTCACATACGTGACACGAAGTATTGTGACAAAGTAGTAAACAATAAAAAAACAAAAAGTGTCGAGGAACTAACGAATTCGACACTACCTAATGGTTGATTAGCCCCTTTCATCCGGAGCGCTAATGTCTTTCTTTCATACGGTCACAGGGTGAGTAAAAATTTATTCATATTACTTTGTTAATATTTTTTTGTAAATGTGACATCTTGTGTGATTGCCCCATACGCGCACACCTTGGTACCATTGACAGTTTTGCCAACCTGGCCCCAGAATTCTTCCAGTGGCTAGCGGGGCTTAATTTGTATGGGACCGTCTATTGTGCGCTCGAAGAATTTTCACGGATGGATTTCTACAATACGGGAAAACAGCTTCTAATGGTGTAGAGTATGCGTACGTTTAAGTATCACATTATAATATTATCACACTATAATGTTACAGATAAATCTGGAAAGGAAATCTCCTTTTTCCAATATTCAAGGAAACACAGGGGGAAAACTAGGCTAGATTGTGGTAACGAATGTTTAGAAAAGTTTATAAGTAGTACATACCATATGATTTTATTGTCCGAAAATATGCATATCAATAATGTAGGTGTACTATAAAACAGATCGATGATTTGATACTATTTTTATTTTCTTCGAAGAGTCGGTAGAATTTACAAGTCATGTCAGGTGTTAGGTAAATGATTTCGTAATCAACATGTAGCGCAGTCTGTTTGACACCCAACCTCCTGAGAACTTAAAAGTAATAAGCCGTAATAAGTAACCTACGGTGCGTTAGTTCGGCACGCGATCCGACAGTTTCGTATGTCAAATTGCTAACTAAACAGTTCACATTGAGTCGTGATTTTACTACCATTTTAGAAATGATTGCATTATAACTTTTAGGGGTTATCAACTATATTATGTTTATTATTAATCTTAATTTACTGCCACAATCACTAATATTAGTATCAAAGTTTTTTTATTTTATTCTTACGCGGTATGCTCCGAGGTATTTCTAATGTATTCTGGACAAATTAGGTTCCAGTTGACTTGTTTATAAGTCATTTCCTTAGGTACATTTATTTTTGAGATTGCGTATTTAGTTTCTCAAAATCTCATGCTCGGCTTATGTCCAGAAACAAATATTGAAGCAGGGAGAAGTGAGAAGAGATTGGAGTAGGATAAAAAGTGATGTTTACAAGAAGTAAACTATTTTAGGTATAGGTGTACTAGTTACTCAGGGGACAAGAATTATTACGATAGATTTTTATCGCTATGACTTTGGTCTATTTTATATTTACCTACTAATGAATTGTTTGTAGGTACAGGTATCGATGTTCCCAGAGTTGGTTTAGTACGTAAGTCGTGTGTGAACAATGTAGAATGTAGGTACATTGAACATGCACTTGCTTCGTAGTGTTTGATATTTTCTCAAAGGTTTAAATGAATAATAAAATCCTTGCTTTTATTGTATAACTAATCGACAAATAAAATAAAATTATATAATTCAATTTCACACCAGATTATTACTATACGAAAGGTAAGTATTTATAGCTCTGATTCTGAGAGAAGTTTTTTGCGAAACGAAACAAAAGATCGTAAACTCGTTATTAAATAAAATTTCTTGCTAATTATTTTAAAATTTTACTCTTGATACCTTTATTGCATGAAGGCTCAGAGTGGGGCGTTGATAATCAAAGGATTATAAAATTTATAGTTCGATATTCGTAACGAATTTTCATTCATGGTGTATTGTTGTAACTTGTAATTGGAAAAAATATTAATTTCAATTGAAAACAATGGATTTAAGTGCAAATGTGAAAGATTTATAATAATTTAATGCGTTATGTAACACTTGTATATTATATCAGATTCTATGCGTTTATATTTTACTATTTCATATGGCGTTATTCTCATAGATGCAGGAAGACGTATCTCTAACAATTAGTTATGAATTTATTCTAAAGTTCGTCAAGTTGACTTGGAGTTATCGACGTGCATAAGTAGAATGTAATGTGTGGTCTAAGCAATTCAAAGGCCAAGTATTTACGAGTTAAAATGATTCTTTATACCTCTTCGGAATTAAGATATAAATTTCGTTTTGCTCGACACAAAGGCTAGGCAATTTGTCGCGGCTAATAAAACAATTATTGTTTCCACAGAAATGCATCCCCCGCACACAATTTTACACTGAGTTGGAACTCTGAGTATATACTATGAGTATATTCTTCTACATAAACATAAAAGACTATACGCAGAGGTGTACATAGATATAGCTATAAGTAGGTACTTATAACATTACCGCATACTAATACCTACTTAATTATTGTAAAACTATATTCTACCTATATAAGAAATTCAACGCACACACACGTTATACAAAATAATGACGAGCGAATAATCTTTTCAGT
The DNA here is from genome assembly GCA_963576895.1 of Ceraclea dissimilis. Lineage (NCBI taxonomy): Eukaryota > Metazoa > Arthropoda > Insecta > Trichoptera > Leptoceridae > Ceraclea > Ceraclea dissimilis. The sequence goes on along the minus strand of OY756361.1, from coordinate 14,782,205 downwards.
ATTTTGTATGATGTTTGCGTAGAATTTTACAGAGATTGTATACCAAGAATTTACCTATTTATTGATGAATGTTGGGTTCAAATAGGAAATGGAAATACCATTTATTGAGTGTGTGTATAGAGAGGAGAGATATAGTACAGTGATACATATTATAAAGGAATGGCGAACATGTTAGTAAATAGACGTACGAGTATTATAGTACAGCGCATAATATGATATTCAGAGGTAGACTTTTCAGAATAAGTAGATAAAATCTACTTAGTGTGTCGAGCTTTCTTTTTGTATTCTGACACGAAGTTTTTCTTCATTTAGATAACTATATTATTTTATTTTAATAATTCTTCACATCGCGTAAATATTATAAGAATAAATATTTTAATCATGACGAAATTTCTCGGTATTTTTCAACTTATCCAATATAATTGTTCAGATTTCCATACTTATTTCCTTTAATTACTTGTAATGAGGATTGTGGTAGACATTATTATAAATAACAAAAAAGGCCAGTTTTTCTGAAATATTTTTAATTTAATAAATAATGTTCAGTAGTTCTATTATCTACTATTTCCTTAAACTAATATTGTTTATATTATATTATAATATATAATTTATTATTACTATAGTGTAATTGCTGATATCGTTAAACACCAAATAGTCTCTTTTCTCAAAGAAAATATCACTTCCGATTCCATTATAGGTCTGAGTTTCTGGGGAATAAGGTCAATTCTTTAACATATTTAGCAAGAAATGTTTGTGTATTTGAAAGACATAGGCAGTCATATGTATATACAGATACATACACCTATTACAGAAAACAGTTTTAAGCATTGAATACTTGCGTAAATTTTTGTATGAGGAATGAAGAAGGGCCAAGTAGATAAAGTGGTATGGTATTGAAAATTTATAAGTTTGGAATAACGGACTATTTCATGAAATAAGCTTTGTTGCACGTTAGGTTCCGTTAAGAAGAAACGATTATACATTTTTCTCAACAAATAATTAGCTTACACACAACTACAAACCCGAAAAGGTAGGTATATCAATAAATCAGATTATGTGATAAATCAGCACCCATGATGCATCCTCAGTGCAGATTTTTGAACCTTTGACCCTTCGTTTAAATTATAACAAGAATTAATTTTCATTCCCCATCTTTTCACCCAGCATTTATTGCAATTTACTCTATGACCTATTTTTCTATTAATTATAGCATTACATAAATAATAATAACTAAAGAAACTTAGGCATGTACATTTTACTCATATTTTTATTTGAAAATTTATTTTACAATACATTTCGATAGTATTTTAAGTACGCTCATTGTAAGAAATACATAAGTAGGATTTGGTATAGATTGGTCTAGAAATGAATGTGAAAGTACGATGTAAGAAATTCTTTAAGTTTAATAAATGAGAATGTAATTAGATATGTCAAAATGTGTAACACTTCCTTAATATTTAATTATTGAAACGAATCCCGTATTATATTATGTTACTTTTATTATTGCACATTTTAATTGAACAATAGAAAATTTTGTATATACCTATAATACACATAATAAAATAAATATGTAGTCAGCGAGATGGTAAACCAAATTAAGTATGAAACACCACAATTGTGTAGATTATTTTGTAGAAGATTGGCCATGAGGTCCAATATTTATCAAAAGAAAGTGTAGAATACCAGGGTATATTTTTGTATATTATTGTGAAGTACAAACTGAAAAGTGATTAAAAAATGTTTGATACATTAATTTAGATATTGATAGCAGTACTGAATATGATTAAGTATATATTATTGTAATATATATTACAGAGTGTCTACTACCTATTACATATATAAATACATTATTATAGTTACTAATCACAAGTTTTCCAACGAGACATTTATCTACAAGTTTATAATATTACATCGTCTATTATTATAGTAGTTATGTACAACAATAATTGTAAACAGTAAAGTAATTCATCAATGACACAATACAAACAACATCCTTATTAGTTTATCCTATCACGCATAATATAAATATCTACATAATACAATAGAATGATACGTGTTACTGTAAAGTGTAGATATGATATTAACATTATTATGTATTAGTATTACTTCCATTCTACTGAGATCACAGCTGTCTTACATTTAGTAATTTGCATTCAACACTGTACCATTAAAGGTGCATGATATGTTTCAACTAAAAACTACTAGTACTTTTCGTTAAAAAAGAGTGTTTCTAAAGCTCGTCTTATTCCGTGAGTGCTTTTATTACAAAAAAACAAAATTTCTGCCAGAAACAATACAATTCTCATCAATTTGATATCAATATATTGTGATACAAACTTTTTGTATTACTTATAACACTTTAACATCTTTATACAAAATTATTTTACACATAATTTACGAGTATGATATTCACGTGTTTAATAAGGACTCTATACTGAATGGATTATGTTTCCTAACACCATTTTTCTGATCGTCTGAAGCCATCGCATTCCCAGCAGTCAAGTCTAATGTAACAGCTCTTTGACTTTCAAAGTCAAATCTTGTCGTTGATCCATCAAACCTCGATGAAGCTGAAGAAGAATCAAATCTGACTGATGCGGGTCCGAAAGAATTTGATAGGAACGATGCAGGGTGAATTATTTTACCTGGTGTTGGACTAAAATTTCTCGTACTGTGTACGTCTGATGCGGAACTATTAGAATTATGACTTGAATTGAGGTTTTCGTTCATATGTCTCCTGATGGAAAAGTCTTCGGGTCCTGATTCATCATCGGAGTCTCCTCCTACTACGTCGATCATACATTCTTCACCGTCATCATCTGAATCTGATAATATACCAGCATTCCTATGCTGTGCTAAGTATTCTTGACGTAAAGCTTCTAAATCCACAGCGATACCTTTGGCTCGTAGTTTCCTTGCTTGCCTATCGAGGGCTTTAGCTAGCTTTTTCCTTCTTCGCGCTCTGTGAACGAAACAAGATATTAAAAAACAGTCATAAAAGTAATTAAATTGATATTGTCATTAAGTGTTTGTAGATTTCTGTTTCGCAGGAAGTAACTTACGATTTCACTTAGGCGGTATAGAGAGCTTATGTTGTGAGAAAAATACTTGTTAAGAAATGGTAATAATTATTTCTGTGAATTCTGCTTGAAGCTAATCATACTAGAGTTTTTTATGTGATTTCTGTATATTTATATTAGGTTTGCCATGTTATGTATGACGTAAATATTTAATAGTAACTGAAGCCCATTATACCGCCTGTGTGTAATATTTACATTTCAGAAATTTGATTGCACCTTTCTCTAGCCTTGAGTTCATTGGGAGGTATTGGCTCCCCGGAACATGACTGTGGATGTGCATTGTGTGCGGGCCGCCCAGGTCCTTTCTTTGTGTGCTCCTTTTTACGCCACTTTGCCCGTCTATTTTGAAACCAGACCTGTGAAATGAGGAAAAATATATTAATATAGAAGACTACTAGTTTTTTTGTATTTTCAATATTCTTTATGACGGATAATTTAAAACATCTCATGGTCATTGACACTTCAAACCGTTGCAAATGAACATTTAGTGAATTTTTATTAACAGTAACAAAGAATTAAATATGGAAATTAATACTAATTATTAAACGATATGTATTGATTCTATAGGTAGTTGTTACAAAAGTTCATATGTAAAAAATCTAGGTAAGTATTTGATTATGAAAAATAAAATAATTGAATAAATAAATAAGAACTTAGTTTGTTAAGAAATAGTATGATATATCTATGATGATTTACGTTTTATAAATAAACGTATTTTCCCATTATTTTATTTCCATCCCTTTGTGATTTTTGATATCTTTTTCCTTCCCCAAGGCTCTTGATACCGTCATATTCTCCCCCCGTCGGGTAGACAATAAAAAAACCGTCGCCCTCAAACGACTGAATTTTTCTATACTTATGCAATATTTTCCTTCGGATAGAAAGAGATAGATGTTACCCACTTACTATGGTTTATTTAGTCCATGTGAATGAGATAAAAAATGTGGCTGTTGGTAAGGAATGGAAAAGATTAAACATCGATTCGCGGTGTATTTCTTCCTTAAAGATGCATTTATATCGAGGGGTTGAAATGTATACAACTGTGAATATGTTTCAACAGGGTTGTCAAAAATATTCGGAAAAACTTACGATCTTAACCACCGCTTTCTATATTACTGATTTTTTAGTCGGAAATTCTCGTTAGTTTGATGAAAGTATATCTATTTATTTATCTATTTATTTATTTATCTAACATCGGAATACAAACAGACATCACATATATATCAACACAACACAAAACAAACCCAAGTCTAATTTCATGCGATGCCCTACATCAATATTCACATTATTGTTAAGAGAGTTTTGCCTGATTAAATTTTATAACTATCTACTTAGGTATTTATATGAGCTTCAGCTTATCGTTTGAGCTTCAGAATTATGACATTATTTTATTTAACATTGTTTTTTTTTCTAAAACATTGTTTTTTTTTCCAAAGTTAAGCTTACGCGTAAAAGTGCATTCTTTGTGTAACTATTATATTCGTGAAATTTCATACAAGTATCAACGATATTTATTTTTCAGTCTTTTATATTTTTTTTACATCTTCCATTAGACAATAGACATGCAGTAAGGATTGCTTGTTGTCATAAGTAAATTATTTATAAAGTATGTATGAAAAATTATGTGAAACCCTAGTATAGGAATTCAAAAGAAGGAGACGTAATAACCTAGTCGCGTATGAGTGAAAAAGACACATAATAAAAGTGAATAAAGATAAAAATACACGGAGTGGTGTTTTTTCCTGTAAATATATTCGGTTTCCTATTCTTCATTCCTTCTCCTACCTTCCTGTCTTCCCACTGCCGCCTCAGACGAGGAAACTTTAGGGGTGTTTGGTGTTGTTTATCTTATATAGGTAGGTACTCGTATACGCTACAACGTGATTCGTTAGAATTTGAAAATCATCCCTCACTGCAAATAAAATTACTCCAAATAATGAGTTTTCCATAATACTACGTGTACTTAGCACAGTACCTACCTACTAAAGTAAAGTCGGTGGGGGATCTAAAACGATCCATACATACCATGTGAATATATTTTTACCACAAGATATTCATTAACTTTTTTTTTATAATATAGGTTCGTAGGTAACAAAATATGTTCCCAGAATTAATATGTCTCTCCTAACTATAGCTATGGCTTAACAACACAACTTCCAAAAATTACACGAATAACAAAAGGATGTAGTGGAATAAGTGAACGTTCTCCTGGGCATAAAGTGATCACTTAAGTCAGCCAATGCCGACTCGTAAGCGTCGGAATACCCACCCTGCTTCTTCTCCAAGGGAGTTCACATAACGCTACATTATGTGAATGAAGATACCTCTCGCTTCTGTTGAGGAAAATCTGTAATGTATTTCCATCTGCGCAATGTAGAAAAATTCAGTTCTAATACCTAAAATAATTTAGGTATATATCTCAATTGAAAGTTATGATTTTATCTTTTGAAATAATAATCTAAAAATATGAATATCTTTGACAATCCAAAATAAATGGCAGCGTTTGAAGTGGGTATATGTAAGTAGAAGGAAAAACAGATGTAAACATAGGAAAATAGCGTTACGTAAGAGGGTGAGACGAGATTATCACATCTTTCCAGGGATGCAGGTTCCCCCCAGGGATTACTCGGGGCAAGGAAGGGACAGAAAATGGCCGACCACTTCCGGTCAACCACGAATATTTGAAGGGGAGGCAATGTTTGTTAAACAGCGAAAATGGAAGCAGAATTATGGTAAACCTTACAAGAATTGGGTACATATCTCTTGATGATTTTACTTGGGTAAATTTTTTTTATAATAAAAGGTTGAAGTCTGCTTATAGAATCACAATTGTATAATATGATATTCAACTTCAAATTAGAACACCATTTGTTTGTACCTACCTAATATTTCTAAAAAAAGTAGTGTGCTTCGATGATCCACAATCCACTTGTCACAAAAAAATTGCAGAAAATTATTTTTAAATATTACAAATCTGACGTTTTTTTGTAAAAACGAAATATATGTACAATATATTGGTTTATAATAACAAAATTTCATAACGGTTTATTTATAATTGAAAAAAAAGAGAATAAAATATGAAATATTAAAAAAACAAAATTATGGAGTAATAAATGCACGCTTGGATTATTTTTACAAAAATAATATTAATTATACCAAAGTTAATCAAATCATATTGACACGAATGAAATTAAATTCCATAAAATAAATTAACGACAATTAATCCAACGTATAATAAATTAATATAATTATTATTCATTGAATTTGTGATGTTCTAATAAATAATATTAATTCAGACGTCGGAAGATAATAACACAAAATTATTGTTTTACAATGAAATTGTTTATTTCCAATTTCGTGGTTTTCATAATTGTTAGAATTTATTACTTAATAAATATCTCAAACATCAGAAATATAACAATTAATTCAGAATTAAATTATATTATGTGGCTACTAGTTAGGTACATGTAAGGTATGACGGCTATAAATAATAAAGTGTTTTAAATTTATTATAATATTAATAATTTATTATACCCAGTAGATTTGTAAAAACATAGGCTTACTCTCACGTAGTAGTTTTTTGCTGGGTCCCTTAAATATTAATGTAGTACCTTTGTACTAACTTAGTTGCAAACATAATTATTTTATTCGATTCATGGACTATGGATTATAAGATTTATTATATCTCATTATGCAGTTTCCGTCTACTTAATATTTTGCAAAGTACTCGTATTTAGTTAAAAAAACATTACAACGTTATACAGATAGGCATTTTTTACTAAGTTCTTCATTTCGTTACTCAGATGTAGGATAGGTATAGTAGTAAAGTATATTCCACTTCACGATACAAGCTTTTATAGCCTATTGTGAAATTTACAAAGATGTATTTGGATTTTTTCGCTAAACTCAGATTCATTTTTTGTAAGGAAAAAAAAGTCGTCCTAAAAGTTTCATGGGGCACAACGTATGCACCGTATTTCTGAATACATACGAGTAATATGGCTAAAAAATTCTTCCTCGGTAATTTTTATGCTTCAAAATTCTATCATCGATCCTAACATATTTGTGCCCAGAGCTATTAATTAAATTCCATTCGTCATCGTGGTCACACGTCCTTTGAATTTGCGGGTAGGTTCTCAGAAGCTTTCCAGTCCTAAGCGACATCAAACATAGTTGAATACGGAAACGTTTTCCTTGGAAAACGCCTTGACATAAAAAAAATATTCCATCAAATCCCCCGAGAGCGTTTATTCTGACTTCATAGACTGAATATGTATAAGGGATCAATCTCGAAGAAAAGTTGAAAGCGTTTGAACTCAAATTTACATTCGATTTAATAGGTACTCGTACTACTGAGGCAGAAACTTTCAGGAGAATTTTAATCGAAAATAAACAGCCTACATATTACAGTCATGTTAATGTTTAAAAATTGGCTGGTCATGGGTATAGTCAATTCAGGAAAAAACGTATAGGTTAGGTTAATTTTTTACGCAAAATAATGAAGGAAACATTTTAAAGGAAAATTCACGAGACCCACCTTTACCTAATTGTTTCAGTTTCAACGCAATATTCCATCATATTTTCATAATAGATGTAAGATATTAATATTATAATTAGGTGTTGAAAAATACTCATACGTTTCTGACAACCGTCGGTTGGCGTCGGTAAAGAAAAATAAGATGATTTTGTTTTGGTTTTGGCGAAGATCTGTAGAGAAAATTGCTTACATTTGTTCGAAGCAACAAGTATTATTGTACTTAATGGTTATCATTATCTCGAAGACATATCTACTTGCTTATAAAGACATAAAAGGCTTTATTGCAAACACACATACACTGAGATATATAATTATTATTGTATCGCTTTGCCTATATCTGCTATGAGAGAAGTATTTAATTATTTATTTGCCGTCTTCTCTTGAAGATCGTTGTACCGACAGACGCGACGTTTAATAACAATATACTATTAATAACATGTTGTACTTATTTGAATTACTTTGCAGATAGTTTACCTTACATACATAGGCGTTTCCTCTATAAATAATCCGCCTACTGTGTTTGTGGGCGGTGCTAGAACTTATACCATGCCACTTTCCCCACCTATATGTAAGCATAGGGGGGTACATAATAATAATAATAATATATAGGCGTTTGATGTGTTAATCAAATTTACTTAAGTGTAAATTATAATACATTTTTATGAATACATCAAATCTTTTCAATGTGTTAGAATATTAGTATAAAGAATGAAAGCAGTCATCATCAGTCATTATTTAATGACATAAATTTGATTCTTGACTAGGGACCGTCTATTATTATATACGTATTGTATTTATGTGTTTTTATTGCGTGTTAGGAATAATATAAAAAACAACGAGGAGTGGGCAAACACGCGTCGCTTCGAGACGATTAACAAGCAACTACGATTTAATATAATTATTTCATTTTGTCAAACAATATTACACATACTACCAAATTCTATGACAAATTATTCTACAGTTTTGTTTTATTTATTTAATAGGCGGGCATGTACTTTATGCCTAATCGATTTACATTGATTTTTATGTCAATACTAAAAGGTGGGTTTATGCAGAAATGTGGGCATATAAGTTTATATGAAATGATAATGGTGATTGATAGATGCCTTAAGTTTTAGATAATCAATCAAATATTGGGTACACATACTATATACATACATGTATGTATATTTTGTTAATTATACGTATGTATGTGTTTTCCTACTACTAGTTAGGGATATCTGCGAATTTATTTTTAATATTCACAAACGGATTGTCTAGTGGAAGATATTAGACAATACATTTTAAATAGCTCCGAATGGAAAAGCTTTTTTGCCCCATAGCTACAAACGTTCGATAGAAATGAATGTAGAGAATATCACAGTTTTCTTAACTCCCTCAAACTTGAACATAATTGGGAAACCTAATATTTATATAGAATGATTATTATGTAGATACATTAAATAGGAAACGTATAAAAGAAAAATTATGATGTAAGCACTTACTTGATGCTTGAGGGGAAATTACGAAAAAATATTAATTTCATTCAAAACTTCAACAAAAACTCAAGATAACGATATTAGGTAGCTATCCACAATTCATATAATATGAGTATAGAGCAACACAACAGTCATTCAAAACACATGTTAATACAATTGTTCAGTTTACTAACTACGGTATGTATTATGAATATTGTACAGCCTGTTCCTACCAAAATTATAGAAGTATTTTATTTTCTCCTGACACGAGAATGAGCGTGTTATTTATCGTACGAATTAAAGAAATGAAATTAAAATTACTACACTAGGGAAGTAGTATTGTGTTTTTATTAGGATGGATGGAATAGTGTATAATATAATGTCTACCTATAGGTGCCGACTATAATCATAATACACAACAATATTATTTGTCTGATTATGAAAAATGGGCAAAACTTTTAATATAATGTGTTTGCGGTACAATTAACTTTTACTCGTAACTACCCGCTACCTTAATACACATCTTGATAATGAAATCAAAAAAGTTTGGTAGTTAAAAACACATTAATGCGTACCTACCTGATATTATTAGTGTGTATTATTTGAATTTATATACTGACTTCTTATCATCCAAACAATAGTTTTATTGTTGTAATAAAATAACTTTGTGTACATTAAATAATGTGATTTATCTACGATTTATCAAATAATGTTTATCCATCGCTATGTTTTATTGTTGTTTCTTGAATGCGATAATTAATAGACTTTCAAATCATCACTTGGTAACACTGACTACCTGTACGAACTTATTTGTTATCTATACAAAAACGAAATGCTTTTATTTCCTTTCGAATTAGATGAATTTAATACCCCCAAACTATTTACCGAAGGTGGTTATACGTTACATCGTAAATAAAGGATGGGAAATGTCCTCGAATTTCAAGACCGAGTATTAGAAGCTTCCGAAAGCTATTTTTAATCATTCTTGCTACATATTAGTTTTTTAAGTTAATTTAATTATATTTTAGATTTTAAATCAGGCAATGAAAATAATAATTATGCGTTTGAATTTAATTACATTAATAAAAATAAAGAGCTTTTCGTTTGCAAGCAACAATTGACATTCAATCGAGGTTAAAAGCTAAATGAAAGCTTACCGCTACTCTGCTCTCTTTGAGATCCAATCTCATAGCTAAAGCTTCTCTCATGAAAACATCGGGATAGTGTGAAGCCAGGAAAGCTCTCTCCAATTCTTCCAATTGCCAAGAATTAAAGTTGGTCCTAGATCTACGTCGTTTACCGCCATCTCCATCATCACAGTCTTGATTTCCTGAAACAATTTAAATAAATAATTATTAATAACCTTCTTTAAAAACTGTATGAAGAGTCTTTGCATGTCTTCTACAATCACGACCATTAAAATATGTATTACTTAGAACGTCTTACAAAATACATCTACAAAAGATAGAGTCTCTAGACGTAGGTATGTATTGTGTTCTGTTATTGTCTGCATGTTCTTATTAATGTTTTATTGAATAAATCAAATAAAAATATAGGATACAAATATAATTAATTTAAAAAAACAGTTTCAAAAACACGTCTTATAATGAAAACATTCTAGAACATTACCACACTTGTCACATGAAAATCTTATCTCAGTGCTAAAGAAAGGGTTCACGAATTTTCATTTAAAAAATATGGAATTTTATTTAATGAAACGTGTTTTGTTATGTTACAACATAATGCTTACATGATTCGTATGACATCAGATAGGGGAAGGTTAATGCAGGAGAACATTTTCATTTTTTTACTAAGGGGTGTTTTCTGGTAGTAGTTGTGTAGTTTTTAATTTACTGCCACTTTATTGTAGAGTGGGATAAGTGAAAACAGAATGGAGCATTTTGTTCACCGCTATAAAAGGTTGTAAAGGAATAAATCTAAAGTAAATGGCACTTAAATTTTCGCAATTCCCATAAAATGTCAAGTGATTGAGAGACACGAGGAGAGTTATGTGAGATTTTTATTTTTATAAAGTTCATATTATTTTTATTATTTTATATATAATGGTCTTCACTAAAAAACATTAAATTAGGTATAATTGATCCAATAAAGTTGCGTACTATATTAAAGGAGATCCAATAATAATTACATATTTCTACGAGAATTTACGAGGTGTTATGGTAAATTTATTTCTTTAGATTCGATCCTGTTTTTTATATTGCGATAAAATTAGATGCCTACTGCCTACTATTCTTGCATAGGAGATACGTACATAGTATTTCTCCAGACAGAAAAGCACTGCGCTTGTTCAGATGCATTAGTCGATGGATAATGGATATATTCCGTATAGTAATCTAGAACAGAGATGCTTTTAACGAAGTATCGGTATAGAAATGCAATAATATCACTCATTCCACTAGTATTTTATTAGGTTACCTATTCTAATTGTAACGAATTAAAACAATCCGATCTCCGTTTTCCATGTAAGTACCTACTATTACCTATAACATCTTTTCATTCTCAAAAAAAGTTTAAATCATTAAGACGTGACTAACTTGATAGCCTGTTTCAAATTGAAATCGTACTCAATTAAATTCTGACGTTCCAAATACTATCACCGAGATACTCATGTCTGGGGCTCAATAAACCTCAGGGCCCATAAAGACGTAGCTTATAATTAAAATAAACTCCCTCTACATACTAAGATCCGAAGGTGTGATTCCGAACGAAAAAAATTGAATTAAGAGTGACACTTGGTGTTAAAAGATGTAAAGTCCATACTATAATATCCGATAAAGACAAGAAGAAATGCTTCGTACCTTTGGATGGTGTGGTTTATTTTGTCGGGTCTTAAAATTACTCCATATACTATTTCCATATTGTGCTTAACTCTCAAGAAAAGCGGACGTGAAATCACCCCCATGGGAGCGGGATAGAGATATCAGTTTTCATCGAGCCTAAGAGGGACGGAGATAGAGTTGAATTAAAACAAACTGTACCCAGCACGGCACTTAAGGGTATTGCTTAATTCACTCACTTCATTTCGTGCTCGGCTCTTGCTGCTGGTAAATTCAGTCAGCTAATGTAGAGAAGAGTATGGGGCTGGGAGGTGGTGGGGTGGGAGCTGTAATGCTACTGTGAGGAGATGAGCTACCTGCCTCGGTCCACACTCCACACCATACACACATATTCACTCTCTAGTACTTACACTATATTCACACTAAACAAGCTACATGTATCATGCTATCCTATATGTACCTAAAACTTGAGATAAATTACCTAAAGCTAGTACTATAGATACGCTACTATAAGTTAGGGCGAACTAGAATCATATATAATTCCCTTATGAAAGATCGTATTGTTTCACTGACACTGATCGTTGGCTTAGAGCTTAGACTTACTGAATACTACATATGTAAGAATCAAACTTCTCTCCTGCACATTCCATAGTAAGAATATTGTGGCGTAAACTGGAAGAAGTCACGATCAAACCAATTTCGCCAACCTGTATGTAATCATTTTCCCTTTATAAATTTATTTAAATTCTAAACAGAGCATACCCGTAAAATTCAGAATACCAAAAGAAAATTTGTCTACCAACGGTTGAAGTATAAACAAAGCGCATTTGTAGGTACAACTCTACCTAAATTATTAGGTAAAGTTTATTATTATAATATAGGTACTGGATAGGAAGGGAAGGGTTTGTTGTTATTAAAATAAAAGTAATTAAAGTGAGATAGGAGTTGGTCGTATATAAGTACCGGATCATAATATAAAGAGATATCATCGGAGGAGTCACTAAATAATATTGCCTGGCTGTTGTATTAGAGAGGGATAGGGATGCATAGGTGAAACAAATATTACATCGAAATATGTACACAAATAATAAGTAAATAAATTCGTTTCAATTTTCATGATCATGCTGGATAATCAAATAATCATTGTAACTAATGCGTCAATAACTCGTGTTTTTTTTATTACTTAAAGGGAAAAAATGGTGGAATATTCAGAAAAAAATGTAGAAGTTTTTTTATCAATAATTTTTTATGTTTATGGAGTCGTTGAATACGAATTTTAACTTGATCTAGTAAATGTGATGCGTTCTAAGATAACTGAGAAAAACTCAAAAGAAATTCTTTTTGTACAGATTCTCGTTTATAGCTCTAAAAGTAATTTATTTCTCTTAAAATGTTGCACCTACAAAATATTTAAAAAAGATTTTTTATGGATAGGAAAATCTGTTTGCAAAATATATTTTTTTATGTCACTCAGTTTTTTTTTCTCATAAATTGTTTTTCCAGAGGTCTATTCGGCCTCAACGTGAAGTAAATGATATAGACCATTTGATGAGCTCTTCTACAAACATAAGAAAATGTCTCGATGTCAAATCAATATAATGGCGATGTAGCATTCTAGTTGCTTCTACGTAATTTGTAGCTGCGTCCCAGAGACAAAAGCTTGAATATCTATTGCCACAGTGAATATAATACGAAACATTTCAACACACAGGGCTTTATTAATTTTCATGGCGAGAATAATAATGTAATATTATCACAGATTAAACACTCGCTATTGAAACATTCAATCGCCGAATAACATTTTATAGATGCGTGTTCAAAGTGTCTGGGACTCGTAGAAAAATATACGAGCGAACAAAAGGTGACAAACCTATTTGAATCAATGTTATGTTTGTTGTTTCCATCAAGTGTATCGTATTATGTATTAAATAAGTTTGTCTTCTACAGTTTTTTTCCTCACGTGTTTTTGACTGACCCTGTGTGTCCAGTGACATGAGTAATTAATGGATGTTGTTGCAATACTGCACTCTGTACACAAACTGTTTCGGTGTCTACTGCCTCGGAACAGACCTCGGTCTAGTGAGGCAGTGAAATTTTTTCCCGAATAGTTGAGGCAACTTTGTGCCACATTGATGATTTGTTTATGTGCATATGTATTTTTGTGCTGATTGTTTCTTTGTTATGTGTATATATTCTGGAAAAAATAAATTACTTCATTCATTCACTTCATGTCTGGTCCTGAAAATGATTCCAGCACGAGAGTCGAAAGCTAGAAAGCATACGGAAAGCATAAATCACTTGAGAATGAGAACCACAATATTACAAACCTGAAGCCCTACGCAATCATTTAAATTATTGGAAAATTGTGAGGATAATAAAAACTGATAAATGTGAAGGTTTTCACGATACTAATATTGAAATCGAAGAAATCTAAAATACGTACATACAAATAGTTTGTTATCGTCAATTCAAAGCAGCTTCTATCGATTTGTTGTTCTGTGATCTCGTATAGTCCTCCCACCGTGGGTCTGAATTAATTATTAATTTTATAATCATTGTTGTATACAGAGGCGAGAATCAAATTATTTATAGCGGTGGGTACTCCCAATGGATGTAGATATTCAATGATTTTGTTTATTTGTCAATCAGTGCAGTTCAACGATCGGAAGAACAATGATTCGAGATTTATTTGGAATAATTGAAAAAAATAAATACCTTAAAAATATTTTGCAAGTCTTTAGTTGTGTGTGTGTGTTGTAGACATTAGAAACTTATGTCACAATACACCTATAATTTATTCTTATAAATTGAATATTTATGTATACTTAGGTACCAACTATAAAAGTTAAATTAAGGGATTTGGTTTTTAGTTCGGAATACTTTTTGCAAGGATGAGACGAGAAAATAGTCTGCATAAATTCTCTTGTGATGTTATTATCCGAAGGTGGTATTCCACTATTTTGAGTTTTATTATAAAATTAGCAGATACATATTTATTCTACTATTTATTTATGGGAATTAGATTTCTTCTGATTAAATAGTTAAATTTAACATTTACATTACATTCTGTGATAAAGAGATCGAGTTTAAGATATAAATAAGAAAACAATACTTATGTAGGTACGTGGAAAGTTTGTAATAAATTCAAGTAGAACAATACCTTCCGAAATCATAAGTTAATAAATTAAGTAGCTTAGTGAAACCCCAAGTTCCATTACGAAACTTTATGAAATGATCATTTTAAATTGTGAAAGGCGCTAAGTTCGTGTCTAGAGCAATAAATCTTGGTGTAACAATGCTTAATTGAGTTGGGGCTCCTAACTCGCTAGCCGGGAGCGACTCGGGAACAAGTCGAATCATTTTGCAGCCAAAACTATTCATATTAGTTATTCTAATTATATTATGTAACATATGTAATATGTTATTACTCGGATGTAGTCGTTGATAGTAATGAAAATCAAATGGGTATTAAAATCACACGGCTCGTTTTTCTGAAAATCGATCAAAGTTATTTTAAAAAATAGGTACTTATCTAAATTAGGTAGGAAGGAAGGATAGGTAGGGAGACATTAGCAACAATTTGGATCTAAGTAAGTATGGTAAATGCCATCTATTAAAAAATATTTATTTTCTCGCGTTCGTTGCGTTGTTGAGAGCACACGAAGTCTTCTAAAAAATATAGCACGCACGTACGCTAGGCATTTTTTTCAGTGTTTTTACTTCTGCGTTTGGATGGTTCTCCATTGGATGATTTCACTTTTGAATGGGAATTATTCTGTAAAAGTGAACCGTGTATCACTGGCTCAAGATATATAAAATGCCTATTCATCAGATAAGCAAATTATTAATTCTTTTTGCATAAGCAGAACGTGGCGAAAATATCAATCAGCTTCATAAATAATATTAATGCAATTATTATTTACGCTACATTAGATAATATGCCCGTAAGTAGTAATTAAAATATAATGAAATGAGTTGTGTACAACACACAAACACAGTAATAATATCTTCTATGGGTAGTTAGAATTATTATATTATAAATGTAATTAATTTAGATGTTACATTAGCATACTCATTATATATTAAGTAGGTAGTCTTTTGCAGGGGTGTACCATATTAAAATGAAATTATCAACATTTCGAATGTGAATTTCAGATGATTCTATAGAATTGCATGATTAATCAGTCGCATAAAAGCGCTAGCATCTAGAAAAAAACATGGAACGATAATATATGATAATTCAATGACCTATACAGAATGAAAAGCGCTGTTATAGAATTTAAAGAAATAAATCGAGGTGGTCGGTAGCCTGGTTGGTAACGCGCTCGACTGTTAATCCAGTGGGCGCGGGTTCAATCCCCGACTTACTCCACTTCACAACACAAGCTTTTAAGCTTTCTGTGAAGTGTATAAAGATGCTTTTGGGTTTATTTCGATAATCCCAGATTCATTTAAAAATGGATGGAAGTAATTTTTAAAAAGTTTACGTACCGAGCAAGATGACCATACATACCTAGTAGTGCATATAAAACCTTACTCTTTGACGTTCCTCGTGGGAACAGATGGAGATCACGAGGTTTCGCCAGTTAGAAAAGTTTTTTTTCAATACGTCTAATTATGACTTGATTGTAATAACTCAAATCCTGTTAGAAGTGAGTCACAAATTGACATGTCAAGAACTAGAATGTGTCTTATTTGGGGCATGAATTCATTACCATATTGATTGAAGAAAATTGTTATTAGGTATAAATTGTCTATATTGTTAAATTAATTAACATAATTTTGGAATTATCACACAACTGTCAGACAATGAAGTTAATAGTAGGTATAATAAACATGCGATAACATGCCTATAGGTTGTAATTATTTTCTAAAAGTGCTTGGTTTTGACGTCTGGTAATAATTACCGGCGTAATATAGTTTTAATAAGAATATTATACAATAGGTTGCTAATTGGACATTAGGTATAAACCAGAATGCTATCAGGACACGTAAGTGAAATTGCATTTATTTGCATGAGATTCGGAAATGTAATATTTGAAAGTCATCTTTGAAGATTTCGACTATAAAAACTTGACCAACCTGACTGCTTCTGATTTTTGGGTGAATCATGTGCCGTTTTTTTTTTGGCGTTTCGACAAGCTTGCTGTTGTTATTTTCTTCAGAAGAAGTCCCCAAAAATCAAGTGATATTTCAAAATTTGAACTTTCCTTCTATAAAGCCTGTACCTGTTTGGTTAAAAGATTCAGAATTTTATTAATTTGTTGATATGACACATATGAAAAAAAAACTATTTAAAAGCCTTAAGTTGCCATTGTTGGCCTTTACTGAATTTATAACTAAGAAAATTAACCGGAAATAGTTAACACATTGTTTAAAAATGCCAAAATCGCCTCCGGGTAAATAACGCTAGTGTATATTAATAATTAACATAGCTGTCTGATACAAGAACATTATTTGCGTCTCAATTATAGTTATTGAAAATTGTTTTACGATGTTATAACAACAATGAGTAATTTATGCAAATTCTATTAACCAGGCGAAAAGTGATGCTAATCTATCCAATGAATATTGTATCTCAATAATGTTACTAAGGAATTCTTTATGCAAATATTCTATATGAATCTAGAACATTCTATAAAGAGATGGATGACCTAATTTTTATTATCTAATTTTGATTTATTACATTATAATTATAGGTAATTTTTTCACTCTTTAACACCATAAAAATATAAGAAACGAGGACAGGTTTAAATACTATGCTTTTCAATCAATGTGTAGTGTAACATGGTTGTCTACTTTTCAAACATATCTTTTGATTTTGATTTGAATACTAGAGTGTAAAGCATGATAATGAATAACCTTGCAATACGACATTGGGTTGACACAACTGTGATCTGACCAATACATGTTTGTAATTCAATAAAATATATAGAAAATAGTGTAGCAGTGTTCGTAAAATGCTGCCTAAAATTATCCAGACAGAAAAATGTATAACAATTGTTTTTGTTAAACGTATGTATCTTCACTTCATTAAGTCACATTACGCTAAAAATGATACCTATCACTTCACTGTGCACACTGTACATCGTACAACGGCAGTAGTAAAGCAATAATAATGTACTATAGTAGGAAACCAAAGAGTAAATTGTTAGAGATATGAGAACGTTCTTGCATTGGCCATTTGTCAAACATTTTGGCAGATTTATTGTAGCGATAAGACTGTATATTCTGCTTTATGATAACATTACATCCTCACAAACAAACAGATTTGTCATACGAGGCTGTACACTCCACGACATAATTCACATAATACCATTGTTAATAATATCGTTCTGTTTGTGTAGTGTGTATGTTATTTGAAAATGTTAGGTATAACATAATATATATGCATTTGCTATAAACTGCCTCTTTTAATAGTGGTGTTGACTGATGATATGGTTTTAAAATTACACTTTAACTCAATGTATTTGTGGCTGATTACTTGCATTTATAGGAAGATTTTGTAGAAGGCAGCAAAAAATATTACTTAAAGAGTTTTTTGAGACAGAAAGGATGTACTTGAAGTAGTAACTCCGCAAATCTCGGCGATCACGACATATATACGAGTTCTATACCCTGTACCTAATAAAAATACGGTCTTAAAATTAATAAACTTAGCAAGTAATAAAACTTTATGTGATGCAATTGTTCTTCCAAATAACTTTAGAGAAATTTAATTATGAAACTCATTGCATACCTTATCCGTTCGTCGAATGAATCAGGGCGATCAGAATAATTAGTAACTTAAGTTGATTGTTCAGAGAATTATTACATTCTCAGCTCGCGTGTTTTTGGCAAAGCATTACACGAACATATTATATCAAAGTTTGGATACCCTTAACAAATTGAAGGTGAATTGTACGGAAATGGACACTGGTTTTTCTTTCTAACCATGTTTCAAATTACGTACAAGTGTGCCTTTTTCTTACGGTCGGCGAAAAAAGAATTTTCTCAAAACATTTTCTGCATGATGTTATTCCATCCATATTTTTGATTATATGGATCATAACGAATTCAATTTCCCCTTCGTACTATAATATGATATAATAATATGAAGTATACAGTGGCGTAACTAGCATTAGTGCCGCCCGGGGCGGACTCTCAAAATGCCGCCCCACCCGACCCCTAAAGTACCTACACAAGTACATACCTGCCCATTGGTGTCTGCAGTTTTGAAGCTAGGCGAGAGCAACTAAAATTTTGATATAGACGAGGCATAATAAAGCACGTAAATAGCGCCGCAGGCGAAATTTTTTCATAAGACTAAATGTAAATGAAGGTCATGTTGTAGTTTTATTTACTATCTTTAAATAAAAATATTAAAAAAGTAAGTACATATCACAAAAAAGATATTAAATAACATCAAATAAGGAGCGCCGCAGGCGAAATTCTTTGGACAAATGATGAACGATGGGTGAAATGATGAACCTGGTTATCTTTCTGTAGTAGGTAACACATATGGATACATGTATTGTATAGGGGAAGCGACCATGCAAGAAGTATCTACCTAACGAAATTTTAGTCATAAGATATCGAAAATCTATCTTATTTGAGTACCCATAAGTATTAATTAGCGCCGCAGGCAAATTTTTTTATGAAAATTATTGTAATTTAATAGATTTTCATAATAATTTTAGAGAATCAGAGATTTTTTTAATTTGTGTATTTTATCAAGATGTTTTTTTATATGTTGTGCCATTTTGCCGCCCCCTGAAATGCGCCGCCCGGGGCGGACCGCCCCCCCCGCCCCACCCTAGTTACGCCACTGGAAGTATATTGTGTTAGGTAGCTATACCAAGTACTGCTGATAAGGAACGATATGATGTTCGGCTTGTCTCCTGCGCTACTTTGTATATTCCGCAGAATAACGTTTAATATTATAAAAGTTATGTATGAAAGCAGCACACAACATTTAAAAATAGGACACGAAACCCCACGACCGCCAAGACAGATACGTTTAATGACAAGTTTAATTAGAGTTACTATGCCGAAGACAAAAGATGCAGATCATAAGACGAGGAAATAATATCAACACAACAAAATGCTTTATACGTGAAACAATCTATACAGAAACTTGTGTAGGTAATGTAGGTATGTAGATGTGTGATCAAAAACAGGATCAATTAATCTCGCACATTAAATTATGAATGTAAATAATTGAAATGAATAACTTATACAACGTTCATTTGAATGAAGTAATTCTAATCTAGCTACATATAATAATACACGGATTCAGACAAGTTATTCAAGTTATAATTTATAGCCGGGTAAGTAAGTATGTAGATACGTTACGTTGAATAAGTATTAAGTGTGTACGAGTATAATAGAGATAGAGGAAGAATTTAATAAGCTTCGTGTTAAAATGATTCATCGTCTGTTGGTTACGCACTCCTGCGTGGAGGAGTAGAAATTGATTATTTTATTTATTCATAGGATGTCGTACATCGATATGAGATATGAAAATGAAATAGTTCATGGAATCCACCCCGTACTCACCCCTATTCTGATTACACTAAAGATAAAATTGTTTTCTCGTAAAAACTTGTACTTATACCCAAAATATATTACATATTATATTATTTATAAAGAAAACTCAAGTCAATTGAAAAAAAGGTACGTCATTTATCTTAATGAAACTATTGTTTTATAGCTATTTTATATGACGATCCAATATATTCTTCTGAGTACTTTGGTCTGATGAAATTTTTATGCTTATTGAAAGGATGTCGGGGTAACATTGGATATTTTTATTTTAAGATAATCCATGATTACTTCTGCTAGGTATTTCCATCTGGAATAATTCTACGAATGTTCTAATTTCAGAGATTATATCAAATAGAGAAGGGTTCGAAATTTAATATTTTGTATTTTCAAATACCAGGAATAAGAGTTCAAATAGATATCGCGTGTATCTGATAGGAGCGTCTGTCGATTACATCTGCAAAATTATTTTACGCCTTTGAAATAATCAAATAATATAATGTCTCTTCAGTCTTTACTAATGTTGAATATTGCCGAAATAACGTCTAAATGGAGACATTAAAGTTTTCCTTGTTGACATATTTCTTTGTTGACTAAATGATTGTAAACTATTAAAACATAACTTTTAACGACCGACAAAAGTCGTTCGTGAAATTGCTTCAAATAGAATATTATTGTTAAAGTGGTTTATGTACAAGAAAAAGGTATTTTCTTTACAAAATTATTAATTTTCCCAATCTCAAATTTAATTTCGTATAAAAACAATTTTCCATAATCCTCATTCCATTTCATGTCGAGTCCCCATTAAGACGTTTAGTAATGCATGGCTTGATATTATTTAAAGAAAGAAAATTCATTTTCTAAATAAGAATTCAATTTCCATAAACTTAAATTAAATACCCACAATATTGCAGGTAGCTTTATTATAATAAGCTTTTGGTAGAAATACAAAAAGAGCTTGAATAGGTTACTCAATCTGAAACTTTTATTTGAGTAGCACCTCTCTCTATCAAGGAAAAAAAACGATATTTGAGTGCTGTATTTAATTGTTTTTAAGGTGGAAACTTGATTTTGGACTTAATTCATGAAAATTTACACAGAATTGAATTTGAGGATATGTTTTTTTTCTATAAAATCAAGCTTATATACAGAATTAAATAAAACATATACCTAATACAAAAAAAAAATAAACCACGTGGGCCGCGGCGCGGGCGACCTGAGATGAGCATAAATTTGGATACTACATCAGAGTCCCAATACCAACATCAACAAAATACCAAAAAAAGAACCCTGCCCGACCTTTTGCATAGCATAAGGCTTATTTTTACTGGACTACGATAACTTTTCTCAAATCTATTATCATTAGAATTATCACGATTTTGTTATTTAAAATTGATAGCTGATAACAAACGTGGAATTTAAAAAATAAAGATCCAAATAGTTTAGAACCACGAGTAAATCAATTTGCTTTTTTTAAAGAAAAGGATAAAATGGTTATTGTTTTAAATCATGCATCAAAAACAGGTTCAATTATTACCTACGTTATGAAGACATTAAGGTAGTGGATCGATTTTATTTTCGTTATAAGTATAAACATGTAATATAGTTAAGTTATTATTAACATCACGTATAGGTATTCAATTAAGTAATTTCAAATAAAAACATATACATAAAAAAAGTAAATGCGTATGCCCAGGGCTGTTATTTAGTGTTTTGGGATAATTTCTGAATACCTACTTAATAGTATGTAGATACATCTACACAGATACTACAGTGTCCTACTGGAGGGTGGATCATTAACTAATTAAATTAATATATTTTATTTTAACATATTATTATACTCATTCAATAATGCCTTAATATTCAAGTAATATCGGGAAAGTTTGTCCGAAAAAAAAGGTGTGTATGTAAGTTTGGAGGAATAATTGGTCACAAGCTCACACATATTTAATATTTAGATGTTGCAAAACGATCAAACCAGTTGAAGAAGAAATAAATAAATCATAGAATGAGTAATGACAGCTGAAATCGTATCTTTAGGTAAGAACGTGTGAAGTGCGTGGAAAATGTGAATGGAAATGTCAGCTGGGTTAGTTGGAAGAGATCACTGTATACCGATAAGCTCGTCCTAGTGAGCATTACTTTATTATTGCTAATGTATATTTTCTTGTTTCTTTTTTATATTGTAGATATGTATTGTTCACTTAGATATAAATAAATAAATTAGGATTTTGTAACGTAAATTATTAGATTTATGCCCGATCCCACTAACTTTTACCTAGGAAGGAGAGCCTTAAGAAATTTCCATACAAAAACAGAGATAATATTCTATTTATTGAATAAAGAACATTATTTCGAGCTAAACCACAGGCAAATTCCTTATGAAATGCAACATGCAACTCACCTAGCCTGGGCGTAGATATTTGGGCACCTAACGTAGGTGAGTTACATGTTGCATTTCATAAGGAATTTGGCTGTGGTTTAGCTGGAAGTAATGTTCTTTCTTCAATAAATAGAATATTATCTCTGTTTTTGTATGGAAATTTCCTAGGTAAAAGTTGGTGGGATTGGGCATTAGAGTTATGTGGGTAAAACAATTCGAAATAATGTGTAGAGAGTTATGCATCAAACATGTTATTTTGTAGTGTAGTTACAAAATAAAAAAAGCTTATTTCATGATGTCTTTCAAATTGATTAACCCACAAAGTGGTCACTCGCATACATATCCATTATGTAGCTATAGGTTAATTTTCTGTTATAACTCAATCAATATAGTATCCGTATAAAATACATGAATTATCCCGTCAATAATGATACACGCGGCGCTGCGACCAGACTCCCTTCTATATTCTACAGCTACAGTATTATACAGGATGTTTAGAAACAATCATTTATGTCATTTAGTAGTCACTTTATTATTAAATCTCAAACATTTTATAGTTAAATATTGATTAAAAACAAGTGCGAACCAGTTGTCGGAGATAAACGATCAAAGCTTGAAGATCTACTAGAAATACCGAGAAACCTTGATGAGATTTCGTCTCGTGATATTAAAAAATAAGTGCCGTTTGACTTTATAGCGATGTTCTTCAGAATTTTTCAGTACATGTTGAAAACTGATACAAAGGCGTATGAAAATATACGGTTATATCTACGAAATTTCACCGTCATATCACCATACCTCAATTGAGCAAACTTCATCATAAGTAATATACTCGTATAGTAAAAGAAGAAGCAAAGAAACGCTTCTGGATTCATATAGCGTAAAAGTATATATCTTTGATAAAAAAAATGCATATTCTGTATACGTATTTATTCATTATATTCTATCCACAATCATATGAAGCTCTACATAAAATAACAAGAACCAACGCACCAACAATTTATTAAGAAATAAATCCTACTTCTACGCGTACCATCTATTTAATTTAACCAAGAGTGTGCCTATATTTTGTAAGAGACGAACGCCCAGTCATAATAGTATGTATCGTACTTAACCATCTACATCTAAACGTTATTATTTCCAGTACCTAGTAAATATTATCCTTTGGTCGTTAGGCCGATGTCTTTATCAGAATAAATGTGTCTTTATAAAATGTTATATTAAAGTTTATTGGCATCTCTCTTGCCTTATAATAATATCGCGGTTAAATCTTTCCACTGCGTTCCGTTGCTAAATGGTTTGATTATAGGTTACACATTATAGTTACATCTGTAGCACTTATGTAACTCTGTATCTACGCTTGGTTTATGAATCACGGCTGTATCTACATACCGATGTGTAATAAAATAAATATGCGTATCTGGAAGATCCAAAGTTACTGATATTATTCACATAATAGCGACTCTGAAATGGTCATGAAACGTGACCAGAAGCGCAGAAGGAAAGTGGACAAAGAACCTGTTAACAACTAAGATGGATTGACGACCTGGTCCGACATGTTGGTCGTATGACCTGGATGCAGTCTGCACAAGACAGGGCGTAATGGAAGCAAATGAAGGGGACTTTTGTTGTGGACGGACATGGGTTGACGGTGAAGAAGTTTCTAGCCGGCAAATCTGAATACTTTCAGAGAAATCGTGTGCTTCTGTTTTTAACACAAACTTCTGAAAAGTTTTTGGTATTGTGTGATTAACAAGTAGGTCTAATCTTTTAAACATCATGGCAACTCACCTTATAAAGAAAGATGTAATAGGCGGTCTTTTAAATCTTAATAATATGATTAAGAAGTTTCTCAAAATGAGAAAAAATCTCAGAATGCTCCTCTTGCAGCCGGGTAAATTACTCTAGCATGGAGTAATACACAAGTTGGATAATTCATACTAAGAGTGACTCCATTAGGGGCTAGTTCTTCTTTACATTTATATTGGCTCACGTTCAAATGGAACTTGAGAGGGTAAAAGCGTTAAGATGGAATTTATCTCTCCTATGTGTAATTTCAGTAATTTTTGTAAGATAAGTTTGTAGCTTGCATTATTGGATATAAAATTATGATTATCACAATAAATAACTTGAAACTAGATGCTTAATGTTAATAAAGCTCCATTCTCGATGTTCTAAATTTGCTGCTGGTTGGGATAAAAATTCTAAAGGTGCAGGCATGGGAGGCCAATATACAGAAACGAAAGAAGCGTACGACAAATTGTGTGGAAAATACGAGTCTTATAACCATATTTCCAATGCATTTTAGATTAAAATTTTACCTTTCTTTTAACAAAAGTGATAAACAAACCACACATTGTATTAAAAATCTATAGGTACGCGCTTCGCCTATTTTCACACAGCATTTAATAATCCCTTTACTACGTATGGTATAATATTATAGTACATTATTATCTATAAGTTATATTGTACTCACCATAATAATAAATTCTCACACAAATATAGCGATAAATTTTAGGCGTTATATATTCTTATCATTATCTATTATATTTTTATTACGGCCGGATTCAATAGCTCAGTCTCGATAGCCACGCCTCCCTTTTTAGATTATTAATCGGAATAGAAATTAATAATGATTATTCAAAATGGTTTAATCAATCTGTGTTCCGCATAAATTTTATATGGACCGTAAGATATATAACTAATAATATTGGTCATTAATTCCCGAACGTGTCTTCGAATCTATAACCCGAGGCTGACACTTTAAATGAAAAATTATGTGATGTTTATGCTACACTCACAACAACCCAAATGTACAAGTATAGATATTTACCCACATTATTAAGTTCTAAATAGCAAATGACGCTGTTTGCGGGGTAGACAGGGAGAACAGATTGCCAGACCCAGATCCTTACACGTGTAATTATTGTACGTTTATTCTTATGGTAAATTACATTTTTATTTTGCCATAGTATTTTATATTCTGCTTAATAATATTTTGATCTACAATATTTACCAATTCAATTTATAATTAAAAATGTGTAAATTTAAGTATAATGGAGCCCGACATCTATCGATGACTGCTCAAAATATTTTGTGTGCTTGTACAATGTCAATGAGTACCAAAGATTGTGAACAAGGATATTGTATTATATTGCGCAATATCATGTCAAAAATGTGGTACTAGCCGAAAAATTTTAAACCATAGTTGATAGCGCTACGATCGCGAGGTATTTTAAATTCCGTGTATATTCTTACAATTTGCAAAAGTTGCCACGGCCCTACGTTACATTGTTACCAGATTTCCATACCAGAAATATATAAGCTGATGATAATATATTGCACACTATAGCTACGTGCCAGTCTCAATTCATCATCTGTTATTTTTTGTGGAAAAATGTTACTCATTTTAAAAACCTACCTCCCAATCTCAAAATCAAATGATTTCGGGGAACCGACGGAAGGATTGATGTATAGATCATAATAATACTCAACGAATAAAGTAAACAAAAAACAAATCAAAGTTGACCTCGTCTCTCCAACATATACCTAATATTTTTTAACTACGAGTATAAGCTATTGTTTTATTTTTACAACTATAGCATATTATCAAACAATAACAAAAACAATAATCATTATCAGATCAATGCCAATCAGAGTGTAAAGGGCTCTGATTGACATTTCGTCATACATAAAAAACAATTATTCAACATATCGTCAAGTTGCACAAATTATGTAACTCCATCATAACAATATTTTAGGTAATATACTCTATCACTAATTGATTTAAAATCAAGAGTAAGTATCTAACTAAAGGCTGGATTCAACAGGCAAAGGAGGCAAATAGTAGGATTAGGTTAAATTAAATTCATATTATGTAGAAACAAAATATTGATAAAAAATAAAAATACATTGTGAAATAATGAGTATTCACGTGAAAAGTATTTTCAGTAGCGGATTTTCAGATTGTTATTTAATATTACAAGTTCGACAATAAGACAGTGGAAGCTTTTGGAATATGAAATCAATAAATATTTTCATTTGAACGCAGATTAGAAATATTGTGTTGAGCTGTGTGATCTCCCTGTGTTCCCTTGAGAAACATTAAATAGCAAATTGAGTACAGTAAATCTAAATGAAATGCATGCATATGGCTTAATCTCTTCATCATCGGAGGATGAAGATTACATGATTGTAGTAACTACATTGAAAATGAATAGTTTTTGATGATTCTGAATGCATTTTGAAGAATATTATCTTACGGAATAATTGCTTTCTCGGAATACTCGTGAAGTTCTCTCATCGCAGAATACATGAACTCGCCATATTATTATATTCGAGAAAGCAGTTCACAATAATTAGTTAAGTAGCCTTATTTGCTAAATTATAATTCAGTTAAATGTTAATATATATTTAAAACTGGTAATATATAAGCCATTATGTACAAGCTGCCATATATAATTATATATAAATACCCTCAAGTATAAGTAATAATATGGCTACATATAGGCGCGGGGAACTCGATGCTCATCGGAGAGTGTGAAGTTGATCGATTAGGAAAGAATTCATAAAATCGATCAATTTATTACAGAGGTGCTGCACTATGAGTGCGATGACGAGCTTGGCTGAAAGACAGAATTGTCACATTTCACATACAAAATTAGAGTAAATACATTTGGCTTTTGCTTCCTAATCCAAATTTTAAAAAATACAACATTTTTAAAGAACAATTTGATTGCAGGTTCACCTGGTTTTTATACTAGCAAATATATGACAAGGTACTCGTATATTATTAAAGAGCAAAGCCTAGCTTACTTGCGTCATTGTATTTATTCTTTCCGTACAATGATGAAAATTAGTAGGTACCTACGCATGTTATGAGAGGTCGACGTTTCAATCTTGTAATATGATAATTAATGATCATTATTTTATTATTAAGTCAAGCTAAAGAGAAGTCACATAAAGAATTTTAATGAATAACTAAGTAATTAATTTTCAATTTTATTGCCAAAATATACAGTTTTTTTAAGAGAACGAAGTAATATTTCAGTGGCAAATATCTCTTGTCGATGTAAACATGTTTGTATTTTTTCTTGTAATATATTTCTGCAGAGCTACTTAATGTAATTATCCGATGACTCAATGTAATGGCACTAAGCTTGGGTCACAGAGTTTATCCACTCATTACAAATTTTCTTTTAAATACATGAACGATTCACGGAAAAATATTACAGCACTATTGTCAAACTAGTCATCTTAAAATGTAATATATATATATATATATATAGCCTTTAACTCGAATACGAGTATCATTGTGGCATACCCTGAGCAACACGAGCAGCGTCTCTGTCGTGGGCACGTTGGTGGCTGTACAGGCCAATGCGGGACTTAATTAGCCTATTGCACGTTTCGCAGATGAAACTCTCTTGGGGTCTATTATACTGTCTGTAGGATAATACACAAATTGGGAATAGAAGTCATCAAGGCAAGGTCCATCTTACGCAAGTTAATCATGAATTAGTAATCAATTATTACCACTGTCACATATCTGTGTTTCTGAGAAGAACTTTGCAGAGTGATGTAAGTAGATATCACAGTAGAAATATTTTAAATGTCAAAAGCATTGAATATATTTTTTTTACATCCGAGAATCTAAACAGAATAATCTTCACTAGGACTGCATGTATTTACGTTAAAAAGTAGGCAAGTATTTAAACTGGATGTTAACAGTTTAACAACCTCTGTATATTTACCTCGTTCACTGATAATTAAGTTAATAATAAGTTTCTTTTCAATTCGCCATGTTGTAAAAAAAATCGTGTGAATTTATTATCATATTTTAATAACCTAATCGATTCACCATTTTCAATATGACGAGACTCAATTACAGTTGCGTTACTTATAGACACCTACCTTCATTATATTATAGATATAGGTACCTAGTAATATAATATTTAAAATATTACCTATAGCTATACATAGCTTTATAGTAGACGGTAAATTTTGCAAGGAAGATTCGACATCTTAATTTGATAAAGACATTTTATTACCAATATACGTATTACGTATGCACACTTTTAACAACTCAATTACCTTCTATCGAATTTCGACCAAAAATATATACCGACAGTGTGTGTTGTACAATGAACAAAGGGACTTGAGAAAATGATACATCTTATTATCGCTTTTTCAATCGAGTGTTGCAGACATTATAAAATATGGAACCTTGCGGTTCAAACTTAGGTATTCTTGACGTTTAATTTTACTTTAAAGGTAGGCAGACTTACAAATGTTTTTGTATATAAATATGCAAACGGATTTAATGCTAAATAATAGAGTAGGTACGAATGAATAAACGCATAATATCTAAGTAGAAAACATTTTATACAACGATTTCCAAAGAGCACCTTCCATCCTTGATTTGGGCGTGAAGGATGAATTTATCATTCTTTAAATAGGATAGTAGCCGTATCACCTTGGTAATGTTGCATATATACTTTGTAGCCTATGATCAGCAATCAGTTTTGTTCCGACTAAGTATTTAGAGTAATGATAAGGTAGAATCTAGAGAAAAAATACTTTAATCAAGAAACAACATATATGTAATAGTGGTTGCATAGAACCTTAAATTCAGGCGTAGGCCCGCTGGGTATAAAAGCTGTCATTTGAATATTCTAAGTGCTACTTACTATGGGATATTTTAGTATTGCAATATTTTCGTGTGTGTTCAAACAGCAATCGAAAAAACCGTGTTAATCGCGTCGTAATATAAATTATTATCAACTTATAGTATGGGCGAAATTGCTTGCTTGTTTAAATATTGTTTTCATACAAGACATACTTCCACTCAGTAATAAGGTAGCAATTATATTAAGACGCATCTTATATGACTTTTAACATAATAATGGAGGTAGGTACTTAATAATATGTCAATATGTTATACGCCGTGAGAGTAATCTCACCACACATTTGCGCAATGTGATTACGCTACACACACAACCTTCATGTTTAGGTAAATACGTCTTAAAATTTGGTAATGTAAGCGTAATATTATGTACGTGTACAAAATCGTAGGCTAGATCGCGACTAGACAATATATGGAAAATAGAAACGATATAGTGGGCTTTATTTGTCCTTTCAATTAACAAAGAAGTATTTTTTTCTTCAGGACCCTGTTGAAAAACGCAGGCTGTTATGCGCATGTTTAACAGGACTTCAAAAGCTAGTTTATTATGAAAGGTTAGAAAGATCGCGACCTACTGCAATATGGAAGCTTCCATAATACGAGTAAGTACTGTAATATATGTGGAACTAGTGAAAAATTGTTATTCAACCTTAAGGGTATAACGCGCAGCATAATAAATATTCAAAACACTCATAATATGTGATAATTTATAGCCTTTCTTGTATAATATAATTCACCTTAGTATGGGTAGATAGTATAGACACCTACCTAATATAATATTCATATGAAACACTCATGCAATAATAATTAGCAAGCGAATATGTCAGGAGCATATTCAGAACAATTTTAATACATTTCCATAAAGCATTCAAAAGGACAGTTCT
This sequence comes from Ceraclea dissimilis, assembly GCA_963576895.1. Lineage (NCBI taxonomy): Eukaryota > Metazoa > Arthropoda > Insecta > Trichoptera > Leptoceridae > Ceraclea > Ceraclea dissimilis. Next base: position 14,751,858 of record OY756361.1, on the reverse strand, counting down.
ACAGTCATGATCATCGTTTTAGGCTCTGCAACGCGGGGTGGGAATTTGAGTTCGTAAGGAATTGTTGCCATCCTGCCCAGCTGTTAGCCATGCTCCTCCAGTCGACAACTCCTCTCCTACGTCTCTCCTCTGGCCCAAAATTGGGCACATAGTAGTGAGAGTGCTTCCATTCGTTTCACGTGTCCTGAAGATTTTAATGCATTGTAACATCTGCATCATTGTAGAATTGGTAAGGCTTATGCTTTATCTCGTCCTCCAGGCACCATTGTTTCAAGTTGGACCGTATACGGATTCGACGCAGGATCTTTCTCTAAAAGACGCTAATTCGAGTCTTCAGTAATCAAAGAAAAATTACTTCACGTCTTATTGTAAGCAATACCTTGTTTCAAGCGCTTCATATTATGTTAGTCAAAAGGGGCAAATTAGACCTGTGCACGGCACTGTAGTGTTCATACATCATGCGTGCACATATCAATTAATGCGTTTTAAATACAATGTAATATTAAACAATACAGTAATTGCATTATTCTTACAAACACCTACACATACCTGATGTCACCTAAACGGGTAATTCAGAGACCGACTCAACTTTTAAATTAAGTTATTTGTAACTAGATAATATTAATAGTAGTTATTAGTAGTTGCAAATAATTTATGTTCTGTTTATTTTGTACCCATTGTGACATATTTTTTTTAAGAAATGCCCATTGCTTAGCATTGCTGTCTCCAAATCTTGCAATTGAATTTAAATTCATTTCCAGGCAAGCTGGAGCTTTGAAACTTTCACCAATTCTGTAAACTGAATGATATTACAATTCTGTACGACATCACCGATTTCCAGATACGAAAAATGTAAAGCTTTTTAAGGGATCTACGGATTGTGTAGGGTAGGGTCATGTGTGGTGTGGTATGAACGGGTGTTAGAAAATAAATTCAGATCGAAAGTCAGAGTTAGTCCAGCACAAGGTTACACAGGGTTAATTTTTTTAAATTTTCAAACAATTTAAATAATAACTTAACATAATTTCTTTGTGCAAACCTGAATTAATATTTCAAATAGGTAATGAATGTGTGAGTGAACATAATGTCATGCCAAATGACAATTATTATTTTACTACGTAGATAGTAAATTTAATTAGAGTATCTATACCTAATATTATACACTTAGTTCTGTATTCATTATACTTATTGTATTACAATAATTGACTTGTAAATGCAACCATATACAACTTGTATAATTGCACACTTTTATTTATTTTTATTGTCTTTATTTATTTTAACATCAACAATTTTGTTTTTTTATGTCGGTATGTTCATTAAATACATATTTACGATTATTTTTATTTATTGTAAGAATTTGATACGCATTACGAAAAGTTCGCTTATTCACTTGAAAGGCGTGAGCTTTTAATTGCGTTAAAATTAAAACATTTCTAGTGTCAAATTCACAGGAGGATGAGAATCCTCGAACATTAGTCGCGCGTAGTAAAATCATATGGATCTTAAACCAAATGAGTACCTACGAGTCTGTCATTTTTATCTACACAAGTTTTACTGTGAAACGTGCAGGAAAATATTAGATCTATAAGTTAATTTATAAAAATATATAAAGATGCTTGGGCTAAGGTGTTAAAAGGCCGGAACACTCTTCTTTAAATTATTAACTTAAAAATTTATTACATGATTAACATATAAATTGATAAGCACTTAAATATGACCATCAGTTACCCTATTCCTGATGGTCTTCATGAACTAAATGATACACATTAACTTCGAGAATATCATAACGATTAAGTCATTACTTACAATGTTGCAAATACTTCATACAAAATGATGACTATCCTATAACAAAACTAGGTGTATCTAATCATACTGGTTGTAGCTACTAACTAGCTCCCACTCTGCTCACACATAGGTACGTCTAGCATGCGTATATTAATCGATATAATCATTGATTGGAACGTGTCAGTAGAATGAAGAAGTTAAAAAACATGCTGAAATCAAAAAGCTCGCCGATTGTACATAAATATATAGTACCTACCTTATTTAGTTGGTAACTAAAAGTAATTATTTTTTTATCAATTATTCTTTTATTGCTTTGATATTCTCTCGATCAAAATGACTTCGAAATCTTAGCTACGAATTGTGATATTCCAACACATTTGCAATTGTATGTAAGAAGTTTTATTATTGTTAATTTTAATTTATATTTACGTGCCAAAGTCCTGATCGATTTCTAATTTTATACGCTTCTCTTTGAATCATTCGTTGGGAAATAGACAAAGATTAATGAAATAAAATTAAAAAACGGCAAACCATTCCAACAAAAATTCACCACTGCGACAAGCATGATTGATCAAAAGTAAATTATTCATGTTTTACGATAAGTTTTTTTCTATAATGTTATTATGACAATAATCATTGATTTTTTTAAGACAAGACGGAATCAAACTATTTACAAAAATATATTTAAAACGTGTTACAGATTTTTTTCAATTATTTTATTAATAAATCTCAGACCTAATACAGAATCGATATGTCTAAGCAAATATAAGAGTATATTACAATTTAGGGTGTAAAAATGGTCCAAGTGCGTTAAGTCGTCAGAATGCACTCAATAAAATACCAACTCGATATTATACGTACCCATAAAATTATGAGGCAAAAATCGCTCCACGAATTTTCTAATATGCGCTAAGCCCCTGTATGAAAGCGAGTTAATTGAAAACACCAAAGACCAAATAACATCTCAATAAGTTCAGTGGGTATTGATAATGTTCAATATACATATACCCATTCCGAATGTCCCTTTTGTAGTGGGGTAAGGTGGGTAGTGCTTAGGTGTGAATGTAGTCAACTAAACTGCGAACTCCGATCGAACACAGAAAACCAGTGAGTTTCCACAATGTGAATTGACGATACCTACTAAATTACTACATACTATATGTAAGATAATATGCAGGTATTGTACTGCACATGTGTACTGTACATGAGTGGGTTATCGAGTATGTTGTTACTTTGATAGAGATATTATCTCCTTATATTATTATTAATAAAATATTCATTTCTGTTGCATTTTGAACGTAATATACCTGAACCCCCAGACGATTAAGCTACCACACCATGTAATTACGCGACGGGAACCAATTTGGTACAATTTTTTCATAATATTTCATTACCACGATTGTTTCGTATGCAAGGCGCTTTATTAAAATGTTGTAACTCGTTAATTCGCAATCATTTTTAACGTCATGTTAATTAATGCAATCAAGGAACAATTATTTAATATTTACTTGGTAATAAAAAAGGAAAGTGATGTGATTAAAATAATATAAATGTAGAAACAGAGGAAGGCCTTTAATTTCATATTATAACTTCTCAGCGATATATCTAAGGCGTGCAAATTCCTCGATTTGCAACCGATGCTTTGTCTATCCACATTATTATTTCTGAAACATTCTAAAATAATTTCTAGGGGATCCTAAAAAATCTGTAGGTATATATATAATCCTAAGAATATTTTAATACTTACGTTTCCATTTGCAGATAAATAGCATCTATGATTTTTTTGAATCCAAAATTTTTCTCGAAATTCGTCCCCATCGAGAGTATATGTTATAAACTACATATTTAAAAATGTTCGCATCTTTAGTCTCTAACATTATTTTGCATGGACGAAAATAAAAGTTAAAAAAATAATAGAGGAACTTTTGTTTCATTGTCCAATGTGCAGTCGTGTCGCGTCGTTTGAGGAAATTGTTTTTAGTAAGTATGACGAGTATGCACGAGTATAATGCTATACCCTCCTATGTGTTGTGTGTAGTTGTGTGTAGTTATGGTATGTGTGTTGTGTTATACATACCTTGGTGTGGTCGGTTTGGTTTACTGGCAATGTTATTATTGTATAAACACCGCTTACGTTTGATTTATGTCATAATTTCGGTGGGAGGAGGGATTATATTGCACATTTAAAACTATATTGATTTGAATGGTACGACGTTATATGGCCGTAAAACGAAATTATACGTTGAAATGAACATAAAGCACTTTTTATACCGATTTTACACCGTAAAAATATTCGAGTATAAATATAACGGATTTAATTATAATACAAATTGTTAAAAATCGCTCTTGTGAGTAGATTTATATAGAGATAATCAGTCACAGAAAATTACAAGAAAATATAAGTAATAATATGAGTGCCTATACCTGCTTACATGTTTCACACATCCGACTGAACTGTGTTTTGAGAATATCTGGCGATTATGAGTTGTTAAACTTTGCGATTATTCGGTCATATCTCGTGTATAGGTAAAGTCTGTTGTTTCAAATGTCCAAGTTTAAGAAGGGAAATACTGGCATGTTTTTGGCACAAGAAGTTTAGAGTATCAGGAATGTTATGTGATGTGTGGTTCTCTCTGCATATACTGGAAGGAACTCGACATCATTGAAAACGCTAAATAATATGTATCGTTAAATCTCTTTTTGTTTCCTTCAAGAATCCCAAGGCGGGATAATTCTATAATAACAATCACGTTTTCCAGTATCTACATATCCTTGGAATAATAATTAGCCGTAAGTAAGTGGTTACCTATACGCATCATAATTATTTAAATACAAGTATCTTAACTGGTTCTTTTGCCTATCCGCCGATACATTCTTCTCCTTGGAGAAATTCAGCACAAGCAGAATACACCTACATGAAACTACAAGTAGGTATAGTGTATTGAAGTACAACATCCGAAATTCATTTTAAATTATGACATAATGAGTAACTCGCGAAGTATAAATTATCAAAGTATGTAAATCTACCATCGATTTATAATGTATGCGTATATTTAAGTACGTGTACATATGTGCAGATTCTTTCATAAATCCGACAAAATAATTACATAGGAATACACTATGTTATTAAATAATTAAATAAAATGGGTGCTAAGTAAACATTATTTATCGCTACATACTAGACGTGATATTAGAGTCACGTGGGGTAACCGTACGCAGAGTGTAAGTGTACGCAGTGAAGTTTGTGTGAAAGCAGTGACTGTTGTTGGAGTGTTTTCACATGAAAATTGTCGCGCTTCGCGGTTGCTCGAAGTTGGACGTGTGTTCTGTGTTCTGCGCATTGAAAGCAAAAATTGACAGGAAAAATATTTTTTTCTCGTGTTTTCTTATTTTTTATTCAAATAATTCATTCATGTAGTCTCCCATAGTCTCTTATCGAAGAGCCTAGTATTATATGCTAATATTTCTCGGCATAATGTTGTTATTGTTGGGCAATTGCGCAGTATTGCATGCTGACAACTGTTTGCTGTTATTTTAAAATTTCTTGTATTGAGACGTCATGGGGTAAGTGTACGGGGGCAAGTGTACGCAGCGTACACTTGAGGAGAAACAAAGCAAAATTGACAAAATCGTCAAAAAACCTAAAATGAAAGCCTTGAAGAGTGGATTTAAGAACGGTAAAGCGGTAAAGACCAGTACAGAGATAACTGCAATCGACACTCCAGAAAATTTTCGCCTACAAAAAAGAAGCCATAACTTTTTCTGTCCATTATGCAAGGAAAAATATATAGATCCACCTATACAGGATTGGATATAAAGATCCACCTATACAGGAGTGTCAGTCATGGTGGCATGAAAAATGTAGAGCCTATGATTAGGGTCGGTTTATTTGCGATTTGTGCATTTCAGGGTAAGTTTACGCAACGCGTACACTTACCCGTCAAGGTGCGTACACTTGCCCCTCGAGTGGGGTAAGTGTACGTATTTGACATGTTGGAGAACTTCTGCATTATCTTTTTTTATATGTAAAGAGGTTAGTTTTATTATTTGTTTTGTGACTTATAAATGCTTATTCTATAATAATAAATTATAGCTGAATATTAATATCATCTAGTTTTGTTCTAATTGCATCGTAATTCAAAACTGCGTACAGTTACCCCACGTGACTCTATCAATAGTTTTATGAGGTATAATTGCTGAAAAATTTATTGCATTATGAAAATAATATGTCGCGGATATGATGTTTTAAAACTCAATTTACATAAGATTTCTCTGATCGAAGATCTTGTAAAGGATCCGTCTGTAAATTATTGGCACTATTACTTTTAGACCGGTGAGGAAACATTAAAAAAGGGGGTATAGCGTAGATAATTGTCGGAAAGCTGGGAACTATTTTAATCTCTTCATTAACAAGCAAAGAAGGTTTCCTGAAGTTTGCACCAATTTTACGCTTGTGCTAAGTACAGGGTGTCCCAAAAACAAAAAAAAAGTTGAACTTTTTTCAGTTTTTCATAATTAACTCCTAAAATAAGCATTCTAGACAAATTGTGTTTTCCTGTGAATTAAAGTAAATGAAATTCTTCGTCTACTGAGCATAAATACTACTCTCTACTTTGAAAAATAACTGAGAAACAGCGATTTACAATTGTGATGTTTTTCTCAACAAATGACAAATTTCTTAATTTTCTTGAATCGTTGTTGAATATCTTCTAATCTAAGCTACTTACAGCAAATTTTAGTACATATGATTCAATGGCCGGTTAATTTTCTATAAAATGGCATTAAAATTTTACCTCTATATTAAATGGTTTAGGATGTAGAGGTATTTAAAGACAGACGAGTGAAATAGAGAAATTTTTTAAATGATAGATTTCGGTATGTGGAAGATAAGATAGACTTAATTTTGCGGCTCTTTCTTAATAACGTAACTTTGATCATCCATAACTTTCTTACTATAACTTTTAAAGTTATTTTATTACGCTTGTGTTATAGAAAATATATTTACCTTAAATTTAAATCTCTTGAACGTTTTCACTATATCACGGTTCAGGAGTTATTCAACAAAAATAGCCGAGGCAATTTAATTTTTTTAGTAATGCTTTTTTTCAAACACTGTAACTCAGTTATTATTTAAGTAACAGAGTTAATTTTGGAATCAAGTTATAGTGAATTAGTTTTAGATAAATTATGAGAAAATATTTTTTCGTTAACATCAACCGTTCAGGAATTATATTAATAAAACTGACGAAGGTAAAAAAAATTGTCTTCTCGATATAAGTTGTTACGCAGTGGCGTATCAATAGTGAAATTTCGGTTTTTAACTAAAAAAAATGTACGTTATTAAGAAAGAGCCGCAAAATTAAGTCTATCTTATCTTCCACATACCGAAATCTATCATTTAAAAAATTTCTCTACTTCACTCGTCTGTCTTTAAATACCTCTACATCCTAAACCATTTAATATAGAGGTAAAATTTTAATGCCATTTTATAGAAAATTAACCGGCCATTGAATCATATGTACTAAAATTTGCTGTAAGTAGCTTAGATTAGAAGATATTCAACAACGATTCAAGAAAATTAAGAAATTTGTCATTTGTTGAGAAAAACATCACAATTGTAAATCGCTGTTTCTCAGTTATTTTTCAAAGTAGAGAGTAGTATTTATGCTCAGTAGACGAAGAATTTCATTTACTTTAATTCACAGTAAAACACAATTTGTCTAGAATGCTTATTTTAGGAGTTAATTATGAAAAACTGAAAAAAGTTCAATTTTTATTTTGTTTTTGGGACACCCTGTACTTAGCACAAGCGGAAAATTGGTGCAAACTTCAAGAAACCTTCTTTGCTTGTTAATGAAGAGATTAAAACAGTTTCCAGCTTTCCGACAATTATCTACGCTACAAAGCTAAATTTCCTGGGCTATTTATTTTTCTACATATTTCAGGGTAAGCTAAAAGCTTGTGTCGTGCAAAGCAGAATACATCATCAGCTCCGAAGTACGAATCCAACACTTTTATCTGCGTGGTGTAAAAAAACTTGTAGCTTATTGAGAATATTAAATTATTTAAAGAGTAGTAAAATTTCTTCCCCTCTGGTCCGTTGTTTGATTCTTTCTATTGAAGCGGACAAACTGTTATCTGAATCTGTTAGACGTTTACCCTTTGGAAACATCTGGGGATCTCCATGAATAAATACATACATTACGCTACTAAAGGGATGAAAAATTGCAAAATGTTTAACATTTTAGCTACGCAGGAAAATATGAAAAAAAAAATCACTTGCATGATCTGGCAACAAAGAAAGGAGTGTGAAATAACTTAACCCTTCACAAATAACGTGTCACTTCAACTGTCTGAATTACTCAGGACGCCTTTGGGCTCTTTCTATGTCATTTCTAAGTACGGCTCACTCATGTTTCTTGTTTTAATACAGAGAGGTCAATTGGCCATTTAATGGCTAAACAGAACAAGCTCAAATAAAAATGTAACAACATGTTAATATGTTGTTTCTTCTTTATTAAGATTTGATTAATTTGATTGTGAAGGGAGTGATATTCGTAGATTCAAAATTAACAACAATAATTTAAATATGAAATCAGCGAGGTGTTAGATAATTTACCGCAAATCCCCGTCGACCTGATTGTAGATATTACTGTGTGTATATAAAAGTTCATCATGGTATGATAGAGGCCGATGGCTCGGGGTGGTGCGTGCTGCCTACCTATCTATTCTGTAAAGAAGGGTGGTTATATAAATAATGCCTCCCACGGGACAGATAATTCACAACGTACAAGGTGGAGGGCTACTTGGATCCTACTTGCTTTAAGATCTACAGATGTTTTGACGTCTGCTGAATAATCTATTTCGTTTCAACCACAACTATTGTTTTTGCAAATGTTTTACTCGATTATTAGTTTATTTGGGTAAGTATACTGTGCAGGGACTTTCCACGTACTTAGATGACGGCCTGGAGTTTGCGAGAAGGAAAACTAATGACATTTGATATAATGTCATAATGACAAAACAATTTTGTATTTTGATTGTCTTTTCTATTATATTTTTTGTTTATACTCAAAACTATTATTCTTTGAGGTAAAATGAAAGACCACATATTTAGTTTAAAATCCACAATTTTTAAACTAAATATATAGTTTTACATTTTACCTTCAAAATGGACTTCCACCATGTATCTACGGTCAAAAACCTCGGGAATTTATTATTCTTTGGTGTTTGTATCGAGTATAATGGGCATCATGATTATTTCATTGAAAATTCTGAATCGGGAATTTATGAAGATTATTGTGGTGTTACAGCCTAAGTCACTACCTTGCTAACTTCTCGAAGCCTTGCTATGTTATAATTATAATATAAAACGATCCCATTTAAAATCTTCCAAAAACTGCGTATTTAATAATATAATTAATTTGCACTTTCATATCCTACCTAAATACAATTAACCCCGTCAATAAATTTCAAGTTAACTTCTAATTGGTGAGTAGAACAAAAGCTTTGAGAGACGATCCTACAAAGAGATTCTCTGTTTAATAAAGATTTCAATATTAATTTGGTTAGAAAAGTTAATTACGAAAGTCATTAGTCGATGACCGCCTTCTAATTATCAACTCAAAGTAGATAACAACATCAACAGAATTAAAGGTAGTCTTATACCTGGTACAATAAATTAATTAAATTGTTCTTTAGGAAACAACATTACATCATAAACTATTAGAAAATAGGGAAAATAAAAAGGCCTTTGTAGGGACAGCTTTAATAGGATGTACTGTTTAAAAATTCATTAATCCAATAATAATCTAATTTCCATATTTCATCACTTTAATTCAAATAATATAGATTAAATTTTACAACACATTATTCGTCGAAATAATTATTAGTGTAGGGAAATTAGGAGTAAAATGAAGACATTACGTATAGCAGCCCTCGCCATTGAAAAGGTAATAAATAAAGTAAAACCCCTTCGTGCTTGCCGAGCCGTGACGGAAATGCCCGAAGCCAATTTGACGCCATGTTAACCGCCGAGGGCTCAAAACAAAAAACCTATAAATACACCGCTATCGCTGCCGGGAAGTTAATTTCGGGTCGTATAGAAGTCCGCATATGAAATTAAAAAATCACCATATTTATTACGCGGGTCATATTCCCTATCGATTATTGTAGGTAGGCCTGGTAGGCAGCAGGCAATAGACTCTAATGTCGGCACAACGTAGGCATATTGGATAAATATGAATATTGTAGGTAACTGTAGACAATAACTGGAAGAAATCGCAGTTCTGCGATAAGTTCGCCCTAGTGAACACTGATTTATAATCTGTACTATGTCCATTTTTTCTTTTATATGTATATACTTTGTTCACTTAAAGAATAAATAAATATATATTTTTTTAATGATTTTGTAAGATTAAATCAATACATATGCAGTGACTTTCGAGTCATGTTTAAATCTACCAATGTTAACGAATTCAGATTTCATCAAATAGAAACAGAATGAAGCTTTTTTCGAAAACTTGAAAAAATCATTCATTATTATACGAACGTGATACATACAGTCATAAACATTTTAGAGTTGTAAAACTACTAAAAAAACTTTCTATGATGAGGTATAGGTAAGTACTTTTTGGGGCAATTAATCACGTGATTATCAAACAGGTGAGAATAAACGATTGAAAAAAAGGAAAGCATTCTAATTTTAAATTTGATTGTTTGTCTATGGCACGTGTGTCCTCACCCAATCCTAATTCAAATATAAATAATGTTAATTAAGCAATCGGATAGGGTCATCCCCGACAATGGGTTGAGTTTAGACGGAGGGGGTTGTTAGTATGTAAGTATAAACTAGGTAGAATAGAGTTGTATACAACATACTATACAAAGTATAACATGGAATAATGAAGTGAATAAACTAACTATGACTTGCTAAATTAAAGGAATCATTTTAGATACAACGAAAATTTGGGAGTAATATTGATTTAAAAAATGGTAATTAAAAATTGTATATTATCTAAATACTATTACATAAAAACCAGTGAGTACATGTTTATGGGAAAGTAAAAAAGACCACGTGCCTTTGGGCCACGACCACTCAGCCCGGATATTCATTCTAAATTAATTATTATACGAGTGTACATAGGCCTCCCTTTCCGACTTCAACATTTCCGGATCCTTCGCTAGTCTGTGCCAATGCTGTTCTGCTATACCTTCTTGATGTCATCAGAGCATCTCGCATGTGATTTGCCTGGATTCCTGTGGCAGTTTCTCAGTCGCCATTCCAGTCATCATGTTTTGGTAATTCTTTGGTTTTCACTGGTTTGTGTGTTGTTAGTGGCCAAACTGTGTTTATTGTTTATTGTTTATTGTTGTTTATCGTCCTTAGACCCTATGTCGGGCACTTGGACTCGTCAGTTTTACATAATTATATATATATAACAATTAAGGCAATAATAACAACAATAATGCACAATATCAATGCTAAAGAGTGTAAAGCGCTCTGTTAGCATTTCGTACACTTGCTATACAGTTGTTACATCTTGATCAATTAAATAAATAATAAACTGACAGACGCCAACCGTGAAAACCTCAATCAGTACATTATATTATATTACGGCAAAACCTAAAGAGTATCTTCTTAAATTTAAAAATGAAGGAGCTGCAGAAATATAAGAGTACGGGTAAGTAATTTAAATAAAAATTTCAACCATTTTCAATAAGAAAGATCTGCCCTAGAATCTAGTTTAAATTATGCTGTAGTGGTAATATAAAATGATTAGAGAAGGATGAGTTCATAACAATAAGCATATCATTTAGTTACTAAGATCATATCATTTAGTTACTACTCTAGTTTATAAGATTGGTTGTAGGCAGAGCTGGGCAGAAAAGCGTTAATCCGTTAATCGTTAATTAACGAAGTTAGCATTTTGGTTAAAGATTTAACGCTTTTCTCACCTCCAAAAATTGTTAACGGATTATTTAACTTCCGTTACATTTTATTTCCGTTAATTAAGTCCGTTAATATTTGATTGTTTGCATAGACATCATCCACTGGCGGCCCTGGCATTAGATAATCCAATGGTTGTATGGGGTTATGTGTGATATCGTATGTGGGTTGGGAGTCGGAAAAGAAATTTCACTTTTTTGGGAATCATCGCAATAGTGTAAATGTGATAGTAGTTGTACTTATGTAGTTCCATTTCATGCCATTTAACCGCGATTTTTTACATTAACGCTTTAACGGATTAACGTTAACTTCTGTTACATTTTTCAAAATGTAACGCTTTAACGATTAACGAAGTTAATTTTTTAATTAACGGATTATCGATTAACGAAGTTATTTTTTTGATTAACGGTGCCCACCTCTGGTTGTAGGTATAGGTAACATTTCACACTTCCTATTGTATAATAATATTATGTAAGTTGGTAGTAGGAATACCGCGTATATGTTTTATTCGTCTGTAAACCAGATGATGATGATGAAGCCGTTATCGAAACGTTGATTGGTTTTGACAGGATTGGAAATCGATATTATTTTATCAACACTATTATCTTGTACGTGATAAATATATTTGAATATTTTATTTCATCTACACGAATATACCTCCAAACCAATTAATTTATCAGATTTTTTATATCTAAGTATGATCAAACAATATATTATTTGTTCTTGTATTGCCGCTGTTTTTCATCACATCGGACTGTAGAACATTTATTTCACTCTGTACAATCCTGTTACTAATATTGAAAAAGTTGTGATGGTAGTATAGAATAAAAATAAATAAATTTTTATTAGCATAAAAATGATCAGTGGTTACAAAACAAAACAATAGTAGTATTAGAATAAGTCTGTCTTTTAGAAATGACGAGGATTCGTACCAACAATTCCTACAAAATGGGTTAACAGATGATAGGTGTAGAGGTGTGCATGTCCTCATGAAATGTGGTTGCTGATGCCTTGAATTCATCTATTCAGGTTCACGTGTTATCTGCATTAACCTGCTTCGATTTTCATATCAAAAATTCATTAAAGAATTGTTTAAGACTGACTTCTACAGGGACGATATGTCTTCTAAGATGTTATTTTCTGAATGAAATATAGGTCCTTGTTTATTTAAATTTTAGGTAACGCCTTCCACCCTTGTTTATCTTCTGTATAGATAGGGGGCTCTATTCCTAACTACATATTTTAATAACACTATTAATATTATGAAAAGTATCTTGATTTTACTACTTGAAATACCAGGGGTAGATTTAGTACAAAGACACATTTTTCTAAATAATAACTTTCTTCAACTAGACTTATAAAAGTATAGTAGAGGTACAGAAAACAGTTTTATGTGAAACCATCTCTCTCAATATAATTTCACAAATATTTTTTCAGGCAGGATGAAGACAAAATAGGACAAGTACCTACTCAAAGCCTCTCTGTAAAAGTCTTTAATCAACAATCCTGCAATCTTGGTCATGGTTTTGGGCGTCACTACTACTTGTCAATTCAAACTGCCGTTTTGTAAGTGAACTTCATTGATTTGTGTTATAAAAATAAATATTCCTATAATGTCAACATCCAATTACAATATCAAATTAAGTGCAGAAGCAAGAAGGCGTGTGATCAAGTGTTAAATACTAGTAGAAAAAAGTTGGGTGCGAAAATTGTGCGCTGTGGGAGAGTTAAAAAAAATCTCCACCCCCAAGAAATAAAAATGAGTTATAAAAAAAACACCGTATCATCTTGGCTCCCTAGTACCGTGTTTTTAATTTCGTATAAATTTCACGCGCATATTAATGACATTATAATATTTTGTTGTTTAAATAGTGTTATACAACAATAATTATGATTTAAAAATGAGTTGAAAATTTTAAGTTATCCGTAAACGAATAAATACCTACATTGTGTTACTTTCTCGCCAATATATGAATAATATGAATAACGGTAAGTAATGTAATTAAAAGTCATGTTAAAAATATGAAATCTCCAATGTTAAATTAATCTCTTAAAATACAAGCAAAATCTGTTGCTATACAAGTACAAAGTACAACATACTTTAAGGGCATGGCACCAGGAATGACGTCACAGTCATTTCCCACGGCATTAAAGTTCAAAATCGCGTGACAATCGCATGATAAAATGGTAAAAATAGCGTTATTTTCAATTTTTTGGGGTTAATTTTGCGTCTATCAAAAAACTTTTACGGTTATTCCCTAGATTTTAATGCATATTAGAAAAAAAAATACTCCGCGACTTTCGGGAAACGAGTTTCCGTCTTTCGGAAAAAAGGTCAGAGGTGTTTTTTTTTTTTGAGTAATCTATACAAGATATAAAAAATCTTTAACGGTTATTCCCTAGATAAAGGTTCAATGCATCTACCCTATTTTGTTCCAAAGCAAATTGCGTAACGGTTGTCGAGATAAAAGGTCTCCCGTTTTTAGAAATTTTTGAAATGTCGGTATGCGTATACGCATACCGACATCGACCTTTATCTAGGGAATAACCGTTAAAGATTTTTTATATCTTGTATAGATTACTCAAAAAAAAAAACACCTCTGACCTTTTTTCCGAAAGACGGAAACTCGCTCCCTACCTGCAGATTTTCTTCATATCAATCTACCTGCCGAATGATAAAGCTTTGATGTACTCAGTTACTTTAGAGAAATAATTAATTCATTCAAACTTAATTAATATTAACGTCATATTTTGTATATACTCTTAAATTATTTATAAGTTATAATTACAGGAAATATTCAATGCACAGTATGAGTGCCAATCTACATAATATACCTATGTACCTATTTGAGAGAACCAAAATAATTCTTCAGGTCTATGCTCTTGCAGTATTCTGATACTATACTGATTCTCTGATAATAAACTGATTCTCGGATGAAAAAACGCCCGTCTCGTAGTTGGGTATGATATTATAATTGCAGGATGCAATGCTTATAAAAATGAATTATAATATTAGTTTATAAGGACTTAATGTAAAATGTCATGGCCTAGATTTTTTATGTCAATGTGACAAGTTAACTAATAATGTAGGTATGAAAAAAGGGAGTTCATGGGATCTGGCAATAACCCTTTTTATAGTAAAAAAAAGAACAAACAATTAGACGTTAGTCACGGTACACATAGAAAAAATGGTCCGTTGCTAAAAAGCTTTCCAATGTGTAGGTAATTAGTATTAGTAGTTAGATGTGTTTGAAAAAAAAAGGATTATTTTTTATACATCAAATTGTGAACTCGCGTGTCCGAATGGGGGTTGCAAATTATGAACATGAGATTGTTTTTAAATATATTTCTCACGGGCATGAAATATTTTTGACTCTTTGTTTATCTAATAATTATGTTTAACACAACACTACTATATTTACCAGTATTTTGCCCTTTAATGTTCTTAAATATAGGAGGAAATATGTGCAAGTCAAAAGTCTGTCACTCAGAGTGTTCTATAAATGCATTAACTTATCTCAACAGATACGGTAAAGGATATCTATCAGGGTATGACGCTGAAGCCTTGTTCACACTAGGCTATAGTAGTTTAGGCGAGTAGGTAGTGAATTAGTAACAATGACAGATATAACTACCCTAAGATTCGATAATGGTGTATTTCTTGCATTGTTACTAATTCACTACCTACTCGACTAAACTACTAGCCCAGTGTGTAGAGGCCCTATATGTTATCATTTTAGTAGATAATATTCACCAATTCCAGTTCACTTTTGTGACTTCAATTATACTTTACTGTTCATTCTTACTGTATATCTCTTGCGATTACTATTTGTTATCCAACTGCGAGATGTAGACAACCCAATGTTTCATGAAATGAACTACTATTGCTGTGAGTAATAATTGCAAAAAAAAAACTAAATTAGTCTTCAGTTAATTAATACTTCTTAAAAACGATAATAATTATTATTACGGGACATTCATTATTCGGTGGAAAATATATAAAAATCTGGCAAGGTAGTATAAATATCTTCAGGTCTACAATTGTCCAGAATTTTTATGGGACGATAAGTACGAAATAATTTTATGAACATAAATTGTGATGGTAGTTTTATTTAAGCTGTATTATTTGGGGAACATTTCCAAGGGAATATATCACATGGTTGTGTATGTTAATCAACTAACATATTATATAAAACATGGAAATTTTCATTACGCACACAAATTTTCCTTTTAACTCTTTCCCCGCTGTACGCGGCGCGGCGATTACATTAAAGAACAATAATTTTAAAAAGCCCCGTTGAAATTTTATGAAGTCAATTCAATCTCAACTAAGTAAAACAAACAGTGGTGGCTTCTGTACCTGAATCATTGCGGGTAAATAAATATACGACTCTGACTCCCTTTTAATAAGAGCCCCTCGTCTAATAAGAGACCCCGCCAGTAATAAACTTTGTCCCGGTGGGGAATGAGGCTTGAAATGGCCTTGTTTTGGGGTTGATTTTGATTATGGTTGTGCGCTTTAACAGATGCACACCCCTTGAGGATTGTAAAGGGATGCTCTTTTACTTGAGATATTTTATCCATCTACTTTTTAATCAAACTGCTTCTGCTTTTATGTTATCTGATTATAACTGCGTATTTAAATAAAGGAAGTTAAACATTTTTGATGTTATTTATAATTACTGCGAAAAATACTTTTTTCAAAGGAAATTTGAATTATTTATTCGTTGCAAAGTTTATGATAGTTCACACAATGTGTGGTAACCAGCGACAGATTCATGTTACATGTACGTCGTGAGAATGTGTTGGGTCATACAACTGCCTTGAGGTGAGATTTATTTATTTATTTATTTATTCAATTCAAAATTATTTTTTTATTAAGATGATAAAATTACATGAAACACAGACTCAAATTATTTTCTGCCTACTCCTCAATAAGGCATCGGAGAGAAAGCATCGCCAACATCAAAATTCTATACATCGCATTTTGTCTACGATTCCACAATGCAACTGACCTTATTATTATAAGTAGCGAAGAACGATGGACGGGGTAAGAGATAAAGTAGGTATGTTTATTTCTCCAACCGAAGAACCAACTGACTCTAAATATTTATTCATACCGAAAATGTTTCGTAGACGTCTTGTTATATGCGTAGGTAGGTACCCTGTTGACCGTAGGTATCCACTTAATATTTTCACGTAACATGTGGCGGGTATAGTGAAATTATCATTATTAATATCCTTTTTAAGATGCTTATTATTCAAGGCGAGTATAAATTATTTCCAATTCATTATGATACACATTGTGCAATATAATGTAAAGTATGTAATTTCTCCAACCTACCTACCCCTAGTGAAATGTGTAAGTGGGTAGGTACTACTAGAGACACCTACCTAATTATTATTGTAATCAAAATGTATGTCAACCCTCATGTAGGGTGTAACTCTATTAACAGAGCAAACGAATGCATCAGAATCTACGGGAGTACAGGGTATCTAAACCTAGTTATCATATTCAACATATACTCCAGCATTATCTTGCAAAAGGCGGGGAAATAAAATTCCTTAATTTTTTGGTAAGTTTGGGGTAGGAATTTTCTATACCTACTTCATTACTATATTCATGAGTAAGTCACTTATCTGAGAACGTAATGATGCTACAAAGTTTTGACACAAACGATGGATTTTCTGTCATTTTTTTTTTTGCATAATTTTAATGCTTCTCAAGTCGTCTAACAGAATAGTCGCGTATATAGTGAAATTTGTAGTGAGTGTCTTCATCAATCCTTAACTTCTTCTCGGAAGTTCATTTAAAATCGATTGACAGCATTATTTAGGGTAAACACATTTCCATTCCTAAATGTTTCAATAGCAGCTCTTAAATATCATCCAGACTCAAGAATACGATTTTTATATGGAAGGTTCAAGGTTCTCCAGAATAGCTCCTTTTGAAAAGAAAAAAAAAAGCTTTCGAATTGTGGGTACTTATTGTTATTTTTTTTTACATAATTAGGCAGCCCACCCGAAAACTAATTCTTTTAAAGCTTTTTAGAGGTGACCCTAAAATAAATAGTTTTGTGTTTCCTATAATCACAATGTACAAGAAAAGCATTACGCAAGCAGTCTATGTATTTTTAATTAACAAACGCAATTATTTTAAAATAAAAATCAATTAGGTATAAATTATTTGGATTGAAATAATGGGCAATTTATAACACTTTGTGATGGTATAAAATAATATTAAAAACAATCTTCGAGTAAATATAAATAATATTAAATATTAGGTATAGTATTATCATTGCGGCAAAATGAAATAATTATTATCATCTATTTATTTCAATATAATATTAATTTGATTTCATGTGTAACAAATACCGAATATTAATTAGATATAGACGTATGTCTATGTACTGGGTACGTTCTTCATGAATGATTTTATGACAATTTTATCTGCTTTTATTAGTGTTCGACTACCTATTTGGTATCTATAAATAAGTAATACATTATTCCTACATTTAAATCAGAAAAAATATTCTTTAGCAACAAAATAATAATAAATCAATAAAAAAATAATTTTGATTAATTATTTATTAGATGCAAAATCAATTAAATATTCTATTGTTTATTTTTTATCGAACATTTATCATTGCAGATAAACCATGACGAATAGGTGTATTCATCATTTCTTTGACTGTTCAGTGCCCATTTTATACATATACTAACAGAATAATATTAGGAAATATTACAATCCAGCCACTAAAAATACACATCTTGTGATTGTACAGTAAAAGAGCGTTTTGCAAAACGGACTTCTCAAAATGAAACGAATACATTTATCATTTTTAATATGCTTTTATTTAGCTTCACTCGGCCTTGTCTCCAAATCTTGCAATCCAAATTGAACCCATTTCCAGACTAGCTAGAGCTCTATAAGACATTCACTTATTGTGTAAACTAGATGACATTACGATTCCATACTACTTTGGATCAGCCTTCTCCAGAGACTAAAAAGCGAGGCAATTCAAGGCTTGTGTAGTGTGTGATATCGTATGAGAAAGGTTGAAAAAGGAATTCAGAAAGAATATCAGATTCCTACTTGGTGTGTCATGAAAGTGCTTCGCGAGTAAAATTCAGATTGTGTAAAATTATTTATCTTACAAAAATTGTAAAAGTTTAATACTTTTTTTGCAACAGTCTTGATTTCTGTATTCTGTATGCCTTAAAATTTTTATCTCCGGATATGCTTACTTAAATACACTCACTAAAATGTTACGTTGTTAATAGCTTAGCTACCTATCTTCTGCAATAAATCTGTTTGTATGAATATACTCGTATAGGCAAGATGATCTAGTCCAGTTAACTAATAACTATGTGGTTTGAAATAAAATGTCGGCATCGATAAAAGTGTTTGGCAGTTCCGCCTTTAATTATCATTCATCTCTCGCCCGATTGGCTCGTGATCTATTGATCATAATATTAAACTATTTTGCCGCTCAATATCGATCAATATTTAACACGTAGTTTATTTTTTTTTCCTACACTGAAATTATCCGGACTTTTCGAAGAGAACCCAAATATAACATCATTGCACACTTCTCAAAAACAAACTTGTGTTGTATGTGGACTTTTTCAGACTAGAAAATTTTGATACCTATTTATTTATTTTTATAAATAAATGCCTACACATTGACGTATTATTTTTATACTTATATAAAAAATTACCTATGATTTTATTTGATAAACAATACTCTACATTCATAATTTTATTAGCTAGATCCATACCTAGACTATTCTTTATTAAGGTCATCTATAATACCTACTCGTTTGCGGGCAATTCCTTATTCATCTAGGCTCATAATATCAAAATAATTATATCAATCTTAAGTAAGCTTTCGTAGTCACTAATCCTTTTTGCCTAGCGAACTATCTAAATGAGATTTAGGTAATATTATAGGTAAGTAGGTATTTAAAAGTATCGATCGATAATTTGATAAATAAAAAGAAGTACCTACCTATACAGGTACGATTTATAAAGATTAATATCTATATCTAAAAATTATTAATTTATAATCTATTGAACGAGAAAAAACTATATGCACGATTCGAGATTTGAGATTAAGTAATAAATTAAATCAGAAAACATTAAACGTTTACATAACTATACATAGAAACGTAGCTATGTATAAAAAGTATATATATTCAACATCTATGAGGTAGTAGGTATATGTTCATTTTTATTTATTGTATGCAAGTATATAGGGAATGAAAAGAAATTCGTAAACAGTAAAGCAAACAAAATAATATAGGTATCAGGTTTGCAGAAGTTCATAATCATTAGTCCTTTCGGCTAGAGGCGTTGGTACCTACCTTTCTAAGACATATGTAATAGTGCCTATGCCTATTTTGATCACTTATCCATAATTCCTACGTAAATGAAGAAAAATGCCCCGTAACTTCCATAAAGTTAATTCTTTCGTAGAAATGGAGAACGCAGTAACACCAATCACATGTGACGCTGAGAGAAATGAGTTGCTGTAGACTTAGACACTACCTATAAAAGAACTCTAGGTAGTTATTCGTACTCATTACTGTTTAACTCTTTGGGTTAATTTAAAGACGTTAATCATCGCTACATTCTTGACGCTCCATCACGTGTGAGATTGATTTCTTTTATGATTACTATAGTTGGTAACAATGTCTTAAACTTATGTAATACATAGTAGATTATTTAGTTACACCGAGCTAGTTATCTGCTCGTTTGTTAGTATTGTTGGACATGAAGAAAAAACGTAACGCAAAAGAGTTATTCGGATGTTTCTGTGACTGCAACAAAGCACCACGGGGCGGCAAAGATATTTAAGATGATTTGCAATTGAAGAAAAAAAATCATCTATGGAAAATCGTCTTCAAGAATCGATGACGCTAATAAATTATTGTGTTGTATATAAAATGACTGTCAATTTTTTTGTAATTGTGTGGAGTTTGTAGGTAACGAATTGTTGTTATGTTTTGTCATGTTATGATGATTGAAATAGAGAACGTGAACAGATATCTACCTATGCATGATAGTTCTTATTAGTATGAAGGCGAAGGAAGCAAGAATATATTTGAATATTAAATGAAGATTAAGAAGAAATCTGTAAAATCTGGCTTACGCACTAATTGATCTAGGAACATGTTCATATTCTATAGGGAACTAGATTGAGTCCATGGGTCCTGAACTGAGTCTGCTAAACCAATTCTTCCTATTTAAATATAGAAATTATGATTCTAATAGTAATAAATGCCATTTGGATTGAGACATATTAAGATTAAATTAATAAATAAAAATATTCAACCATAAAAATTAATAGAAATAGTTTAGGTAAGTACCTACCAAGTGTTAAAATGAAATAAAATCAATCTACATATGCATACTAATGACATTGGTTATTAATTTTATTTGGACATACCTACTATAAAATTCAACCCATTCCAATCACTGGAGTATTTGATTAATTTTATTATTCTTTGATGTCAAATTGAACAACATCAAGAACAATCCGAAACAAACCTCTTTCCATTTTGTCAATAGATCTTTGGCGTTCACGAAAAACTTGCAAAAAAGGATTACTCGGAACTTGCAATAATATCCAAAGATATTGAGAAGCGTATTTCCTTACTAGGTTTTTGGAAGAATTATGTGCGCTAATAAATAGAGGCCTTTAAATACCTATGTATTTTGTTACGAGTAAATATACTAAGTAAATTTCGGCAATTCTTTTGTCAACTTTTGCTTGATTTATACACCTAAATAAAACAAAAATAACCAACAAGTGTTTCAGATTTTTTTAGGTTTTTTGTAAGAGCCTGTAAATTTTCCAATATTTTTTGGCATTAAGGGGGGGAAATGTTCCATGCAAGTAAAGTTGAGTAAGTTTTTGGGTGCCAAGATTCAAAAGCTAAAGGCACACTATGGCTCTCCACACACGTCCGGAAGCTCAGTTAACTGAATCGACCGTTTGCAAAAAAGTTCCGACTAAAACCTCTTTCTGAATTCAAAATCAGGGTGACATTGAATTCAGAGAAAGGTTTTGGTCGGAGCTTCTTTGCAAACGGTCGATTCAGTTAACTGAACTTCCGGACATGCGTGAAGAGCCAAACATAATTGTACAACCCTTACGTAAGTCCCGCGAAATCGGAGAATAATTTTTGGAGAATGATGGATTTGCTTGAGTGCTCTTGATTTGGATTAGTTTACCTAGAGGGGACCAATAACAAATTCAAGAATCTAATTACCTTATAACTTATAATATACTTTCTGAAGGCGTTACTCTCAGACAATGTATTAAATTGTATAATAATTTAGGTAAACTTGAACGTAATTAATATAAACATAGAAGTACTGCCCCAGACATACTATATAAATAGGTACTTATTATAATACGCATATTTATACATATTATTCACAGCTTGGATACCTATCAATGTGTATTTAAATAGGTAGGAAGAATGTAGCAAAACAGGTTTGTAAGTTTATAAATTAAATTTATATATTAATTAACTATTTGATTTACAGATTTAATAATGATATTAGAGCTCAACACATAGCAGTAGACACATGTAGGCAAAATTTCTTATAAATTTATACGAGTATATATTAATTTAGTCATGCAATGTCTAGTAGCTAGTAGGTATCTGTACAATTATTATTTATTCGAATCATTTTATAGTAACGCGAAACTATGACAATGTCAAACCAAGCTTGTCTTGTTGTTAAAAATGAGAGAGAGTAAAAAAGTAGGTATCCCCGGAAGTCTGGACAAAATGCTTTCGCAATAAGCCCGCCCTTTGGCAGACTAGGTACATACTTACTATATTGTCTTCTTTTATAAATTGTGGATTTTTTGCTGGCGATTTATAATATTTACTCATTTAGATACTCGCACGTCTCAGGTTCGGAATAAGCTATTTTTTTATGTGTGTCGCAAAAGAGGGATTTTACATTCTCCTATAGGCAAATAAATAACTAACCCAAATTAAATTATAGTAATTTGTGAGCAGATGTAATTGGATTGGTCGGTTATATTAATTTATTTTTTTGTATTAAATATGCAGGTATAATAATGATATTATTGTGTTCTTTTTGAAATAAACGCAATAAATAATACAGCATAATTTACTTGTCGTATGAACATTAATATTAATAGGGAGGAAGGTAAAACCCCCACAATCTAAAATACCTGCAAAAGTTGAATTTCTACATCTGCTTAATTAATCCTCGAAAAGCTGCAAGTAACGTAAATGAGGAGGAATTTTTCTTTCAGAATTCATAAAGCTCAAAAGCTCACTAACATTTCCCGTAGTTATGTAACAATTAGACTCACGCCATGTTACGCTAGAAATCTTCTAACTAATTAAAATTTAAAATCATAGTAGCATTTACAAAGGCAGCGCCATAGTTTTAACAACGATAGTATTATTACAAGAGACCGACCGAATATTCGGTTTCGGTTTCGGTTACGGCCAGTTTCGGCCAAAATTGCCGGTTTCGGCCCCAGTTTCGGTTTCGGCCAAAAAGTGGCCGAATATTCGGCCAAACCGAAACTAGCATCCGTATTATATCGAGCATTGTCGGAAATCTTCGGAACAGATTCACACTTTGTGTTTGTATTCTGTACACTAGAGTTCTTTTTTATTTTACAAAAGTGAACTAGATCACTATCACTACCCATTTTTAAACACCTCATTTATATCTTATGACAAATTTTTGCCTGCGGCGCTACTTAGGCGGCCGTTTCCCTGATACAATATAACTTTACTTACGTACAAGATTTATCACTTCGCCCATTAAAAAAAAAATTGCCTGCGGCGCTACTTGGTGCATTTTAAGGAAAAATACTCATAGTTATTATTTTATTCTACATACCTACCCATTTTAGTTCAAAGATAATATACCCATGGGCGTCGGCAGGGAGGGGGCAACTGCCCCCCCTAGAGATTGGAATGGGTATATATTTTTTCATACTAAATGATAAGACCTCACAATAAATCACACTATAACCGCACGTTTTCTCACCATGTCATAAATTTTGTAAAATTAGTAAGGAAGTATAAAAACACACCAAAAATCAATTGTTTCACAAAAAAATTGCCTGCGGCGCTATTTTTTTTTGCTTTTTATAGAAAAATTTTTTTGTACATAATATTGTGCAAATTATTATGTACATTTTCAAATAAAACACATCACGGCCTTCTTCACCATCCCTCATAAAAAAATTTCGCCTGCGCCTGCGTCGCTATTTACGCCTTTTTCATCCTATCTCAATTTTGTAAATTTTTGTTGTCCCCCCGTAAGCTCCAAGGCTGGCGACGCCCATTAATATACATATTAGCAAACTACACCACAGCTTCCGTTACTTAACCTCCCGAAAAAAAATGAATTTTTTATGACCCCTCCTAGTGTTACCTATGCCGTGGATACCTACATAACTGATGACATAAGTTGTAGTTTAATGGGTTCCTTTCTTTTGTGCTTACATTGAGTTCCGAAAATGAAGTGGTTTTCTAATAAATATCTTAGGGAAACACTAGATACCAGAGAAGGGTACCTATAATGATTTTTTTTTTCAAAATTACAACTGAAATTCCAAAGTTTCGGTTTCGGTTTCGGTTTCGGCCGAAACTAGAAGGGGAGCCGAATATTCGGTTACGGTTTCGGTTTCGGCTGAAAATCCAGTTTCGGTCGGACGCTAATTATTACTAACAAGCTTAGGTATGTACTGTAGATGCATCTGATGTGTAGTTATATTAATAGGTAGATAGGTATGAATTTTGATTTTTATCGTAAAACTATTTCATTACAATGCCCATATAATAATGTGTTCATTGTCACGCGAAAAATTAATTAACCTTTGATGTCGAACCCGGTAGATATTTTATTCATGTCATTTTCCTTATAAACAATTAATGTGAAATCTGTTAACATTATATCTAAATCTGATGAGTTTCATTAGCGGAGTTTGGATGACTTAATTAGTTCTCTACTTAGTTCATATAAGGATGTCTTTGACATATTCTACCACTTTTAATTTGATACTGATATGATACTTTGATAGACGCGGGATTCTTGTGTGCAGATATTTTTTTTTACATAGGAAATTTTGTAAACACTGTCTTCTTACAAATTTTTCATTTTTGCTGAATACATAAAATGATATGAAGTTTCATCCTTCAAACCATATTTAGTTACGTTTGTGAAAATAACAGTGTGTTATTTGGACGTGTAGAATATTCTGTGTTTCACAAAATAAATGGTGAGACAACTTTATGCATTGCCGCGAAATAAAGAAAAAAGTGTAAATAGAAAATGCATT
This sequence comes from Ceraclea dissimilis, assembly GCA_963576895.1. Taxonomy (NCBI): domain Eukaryota; kingdom Metazoa; phylum Arthropoda; class Insecta; order Trichoptera; family Leptoceridae; genus Ceraclea; species Ceraclea dissimilis. The sequence goes on along the minus strand of OY756361.1, from coordinate 14,726,769 downwards.
GAATGCAATTGAAATAAAAATCAAATCAAATCTCTAAGATGCTCATCCGATACCTATCGGGACTTTTTGATATAAATTTATTGAAGAAACATGTAAGATTAAATTTAGAATTCAGGGAGGCGATTCTTCAGAATATAGAGAAGATGATGATTAGAAAATAATATACATTCTGTTGTGAGACTTTCTGATAATGAAACTTAAGCAATATAATAATATACCTAGTTTATGTTATAATGAGATTCACCCACCTACTTTCCATCTTTCAATTTGCATAATTAATACATTCTTCTTGTCTATCAATTTATTATGAAATTTGAATGGATATTGGTTTAACTACTTATTGAAATATTCAATCAATAAATTGGTACTCTCTAAGTCTATAACGCAGGACCGCACTCTTATGAAAGTCTAATTTTTCCTTCAATTTTTGGGTTTCTTCCTTCGATTAATCCGATTAGTGTATTTTTATGCTGCGACTGGACCTTACAAATGAATTGATTCATATTGAACAAAAAATCTTAGTATCTTCCATTCACTATCTCTACAATAAACACAGATAATTAGATAATTTTGAAATTCACTCTAATCAATAATTTTGACAGAAACACAGGCGAACTTATATCATAGCTGCGATTTCTTCCGGTTAACCCCAGTTTAATATTGATATATGTGTGGACGTGAATAAAATTAACAACAGTGCTATCAATCGAAATACTCGTATTGTGCGATCGAAACGGAACGTGGTATACTAAGTAACCTTATGATTTTTGTTTTTAAATTTAATTCTGATTTAGTCTTTCCAAAGTGGGAGATGTAGGAATAATTTTTCTGAAGCCGATGTCCAGCATTTTTTTAAAATAAAAAACAAAACAAGTCATCTAATTCTTATACAGGTTTATAAATATATAAAGTACAAATTATTCAGCTTTGGGTGTTCATAATTTCCATACTAACACCTTAATAGATCTACTAACGTCACAATGGGGATAATGGTGACAATAATAGCATATAGATCGTTTGAAAACATATAAATTGACACAATATTATAGACACATCAAATGTTTGCAAAACGCTGAGTGGATAATTATGTAAATTACCAATTAAATGCATAGACAACTATTATTTCAGTATAACATTTGTAAAATTTAATACGAGTCTTTCAATAGAAAGAAATGCAATCACAATAAAGTCGGCGATTAATTGCCTTTCTTGGGAATGTAAAATGAAAGAGTTACAACTCAATACGTGTCTGCTTTTTAACAATTTGATTGCAATTTCCCAATTAATGACGCAGATGTAAAATAATAGCAAAGTTATAAGGTAAACGTATATATACATAGATGATTGTAAAGATTCCTATTATAATATTATGGTAGGTAGGTATGTAGATGTAGTAAAAGGCGGCACGGAGTAATAATATTAGATTAAATTGTGGGTATCTCAACCCGCGGTGATAATCGACGTTGATTAAGTCATTATATTATATGTACTTTATAATAAAGTTGACTACCACTACGAGGAAACGGCCATTTTAAATCAATGGATTGTGACGTCACTTCCTCTCTCACTACATTACAAGCCAGTGTCTTCAATACTCCTCAATATAATTAATAATGTTATTAGGGATATTGGTTATTTTATTACTTACTACCTATGTATATTAAAATCATTCAGGTGACCACATGGCATTTTTTATTAAATGGGATCCTCCTATCGAACCTGATTACAATAATGTGTATGTTGGTATGGTATTTAATTGAAAGCATTTGGCAACCACACCTCCTGCAAATGGTATTCGGACACAATTGAGCGTTTTATAAGTTTTTACCATTTCAGTAGGTATGTAAGTAGGTGTACCAATTTTTATTTTTTTAGTAAAACATGTACAAACTTTCTGATGCTGTTGTGAAGAATGTGAATATGTTGTCGTACAGAAATACATTTTTATACTAGATCATCGTAGCCCATAAGGAGAATTATATTTGGGTATTTTCTTCCAGACAAAACACTACGCTTCTCTTGGAAGCCGATTGTATAAAACGACTGAGAAACTATAATCTTAAGGATATAAAAAAAAGGGACTAATATAAAGTTGCGTTTTAATTAAAGCAATAATAATGAATGAACAATAAGTAAAGCATAAAGCTGTGTTTTTACATAGGTAAATTCTATGCGCTTTTCCAGGTCTTATGAAATAGTAAAAATTTTGGTTAATTCTTCTTGATTGTTTTACTTTCTAGATGTAATATTGTTTGGTTGCCCCATAATAATTGAACTCTGTCTATTACGCAGGTACCTACTTACATTTCCGAGAATTACCTCTGTAATAAAACAGATAATTGGAAATTTATGTGATGAACTGATGAGTAATTTATTAATATACTTAACAAGTACATTTTATCTACTCATACAAATATTAATTTAATATACCTACTAACTTAGAGATTCCTAACTAACTATCGCATACTATATAGCTAGGTGAGCACATTTGATACTTAATTTAATGTCAAGGTATATAGTTAGTATACTATATGTTGTGGTCAGATATCTATCATTTTTAGATAGAAGATTCCATCCCAGGAGTTAGTAATCTTTAGGTATAGATGTAAGGAAGGCATAAATAATAAAAATATGTCAAGTGAGTTGTGTAGGTATATGATGATGCATGCCTCGATAGGTATACTCGTACATGGAGTAACATTCATTTAGTAATTTAAGTTTATCCCAAATTATTATAGGTTCCTAAGTAGATAATTAAATAGGAATCTAGTCAATACGTAGGTTTTATGAAACACAAATATTCATGGTGACATGCAATTTTTATATGTAAGTTCATTAACCATCAGTTATCTATGTGAAAGGTTAGTAAGATAAATGGATATTTATGTATGGAAGGAACATTCAAATTGAGGTAAAAGCGTAATAAATCTTACCTGCATCGTCGTTAGAATCAACCGACGGAGGTCTTCTCGGTTGTCCGAGTTGATGGTTGGGCGGGCGCGCTACGAAGGGCGGCACGGGCAAGAAGGGCAGCAGAGGCGGCCAGCACGGAGCTCGCCCTCCCGCCCACAGGCGCCCGCCCGCCGCGCCCCACGCCAGCTCCAGCCTCGCTACGGCTACAGCGCCCGCTTCATCGTACACTCCCGCCGGGGATCTGGACGACGAAGGGGACTTGCACTGGGGGGATGGGGTGGAGGTGCTTGGAATTCTCACCCCCAGTTGTGGGGCGGTTGTCTCTCTCACACCCAGGGTGGACAGCAGCCTCTCCTCTCTTCTCAACAACAACACTACTTCTTCGATGCTCCTCTTACTGTTTTTGCTCCAATACCACTAATCACCTCTTATGTGTTTATCTCTTTACTACGAAAATACTCGGCAAATTAATCAACAGTGTTATATGAGAAGGCCTCTAACTCCATAATGACATCTTGTCTATTTGTTTCACGAGCACCTTGATAATCACCGAACTAATTACTGTTCCTAGAACTTTTAATTACGAAAAATCGTGTCGTGTTCAGAAAAACTTTAAAGCGTAATTGTCTTATTCCGTACTGAGTGTTCAAAACAAATGGAGAATATGGATCTAGATGTTTAGGTATGGAGGGTGGAAGTAAGCCTGAAAATGCATAAATATGTGTGAAAATTTGTGCATGGTAATCAATGAAATTTTTCTATTTTCGTCTCGTTACAGAACAAATATATCCATAATAAGTATCCGCACTGTATAACTATGTGTATACCTACTTAGATTAAAGAGATAGGTATTTTAACATATGTCTAAATAATTAACGAGTTGGACCTATGTACATAGGTTAGTATGGGGAGGGAGTCAAATAAAAAATAAATAAAAATCTGACAATATCAGTAGGTAGGTAATAAATTAATTTATTAGTAAAGTATAAAGTGATTACCTACATAGTTCAGCATAGGTATTGGAGCACTATAACGGCTTAAAGAAGCGGTGGTGGGTTCAAATCAATATTATGCATGTCATAGTACAAAAACTGCTTTTTCAAAATTTAGATCAAAATAATATAATTATGAATGAAATCCACAGAGGTATAGATACAATCCTAATTATATAAATAAATATACATATTTTGCATACTTACCTACCAATAGATACCTAGGCATGAAAGCAGTGGCGCGTGCTTCCTAAATAAACTTAAAACCCCGAGCTTTCCAGAAAGTTATATTTTAGGTAGAAACATAAAATTTCATACTCAATCTTTCTTAACCCTACAATTTTGGCATAGTAGGTACAGGTACCACTACTCATTGCATAGATATATTGGTTTGAAGAATTGTTAGGTACCAGTGGCGAAGGGTGGATTTCCGCAGAAGGGAAGCCAGGGCTAACATTTCTTATGGGATTACGTCAGATTAGACACTATTATACCTATCATTTTTTCCAAAGGGTAACTCGATGGGAATCGTGTTCTAATGTAGCTCGCGCCTGTTAGGTACAGTATTTTCTATAAAAAAATGTATTAGGTATTATAGAACCTTAACTTCGTATATAATTCGATATAGGTATACTTACTCAGGTATTAAATTGGTACTTAATAACTAACAAACTATACTCATGGGTTATTTTCTATTTTTTGAATAACAATTATCTCTATAAACTTTTGTGTCTGCTTAACTTTTACATTCATTGTCACGCGAGTGTTGTGAAAACTGAAATAGGTATATCTAGTCGCTATAAAGACAGTACCTATAAAAAGGAGGTAGTTATGTATTATTAAATTATTACAAGCGTGACAATGGGTAAGCAATTTACACTGTTACAATTTTATAATTGCCCCGTAGCAATCTGCGTATGTTGGTATACTCTCTTGGTTTTTGGCAATGTACTGAATGTAGATTAGCCGTGTCAAACTCAAAGTCACTAGTGGGCCAAAAGCATGAAGACCATAGACTCGATGGGCCGCAAAACCTAATCTTAAAGAAGACAAACTACTGAAAATCTTAACGAAATAAAAATACTATTATAGAACAAGTATATTTATTATATTTACAATAAAAAAAACACATTACAAAAATGTATTGAACAATTTTACAGGAAAAAATCTGGTTTATTGGTATTAAACAGGCAAGTACTTCGGTTTTTAACGCGCGGGGGCCGCATTATCTGGCAGTTTTCAAAATTTATTCGGTCCGCAGGAAAATGCTCAGTGGCCCGCGGACCGCATGTTTGACATGGCTGATGTTGATAGATAGAAAATAGATTTTTTAATTAAGAAATTTTAAATTAAGAATAACATTAAAACTTATACGAATAAGTTTATATCTACCCCGATAAGATTTTTATATTTTGATTAGAAATCATAAGCTATTTATTCAAAATGATACCTTCATAATAATTACTTTTAGTTAGTCGGCAGACATGGCGTAATGGCAATAAGTTCGCCCATTGTTTTTTTTTTTGTGCAAAAAGTGAAAACTTATTCAGGTTTTAGAGGTACATATCTAAAAACTATTAGGTATTAAAAAATGCTTCAAGCTCTTTAAATATAACTAGGTACCAGTGGCGAAGGGTGGATTTCTGCAGAAGGGAAGCCGGGCTAACATTTTTTATGGGATTACGTCAGATTAGAAACTATCAAACCTATCATTTTTCCAAAAGGTAACTCGATGGGAATCGTGTTCTTGAGTATCATCGCGCCTGCTAGGTACCTACTTATCTATAGCCACATCATCCCTATTCTTTTTAATTTGTCATCGTAATTAAACGATTTCAAAAAATTTGATGAATGGTTGTTACTGAATGCTTGACTAAACCCAGTTGCACGATTTAATATTGATAATATATTGAATTTAGGTATATCGTGATATTCTATTACTGGGCAAGTAGGCACCGATACATACAGACAACCGTCGGCGTCGACAATATAGAACCAATCGACATTAATTTTCCGCCTATTGTTTCTTTAATTGAACAGAAATGTTCACTCATCCATTGTGGTTACAAACTACCCAGAGAAGTAGACCTACACTACCTAGCTGTATAGAGGTATAGATAGATGACTTTAGGTTTCATGAATGCGTTATGGAATTCAACGTTGAAAAACATGGGCAGCTTTGGGTAAAAAACATAAATTGTGGAAAATGTTTGTGAAATATGAATTGAGATATACCTAAATTATTTAGGTATGGAACCGGATTTATCTGTACCTATTGGACAGACAGAATGTGAATTATCTTCCGACCTATGTTGTGTGATGTTTCGGGCAGCTTGTCAATGAAATGAAATAAATTTGACATATAACGTAGAGAATGTATTTTGTGAAATGTATATTTAGGCCAACCTAATTGACATGATACAGGCAGTTCGTTCATCATGTCAATGAAATGAATTGTCAACGTAATGAAATTACATTTGACTTATAATGTAATAGGGAATGTATTTTGTGAACTGTTTATTTTAGGTATTGACAGCGGTGTGATGTTCCGTGCATCTTGTCAACGAAATGAAATAACGTTTGACTTATAACGTAGATAATGTATTTTGTGAAATATCTGTTTAGGCCAACCTATTGACATGATACAGGCAGTTCAATTTCAATGAAATGAATTGTAAACGTAATTAAATTACATTTGACAATGTAATAGGGAATGTATTTTGTGAACTGTTTATTTTAGGTATTGACATGAGGCAGCTGCGTGATGTTTCGTGCATCTTGTCAATGAAATTAAATAACGTTTGACTTATAATGTAGGAATTGTATTTTGTGAAATGTCTGTTGTAGGTCAATCTGTTGACATGACAGTTGTGTGGTGTTTCGTTCATTTGTCAATGAAATGAATTGCACCCATTTTAATATAGCGAATTTAGTCTGACGTATATTTTATTGATACAGTTTGAAGCATAGGTATGCATAGGTAACTATATTGTTTGTCTGTAATTAATCAATTTTATTGTAAAATGCATAGGTAATGCCGCTGATTGGAATCAATAAATCTTTTTATGAGGCATTGGTTGATATTCCATATTGTGGGAAATACCTTAATTGTGTGAATATCAATAATATGGATAGCTTGAGATAGTCGTAGTAGAGTTTGGTCGTAAAAAATATCATTAAAATTTTCACATTAATTTATGTACTTAGATTATTTGAGTTTTATTCCCAAGCAAACACATATTTTATTATTAGTCTACATAAATAAATAAACACTTTATTACACAGAATATGTAATGGGCGGATTTATCGCCTACGAGTATTGGCAATCTTTGCCAACCAACCCTACCTAATACATCACAAATCACCCAGTTAGGGTGGACTGCCAAATGAAAAAAAACCCTACCTTCTTTTTAACTATCTGTTACGGTACCTAATCAGTGAAATTTGTGGAAAAAATTAAGTAGGTATCATTATAAAATTTAAAAGAAGCCCTTCGTTCATTTGAGTTCCCATTTCGCCATGTCACAACAGCTATCTTTATGCTCAAACCTAAGTTCCAACTTAAAATTAAGATTTCTCTAACATTTTTCTTATAAATTGTGACAATACCCCAACATTTGCCTAATAATTTATTTCCAGAAATTACAGCAAGCGAGAAAATTACCTAATTGTGCGTTGAATGAAAAAAGGTGCGAACAGAGTTGACGCCCGAATCATTTGAGACAAATAAATAATGGTAACTATTATAACTTATCCCAAACATAATATTGTATCCTAACAAAAAACAAACTCTCTAAGGTTTTAAAATGGAAGTGGGTACCTTTACCGACTTATTGAACGAAATTATGCTAACTTCATAATAATCTATGAATATACACAGGTGGATACTTACGATGGATATCTATAATATAATGAGACAATAAGAACAACATAAACACATAAATTACCTAATTGCACATTTGTAAAAAAAAGTGTTAAAAATTGGTGGGCACACAACACAATGAATTTATAATTCGAGATTGAAAACGTAATCTACGAACGTGTAATTTAGTAAAGAAGCGATAATTAGAAAAAATCTTTTTATTGAGTCTCAATGTTTCGCAAAATGTAAACAAATAATTTCAAAATCTAATCCACGAACTGTCAACCGAGTACACTTTGAATATTGAAACACAGACCGCATGGAACATATCGCTCGCTACCGCCTTCATAAACTGCCGCTACGAAATCAAAAAGCTCCACAATTCACTCTGTAAAGCGCCATCTCGTTCATTTCATATGTGCATCTTTTTCTATATCACTTTTCATTTTGTACATATTCATCATTTATTTGAATCCACAATCCACGTTTATATATTTATCTCTCTCATCCACACGACATATTATAGGGAAATAAATACTTTGATACTGTTATTCGTCTCGCTTGCACGGCGTTGGTATGTGACGCCTCACCCCATATTAATTATTTTCTATCTCGTTTCCCCTCGCAGAGTGTATATAACTTGCATCTCAAATGATATATTATAATGATCTTGTCTGTTTGATTCAGAGTTTTTATACCCTCACACCTTGAAACTCAGCTTTGTGTCCCATATAAAATATTGCCTATTCATTCTTCTTCATTGAAAGCTGTATTTAGCTATCTCTTTTGTGTAAAGTTCATGCTTTCTGAAATTGTTATTATAATGCAGGTTGAGCACATGTAGAATATTCTGTGTAATGCACGTGGATTAACACAGAACTAAAGTGGAATAAGTTAACTTTAGGTTTCGCCATAGACATATTATCCTATAATATGTCATTGTATCCTATAATATGTCATAATATCATATAATATGTCTATTGGTTTCGCTGAAGGATTCACATGAATAACAATTAGTTACTAAAACAATCTACATAGTAATCATTAAATCATATAGGTTATAGATTAATATACTTCTAAGTTGGTTCGTTAACATTACGTTTTACTTTAGCAATCCACTCAAAATCGAGTGATCTATAACTAAAAATATCATAAGTAGGAAAATACGTAAATTTCTTAGCAGTTGGAAATGCTCTGTGCAAAATTTGATTACAATTCTAATTCCGTGAATTCCTTTATTACCTGTGTTGAAGTAAATTGTATCGGTTTTCCACTTGAACAAAGTCAGTGAATCTAGCAATCAAATTGTACTAAAATTTTATGTTTTTATTTACCTACTTACTCATCAAAATAGATGACGTATTACAAACAGATACCATGATATTTCCCCCAAATATAAATTTACAAAAGAAATTGAATGATTAAATTAATAATTTAGTTGTTCCACTCTGTTTGTAAGCTCATATGTGTGAATTCAGTTTGTATTCTGAGGCGGAGTTCTGAATGGCATCAGTTCCCACCCAAAGTGATGGTGGCGGACCCTCCTATCGCCGCTATTGGTCAATCACTTGGCCACACCCACGAAGGCTTTGGTGGGGAAGGAGAGGAAAACATTTGGGGAAATTTAATTACTGACTGAAAAGTGTTTTAACGAGAGTGCGAGGAAGAGAGGAGATATGGAGGGGGGATATTTTGGTCTGGTGAAGAATCATAAATAATTAAAGCAGAATTTATTATGAGAGTCCCCAGAGCCGAGCGAAACAAACAGGTTGGTGATAAATTGATGATGATTGGAGGAATATTTAATAAAAACTTACAATTTTTTAATTTGGTTAGTGCTTTCGGAATTAAAATTTACCTCAATATATTCGATTTGTGGGATATCAGATTTCAATGCAAACATAAGTCAGTACCTACATCAATATTATAAAGTAGCTATACCTCGTATCCTACATACTGGGCTGACTGTAAGATATTGCTTTTGCAATAAGTCCGCCTTTTGGCACACTGCATTGTCTTGTTTTTGTTGTTATATATATATATATATATTTACTGGCCAATAAAGATTTATTTATTTATTTATGTAATGTTCACTCATATGTAATAAAATAAATTACTTAAAATAATTAAAATAGGTAACTAACTTCATCTATCTATAGTGGGTAGAGAAAAGGTAGAAGGTATAGAGGGATTTATATGTAGTTTGTGTTGCGTTGATTCAATAAGACTAATGCAAGGAAATACTTGCAATCACGTCAAGAAAATAATTGTCCATTTTAGACTAATAGGCAGAGGAAACAAAATCTTGTTATGTTAGTATCACTTAACCAGCCTAGGCAGGCAAGCTTTTTTTATGATCAAATTCACTACTTAACAAAGTAATGTAATACGACCAATTGAACATGCATAAAAAAATTTAGGCATCTACATCCTTATCCATCCATGACTTTCAATGCCTAAAATATTTTATGATAATTTAGAACTAGGGTGGCCAACCCGCGGCCCGCGGGCCGCATGAGGCCGGCCGAGGGTCTAAATGCGGCCCCCGAGCAATATCTTACAATATAATCGTATGCATTGCCTGTTATAGAAAGACAATCAGATTCGTCACTTCACCCATTTTTCCTTAAAATTTCGCCTGCGGCGCTATTTTGGGTACTCTTTTCAATTAGAAAATGTTTGTCACATTTTGTTGTGAGCCTTCTCCACTCAGTTTCGCAAGGAAAAAATCGCCTGCGGCGCTATTTCACTTTTTAGCTCACAACAATATTTTATTTTCTGTTGCCCCCCCCCCCCCCATCCGAGACAAAACTATGTATTATTTTTTTGTTTCAAAAAAATGTTTGTGCGGCCCGGTAAGCCATCTCAATCTTAGAATCTGGCCCGGCCGCTCAAAAAGGTTGGCCACCCTTGATTTAGAATAAGAAAAAAATAATTTAGGCTAATTGAGGTTGCATATAACCAGGTGCAAAAATATTCATTTTTTTGCAATCGCTTAAATTTAGATATAAATCTAGTGGTATACTGATACTCGGATATATAATTTGGGTAGATATATGTATTCTCAATAATATGAGATCCAAACTATATAGGATCAAATTAAAGGATCTGGGTTTCTAGGCAGTGTACTCAACACAGGAAGTTAAAAGCTTGTGTCATGAAGTGAGGTACATGTGCATCTTTTTTTACAAACTCCCTGTACTTATACTTATACTTGCTTATACTTCACCATTTTCCAATGAAAATAATTTGATTAAGTACTTCAATAATCAAAGATTTTTCACAACAATCGCGCTAAATACTTAAATTCTGTAGACCTACTAGGTAGGTATATTTATTGTCTAATGCCTATAACTTAATATTAGTAGGTACCTACCTATTTACTGTATGAAACTTTGGCTTTTTCGGTGAATCACATTATTACACAGATTTAGGTTGGTAAGTACTTAAGTCATCTGATACCTATCCATATCATATAGGTAGGTACTGGATAGCTAGGTACCTAACTATTATGGGTATGTGTAGGTACCTCTCTAGTCTAGTATGTATCTATCAATATGTACTAGATAGGTAGGTAAGGTAGGTGATGCCTACGTTCTTGTTCACTTACCATAATATTGGTATGCCACATTCGTATGTACGTCTTCCTCCTCCTCTCTCCTACTTTCTTTCTATTTTCAACCCCACATTCCTACCCACCCATCCTTCTAACTTGTTCAGACCAATGTGGGGTGTCCATAAAACCATAGCAAAGTAATCGAAATAGGATAAAAAATAAATGGTACCTTTATGGCACCGTATTTTTTTTACATTGGTTGGCTCTTTTGTAAAACCTGAAGAATGTATGTCGATCACTTATTTCGTTCAATAATTTGGAACAGCCATATACCATATATATATAATAGGCATATTGATACAAATTCATGGAATAACTTTATAAGAAATACGTAAAAACTTTCAAAAGGACTTAATCTTATAAGCGTAATAAGGGATGAAATTAGAGTGAAATTTTAAGAGAAAAATCTTCAAAAGTTATAATTAAATTAAGTACATACCAATTTATTTAATTATTTTTCGGACATGAGTGCTGGATTACACCAACTTCTTAGGTGAGGAATAGTGTAGATACCACATATCATTTTTTTACATACAAAATTTGTGCTAGATAAGTACAGTAGAAAACAGGATAATGGAGACAAATAAAATGAAAGTGAAGTGGTAATGATACAATGCCGAGGTTTATCGCAATTTATACTAACGTGTAGTAGATACATACTTGTTGCTGGACCTTGGAAACAAAAAAGTTCACAATATATACTACGCAGTATATTTCCTGAATTATTCCTTTTTTTTTTATTAAAGCGTATGGTCACATTAAAAATCAAGGCACATCACGTAGATGCAGTTACTTCTCATTACACCTCTCAACGAAGATATAAACCCTGGACTATTAGCACATTCCAGAAAAATAAAACCTAACTGCTGTCTTAAAACACCATCACACGAGAAAAAAGTGTCAATAGAGAGTATCGTCCAATGTAGAATATTTCGCAATTATTTTACCCTTTTGATAAAAAGTCTCTCATAAGCGGGATATTTTGCTTTTCTTTTCAGAGAACAGGCTAACTTCCCCGCCAAGTTGCGAATAATAGTATATTGTGAAAATCTAGCGCATATTTTTTCTTAGTTTTTGGGTGACTCCCTTACAAATAAGGCAATGAGACCGAACAGTCACACACTGAATAACGGATAGACATGGAAGTGGCTTCAAGGTTCTGTAAACATTTTTAATTTGAAAGTAGGTGCCGTCATCGTTGTTTCGAGGGAGTCATTGAGATGTTGAATTGAATTATTTCAATGGAATTGTCCCGTTTTCATAAAATGACTATTTTTGATGTTTTTCGTCAATAAGGTTCGCAACCCATTCTGAGTATCAAATTAATTTTAACGCAAAAAGAATTATTATTATTATATCGGATGATTTTTGAAGGCTCCGTTTCATGGATTATCCATTTCAAGGGCGCGTGAAACTGTCTTTGAAGAACGACGTCTTTAGCTCCTGAATATTATGATAGCCTGATGGCACTGCGAATTTGGTTCCATCTGACAGGGTCGGCCATGCTGAAGGCTCTCTCGTAAAAGCATGACTTATTTGAATGTTGTGGTTTTTCACACAGACTATTTATTGCTTACCCTATAATCGTTTTTTTTTTTTGGTAATTTGATTTTTAGGAATTTTCATTACTATCGTAGGCATTCATCACTACTAGAGTTATACCGATATGGAGTATCCAAACTCTTCTCACGCATAACACCACTCAATTCATCCATCTGACATTCCATAACCACCTCTTACTTTCCCCCCTCCTCCTTGCGCCCTTCCCGTTGCTTGACGTGGCATGATGGGTGGCGAGCCTCACCGCTGCCAAATCTGATTTTAGTGGAAACGCGTTTTAACTAGTCGAAACTAGTTTTCACTGGGTGCATTTGTTGCGGCTAGAATTTACTGCTGGTCAATCATGAATGTCAGTTAAAACTAGTTTTAACCAGCCAAAAATAAAAAAATAAACTAGTTCTTACTGACATTCTAATTTGACCAGCATTAAATTCTGGTTGTTACAAATTTTAACACTAACTCAGTAAACGCTAGTTTTTACTAGTGAAAACGCGTTCTAACTAAAAACGAGTTTTCACTGTAGCATTGGTATGTAAGTAGGTGCTGGTTATGTATGAAACCTATAAATAGAATGGTACGTATGTATCTACTGACGTGTAGAATCCCTCGGATCGAATGAAAATAAATGACTCTAGTGTTGTACCTAAGGGATTGATGGAAGGTGCGGAGGAAAATGAAAGAACAATTAATTAGCATCCATCTAGGTAGGCACCTACCCCATATAACGTAGACCCATCGAACATATTATCTACACGTAAGATTTCACTCACTCTAACCATGGATTCGTATATTCTTATATTTTTTTCTAGTTAGGTGTATAATATTCAAATCAGTTACATTTCTATACATGTAGTTATTACGAATGCTAGATAACTGCAATTCAAAACTACCAACATTCAAAACTAAGAAATAGTCCTGCGGTGTATGGTGAGAGGAGGTCACTATATTTCGTGAGTAAAATATGGGAATATAGGTAGGTACCTAACAGTGACGAAGGGTGGATTTTTGCATAAGGGAAGCCGGAGCTAACATTTCTTATTGGATTACGTCAGATTAGACACTATTATACTTAGCGTTTTTTCTAAAAGGTACCTCGATGGGAATCGTGTTCTTAGGAAGCTTCGCGCCTGGTACCTAATCAAACACTTATACTACAGAGAATGAGCATAATCATAACAATTTTGTCATTTGTCACCATATGATTATGTAGATATCTAGCTATAGGTATAATTGTATCTAGATATACAAAAGTAGGTACAATCTGCCATACATATAAATACAAAAAAAATAGTATAGTTATAGTAAAATAGATATGAATCTACCTTGTATTAGTATTAAAAAAATATCTAGCAATCCATCTAAATAGTATGAAGTAGATAGATACATAGATAAACAAGTAAGTAGGTACCGTACCTATAGTCCAAGTAGGTACTGTGTTAGAGTGTAATCAATCAAATTTAAAAAAATAAAGCGTTTCCCGCCAATAGCCGACTCCGCCTACGTGTCATAGCGTTCATAATAAATTATTGTCAAAAAAGGCATTAAAAAAATAAAGACGCGTTTATTTCGTCACATAAATAACAACGAAATTATCTTCATTGTGTTGTGCATGGGTACCTATCTAGTTTTATACTTACTTACCTCAGTTGGTACCTATTTAAAATACTAACGTCTTGTCTTATGTCTACCTATATTCACATACCAATCTACTTATGTACATAATGGCAACATCACAGTGGCGGATCCAGGATTCAATTTTAGGGGGGGGGCTAAATGTCATCATATGGTAAAAAGTACTGTCACTCAACGTTTTGGGGGGGGGTCTAAGGGGCTGAAACCCCTAGATTTGTTGAATATAAAGTACTGTCACTCATGGTTTTAGAGGGGACTTCAGCCCCCTAGCCCCCTCCCGTGGATCTGCTAGTGCAACATTATATAGGTGCCTACATATTTATAGCTTGACCACTATATGGGCATTACATTCAAAGAAACCTGTAGGTATGGTGATACTAAATATATAATTACCTAAGTTCGCATGCAAGTATAGGTAACTAAAAAAATCTACAGGTATACTTAGACTGTCATTAAGTAGTTAGAAGCTCTGAGGTAACTACAATACTTTGATGAAGAAATCAGAAAGCCCAACATCTGATTCGGCATATTTCCATAAGAGTACCCAGAGAAATACATTTATTCATTTTTCTAGGTATCATTAATATTCACACAGGTAGGCGAGTTTTGAAATAAATAATAAAAAAATATTTTTTTATGAGACACAATATAGTATGCCAAAGGGCGGACTTATTGCAAATGCAAAATGTCTTACAGTCAACCCTAGGGGGCTTCTAAGACTTGAAAACTCCACTCAATTCACTGGTACAACAATACCAGTCATCGGATAATATAATTTTTCTAATAACTTTCACAGATTCACACAAATAGCTCTTCAATTTGTTGTCAAAATCATCTCAATATTTGAAAACATTCATGAAAATTGAACATTCATAATATTTTTTTATACAGGAAGGTGTTAAAATTCACGCCACGTGACATCAATCAATCATCTTGTAAAGGAAACACCATCAAGCACCCTCTTTCTGGATGCAAACCTTTGAATAAGAGGGAGACGGACTATATTATTTACCTAAAAAAGTACACATTTCCCTTTAAATTATTACATCTTCCCTTTTTTCTTTTTCCTGTCAACTCCGCATCATTACCTCTGCATGTTTTTTTAAGAGTAGGTAAATTGTTGAATATTTCTTACAGGTTCCTACATAAACTTCTAATTAAATGGTAGGTGGCTACTCTGTGATCAACAATCCATGAAGTTCGTCAGCAGAGAAATTAGAAAACATTAGTCCAGCCAGAGAATTCAACAGGGACAAGAGTTCATTGAATTCATAAAGCGAATGAGTTTTCGTTTTGGGCCAGTGTCCTTTGTCATTTATCTGCCAAACTAGTCGTCTACACGGTTAATGTATTACTTTAAAGAGATAGATACTAATAAATACCTGCTCTATGTATGTATACATTTTATAATAATAGATACTATACTGCGAACTTTCACCAAGAGTTTTTGGTCAAAACCCCCAATATTGATATTTAATATGTACGATTTCAAATGCGCACAGACTATTTATCAAATAAGTAGGTACGTAGGTGAAAAATAGTACCTATTACCTAGAATAAAAAACTTTGTCCAGTTTAACTCAATTTGCTAAATGCTTTTTAAAGTAATACTTCGTTTAAAAGGGGTGTAATCAAATTAGGTCCCTGGTAAATGGTTAACAAACCCTTTTTACCCCGGTGTTCGCAATAGTCGTTAGGAGGGTTGGTGTCTAATATATACGTGGTTGGAGGTTATTTTGTCCCATTCACACATAATGAATTAGTACGGGACAGCTAATCGTATTTTCCTAATGGAAAACCATTCCGTTATTATGGAAATTGGTTATTTCATTGATATTAATTCCTCTGTTGATTCAAGTGCAAACTCCGTTATTGATATCTCTCTTAATTCAACATAGATCGAGAGACATGAATTTGACTGACCCGAAAACTGGGAATGACATGGAAAGATGAAAATAATATTAACATCAAAACTTATAAAACCTAACTGAATACCTCTCTTTTCTACTGATGACGTCATTGTCTTTGCTCAAGGAAATCTAATGTTACAACTACGTAATATAAAGTAAATGGAGATGAATAAGAAAAACTCATTAAACATGGGTGTAATGTAGATGAGAGCGATCTTTATAACAAACTGCTTTTTAATGTGGGTTTATACATTATACCTACCTGATATTATAATTTCGTAATAGATATAAGTACATAATACTTAGGAAATAAAATTAAATAACACAAATTCGTCCTCGTATGTAATGTAGAGAATATGTGTGGTATTTAAATTTCCCATTTCTCGCTCAAAACATTCTCAAACTTCCATTTTCTCGTAAACTCCCTCACTGTCTCCCCAACTCCTCCTTCCGCCTTCCCATTCCTCAGATCTTCTTCCTCCATCTCCATCTCCATTCCACATCCTCCACCGCGGTGGTGGTGCCTACTCTGGTGAATTGTTTCATTAGCGAAACATTTTAACATTGTTGGTAAAGTCTTCGTCATTTGGGGCGATGTAGATAATGTCTGTGTGTCTCGATGTTTTATTTACTTTCATTACTTGAAATTAAATTTAATACAGAATTTTCCAATTTTTTTATAAAAACTGCATACAGCAATTTCTTAGTTATTTGATTATGTAGGTATAACTCGTACCTTATGATAAATAAATAAATTACTATAGCTAGAAAAATTAAGAGTTACAAAACAATACAACACAAGAATAGTATAGAAACTTATTGCTAAAAGTAATAGGTACCTCACAGCCAATCCGAATTGATGAAAAAAATATTAAATAACTTCATTAAAAAAAAAACAAAATGATTAATTAGATAAGTGATTTTACGTATTTAGTCTCCTGTAGGTTATATGCAGATACTGTTATATTTTCAATATCTAGGTACAAAATGTTGTATTTTTAGAATTCAACGACAGGAAAAAGGAAATGTTTACCTTGAATATCCTATTCCGGCTGCACACATATCCCTGGAGGGTACGTCTCCATGGCAACGGGGTGACGTCACGCCCCGGCGGCCGCCATTAAGCCAAGCTGAAACTAATTTAAATTAAATCCTAGTGAATTACCAGCCTCCGCCATACGCCCTCAATCACAGCGGCGCGGCGAGAGCGTCGCGGCGAGGAGTTCAGGGTAGGAGCGGAAAATAAAACACCAACAATAAATTATTACTAAATGTGTTTTTTTTAAACATTAGACAAAATATTTTTACTTTAAAACTAAGTACTTACCTATTTTATAAACATAGGATAGCTGCTTAACTGCTGAGGACACGAAGAAGAAATAAATAAAATCCATTTGAAGCAAATTCTCATACTCAATCCATGGTAAACTTATTATAGAATATTTATTGTCTATGACTTAATATGTTTTACCAGTAAATAACTACCAGTGTCCTCCGTGGAGGGTATGGGGCAAAGTCCTAAACGGAAAAACGTGTTTTTTTCTAAATCATTTTAAAATATATAGATATTAAATCCACAGTCAAAAAAATTATATGACCCTTCTATTATATTCTGGTAGTGAGAGGGTTAATTGTGTCCTCCAGGATGATAGAATTGGAAGGAATAGCTGTTTAACATTTCGAATTCAACGGTTGTAACATGTGGAGATTGACTGTATGTTGATATTTCAAGTGAGGTGTCCTTGAGGCGATGTTTATTACAAACGTAGCCAAAAAAGATGTGCGTCCAAGGAGACAATAAATTTAATTGAAAATATGTGCGGATGAGGCAGTGCATATTATTAGTCTTCCATCACCTGGACGTCAACGAACCTATTGCTCGTAATTTAAAGTCGGTATTAATGTAAATTACGAACAGAACATTCGAAAATATTACAATAGCTTTGCAGTAGGCTGAGAGCATCAATCATAATACCCAAGTATTTAATATAAATGTTTATTATAATATAACACATAACGAAGAAAATTTACCTGGGTGAAAGAGAAGGTGTAAGGAAACGCGGCCGTCCGAAAATTTACCTGGGTGAAAGAGGAGGTGTAAGGAAACGCGGCCATCCAAGAACCACCTGGCTGGACCATGTCGACCAGATACTCAAGGACGGACGTGTTTTGAGTAAAAGTAACCGGAGAGTATGTATGAGGAATTGCATGAATGTGACGGAAGCCCGAAGTGTGTTAGGATAGGAAAGTCTGGCGATCCGTTCTCTCTGCCTACCCCGCAAGGGAGGTGGCGTGAGGGTATAGAATAGAATAGAATAGAACATGATTCATTCATTATTTAGAATACACACCTGTAATAACGATATTAAAATAAGAATGCTCCCTCGTTTCTGTAAGTTGGCTCGGCCCATGTGTCCCGAAGCATTAATTTTAACCCATTTTGAAGTTGTCAAGTAATCCTTGACTCCACCACCTCAAACAAAGTCTCTCTCTCGGAAGCTTCCCATTGTGCACAATACCACCACATCACCACAACCACCATCATCCCCAGCCCAACCATCCCCCAGCAACCACCGTCCCACCCCCACACGACTCAAACTGTTTTAAAGTGGAGTAACTAATCAAGGATGATACAATTAATTTATTATACCTACCTATTAAATACATCTAACCTAACCTAAACTAATTCTACTATCCCTTTAACGTTCTTGGAACGCAGGAAGGTCACAAAGTTTTATAATTTAAAATGGTCACAGTCACTACAATATTCCTTATATCCATGTATTATTTATGGACCAGATTATTGAAAGCGTGCGCTGTAGCACCTACACGGAATTAAGCAGATTGGCGAATGACATCAGGCGACGTGGAAAGAAAGAACTAAAATGCTTGGTACAAACCAATCTGCATGATTTTGACCACATCGTCATTATTATTTAAAAAAAATGTTTATTCTTTATTCTTCATCAGTGACGATCGAAGAATGAATCATCACTAACTAGAGACCAGATCCAAACGTTACGAAAGAATTATGGTATTGACACTATGCTAGAAAAAACATTAGAATGCTCAATTAATTGTGAAATTTACGTAAGTGAAAATAGCTTTCAAAGAGGGAACTTCATACATAACTTATAAAAAAAAAACAAATAACGAAGGTAATAAAATTTCTACTTTACGTAGAAATACATATTGTAATTATTGTAAATAATTGCCATCCTTGCGAAGTAGACTTTTCCCATTCCAAATATCCCTCCCCATAGCAACCCATTCCATCCCAAGCTTGGCAACCCCTGACACGTAGACTCTAATTAGAAGAGTATCACAGAACACGAGGAATTAATTGCGTGCCTGCACAACAAACACCTTCAGTACTACACTGGACGTACAACTGTGGAGTCAATAAAATTATTTATTATCTAACGCAAATTAATAGATTATAGGTAGATTGTTTAATTAGAAAGGCATTCAGTTATCTTAATAAGCATTATACCTTTGAATTTACATAAATAAGATGAGTCAGAAACATAAAACATTATCCGCATACTTACATAGGTATACCAAATTGAACGTAGATACTTCCATGACTAAGAATATATGTAGGTACGTTTAGTCATAATAAACTTCCAGTTTATAATAAATGCTTTGGTCTGAAAAAGATTCGAAAATATTCGTAATCTAGTCGCCTGATTAACAAAACGAAAGTCTTTTGCGGTACATTGTTATAAAATATTGTGTACTTACCATTTAATATTGGGTATCTCTGATGAAAAATAAATGATTCTTACTGACTTTTCTAAATATCAGATACCTATATGTACCTCTGTAGCTGAAAAGCACTTAGCAGAATTCCGAGAGTATTTTATTTAATGGATACTTGATTAGAAAACTCCGACAAAACGTTTTAAATATAAGAAAAAAAATCTCGGTAGGTTTATAAAAAAAGTTTTCGGATTTTGCTCGTTGTAGTAAGTAGTGGTAGAAGTACCTACCTACATATTAGGGAAGCGCTAGATAATTTTAAACGGTCCACTTTACTGGCAACGTAAGTGTATTGAAAAAGGTAAAACTTTTTAATTTTTAAACAGCATACAAAATTGTAAAAGTTTAATACAAAAATTTGCATGTCGCTAATAATACCACATAAATATTTTACCTTAAATGATTGTACAACTTTCGGAAGATTTTCATTTTCTCTTTTTCACATTACGTAATTTGCCCGGCACAGCGTGAAACAACAATACCCTCGGCTCAACACGAGAGAGACATCTTCCGAGTTGATCGTGTACCAGTAGGTACTACAAAGGAGTAAACTAATTTAAAAGATATTTTACATATTAAGCCGAGGTGGTTTTCTGAAACTTGGGAAAATGTTGATGATGTTATTAGTTTAAAGAGAAAATTTGAGAGTTTTCAGTAGCACCTACCTAGTATACCTATAGCACCCGTACACTGTACAGTACAACTTGACTAACGTGTAGTGGTGGGTATCCCGTGATGAATATTGTGAATACACTTTCTGGGGTAAAATGGTTATGGAGTATCTTTATTTAACTGATACTCTACTCTGAAATGGACAGTGGCGTTACCTATATACACTAAATTATCTGACATCATTTTATTTCCTATATCAATATTTTATTAATCAGACTTTTACAATTTACTTAGAGTTTTTGTTTATATAATTTTATTTTTATTGTTTGTAGTTACTATTGACTGGGCTGTTACTACTATTGTGCACTAATAACTGGGGGTTACTTGAACACTACATGTGGTATACTAATATTGTAATTAATTCATAAGTAATGCCTGTATGTGTACCTTGAATAAATAAATAAATAAAATAAATAAGTTTTTTTTTATTTGTAGTTTAAACACGTTATACACTTACTCGTATTTGACATTTACAATTTCTGTAAAAGCTCATATTTTCTTTTAGATAATAAAGTTTTTCGACGTAGATTTGGCAACTTGTATAGTTTTCCTATCACGGCGACCATGGGAGAACAGAAGACCTGTAGGACGATCCCAAAAAAGATGGGTAGATGATAAAGTCCCAGTCGCAGGAAGAAACTGGTTGAGCAAAGCTCAAAGTAGAAAAATTTGGAAAACGTAAGAAGAGGCCTACATCCAGCAGTGAAAGGACGGCTGAACGAGAAGAAGAAGAGATAGTTTTATATATACGACCTGGCCTATAATCTATACACTCCGTACATTTCATAGCTTGTGTTATGAAGTGCAGAATGGATATTAAAAAAACACGAAGATTACGAAGTAAACGCTCGAGAATTTTCGTTTTAAACAAGAAATGATGCTCTAATCAGAATAATTATCCAGTCAAATATAGGATTGTATACATTATGTATAAGAAGGTACTCCAATATTCGGCCGTCTTGTGTTTCTCGTTTTCTCAATGTCTAAATCATTTTTACTTATGTTTTCCCATTGGTCTACGAGTATCTTACGTTACACCAATGGAAAACTCATTTTAATATTTAAATACAAGGGGCCTTAATACAGCCATCTGCATAAATGTAGGATTCAACCAGTTTCTTAAGCCTTAGTCCTTTGCCAACTCTTACTTAAGCTAAACATAATAATATCTTCATATAAGTACTATAAGTAGGTATATAATAAGGTAGGTACCCACCACACCAACCTAGTGACTTAACCTTTGATAAAATTTCCAATTTAATTCTAAAAGTTTCATACCATGAAAATAATTTACCTCGACGTATGAATTTTTTTTAAATGTCTACGAGGAAAAAATGTTACTTATGTAAAGCTCTCAGTCATTTGCAAATTGGGATTATTAGAACACAACGAAAAGTGTTTTGTGAAATGATGTCATTACGAAGCAATAATACTTAAGTGGGTACAATTTTCAAATCTTACACTTACGTATGAAAAATCTGTAAAATGTGTCGAATTAATTTGGGCACTACTTACTCTAGGTGCAAATAGTAAAATGCTAGCATAATGTACGAGTACTAAAATTATATACTTATAAAATACAAGTGTTAATCTGAGTATCTGTACAATATACGGAACATATAGACAGGTATTCATTTCATACATGGAGGTGTATTAAACAAAATAATAACAATACGTTAATCCTTATATGAAAACTTGAAACAATAATAGCTGGCAAATACAATATAATATAATATTGTAATGTTTCATGCGATATTACTAAACATTAAACAAGAACGCTTCTATGGCGTTTAAGATCATTAAACTTAATTACTATGTCTAATTGCCAGCAACAATTATGTATTACGTACTATTACTACGCCTCCCCTTAGCACAAGCTGCTAGTAACAATCATAATATTATTATTATAATAATAATTAACTCTGCTATATAGAAACTCTTGTTTCATACTTAATACATACTTGTTATTAAACGTTTTAACATCGGAATAACCGAATACAATAACAAACTTCAAGATTATCGCGATATTACGATTAGTGTATACTCGACACTCGTATCATTGTATAATAATTCATAACACCTTTACTGCGAATTACAAGATTATTCCATAAATATTTTTCTTTAGACCGCATAGTCGAAAGGTCGACTAAATATTATGGAGAATTTCACCGTAACATTCAAGGATCAAGATAAGCCATTAATATTACATCAATTTTTACACACCTCTCTGGAAACAACATAAATCTAGGGTTCTTCTTCTTCTTCATCAGCCTATCCCGTCCACTCCTGGACGATGGCCTCCTCCAACTGCCTCCATGTTGTCCTGTCCTGTGCAGACTGCATCCAGGTTGCACCGACATGTCGGACCAGGTCGTCTCTCCATCTCAGCTGGGGCTAACTAGAAGAAATCGCAGTTCTGCACTATAAGTTCGCTATAGTGAACAATGCTTTATAGTCAGTATTATGACCAATTTTAATATCTATATATGAACTTGAATATTAGGTTCTTTATTGAAAAACCAGATGTATATAGTTTAAGTTTTCGGTTACATAGATTAAATGATTTTGGATCCGTACTAATTCAATAAGGTTATGTAATATAAGTATGTGAAAATATGCATTAAAATGATAATACCCATAAATTTCTAATAGAACATTTCTGAATTATGGATGATACAAACAATTTCTTTCATATAGACACATAGTATATTAGGAAGGTTATAATTAATGATATTTTTAACGAAATTAAGCCTAGTTACATATATAAAAGAAATCAATCTTAATTAAGTTAACTAATCTAGTACTAATGACTCCTAAATGACACAAACATTAAGAGATAGTACGAGGGTCAATCGAAAAAGCGATGTCTTAATTATAACATAATATGTAACGATAATTACAGCGCTAGAGGAAAATATTTTTTGAAAAATTAACTAAAAATTTTAATTGTATTTCTCCGATTGAGCCATGACTTATATCAGAACAGCAAAAGACATCGAATAAGCATAATTTTCATCAATTTTTACGCAGAGTCTATATAAAAGAATCATTTAAGGTTTAAGGCATTTCAGTATACCTGCATACAATCAAAATCTACATGAAAATTGTATAGTAAAAACTCAAGAAACTCAATTCACTATACATACCTACGTATAATTATTTATGTCAACGAGGATTTTTTTAGAGTATACAAAACTGATTGGTTCGATTGCACAGATACGAGTACGTATACTTCTTCAGATTCTGAAAATTTTATTACTACACCTGAATTTGGCACTAAAAGCAACGTAACAATTGCATATCGAGTGTTTGTGATTCATATCACTGAATACCAGTGGCGAAGCCGGGGCTAACATTTCTTATGCAATTACGTCAGATTAGACACTATAATACCTATCATTTTTTCCAAAAGGCAACTCAATAGGAATCGTGTTGTTAGGTAGCTTCGCGCCTGCTGAGTACCTACAATATAAGACAATAGGTAATAAACCGATGAAGTTCAAGATTAATCATAAAATAATGTAGGGGAAAAAATAATTAACAGTTGAGATGATTAGTGGTATGGTTAATACATGATAATAAAATGATCCGATCAAATTATTATTTTCTTGATTGACATGACGCGCCTTTATTACGATATAGAGTAGATGTTTTCACATCACGACCAAATTATATCGCAGCTTTCAAAAGCGATAACCTCGTGAAAAATTCATTGTTCGATGATAGACTTTTAACCACAACATGAAATATTTGCCAACTCCAAGTCAGATGGCCATAATTTAACCGGGGATTACATTCGAGCTTACGTTGCTATTGTCACAGTAGTGTAACCATCATTTACGATATAAAAACAATTTTATATCTAGTCAATTAAAATAATCTTCTTTGCTATTTTTTAAACGTTGAGCTTTTAGTCTATTTCCAGTTTTCTCTTCAAATAACTTCAAGTAACAAATCACTCGCCAAACGGGTAAAAAAATTGAATTCTTTGTATTTTTTTATCCTAACTGTATAGACATTTGCGAGGATATTGATACTTTGAGAGTTTTTATGTATTTTGAAATCAATCTCACGCTTCGTAATCGCACGTAATTAATACTAATTATAATTATACATATTTCATCGGAATCCTGTATATTTTATGTTATTAGGCTGATGAGTTTATATGTGAATCATGAATGATAATATGTAGACTCTTCTGGCTGATAATACTGAGAAGTGTGTTGGCAAAGTCATGCCTCCGCGTCAAATACATTACATCAAATACATTTGAAAAGAAATCTGAGTAAACAATAAAATACATATATAGGTAATATTGTATTGCAACACAGGGTTACCGTATTCCGCACCCCACGCATCTAAGGGATGATGGAATCTCGATTCCCCGGTGTGCAATGTGTTTTTATTTAGTTTAGCGTTTCGAGGGCCGCGAGCCACCCCTCTTCAGGGCCAGTTCATATTATCATTGTTAGTACTGTTATTATTATTATATTGTGTAAGGAGAATACAACGAGGAGAGTTAAGGGATGTTTTATGGCCATTTTAACTTGTCCCCCAGTCAAGTAGGTAGGTAGGTAGGTACCAACAAGAATATTATTATTGTAAGTTATAATTAATAAAATTTATTCATATTATATTACGATTGCCTTATTTTATGACACCGTTTGTTTTTGGCGAATAAATCTACTGTGTGATTCTTTCATTGAGGTGGTGATGTTCATATTATTATGTGAGAGGGTGGGTGTATCGGACGGCGGAGGTTTCGAGAATGCCTATTCCCGCCGTTCATACCTAGCACTTCGCCGTGAGGGAGACGCTACGCTTCGAATGGATTGATATGTGATTTATTGCATGATTTTGTATGAAAATAGATCATTTGAACACTGAATTGTTGAATACTGTAGCTAGAATAAGTTACGTATATTGTTACGCGTGTCTTCAGCCGGTAATAAAGAGAATATCGAGTTGATATAACCGTCTGGCTGAAGGCACGCGAAGGAAATTATTATGATAGGGCCATAGTTGTTTGATGTATGAAATAACATTGTAATTTGTAAATCCTCATACGCGTGGCGTTGCAATCACCGCTCCGTACGCGACTGACCTGACGGGCAGTTCGGTACGGAATGGGTGAGGCGGACGGTGGGGAGAGTTACTTACGTCGGCCGTTCGGCGTTTCCCCCCGTTTTTCCCGACCGTCGCGCGGCGACGTCGTGCGTATGGGGATAAATATTGCCCGCATTTTCATAATAAACGGAGTCTACCTCGAACTTCTCTGCGTTTCACTTCTCTCTACTTGACCTTCTGATATCTACTACTGCTACCTTGGAACCGACTTTGGATCACCGCTCTTCACTTGGAACTTCTACCGGACAACGCAGCTCATCAACCTCGACCACTGGCATTCTACACGGACTGCAGGCTGCCTTGCATATAGTTGCGCGATACCTAAAGGCGTGAAGCGAGCAGTACTATTGTAAAATAGTATAGTCTCGTGCCGCCGGCGGGTAGTGACTGTTGCGAGGTGGTAAGCGATCGCTATCTACTGGTGTGTGTGTGTTTGTCTGGGATAAGTCGCAGGTCAGTACTGCTTGACAGTGCGACCTTGGGTGCGCTCAGCAAACACTCCTCACTGGCGGGTAGAGATCGTACCTGGGACGGCGCCGGGCGAAGAAGCTGACGTGGGGCCGGGCGTAGAAGAAGAAGAGGCGGTACCTAGCAGTACATCGAACCACAGTACGCGGACACCCCGTTCGGTACTGTCGGGCTACACACCGAGGCAATCAGCGGCCTTACAACCCGCTGTCGTGCACCACTCTTGGAGCGAACCACCACCCACTGGAGGCCGAGGGCTTCCGATTGGATTTGCAGTCGTGCTTAGCACTGCGGTGCGGTACATTTTGGTCCTTCGAACCCGGGATCCCTCAGGAGTGGACATGGCGCTTTGGATGAGGTCAACAGAGGAGGCGGCGGATGGCCGCATACATCTACAACCGGGGGCGGCGGATGGCCGCGAATATCTACAACCAGTGGCGGTGGATGACCGCTACGTAGAACCACCGGTGTCACCAGTAGCTGCTTATACAGATGTCGTTGACAATGGATTATCTTCAGACGAATCTTCGATCATAAGCAGCTTGACAACATGTGAATTGAAGGAGGCGCTCAAGTGGCAGGCGAAGGAGCTCCGCCGGTTGTTTGCTGAACATGCTGAACTTCGCCTGCAATGTCTAGCTGCAGGGCGCGACCCACTCGCGAACACATCGGACCAGTTCGTGAACACAGTGCAGCAGACAGTGACAGGTGTGTCGCCGACACACCTAGGGCTGATGCCCATAGTGAACTCAGATGTGTCGTACGGATCGACACATCAGTGTATGACTCATGTGAACTCAGTGCCGCGGTATGCAGTGACAGGTGTGCCACAGGCACACCTCAGTGATACAGTGTCGGGTGCCCCACATGTGGTGGCGCGCCCTAGTAGTACAGTGCCGCAGTACTCAGTGACAGGTGTGCCACAGGAAGTGGCGCACCTCCGGTCAGTGTTGCATATAGAGTCAGTGACAGATGTGTCAAGTAGTGAGACACATCTGTACTCAGTGACAGGTGTGCCACATGAAGTGGTACACCCCCGAACAGTGCGTTCAGTGACAGATGTGTCAAGTAGTGCGACACATCTGTATCCAGTGAAGACAGTGACAGGTGTGCCACATGAAGTGGCGCACCTACAGACAGTGCCCGGGTGTACAGTGACAGGTGTGCCACAGGGATTGGCGCACCCCAGTAGTGCGGTACCGCGGTACTCAGTGACAGGTGTGCCACGTGAAGTGGCGCACCTCCGTTCTGTGCTTCATGTAAATTCAGTGACAGATGTGTCAAGTAGTGCGACACATCCGTGCCCAGTGAACTTGTCGGAAGGCGTACCACATGTGGTGGAACACGTCCGGACAGTATCTCCTGTAGAATCAGTGACAGATGTGCCAAGTAGTGCGACACATCTGTGCCAAGTGAATACAGTGACAAGTGTGTTACCGACACGCCTAGGGATTAGGCCTGAAGTGAGCCCAGGTATGTCGCGCGGTGCGGCATACCTTAGTGCAGATTTGAACTCTATAGACAATGTGAACTTTGTGAAAGGTGCGTCCTGCAATATGGAGCACCTGAGGCCCTTGCCTCAAGTGAACAATGGTGCGTACAACATTCATTGCTCTGCCACCTCTGGTGAGGTGGCCCGCCCGGCGAGAAGAATGTCATCACCGAAAGGGAACGTGAGTGACATGAACAAGCCGGGCAATGAACGCGTCATGATGGGCGCAAACATACACCGCTCGGCGCGAAACGTGCCGTCTACACCGCTAGGCGCGGTTAAAGACCCACACAAGCCGGGCGATCAACGCATCACGGATGCATCTTTTCCTCGGTGTTGCGAGGATCAACTCACCTCAGGAGAGGTGCATCGCTCGGCGCGAAACGTGCCGTCTACACCGCTAGGTGCGGTAATAGACCCACACAAGCCGGGCGATCAACGCATGGATGATGCAGCCTGTCCTCGGCGTTGCGAGGATATACTCACCTCAGGAGAGGTGAATCGCCCAGCGCGAAACGAGCTGTCTACACCGCTAGGTGCGGTAACAGACCCTCACAAGCTGGGCGATCTACGCATCATGGATGCGGTTTTACCTTGTGTCTACGAGACTTTATACACCTCGGGAGAGGTGATTCGCTCGGCGCGAAGCGTGCCGTCTACACCGCTAGGTGCGGTTACAGATTCACACAAGCCGAGCGGTCTACACGCCCTGAAGGGCACTAATACATTTCGCATGGCGAGAAAAGTGCGATCTTCGCCGTCAGATACGGCCTACGATGCACGCCAGCCAGACGGAATACGCGTCACTGTGGACGCATCTGCAAATCGGAGCTACAAGAGTCATGCAACCTCAGAAGAAGTATTGATTCCGGCACGAAAGAGGCAATCTCTACCGTCTGTCACGGTGAGAGTATCTAACAAGTCGGGCAATCTACACTTCGATGAGGACGAATCAACTGCTTGTTGCTACAAGGAAGATATCACCGTGGATAAGGTGATACGCCCGGCACGAAGCGTTTTTACTTCACCGCCTGTTGCGACGAATAAATCGCGCAAGCCGAAAGATAAAAGCGTCGAATGTGACGCTACGGAACGCCCGAAGTTGGCGGTTTGCTATGTCACCAGAAGGGTGACACGCCTGGAGAAAAACTTGCCGGCCTCACCGAATGTTGAGGTGAGTGCCGCTCGCAAACCAGGCGATCAATGCGTCACAGTGGACGCCTTCACACCCCGCCCAGCGCGAAAAGTGTGGCCTACACCAACTATTGAAGTGAGGCACACGTCCCAGCTGGGCGCTCTATGCGTCGTTAGGGACGCTACATGCCGCTTGATGTCAGCGGTTGAAATCTCGCGTGGCGAGAATATGGAAACTCGTGGAAGAGTAACACGCCCGGCGCTAAAGCTGATAGCTTCACCGTCTGTTATGGTGAGAGCATCATGCAAGCCGGGCAAACTACGCGTCAGATTGGGCGCATTTGCTTCTCGTCGCTATGTATGTCAACTGACCTTAGGCAAAGCGACACGCCCAACGCGAAAAGTGTTGTCTTTCCCGCCTGTTGCGGGAGGAGAAGCACGCAAGTCGGGCACTCTATGTGTCGTAAGGGAAGTACCTACAGCTCGTCGCTTCGAGAAGAAACGCCCGGCACGAAGAAAAGGACCTCCGACGTCTGTTGCACTGGATGTCCCACCCAAGCCGGGCCCTGGACACATCAAGAGGAACGCTTACTCTGTTCTCTCGGCGCGAAAAGTGTGGCCTGCGCCGCTGGTGGCGGTGAGGTACACGTACAAGCCGGGAAAAGTAAGCGTCGCTAGGAACGCGGGATATTACCTGATGTTGGTAGTGAACAGTTCGCGCGTACACAATTATCAAGTAGCCAGAAGGGTGACACGCCCGACTCTACGCATGTATGCTTCACCTGATGTTGTGGTGAGGGCAGCATGCCAGCCGGGTTCAACCTGTCCGAAGTCGACGGGTTACGCCCTCTGGAGGCAATTCACCAGAAAGGTGAAACGCTCGGCGCTACGCACGCAGTCTCCGCCATACATCATGGTGAGAGATGCATGCAAGCCGAACCTTGAGAGCGTCGTGATCGACGCAAAATGTCGCCTGAAGTTGGCGGATCCCGGCCCGTGTGCTCTGGTCACCAGAAGGGTGACTGATCAGGCACAAAGAAAGCAAGTTTCACCGTATGTAGAGGTGAGAGTTAAATTCGATTCGGGTCACAATCGCGTCAGTATGGACGCATATACTTCGCATTTCTACAAGGAACGATCCCCGGCGCGAAAAGTGCCGTCTACACCGCTGGGAGCGGTAACTGACTCACACAAGTCGTGCGATCAACGTATGAAGAATGCAGTTATGCCTCGGTGCTGCGAGGAGCTACTCACCTCAGGAGAGGTGAATCGCCCGGCGCGAAGCGTGCCGTCTACACCGCTAGGTGCGGTTACAGACCCACACAAGCCGGGCGGTCTACACGCCCTGAAGGGCACTGCTACATTTCGCTTGGCGAGAAAAGTGCAATCTACACTGTTTTTGACAGCCTGCGATGCACGCCAGCCAGGCGGAATACGCGTCGGATTGGACGCACACTACGAGTGTTTCCTAACCTTAGGCAAAGTGATACGCCCGACGCGAATAGTGTTGTCATTCTCGCCTGTTGTGAGAACAGAAGCACGCAAGTCGGGCACCACATGTGTCGTAATAGAAGAACCCACAGCTCGTCGCTTCAAGAAGAAACGCCCGGCGCGAAGAAAAGGATCTCCATCGTCTGTTGCGCTGGATGTCCCACCCAAGCCGGGCATTGAATGCATCAAAGAGTACGCTAACCCTGCTCGCTCGGCGCGAATAGTGTGGCCTGCGCCGTATGTTGCGTTGAGGCGCACGCACAAGCCGGGCGTAGTTAGCGTTGCTGGGAACACAGCGGACCACCTGATGTCGGTAATGAACAAATCTCGCGTCCGCGAGTATCGAGTCACCAGAAAGGTGACATGCCCGGCGCTACGTATGCATGCTTCACCATATGTTGCGGGGGGAGCAGCATGCCAGCCGGGTGCAAGCCGTCCGAAGTTGGCGGTCTACGCCCTTTGGAGGCAATTCACCAGAAGGGTGAAACGCCCGGCGCTACGCACGCAGTCTTCACCATATGTCGTGGTGAGATATGCATGCGAGCCGGGCCTCAAAAGCGTCATGAATGACGCAAAAGGCCGTCCGAAGTTGGCGGTCTACGCCCATTGGAGGCGATTCACCAGAAGGGTGAAACGTCCAGCGCTACGCACGCAGTCCTCACTATATGTCGTGGTGAGAGATGCATGTAAGCTGGGCCTTAAGAGCGTCAGGAGGAACGCAACAAGCCACCCGAAGTTGGCGGTCTACGCCCTTCAGAGGCAGTGCACTAGAAAGGTGAAATGCCCGGCGCTATGCACGCGATCTTCACCGTCTGTCAACGTGAGAGATGCTTGCAAGCCGGGCCTCAAAAGCGTCAGGATAGACGCAAATATCCGTCCGAAGATGGCGGCTTACGGCTCATATGCTATGGTCACCAGAAGGGTGACTCATCCGACACAAAGCACGAAGACTTCACCGCACGTTGAGGTGAGAGTTACATGCGATTTGGACCATGAGAAAAGAACCCCGGCGCGAACAATCCGGCCTAAGCCATCTGATGCGATGGGAGGCCCTTACAAGTCGGGGTTTGAAGATATGATGAAAGAAGCAGCTGGCCGCTTGATGTTTGCGGCCCACGAGTCTGATATTCGTGAGGGTATTGTCTACCCAGCTGGAATGAGATGCCCGGCGCGAAAAGTGATGTCTTTACCGTCTGTCACGGGCAAAGACACACGCAAGCCGGTCAATCTGCGCGTCGTGATCGGCGCATCCATTTGTTGTTTGGCGAGAAGAGTGTTGTCCTCACCGTTTGTTGCGGTGGGGGACCCACACAAGCCAGGCAAAACTCACCGCTTGTTGTTGGCGGTTTATTGGTCCCGTTGTCAGGCGAGACCAACCGACCCTACTGAAAAGATTAATGTGGCGCGAAGAAGGATGTCCTTGCCGCTCGTCAAGGTAGTCGACATCCTCCAGCCAAATGGAAGAGGTATCCTATTTGACGCAGTCCCGGATGACCATCTTGTCCAATTTGAGATTCGGCCGGCGAGAAGAAGGTGGTCCCTTTCGCTGATTGTGGAGAGCGACACCTACAAGCCGGACGAAATATGCATCGCTGATGCAATGAACTATCGTTGTTACGAGAGCCTGACCACTAGTTGTGACTTGGCTCCCCTGGCTGAGAAGACGTCCGCTCTGTTAGAGATGAATCCTGATGGTGTCACCAAGGCGACAAGATCCAGCCATGTCTTTTGTCTGAGGAAAGCTGATGAAGATGACGGAAGATGCGAGGTCCCACCAGCCGCGGATGAACAACGGGCAAGAAACAGGACCTCCCGTGGAGCATGCCCGAGACCTTCGAGCAAGACCGTCGTGCAGCTCACGGGTCCGCCATCCTCCCTAGAAGAGTGAGGGGAACCCTCACGGGGGGAGTGTATCGGACGGCGGAGGTTTCGAGAATGCCTATTCCCGCCGTTCATACCTAGCACTTCGCCGTGAGGGAGACGCTACGCTTCGAATGGATTGATATGTGATTTATTGCATGATTTTGTATGAAAATAGATCATTTGAACACTGAATTGTTGAATACTGTAGCTAGAATAAGTTACGTATATTGTTACGCGTGTCTTCAGCCGGTAATAAAGAGAATATCGAGTTGATATAACCGTCTGGCTGAAGGCACGCGAAGGAAATTATTATGATAGGGCCATAGTTGTTTGATGTATGAAATAACATTGTAATTTGTAAATCCTCATACGCGTGGCGTTGCAATCACCGCTCCGTACGCGACTGACCTGACGGGCAGTTCGGTACGGAATGGGTGAGGCGGACGGTGGGGAGAGTTACTTACGTCGGCCGTTCGGCGTTTCCCCCCGTTTTTCCCGACCGTCGCGCGGCGACGTCGTGCGTATGGGGATAAATATTGCCCGCATTTTCATAATAAACGGAGTCTACCTCGAACTTCTCTGCGTTTCACTTCTCTCTACTTGACCTTCTGATATCTACTACTGCTACCTTGGAACCGACTTTGGATCACCGCTCTTCACTTGGAACTTCTACCGGACAACGCAGCTCATCAACCTCGACCACTGGCATTCTACACGGACTGCAGGCTGCCTTGCATATAGTTGCGCGATACCTAAAGGCGTGAAGCGAGCAGTACTATTGTAAAATAGTATAGTCTCGTGCCGCCGGCGGGTAGTGACTGTTGCGAGGTGGTAAGCGATCGCTATCTACTGGTGTGTGTGTGTTTGTCTGGGATAAGTCGCAGGTCAGTACTGCTTGACAGTGCGACCTTGGGTGCGCTCAGCAAACACTCCTCACTGGCGGGTAGAGATCGTACCTGGGACGGCGCCGGGCGAAGAAGCTGACGTGGGGCCGGGCGTAGAAGAAGAAGAGGCGGTACCTAGCAGTACATCGAACCACAGTACGCGGACACCCCGTTCGGTACTGTCGGGCTACACACCGAGGCAATCAGCGGCCTTACAACCCGCTGTCGTGCACCACTCTTGGAGCGAACCACCACCCACTGGAGGCCGAGGGCTTCCGATTGGATTTGCAGTCGTGCTTAGCACTGCGGTGCGGTACAGTGGGCATATATTATTGCTTTTTATAATATTTGCATTTACAGAGAAAATATCACATTAGACTTGTAATAATAATTTGGCAGATATAAGCAGACAGGTTGAAACCTTGAAGGAGAGTGATTCTAGTTGATAACTAAAACTAGAATCTCTCGTCCAAAACTGAAAGCAACGACATGAAATTGTAGTTTATTCGAACAGTAATACGTTCACTGACTTTTCCGTTCCAATAGCAGACGTTTTTAGTTGCTCGAAACTTAATAAGGATATAGGAATTTATTTGGTTATTAGTGTATAAGCCTAGAACCCTTTTCTTTAGTAGAAAAGTCTTTTTTGGTATATTATTGTGATTTACATATATAATTCACGCTACTTATATTCTTATGTTAGTTCATTTGATGATAAAATAACTGGTTAGATTTTAGGATGCACCATATGTGTGAATTACGGACAACATGAATTATATTGGACACGGATAGGTAATACAATAATTTTCTCACCCTTTGAATTGTCACAGATAACCACAAATAATAAAAAATATTATAAAAAATAGATGAATCAAATCATTGTTGATTTTTCACAGTCCCAATATCTATACAAGCTGGGTAGGGAGGTATACCTTACAACCCCATAATACAATCAAGTGTAATATCTTGTAGAATTGTCGGTATACATTTACGATATGATGGGATTAAAGGTGTTACGCGCGCCCTCTTGTCCGGTATTATATCATTTCCCCTTTGTTAGACATGACCAATGTTATTTGCTGTTTAGTTTTTTCTCCCCCATCATTTTTCTCGGTAGATTCTTGAAAATCATACGGGGATTTTTATTTAGCGAATGATTATGTTTTATTGATGTACAAAGTGTATTGAAGCTTTGTGGTGTGATTCCTATTAGGAATATGGCTAATAATAAATCATACAACTACATACATACCTCTAATAATACGTAATATAATGTGCAATTTCATATACTTACGAGTACTTACCTAAAATTTTGCTTTTACTGTACAAACAATCTCAGGTTCTATCTCCTAAACGATTAGATATAAGAGTGGATCCCACAAGGCTGCATTAGATCTTTAGGCCAAATATATTGTAAAACCTAAGGAGGCCGCATGATCTGGACACTTTACTATATCCTTCTATTTAGAAATACTAGAACAACTGCAAGATAAATACAGTAACTTAATATAAAAAAAAAAATATGTAAACTGTAGAATCATATAATTTGAAAAGATAAATCATATCGCATTATAAATAATTGGATTTTGTATTATTTCAATGATATCATGTGTGATAATCAATTATGAATGCAACAGATTCTTCATACAATAGTATAACAATGCGACATGTGCGTTAAATGGATTCATACAAGTCCCACTGTTCATTAAAATCAGATGACATGATCGTAGAAAGATATTACCCCATACTTGCCTTCATACTAACTGAATCATCAGTCATGCGGGGTCGGTAATAGGTAGTGTCTGAAAAATGTCAAATTTGAAAACAATACAACTTTTTGGATAAGTTAAGGCCACAAAATATCAAATTTTTTGTGTCTGTTATATCAATTTATATTTACATTTAATTAATAAATTTTTATTCAACCCTTCAGAGATCCTATATACAGACTGACTTCTAGAGTATTTATTGTGCTTTGTAGTTTGGCTGGGTTCCTATATAATAGGTTCGAAATGATGAGTTCGACAGGTACAAAATACCCGGAAAAACTAAAATTAAGGAAAAGTCCACTGCGATAAAACATTAAATTGTTTTTGCATACATAGGTTTTTAAATATAAAGATTATAAAAACTTAAATCCTATTTTCTAAAAAAAAATGCAACAATCCAAGTAAAAGCATTGCCGAGCTTACGACTAGACCGACCCTGTAACAAGTAACACAACACATGCTGTCATAATTATCATTAGAGATACTGGGGGAGGTTGGTAAACCTGGTTGGTTGGTAGACTAGTAGGTCCTCTCCTATTCTCCACTCGATCCTTTGTGGTGAATTATTTACGTATCAAGATTAATAAATGACACTTTTAATTCAATACTTGAAAGGGTGTTTTATCTCGATACAAACACCTGTTTTTAATTTCAAAATTATTAACAACCATATTGGGTGAAAACTTGAACATCAGGGAGATAAATATTTTTCATAATGGATGATAAAATAACGATTGTGCACGCATTTCAACTGATGTAAAGTGTAAGATGATCATCTGCTGGACATACGACCAGTCACAGAACACATATAAATATCTTGTGTCATCACTTGCTTTACGTGATCACTTTCTTGAGTTTTAAGTATAATTATAATGGGTTTACGGTAAGTTCGTCTAAAATCTATTGGTCTAAAATCAATTCGCCTAAAATTAATTCGTCTAAAATCAATTAGTCTAAAATCAATTCATCTAAAATCAATTCGTCTAAAATCAATTTGCCTAACGATCAATTCGTCGATTTTAGACAAATTGATTTTAGACGAATTGATAATTAGACGAATTGGTAATTAGACGAATTGAATTTAGACGAATTGATTTTAGACTAACTGATTTTAGACGAATTGATTTTAGACCAATTGATTTTAGACGAACTTACCGGACACCATTATAATGGCTAATCTTTTCGAGCTTTTTGAATTTTAAATTATCGTCCGATGGTTAAATATTCTTGTCGTGACAATTCCGCCGGTTGTATCTCTTTTAGGGCTGTTTTAGTCCATGTGTGTATTTCTTCAATTTTTTTATAGGTAACACCATCTTCATGCCTACTTTATCCTGAGACTGAGACTTAAGCCAGAGAAAAAATATATATATGAAATCGCAGTGAAATCCGTCCGATGGTATTTGGTGGCTGAAATCTCAATCCAACAGAGGAGAGAGGAAAAATTATAGTGAGAAATTTCAATA
This sequence comes from Ceraclea dissimilis, assembly GCA_963576895.1. Lineage (NCBI taxonomy): Eukaryota > Metazoa > Arthropoda > Insecta > Trichoptera > Leptoceridae > Ceraclea > Ceraclea dissimilis. The sequence continues at coordinate 14,690,156 of OY756361.1, read as the reverse complement.
CAATTAATGTGATAATATTGCGCTACCCTCTTCTCTGCTCTTTATATTGGAACTTGGAACAGATGGTCCAATGAAAATATTTAACTGATATTACAATGATACATTATCTATGATCTTATTCTCATTCGAAGTGTTAGAACTACCATCCTATCAGATTGTTTTATTTAAATACGAATACGTACATACATGAAAATATTAGTGTAATATGACACTGGATTGATGCATATCACAGACACCAACATTTGTTCAGTTTTGATTTAAATTTAGAACAAAATTATTGTTAACTAGTATTTAACAGGGATTGTTGAATATTAGCACAATCACCTTTGTTCTTCAACAGGATCCTGAAAGCAAAATAACTACTGAATTAATTGAAGGCAATAAAATACAAATAAAGCATCGTCAGTCCTTCTAAAATTATGTAAAAATATTTAGGTTATAGAAATTTATATAAGTATCATAAATTTACTAATGGACGACATCTACGGCGTACGGATAGAATCAATTACTAAATCTTCCGAAAAAATCGGACAGACTTACGTACGTCTAGCAAATTATGTATAGGTACATATCGTAAGTTATGTTAGTATCGGACGCTAATATATAATTAATTGATAAGGCAATCGTTGAAAATTTTGTGGTAGACCTATGCAATAAGACTTGATGTAGTCTTCCGTTTACTTCCTATTACATTATTGCGATTTTAAAAATAAGTATTAAAAATATTTAGAACCTGGGAGTAAAAACTACATGGAAATGACTGAAATGACTGGAAATACATGAAAATTGCATGAATGTGACGTAAGGATAGGAAGGTCTGACGATCTGTTCTCTTTGCCTACCCTGCAAGGGACGTGGCGTTAGGGTATAGAATATAAATAGATATGTAGATATTAAAAATATATTCAACAAATAAACGTATTAGGTATACATAAACGTAAGGTTGTTCTACATAAACAATATAAACATGCATGGTATGTTGCTTATATTTTCCTTATGTACGAGAAGTATGTATATTCCGAAGTAAATATTATTCGTGTTGATGGAAGGAATATGTACCTTCGTATATATATGAGTATGAAATAAAACCTATTGTTCATATCCTACGAAATAATTCATTTTTGAATATGGGATTAAGTCGAAACAGAGAATTCTCCGGTAGGCAGCAGCGGCAGCTCATATAAAAAGAGGCGTGTAGAACATTGCGAAAATATGAATTTATATCTTTTAGGGGTGACTGCTTCATAATAAACTCAAGTGGTAACATTATATTATTTTTTCATAACTATTCATAATTCACCCTATTTCAGTCCTTTCCTACACCATGATTAAAAAGAATATTATGCTTGAGAAAAAAACTTACAATTTTACGTAATTTAAGTAGATAAATATTGCCTAATATGTAGAAAAGCATACACTTACAGAAAACAATTTTTTTTTAAAGCGGATATAAATATTCACTTATATGATTTCAGTTTTTTGAAAGTATGTGCACACTGTGCATTGGTCGTTAGGTGACCAGTGCACTGGTCACCCAAGATTATAGGAAAAAGGTAGGTACTGCAATGTAAAATAGATAGTTTTTTTTCTGTTTGTACTAATATATTAATATTAATATATTAATATTAGTACAAACAGGAAAAAAACTATCTATTTTACATTGCATATTAATTATTAATACCTGAAACTTAAAATTAAAACATATTAATACCTGAAAGCGAGTTTACCCTCCATCACCTCATATATTCATATATGTAAAAGAAATCTAATACATATATTCCTATTTCTTCTGTGCCAGTACTCCTCCAATAGGTGCACTTGGTCCTTTTGAATTACAAAATATTATTAAAAATTGAGTAAAGGATCCAATTTTTTCAACGTAAAAATAATAATGTTTATTTTGATTTGTGAACACAACAACCCTGTGTAAATCAAAGCCGAGTAGCGGCAGGGGTGGGTCTAGGCGTTTGGACAGTTACGCGTGTATACACGGTGTTCCGCTTAATAAAAATTGAGTTTTATAAAGAAATATTACCCTACGGGGAGCCTCGATTTAGGTGGAGTTACATTCACAGGTCTCTCTAAATTATAAAATAAAATGCCATTACTTTGAACAAAATGTTCAAGGTGTATTGTTTATGGTATTGTTATGGAATAGAAAGATGTACAACATTGTTTATATCAGACTTGTGTGACTTTTTAACACCTAGCAACAAATTAAAATATTTATATTTATAAAACGCTGTAATAGTTGATTAACAGTTGATTTTGTGGCCATTTTAACTAAAATAAAATACGCTTAACGTGTTTAGAATCTAGTAGCAAAGTTGGGCTTGCTGTGTGATTTTTATGTTTGCAATTTATATAAAATATATTGAGTCAAGATAGCTTATTTTTTGGTATGATTTATCTCCATGGATGTACAACGTAATGACAGTTTTCGGAAATATTTTGGTGAGGGAATCTTTTCGTCACAAAATTCACACGTGTTAATATTATATTGAGCCACAATGTGATTGTGACAATGACGTGCTTTGACAAATAGCTGTCACACATTCTGCTGTGATGTGTTACTATTTTACAGAAGTTGATACTTCAAAAGAGACGTGACGGTTGACTGAAGGAATCGGAACAATATGCACTATGTGAAACTTATGATGTTTTGTCTAATATTTTTTATTAAGTACGACATCATCTCACTTACTTAAATTACCTAAACACACACACCCCCTTTGTATCAAGTTAAAGTGTACATTTCAAGGAAGTTTATAATTAAATTATAAGGAAAGCTAAAAAAATCAAAAGATTATATATAGCATGCTCAAATATATAACGTAGTACAGTTTGCTAATGTAAAACGCAATCAATTTGAATAAAACTTCTGACATGAGCATAAATTCACGAATCTTCTTGAAATTCGTTTCCTTATTTTGTTTTTTATTATTTGATTTTCTTCACCTACTCACCTCAATAGAGACAAGATGAGAAAAACCATTTGAAATGGGGTTTGCAATGCCTCCCATCTCACTTATGTATTCAACGGGCATATGCCCGATGGTTTTCACAGTTGTGTAGGCACCAATATAGAATATATTTTTTCAAATCTTCCATCCTTCATACACCTCAGAGGTAACCCATATGTTGGGAGATAAAAACCAAAGATTTCCGTACGTTACAATTTATTTTTACTTCATGAAAAATTCTTTTTGTATGATATTTCGTCGAATGCATCTTTCTAGTTGGCATCTCGGACATTGTTTTATACGACTCATTAGGTCCCAAGGGAATCTGTGAATACGTGTATATGCGTAGTGCTTTTGTAGATGTTTTCAGGACACATCTGATTGCTACAAAGTCCAGAATGGAGGAGATGTAACTATTACAGCGCGGTACCCAGATTTGACAGTTACCAATAGTATAAGAATAGCAAAGCATTGAACAATGAGCATACTCAGCTTTACCTGTGAACCTAATACTTTCAGTTTACTATTTATTGTATATACTATGGGTTTATCAGTTACTAGAGGGTACCTACAGTCCCGATCGTAGAGCGCATCTAAGCGGTTGTGTTGATTGTGATTATTTGCGATATTATTGTGAGAATACAAAATTTAATTTATTAAGTCCGAAGCAGCAAAACATCTAGAGTGGTTCAAAAATTTTTTTTTTCTCTTTTTTTTTTTTTTTATTTAATTATTTAATTTTTTCAACCTTTTTGTAGATTCCATACTGGAACAGGTTCCTCCAATATGGAGGTACCCCTGGTCCCTCCAGATCCTCCCGACCCGAGAAAGAGACCTCTTTCTCCGGATGTAGATATTTCCATTTCTTCCCCTCCGTCTAAAGTTCCTGCCATATCTCCCAATCCTCCTCCTTCTCCCCAACTCCCTTACTCCCAACCTTTAACTTACAAATCCACGTCATTAGGGCCATTCTTGGTCTATGTCCAAAATGAAGATTCATCCAAACCAATACGTGCGCTGGATTTTGGTAAGTTGTTGTATTCTTTAAAAATTCAAGGTATCATCACCGGCTCAGTGAAGGCTGAGGGTAAATATAAAATATCTTTGACATTTTTGAACCCTAAATATGCAAACAACTTTTTGGATAACCCGATAATAACTGAAAACAAATTAAAAGCGTATATCCCCACGTTCAAGCTAACCAAACAAGGAGTAATTAGAGGAATTAGTGAGGATATCGATATGGAGGAATTAATAAAGTATTCTGAGCCCTCCCAATGGAAATTAATCAAGGCAAGGAGATTAAATAGGAAGATTCAGTCTAGTGAGGGAGCCACATGGAAGCCCTCACAAACCGTAGTTGTTACCTTCGAAGGGCAATCCCTTCCGGAGTTCGTATTTTTGTTCCACAATGCATTTAGGGTTGAGCAATATGTCTTTCCCACCATCCTGTGCTACAACTGTAGTAGGTACGGGCATACCAGAGCACAATGCCGATCATCGGCCCGTTGTTATAAATGTGGCGATGCTCATAACGGCGAAAATTGTCTGTCCCAAATTTTAAAGTGTATTAATTGTGGAGGGCAACACTCTGCTGCAAACCTTTCTTGTCCTGAACTCAAAAGACAACAGGACGTAAAAAAAACTATGGCTACGAACAATGTATCTTATAAAGAGGCCCTCGCCGCGCATCCTCAAAAATTCTCTCTATATTCAGAAGCAATGTCCCAGGCCCTTCCTTCTTCATCAGTAAACTCAGCCTTGACAGATAATAATGTCCACCCCCCGCTACCATCCAGTCATCGTAAGACTATTTTCAAATTCAAAACCCCTTCTCACCCCTCAGTACTACCTGGTTACAACCAACCTGAGCACAATTCCCTTCTTTTTTGCCCAAATGGCAGTTCTTGGTCATCTGCTCCAAATGGATGTGCTCTCCCCAACAATCTTCCAGCCCCCGATCAATCTGAAAACTCCACATCTTCTGGTTACCTCCAAAATAAATTTTCCTCTGGCAACAACAACTTTTTAAAAACAATGATTTCCATGTTAATAGAAATTCTCTCATCTCAAAATTCTTTACCGTCCAACGCAGCTCAACTGATTTCCATTCTTCAGACCTTTTTAACCGAAAATGGCTCCACAAACTTTTAGTTATAAAAACGTGTCATTTCTACAATGGAACAGCCGCAGCGCTGTATCAAATAGAGATGATATTTCATTCCTTTTAAGGAAATACAAAATAGATGTCGCTGCAATTTCGGAAACTTGGTTTTCCTCAGATTCTTTTGTATCATTCCCAGGATATGACTGCCTTAGAGATGATCGCCCCGATGGTTACGGAGGGGCAGCACTATTGATAAAAAAATCTTTCTCTTATGATCGGCTAATTCTTCCGATCTCCTCAAGAATGCAAATAGTCGCCGCAAAAATCATGGACATCACTGTGGTGTCGATGTATTCCCCGAGATCCCAGTTTGATACATTGTATTGGAACAGCATCGTCCCAATTTTCTCTTCTACATATATGATTATGGGTGATTTTAATGCACATTCCTCATCATGGGGCCCTCAAAAAACAGATTCAGCTGGCAAAGCGGTGTTGGATTGGGTCGACAATTTAAATTTATGTATCTTAAACGACGGCAGCCCCACTATAGTTCCTCCTCCACATCAGAATCCGACCGCGGTAGATTTAACGATTTGTACTGGTGAATTAGCTTCGCTGATCGCATGGGAAGTTCTCAAGGACCCTTTATCCAGCAATCACCTTCCTATAATAATAAGAATAAGATCAAACAATTCACAATCCAATTCGTCTCGTCATAAATCCGGATATAACACAAAGAGGGCTAACTGGAGTAAGTTTGGGGAGTCTATAGAGGGGGGTTTTATAGATCTCCCTTCTGATGATTCTATGAGTGATGTAAATATGGTTTCCGACAAGATTTCCCACCTCGTTATTAGCGCGGCCGACGCTTCCATGCCTAGGAAGAGCTCTGTTGGACATCGTAGAGCATCTCCCCCCTGGTGGGACGAGGAATGTACGGCTATGGTTAGGCAACGTTCTGTTGCAATGAAAACCTACAGAAGGAACATGTCTCTTGAAAATTATCTCTCCCTTCGAAAGGTTCAGGCTCAAACCAAAAGAGTTCTTAGGAGTAAGAAAAGGCAGGGATGGTTCAGATTTTGTAGCTCTCTCTCTCCGGATACACCACCATCAGACGTCTGGAATTCCGTAAATGCTTTTAGAGGTGCATATTCCCCAAGACCTAACACTTCAAAATGTACATCCTGGATTGATGGTTTTGTGCGGATTCTGGCTCCTGCGTATGCTCCCGGGGAGTTTGAGCTGCGGAAGGACTCTGTCTTCGCGCCCCAGCAATCATGTATTCTCTCTTCCCCTTTTTCCTTTAACGAACTGGATGTAGCAATTCAATCCGCAGGTGATTCTGCTCCTGGTCCAGACCAGATCTCATACTCCTTTATTCGACACTTTCCTAGACCCCTTCTTCTCAAACTTTTATCATTATTCAATGTGATTCTCACTACAGGTTCGGTTCCTTCATCATGGAAGCAACAATTTGTCGTACCAATTCCCAAGCCAGGTAAAGACTCGACGTTGGGATCCTCATACAGACCCATAGCTCTATCATGCTGCTTCCTAAAAATCCTCGAGCGGATGATAAAGGCTAGACTGGAGTGGTTCGTGGAGAGAGAAGCACTTCTGCCAGAGTGGCAATTTGGTTTCCGGAAGAGCCGATCGTGCCTAGACAACTTGAGCATTTTGGTGACTGATATTCATCTTGCTAGAGCCCATAAGACGGATCTTATTGCGTGTTTTCTAGACATTCGTAGCGCTTACGATAATGTGTTGCTCCCAATATTGTTTGAGAAATTGTTATCTTTAGGTATTCCGGACATTATTTGCCGTCTGATTTTCAACATAATGTGCGAGAGGGAGCTCCTGATTAAGACTCCAGAGGGCGTGGTTGTGAGAAGAGTATATAAAGGACTACCGCAGGGGTCAGTCTTAAGTCCCCTACTCTTTAACGTCTACACTCAGGACATCCAGTCTCTGATTCCTACTTCTTGTAGTGTCTTGCAATATGCCGATGACTTTGTTGTTTACAGCGCTGAAAAATCCATTGCTCGATCAAGTGAGGTCTTGGAGAGTACTCTCGAATCCCTTAGCTGCTGGTTTAAGAAAAATGGTCTTACTCTTTCGCCTAACAAAATTAAAATTGTGTGTTTTTCAAACAAGCATAGAATTCCTAACATTGGTATCAAATTTGATAATATTCCGGTTCCTTCGGAAGATTCTGTTAAATTTCTTGGCATGACCCTGCACCGGAAGCTCTCATGGAACATTCATATCGAGAAGGTCATTGCAAAATGTGAAAAAAACATAAACATTCTCCGTGCGGTGGCAAGAGTGTGGTGGGGTTCTCACCCAACTACAATGCGAACCCTGTACGATGCTCTGATAAGAAGTGTTCTAGATTACGGTGCATTCTTGTTTGAGCCTCTGCCGAATTACCTTGCAGATAAACTGGAAAGAATGCAGAACAAGTCAATTAGAGTCATCTTAGGAGCTATGCGGTCTTCACCTATCGTGGCCTTACAGGCCGAATGTGTCGAAATGCCACTTTTTCTTAGAAGAAAATCCCTTGCATTAAAGTTTCTTGCGGCAAGGCTGGCTCAGGAGAATCATTTGATCTTTCCCAAATTACAGGTACTCATTCAGAGATGTCAGACCGTTCCTTACTGGCGTTCTAGAATATACCCATTGCTGTGCTCGTCCTATCATTATGTCTTAAACAGTTTCCCGGATTCATTTCATTCTCTTTTACCAATGTTCTCTCTTCAGATGTGCTCCGGCACATGGATATTGACAAGTCAGCTTCGACTATGGATCCTAGTTCAGTCAACAAACTTTTCTTGGAGAAAGTAGAGGAAAGGTGGCCCTCACATGCCAGGTTTTTCACTGACGGCTCGAAATCTCTGGAGGGCGACTGTGGGGCAGCCTTTTGCGCCCCATCTCTCGGTATAGAGAGACAATTCCAACTTCCACGGTCCGCATCCATCTTCACAGCGGAATGTGTTGACCTTCGGGAGACGCTAACGGAGATCCTTTTGACTACCACCCCATACTCAATCATATTCACAGACTCTTTTAGCCTTGTAGATAACTTGTGTTCTGTTAAGAAATCATCAATAAATAATCACCTCATATATGATATTCTGAAATCTCTTTACGTGGCCTCTTCTCGTAAACTAGACATTACAGTCTGTTGGATTCCTTCCCATGTTGGTATAGCTGGAAACGAGCGTGCTGACGCTCTTGCTAAGCAGGCATGCAGCTGTAGTATTATCCCTCCTATGTTTGCTCTTCCTATTGCGGATTGCCAGAGAGTGACGAAACTTTCTGTCATGAGCGAGTGGAATGAGTGTTACTCCAATTCTACTACTGGTTCCCATTATAGGAGTATTCAACCGTCTGTTCCATCGCACCCGTGGTTTAACAAATGCAAACTTCCAAAGTTAAATGTTTCATTACTGTGCAGACTCAGAATTGGTCACGTCATCTTAGCCGCACACCTTTTCAAAATTAATGTCGTGGGCTCCCCACTATGTGAATGTGGAGAAGATGCTGAAACTGTTGACCACATATTCTTCGGTTGTCCCCTTTTGCCGAACGAGGAATTCCTGAAGGACATCAGCGGGGTGTGCAAGACCTTGCCTATTAACATTCAATCGCTGTTAGCTCTGAATTCTCCGAAAGTGAATAACTTCATTGTAAAACACTTGAAGAAATATGATAAAAAGGTGTAACCGAATTTTGGAATCATAAGTGTAATTTGTATTAAAATCTCCCAAACGTGTTTTAAAAACGGGTTACTTGAAATCGGGAAATAAAAAATCCTTTTCATAACATTGATTAAAAAAAAAAAATAAAAAAAAAAAAAAAACATTTTGCCCGACTCTATGTTCCATTTAGTTTAATTTTGCCTGTAGTTCCTGGAATTGAATTGTATTTTTGAGTGTACCTACGGCCTGTATATAACTGTGCTGTGCGGTCAGAGAGATATTGTTGTATATATTCTGTGTTTGTCATACAATAGTTTTTTCATTGATGTTATATAAATAATATGTTTGTCGTACATGTTGAAGATATTGAAACATTTTATAACACTGCATTTAGTATTTGTTACCTAAATATAAAATACTATGATTCGTCACTCTCAGTGTAGAGAAATAAGTAAATAACCAAAATACTTGACAATGGCAAAATCACCCGCAGACGGGTGCGTGCCATATTTAAATAAGAAGAAGAAGAAGAGGGTACCTACACGTGAAAATCACGGAGGCTTGCTTAAATATGTTTTTGTGTAACGACCTATTACTATTCCACCCTTCAAAGTTCCTCGAGTTAACACAGGAAGATCACAAGGCTCCGACTTCACTCTCCAATATCGTCATGAAAATCGTAAGACCAGATTCATATTGTCGACTTTTTTAGTTGGCACCCACCCCTGAAAGTCACAAAACTCCTCTTTCATGTTTATCTACATACATAGGTACTTAACACACATATAGATGGTGGGTATTTTAAATAGTTCGATTTGCAATCTTTACGTGTATAGGTACGTACCATATATAATGTATGAGAATTCTATTTTCATTTTCCGTCACGTTGGTACTTACTTGATTATTTCCAGGAAAGAAATATTTCAAAACTATTTTCATCCATAATTTCATTAGTAGGTACGGTATCATTCGATATTTCAAATTTTTCATTCATAAAAGTTTAAAAATGTGAGACTATTCGACGAAAATTTCTAGACACCAACGAAGGCGTCGCTGCTTTAAATTTACATACATATTCATCGAACTTGCAAAATTTTCCAATGGGCAAGCGTTACATATCTACATTACTTGGATAATACGAGTAATATGTAATGGAATTAGGTATTATTAACAATCTATCTTAAACAATTAATGTCAAAGTTCCATTAGATTAACATTTATCAGGTGACGCTCATAAAGAGAAGGTATATTACCTTTATAAGTACGAGTATATCCATTGTGAAGTCTCAAAGAAACTTCAGTCATATCTTAGCCAGACTTCAGACAAAAATAATGAGTTTTAATACATCGTAGAGTGGAATGAAAAAAATGATTTACGGCATTCCGTTTATGACTCAATCTACACTGACAGAAATCAAATTGTATTTCTTCATAATTTTATGATCTCAAAAACCACAACGCTTCACACCAAACGAACAGCATTTGAAGAGGAAGATAATATTAGGTAGAAGAAACTACCTTTGCATAACTTCATAATAATATCATATTATTATAGTGAAGTGGTATGTAGATATGATCATATGTACATATATGTACAGGGCCATAACAACCATACATACTAGCTTTTAATTTTATTTCTCTGTATCTGTAATTTTATTTTTTGTATCTTTCATTTTATCTTTTGTCTTCCGTATTTTCTTATCTTCATAGAGCGTTAATTTAACACAGAAAGTCATCATAGGCTATCCGATCTTGTGTGAGACTCTTAGATCGTAAGAGACAGTAGGGTACCTGCCGAAGATACTAGACGCTTAAGGTTTAATTCAGCTATGGATGAGGAGTTGAAGATGGAATAGTACGGTATAGAAAAAAAAACACATTTTCCTATAAGTTTAAAAGCTTTTGCATATTTCGCTTTCCTAGGACATAATCATACTTCGACATTTTGTAGAAAATATGTTGTCATTGTAAGTAATTTCTACGAGATTCAATATAGAATAGACAATAATATCCACAGTACAAAAAAAACTTTGATGTTGTATGAAAAACGCGATCAGATTTATTACTTGGGGTGTGGTGGGAATTGCGTCACCTTACTATGAGCATTTCTTAATAGAAAAGGAGTCATATTATTACATGTATGTGGCTGATGCATAAAATTTATATAAGAGTTGTATGTGAAGCAATATTATTAAATATGTTGTTAGTATTATGACTTGTGAAGAGATTCGTATAGGCGGTCAGGATATTGGTATTTTTGATTTGATTTCATTTGATTCGAATGGTAACAACTCGATTTTTATAGAAATACAATGTGTTCATGTTTATAATCATTTCAATAAGACAATGAATTTTGTGAACCTGTTTAATTATCTTTTGAATTTACTATATACTGTTTCTTATGGAACTGATAGGTCATCATGAATCCGAGATTAATAATTAATTATAATAATTTATTTTTATTTATTTATTTACACTTTTGGTGAACAAGATACAGAGACATGTAAACATTTCTAATATAAATCACCACATTATTGTTCTCTAGGGCGAGCTTATCGCAGTGCTGCGATCTCTGCCAGCTAACTCCAAAAAGTATAATCCAATTATTGATAAAATATTTTAAAAAATTACATTTACATTACAAGTATTAGAAAGTTTTATAAAAAATGATAAATTACCTACCTAGAGATTAGGGGGAACCTCGTGCTCTCGTGCTGTCGGCCGCACGTGCTTTCAATAAAGAGCTCTCAGTATTGAAGCGCTTTAGGACACAAGTTGTGAGTATCTTAGCAACTGACTTTTTGCGAGAAAGAAATGGAATTTCATTCCATTTAGAAGACCTTTACAAAAGTAATAATGTTTCGTTAATAAAGGTATGACTGTAGTTTGTGTCATGTACCTTGTATCGAAGGCAATAAAGTCTAGATAGAGTTGGAAAAAGTGTGACAGAATTGAGTGGAAATGTAGATATAGAGGGATAAGTAATATAGCAGGTTGCCTGTAGATTTAATAATATGAACATATAAAATTGTGTATTACTCGTATACATGAGGCCCTACAACTTTTCGTTTTATTTTGTTGAAGTGACTGGCTGGCAATAATTGTTCAAAATGTATTCTGTATTTTTGAGCCATTGAAGTGATATTAAATTTGTGCATTATGGACTGCGAAAAATAGTTACAGATAATATAATATACCAAATGAAGTGTGGGTCTAATATTAACGAATGTCTATTAACTCTGTGATACAGGTGTACTCCAACATGGCGCCTTTGCCCATCTCGGAGTTCTGCACCTTACAGGACAACTGCTCTAGAAGGCCATTGCGCTCAGCGGCCACAGCCATCAACAAACTCCGGGAGCGGAATAGGGCAAACCTGTTTCTTTGAAAGAGCATTCTCTGTCGCGGGATCAACTACCTGGAATACACTATCACCAGCTTCAGGAGCAAGCTGAAAACTGAGAACTTCAAGATCAGCTTCCCGCGCCTTGAGTTGGAATACCATTAAACGGCGCAAATAAGTCATCCATCATCATCATCATCATTATTTAGTAAAACAGTGCGAAATATTATACAATAATAATAATAACAAAAAGCTCAACCAGAGAATTTTCTCGAAAATATATCTATTTGAACTTAGTATACAATACTAAACAGACTATTGTAAAAAAACATTTATTATACTCGTATTGTTAATAATATCACAATCAATTATAGCACTCATTCAAATGTTCATAATATACTTACTAAATTGTCATTAGTATAAAAATTAAACATTAAAAATGACATTGTGCCTTTTAAATTTAAATGTTGCCGAAGTCGCTTTTTATAACAAGGCACCCTAATAAATCATATTTATTTATTAAAAAAAAAAGTTAATTTTATATTACACATTGTATAAAGCTGGACCAACTTATGTTGCCATTCAAAATAAAGACCATTTAGCTGGGTAATTAAATTCATACACGCGGCATGTAAATCCATTGTTGGACAATTTATTAAAAGTTTTTTTTTAATCTGCTTAAAATGTACGCCCACATTTTCATACAAAACTGAAACCCTTTATAATGTAATGTACATCTAAAATACTGAATTATATAATAGATTTTATGCTGAGTAATACGAATAGTATGACCCCATAGTTTTGACAACTTAGTAAAGGATAAGAAATTGCGAAAAAGCTCGCCTTAGTGTACAATTTTCTGTTAGAAAAAGGTAGAGTGATAATGTGCATGATGGTTACCACAGATCAATTTTACGATTGAAACCTGGGGGACATAGAGAAATACTGGAAGATAAATATGATAGAATAACAAAATATATAGTTGTTGATCTTATAGGGTAGGTAGGTATGTGTAATTTAAAGGCTGGTATCACAGAGAAAACTCGTAAAATTTAATCATCATAATACATTTCCTTTACAGCTAGTAGTTTATATGCAGGTAGGTATTCCGATTGAGTATATATACGAACGAATACATAAACGTATTTTTTTCACTTCAACAGCAATATAGATACAGAAGAAAAGGGTTAAAGAAAATGCTAAAAGCAAATACGACAAAGTTGTCTGATATATTTCCATATGATGATGTGGTGAATTGGTGATGTTAACCAAACAACTCAGATTACGTTGCCGTATACATAAAACTGGGATGAATCCATTTCCATGAGCTCACCGGCAATGTGTTGGGTGATTGAGGGCGATACAATGTCGTATACGCTATACATTACTTTCCTTCACAAGGAGGGGGAACTTAGGTATATTTTTTGCCGACTTAGGATTTTCACAAATCCGTTGGGAACTTTTATTCAAAGGATAAAAAAGCAAATTTGTATCGATGCAAAAAAAGGTCAATTTATTTTTCAAACGTTCTTTGTACTTAATTGAACATTTTTATTTTGCAGTGAATTGATGTGATATCGAAAGGACATAACATTACGATTTTATATCTACCACTTCTATGTTTCGTATTCAGAATATTCTGTAATTTAATAAGATGAAGTACTTTTTTTAAAATGGATTGAATGCATACGTAGATGAGAATTTGAATCATATTTCAAAGGAAGCTAGTTATACCAATCAATATATTGGATGCTAAACCATGAAATTGGATGCATCTAGAAATGTTGGAATATTGCGATAGATAGGTACCTCTAGCCCAGCAGCTTTCATACTAATCATAGAATGGAGATAGGTACATTATACTATACTTATAGTCGTATACATAGATTCACTACATTTTCATTAGGCAGGTGTTAATTTTTCAAGCTTACTTATGTCGATTTCCACTTATGTTCTATGTAAAATGTGGTAACCATAAATATTCATTATACTCCATATAAACCTGTTAATTATTGAATACCTACCCTAAGGAACTTAAAATTTCTTTGTTTTTTTTTTCACGTATCCTGCACTAATGTCACCACTTTTTATTGATAAAATAATACCCAAAATAATATATAGGTACATAGACAAACTAAATATTTTAGACATATTATTCGTTGAGAATTTACGCAAACTTTCTTTAAACTGTAGTGTTACATTTTTATACTGCGATTATTTTCAGAATATGATACCTACTCCAACTGTATATCTCTAGTGAATGATCTTGCTAATTCCTCCAGGACGGCTCCCTCGGCACTCTGCCTAATGCACCATGCCACGAGACCAGCACGTGACTTCTCTGCACCCTTTTTGGTTTGACTACATATCCAAACCCTACATTCACTTGATCTTCACAACTTACCGATTGCGCTGGTCCGCCTATTAGGTATATTTTTTGATACAAACTGTTTCACTCAAAATTTTAAATCACTCAATCATGGCTCATGGCTGTATATAAATAAGCATGGACCACCTACAGCCAGTCTGTATGCTAGGAGCCTCCACGACCAAGTATTTTTTTTACTATTACAACATTACTACTACTCAACGGTGTATCCTAATAATGGGGTAACTAGTAAGCACTGTGTGTGTAAAAAATATACAACATTCTGTCTCTGCAAACTTAATCTGACTTTTAGAATATGTAACGAACCTTATTGCTGAAAAGGACAAAAACGTCTTATGGAAGTTGTACAAATGCCTGATTCTTACAGAACACTCGAAAAACTATAAAGATATATAAGAGTGGAAGCCAATTCTATAATCCGGGGATCCCACGGTTACAATTTACCCTGATTTTGAGACTATACACGCCCACAAAGCGAGTGATTTGTAGTTAGTTTTAAAACATCAGAAAACGCATTTTCACATGGTGTCTGATGCTTACATATTATGTTTGAGTAAGTAAGGGATTTTCGTATTACATAATAATTATTATAGTTTATCTCCCCACAACAATGCAAGCATCACATTTAATCCAGAATCAACCAATTTATTACATTCACATTATTCCAGTGACTCAACAACAGCACAATGAAGGAAGGAAGGTATAGTTACATTATAAAACATATTTACATAATATAAAAATATAATTCCAGTTCTCCCACGAGGCCAAACAGGAGGCAGGAGGGATGGTGTTGCTCACATCTTATAATCCTCGGAGGCAGTCGCGATGTTGATCTTGTTATCTGCAAAAAGATACAAAGGGGATTAGTGATTCCCGGCTTGTGTCTGGTCTCCTTGTTGGCTTTTTATAACATTGTCTATGGAGATTATTTCTGTGGTGTCCTACAAACATGGAACGTGCCTTGTGAAAAAGAACAGTAACGGTGCCTACTTAGTTTTTTGTTGAACGATGGGTATAACCAGAAATCATAGAAAAATATATAAAATTGAACAGATCGTATTGTGACATTGAGTTAGAAATCAAAATAAAACACTGTTTATAAGAATTCTCAAGTGCTTTCATCACTACTGTTTTATTACTGCTTTCAACATTGATAAATGGTGCGCTTGTGGCTAGTTTTGTAAAACAAAAGTTGGTATGAAGACTTTAATAGGTGGTGCAGAAATTGTTTTTAAACGGGTAGGGTATTATTTTTATTAATAGCGTCTGTAATGTGATGTACAGATATTTTCATAATTGTACAAAAAGTAACATATGTTATAAGATATCATTGGTTCGATTGCAGTATTCAGAATGAAAATATCAGTGACTGTTATTTTAAGTTTGCCCTCTGAGGCACCGCTCCACATTTTGTCATATAACATCAATTGTATGTCATTATGGTTGATAATACTTTAATATACAAACTTAATGAAGGGAGTTGGTAATTGAAGGATTATTCTAATTTATTGTGGGGTTGATATCATTTTATTGTGGAAACTCGTTTTAATAATAATATATTTGTTGTCCTTGACCGTTTCTAAATTATACTCAATGAAAGTCTTTCTACCACTAAGTAGTTCTTATAATAAAATAATCTTAAATGAATTATGAAGGCCTTCAGCACTTTAAGCCGACCACAAAAGTTTTCCAAAGCAGTCAAAAACTAAGAGGCTGAATCGTGACCACGCAATACCTATCAGCCTATTACTCTTTCACTGATAAACAAAACAGATTCTTTGTTCTAAAAAAATCGCAATGATATATTTGATGGAATTACAAATTCATTGATAGGAATCGTTTATTTGTACCTAGATGCTATTGATATATTTTCATTTATTCTTATCATTAGGTATTGTAAAATTACAGAGACTTGTATGAGAGTGGTTATATACTTATATATACTCTTGTTCTTGCGAGATCGACTCCCAGCTGTTAATTCATCTCCTTGGTGGTTGTCCTGGGGTCGTCTTCGTTGAGGTTGGCAATGGAGTACAATGTGAGGCTGGATGGTTCAGTCTCCTCCCATGCGCATACTATAGTGTATCCTTCGTTACCTTATACAACATTTCCGACCTCGCATGTATTTTTAATATACAAAAAAATATTTTAATTTAAAAGAAATAAAACATGATAACATAATATAAGTTGAAAAAATCTGTAGACATATTATACTCGTACATACGCATTCATAAAATAACTCTCGCCTTACAAATTATCCACTTATCGTGACGTGAAATCAAAACAGTAATGTTTCTGATAAAATACAATTCACCCTACATACGTCATACTAGTATAGTGGGGTTCATACTATTATTGTAATATAATGAATTGAAGAATCTTTTATGAAACGGTATAATGTATTTAGGGTGCTAATCCTACCAGTAAAAGTTATATTCGGGAATTACTGCGGATACTATCAAAGGGAGCTTCTTATAATTTCACACTTTATTGATAATGGTATCAAATTTTATTTAACGCCTTACGCCCGCCACGTGTGTTTGCACTTTTAGGTAACAGGATGGATCTGAGGGATGAATTACAAGGATTTGATACGGTCTACCCTATTATACTCCACTGCTATGGTACAATATTAAGGGTGGTTTGTTTGCTAAATTTATTTGCCTATTAGTTTATTATTATAATATTAAAACTAAAATATATCATTTCTAAATAATTTTATCACATTTATTAAGGAGAACAAAATCATATTGGCATAAAATAAGCTGAATATAATAATAATAATAATAATCGGACAACTTTAGGCGCCGTTTAGCGATAAAATCGCCCCAAGGGCACCGTACATTTTTCTTTTCACCATATAGGATCGTCAGAAACAGTAAAAATGATAATTAAATCACCACATAGGATCGTCACAAAACAGAATAATAAAAATGAATTAATCTAATCAGTTTCGGCTAACTTGACCTATCATTGGCTAACCAGTGACTGACCCGTAGGTACGCACAAAAAGGTGAGTCTTTAGCAACCTCCTGAACTCCTCCAGGCTTTTGGCACACCTAACATCGAGTGGAAGGGCATTCCACAGGCTTGGGCCCGCTGCACAGAATGCACGGTCACCATAACCCGTAGAAACAGCCCTCCGCGGCTCTTCTAGTTCATGTGCTAGACTCATAGCCGACCTCAGTGTCCGATGCCTCCAGCCCATATTCTTTTTCACACACATTTCTTTAATATAGTGGGGCGACTCACCATGGATAGCCTTATATACCAACACGCATACTTTGTATTCAGTTCTGGCACACACTGGAAGCCAGTGTAGTTCCCTGAGTAGCGGAGTTATTCTACAATATTTATTACCATCCATAATGAGTCTAGCGGAGGCGTTCAAGAGGCATTGCAACCGACTCACCTGTACACCCGGCAATCTAGTATATATAATGTTACAATAATCTAATCTTGATATTACAAAAGCATTGACCAATGTCTTAAGACTATCTTTTGTGAGACAACGTTTAACATATTTGATTTGTCTTAAGTGAAAGAAACCATTCCTAACCGTGGCACCGACTTGGTCAGCCATTGACAGGCTACTGTCAACAATCACACCAAGAACTCTAAGTGAAGACACAGGCTTTACTTGAGTCTCTCCAACTACAATCTCACTATTTCTGATAAGATGCTGTCGTCTATTCGACGCTATCCACATAAATTCTGTCTTATCAGCATTGAGGCATAGTCTATTTGAGGCCATCCATCTGGCCACTGCATCGATGCAACGCAGAAAGGTACGTTCAAGCTCATCCAGTTCACCCGGTGCAACGGAAGCATATATCTGTATATCGTCTGCATAAGCACATACATTCAAACCAAAACCCTCAACTATGTTCTCCACTTCATCCACATAAAGCACGAAGAGCAGGGGCCCCAGCACGGAGCCCTGCGGTACGCCTGCGTTAAGAGATCTTGGCTCCGCCTTTGCGCCTCCGAAGTTTACAATCTGGGAACGGCACGTTAGATATGACTTGAACCATTCGATGACCTTCTCACCAAGTCCAAACCTCCTCTCCAGCTTATTTAGTAATATATGGTGGTCCACTGTGTCAAATGCTGCGCTCATATCCAGCAGACATAGCAGGGTAGCTTTACCCTGTTCGTTTGACACAGTTATATCAGACAGCATCCTTGTGATGCTTGTCTCCGTTGAGTGATTCCTTCGGTAAGCAGACTGCCTCGCAGGCCACAGGGCACTCTCATCCAGGTAACTGCCCAATCTTCTGGTTACAACTTTCTCCAGCAGTTTCGAGAGATATGGAAGATTAGATACTGGTCTATAGTTTGTTTCAACATCTGGATCATGTGTAGGCTTCTTAAGAATTGGTGTCACATGTGCACACTTCAGGAACTGTGGCACACGAGATGCCAAGAGCGAACTATTTACGAAATTTACAAGAAATCCCTTGATTGCATCCTTACACTTTTTCAGCAACCAAACTGGTATAGGATCAAGCTCACACTGTTTGTTTTTCGTGCTCATAATAATTGCATCCATTTCAGTCAGTGTTGTCCGTGTGAGACTATCCAAGGAGCTTGTTGCCCTCTCACTTTGTTGTACACTACATGCATTTTCCACTTTACTTTGAATAACATCTATCTTGGTCTTGAAAAACTCAGCAAGATCTTCAGCAGATTTAGTTGACAATGATTGTCCCTTCTTCTGTTCGCATATTACATTAAGAGATTGCCATAGTTGTTTGGGATTTTTCTTTTCACTGTCAATCTTATCTTTCCAGAAAGAAGACTTCTTCCCGTTTACTTCATGGTTGTAATCCTTCTGCGCAGCAATCCAGTTATTTCTATCCGTTGCATCTCCACTGCTTCGGTACCGTCTCTCCAGTCGCCTCATGGTTCTTTTCTTGTTACGGCACTCATCATCGAACCAGCCGTCAGACGCACGAATTCTCCTCCTAGTACTTCTAAATGGTGCATGTTTATCCAGTAATGTTGTCAGAGTAGAGTTATACATTGATACAAGCTCATCAGCGTCCGTTGTGAAACTCGATACATCCCGACAGATAGAAGTCTCCCTCAGATCAGCCTCAAATGCATCAACATCAAAAGTCCTCCATGAGCGAGTACTTCGTGCCGTATAGTTAATCTGTGGAAGAGGCACGTCAACATCGGCGTACGCAAGTCGGTGGTTAGAGAAACCCACTTCATAGATAGCACTTTTCATAGGATAATCCTGTTCAGATATCAGCACGTCCAGGGTTCCACCCAAAACATGAGTCGGCCCATCCACCCACTGGCAGTACCCAAAATCCCGGAGTAATTCCCCAAAGCGAACCGCATTCCCTGTCCGACTCCCTGTCCAACCTAATGTTCATGTCTCCCATAATCACAACCCTCGCACACTGCCCAGCCAATGTCTCCAACAGCAGTCCAAACTCACTAAAAAATTCACTATTAACATGTCTTGAACCAGGTCTATATATACACACCACTACAATACGCCGTCGAGAGATCACTGCCCCAGCTGCCAGACATTCGAACTGAGAGAACTGTCTCATTTTTATTTTTACCAATTTAATAT
Source organism: Ceraclea dissimilis (assembly GCA_963576895.1). Lineage (NCBI taxonomy): Eukaryota > Metazoa > Arthropoda > Insecta > Trichoptera > Leptoceridae > Ceraclea > Ceraclea dissimilis. The sequence goes on along the minus strand of OY756361.1, from coordinate 14,670,057 downwards.
TGTTTCTCGCTATTATCATGACCCCCCCGTGATTATACCATGCAACAGTCCTTTTTTTATCTATATTGACAGGCCTTGCCTCATCTAACACATTTTATCCAAGGTTCCGGAGTGCCCTTACTGGATGATCTTCACTGCACTCATGCCAAGTTTCTGTCAATCCCATTATCCCCAATTCTAATTCTTGAAACACACTATGAACATTGTCTATCTTATTTCTTAAAGAGCACACATTCAAGGTACCCATTCTAAGAGATTGCCATCTGGATGTTGCATGTCTCTCTATTGTTGGTGTTACCAGGTTTTCCAGGTGTACTCCAGTCTCACACTGTCTCACTTCATTCAAGAACCTATTTCCCATTATCACTGTGATGGCCCGACGCACTCTTCTCCCACCTCTAGAGCCCCGCACTCTGTGTTTACATAATCTAGCTATTTTAAATTTATTCAGTTTGTCAATAATGTTCTTATTCAGAGAAAGTCTACTATTTTTCAGCATTAAAAGGTCTTTGTATGAATATTTATACATTTTTCAAATGTAACAGAAAAAATGTTCATAAATGTCTAAACTGTTATTGTTACAAATCTCACATAAAGCATACACAGAGTTTAAAAACACATAATTTTCACTATTATATCAAGAATCAATGGAAATCTATTATTTCAATCACTTCCTGGTGTTAAAAACACTTCAAATAGCCGAAACTTGAAAAGAACAAACACTTAAAAACTAATTAAAATAATTTGAATATTAGGACAACACAAAAACACTTTGGCTGCTACAAAGCGCCATCTATCATTATATAGGGAGACAAGTTAATAGTGTTATTAATTATGAATTCATAATTGGAGAAGGTATATGAATTCATGCTTGGCTTACTTGGTTGTAGTGGGGACCTCTGATCTAGAGATTTCGGGTTTTCCGAAATATTTTTATACATTTTTGTTCACTTAATTTTAACGGATTAAACATGTTTATCCCTTCGTAGATTCTCACGAGTAGCATAAATTAAATTGATAAAGTAATTTTTATATTAAAATTGTTCAAGTTTTTCATGCTAAGGAATTCAATGATGGCATTTCACATTAGAGACGCCCACCAGGTACAACAGATTATGAAAACTTATCAAAATTAAATATCTCATACAGAAATCAAGAATTGAACTCAGTGTGTCCAATACAAAAATGATACAATTCGTTCTAGTAAAATTGATTTTGTTGATGTGTCTTGGTTGGACAAAAATATTTGAAAAATTTAACTACGAGTATTTTGTTGTATAAACCTTTCTGTCACATTACTATGTAATAGAATTATTTATAATGTTAGACTAATGGATACCTAAGATATAAAATAAGTAGATTATGTTTTAAAATAGGTAGATAATAATAATAATTAGTAATGAAAAAATCACCCCTTCACAAGTACATACTTTATTCATCCCTTCACTCCTATACATATCTAGGGAATAGTAAAAAAATGTTACGGCAGAATATTATAGAGTTTGATGTTATACTCTCATCAGTACTTGATGTGCGGTGCTGTATTATGAATGATAGTTTCAAGCAATCATTCATGGTTTTGTTTCTATCTTCACTTTATTAATCCTATTTGATTTCACCGACACCTTTGATTAAGATTACCGTCACATATTGCTCAAATGAGCATTAAAGTGTGCAATGCAATATAATCTACATGGTACAGGTAGGTAGGTACCTGGATCTAATATGAGTAATCAATACTGCAGAAACAAAGGATTGAATTAATTCTAATAGTTCTCACTTAACCCTAAGGAAGCTAATGAACGAAGTATCATTGGAATAAAACAAAAAGAACGTGCTAAACCTTTGATTATTGAAGTACTTAATCAAATATTTTTTCGTCATACTGACTAGATCCGTTGTAAATCATTTGTTTCAATACAACGCTATGAAAATGTGTGTGAAGCTTTGATTATTGAAGTACTTAATCAAATATTTGTTTGTCTGTGCTAAACTATGCAGCTAGATGTCGCACAATTGAAAAGTTGCTTTTTGAGATCTAGGCTGCTGAAATAATGAAAATTCTCCTGAACGTGATACTTTAATGCACACAATGCACATTGTATTTTTGGATATACTTTCTGAAGCTGCTTAGGTGCCGTGAAATATGAAAACGTACCTAGATATCATTTTCTATGTATCTGGCAGTGACGAAGAGTATAGATTTCTGTAACAGGAAAACCGGGGATAACATTATGTCAGATCACGTCGGCTTATACTCCATTATATCAGATTATAAAATTATTACACTGAATGTTGTATCCAAAAGGCATCTTGATAGGAATCGCGTTATTCTTCACGCCTCCCTATCTATTAAAAATATGCAAATATAATAGATGCGTATTATTAATTAAATATATTGGTATTCACTTGTCAATAAGCCTTCAACTTTTGCAGTGACAATTTGCTTTTCTGAAACTAAAATCCATCTAAATATGTGTTTTTTTTTATTATTATTTATTTTATTTTTTTTTTTTTTCATTTTATTACAGGTATAAGTGCAAAACAGATAACAACTATAGATATAAGTAATTGAAGATTAGTTCATTCATAATTCAGCTGTCACCCACAATCATGCACCACAACATATAAGTTCATTCCGGTCGTCTCACACACCCATACTCAATCTCGCTCACACACTCACCCATCGCACACGCACACATCAGATTTCACAATTTTTAGGCAGAAAAACAGAATTACGAGTATATAAACAAGAATACAAAAATACAAAAAAAAAATAGAAGGAAGAGTTCGGGACAAAAGGATGAGGAGGGGGAAAGAGGGAGGGAGGGATGCTCTGCATGTCAGGGAGGTAATATGGATGCAGATTATTATAACAGTGTATAAATGATAGATGTGGTGCCTAATCCAAATGGATTTTTTGCTATATACTTATTCTAACATAAAACTAACTTAAAACTAGTTTCTTTTTCGTTTCTTCTAGTGATTTTGACGGCAAACAGAGTGTTTTCTTCTAGTCGGTTTATAAGAATATTGCATGAAGCATCTGGAAAGGGTTAACACCTTGAGTGAAGCCGACAGAGGATTTAATGATCCAATTTCATTAAATTAATAATATTGGTTTTACATGAAAGATCAATACCGTATCTGTGGTTTTGCATTATCTATCTTACTGTAATACTTTTGCACATATCTACTTAATTGTAACCAAGTGATACGTGGGGAGATACGGCTGATAATTTGGTAAGGGTAATTTGAAGGTGATGATATTCTGTGGAAGCGATGTTTAATCAATTTAATTATACATATTATAATGTAAAACGAATAATGCAAGAGAAATTTAATTATTTTCATATTTCATCAGCAGCGAATTTCAAATTCAAATTCAAATTTTTTTATTGGGTATAAAATTACAAATTGTAAAGAAAAACAAATGAAATTACAACTCAATATAACACAAAAGAACTACTCTCCAAAATTGAGCAGAGCTCGTGCTTTGGAGAGGAACAAAACATAAGATATTATAACAATTAGTTTATCTATGCATATATGTATGTATCATTACCAATCAAGAGAAAGCATTAAAGAAATGTACAAAAGAACGACGGAAGGAGGAAACATAAACACAGACACACACATACACACAAACACACACAAATACATACACACACACACACACATACACCCACATACACAGATCCACATTGCAGACGTTTGGAATTATAGAATTATAGAAGAATATGAAATACACAGCGATATAGGACATAATTATTATTTGGAATATTATTATATTACGCTGGGCAAGAAGGTTTTATCAACAAAGTGAATACGCATGAAAAACGTGAAAATGCTGTGTTATTTGAAAGAATATTAGATACCCATTGAGTTATTCGAGGCTGCCGATTGAATAAGTAAATCTCTTCTTCTTCTCCTTAGCATTTATTAATCCCACATGGTGGTGGGGTCTGCTTTTCTTATGTTTCGCCGCCACTTTGCTCTGTCTCGCGCATCCTCCGGCAGAACATCACTCTCTCTCGTGTCCTGCCTCACCACTTACATCCACCTGCGCTTGAGTCTACCTCTGGATCTATCTATCTGGATTGAATAATTAAATAATTATTATAAATATGTGGAAACTACTATTTAAAAATCAAGTAAGTAGATACCTAGATATTTGAGTGAAATTAGAAATTAATACCTATAGGTTTTTTCTGGAGAATAAAGTATTAAACATGAAAAATAGCTGAGTTAAAAATTTACGAGAAAATTAAAAAGGAGGTTCCTCAATATGATTAGGTATTAACCTTTTATATTTTCAAAAATTAAATAAATGTAATAGGTACTTACCTATCAAACATTGCATTCTGTTCTCATAATATTATAGCTTTAGGTAATCAACTCGGTAGTGATCTATTATAAAGTGTCTAATGTGAAATTTGTTTTTAAAGTAGATTTGCAGAAGATTTGTGTATTTATTTGATGCTTGTTTTCATGGTTTAGTTTTAATATTTATAACTAATAAACATGTAACTATTTTCATTATAGAGGTGTAATGTTATTAATATGTTGGTAGATATGTGGGTACTGGGTATAGGTATACCTACGCCCCATTTCCAGGGCATCACGTCTTTATAATCCATAAAATAATAATTAATCTGTATTCATGTTTCTTGATTATTTTAATAATCAAGATGATTCAATAACAAATTAATAAATACATATTTATAACTTCACACCTTGCAATCAACACACCACGGCTTTAATATTTATAGTTCCTATACAGTTAACAATACCTTATACTTCAGCTACGTCTCATAGAGTAGTGCCATTAAAGAAAAGTACATTTAATTTTTTAATTTATATTACTAGTACCTAAAATAAGGAAATTTTTAAATTTATATTTATAAATGTTGATTGCATCGTTAGAATGTTAATTCACTTCTGATACCTTAGAGTAGTTAAAGCATTAAGTACCTAAGTACTACGAAAAGCAATACCAACCTAGCAGTTATTTTATTTTATTCCATACATACCTGACATTATTACTTCTTAGGAAAGATCTATACGTTACCCTTTCAAATAGCAGGTATGAGAATAGGTAGATATATCCATTTAAATAAAATATATCTGAATTACGTGTGATTCAATGTAAGTGGTTCCAAATTATGGGAGATTTCTGTACAGCAAATAACTTAAATCTTCGTATTATTGAAGATGTGGATTTACTAGGAGATAAGGGATAGGAAGAAGACATAATTTTCATAATTGCATTCAAATTCATCATTGTACTCGTGTTGGAGTGGAATAGAATAACTTACGATTTTTTTGAGGTTATTATGGAAATGAGTGACTGCAAGACTTAGGCAAGAATGAGGGCTGAGGTTATTAGGGAAATGAGTGACTGCAAGACTAGTGTTGTGACAAGAATAAAAGTGAATAAACTTAGATGGTTTGGGCATGTTGAGAGAATGAAAGCTAACAGGATGACAAAAAAGATATATTTGAGTGAGCGAAGAGGGGGGAGGAAGCGCGACCGCCCGAGACTGGCCTGGTCCGATCGTGTCGACCAGATCCTCAAGGTTGGACGCGTTTTGAGTAAAAGGAATCGGAGAGCGTGTATGACAAATTGCACGAATGTGACGGAGGCTAGGAGTGTGTGCAAGGATAGGGCTGTCTGGCGCTCTGTCCTCTCTGCCTACTCTGCAAGGTACGTGGCGTGAGGGTATAGCTAGATTTTTTTAACAAATCTTGATACTTTATACACGCACCTAATATATTACAATCTCGTTAGGACTCAGTATTGGAGATCCCCGGGGTCATAGGGGGTCCAGGTGTTGTGGGAAGCCCCGCGGCGCAGGAGCACTACGAAACATTCATCTGAATTGGGAGAACTCATCGCCTATGTAAAAAAAAACAACATACATATTATAATAATAATTATTATTAACACGTTGAATAATACATCATAATAATGTATTGGTGTTTTATCATTCAGCTCCAGTTGGTTATAGAGAGGTGTTATGTATGAATAAAATTGTTTTTAATTAAATTTAGTTTGTTTATTATCATAAGAAAGTTTATAACTAATACAGTTAAAAGAAACTGGGAAAGAGTGAAACCCAAAATTAAAAATTAAAATTCACAGAAATGGGGTGAGGAAGCGCGGCCGCCCGAGACGGACCTGGTCTGACCATGTCGACCAGATCCTCAAGGATGGACGCGTTTTGAGTAAAAGGAATCGGAGAGCGTGTATGACTAATTGCATGAATGTGACGGAAGCTAGGAGTGTGTGTAAGGATAGGGCTGTCTGGCGCTCTGTCCTCTCTTCCTACCCTACAAGGGACGTGGCGTGAGGGTATAGATAGATATATTGATATTGTCTTTACCGGCATAGACTTTTTTTAATGGATCTGGGCTTGCATACACAAACCTAAATAGGTACTTGCTGCACACCTTGCACTAGGCTAAAAGCCTGTATCGCAGAGTGTGGAATACATCGCCAGCGCTGGGGTTTGAACCCGGCACCTCCCGCTTGAGAGACTGCCGCCCCAACCAACTGGGTCAACCATGTACTATTTATATTACTACATATATGTATCTATGTATATGTAAGTGTACTGTATCTCAGTTTGGTTGGATAAATCATGATATTTTCAAAAAGCATTTGACTATGTACTTGAAGCTTCTCATGGATTCCTTTGACAGATCTTCTTTAATTCTATGCATTCAGTCGAATAGAAACTCTATACCCTTATTTTCCTGTGAATAATCATTATTTTTTCAGAATTTCAATACACTTTGTCATCTAATCACAGGTTTTCAAACGTTGAATACCTGACGATTTCTAATCAATCTGCGTTTATCGAAACAAGCTCAAAATCCATCTTCATAATTAAAGGAAAATCACTCTATTTTTTTAGAGTGTGCAATGTAATGATTCTCACCAGTATGTGACTAGTCACTTGACAGGTATACCTAAATGCTACTGTGCATAAGTTCGATTCTCATGTAATATATTTTTAGAAAATATATTTTTCAGAGTATAATATACTGAAGGGCTGAATGGCGAACGTTTCTAGAGAGCAAGTTGTAATTTTGGAAAATGCCTGTCTTGTTATGAAGAAATAATCAATGTTGTTTCATTAATATTATATTATTTGGAATCCATTTATTATAGAGATTTAGAAGTGATGATCTAATGATTGGCTATCGGTAGTCAATACCTGTCAGATGATGAACACAGAACATGAATATCGTATTTCCAGAGAAGGATTCTCAATAACCCAGTTGGACATCACAAATGAAATGGTACAATTTCTAACCACAAAGCCTTAATTATTTCAACGGGTGCAACTGGAAAATTAATTGTTAACAGAACTCTACAAGTGCAGCTTCTAGATATTTCAACTACAGGGTTTTCGTTAGCAAATGATAGCATTCCAATTAATTATTGTTAACATTTTAAAACATATTTAAATACACGTAATAAATATCTTTCCCACTTAAATGATTAGTAATTACTAGCAACTAATGAGTTTAGATGTCATAAAAATGTACTTTTCTCACTAAGAGAATCAAAATTTACGATGTAATTTTGACGAATTTGGAAAAAAAAAATTAGCAGTTAACTACCGGAAATTGTCCGAATTAATTAAATATCACCTAGTTCGCATTACTGTTTAAATAAAAAGATCAAAAAAACATAAGTCGACCAAAGAAAAAGGCCTACATCCAACAGTGCAGAAATAGCTGATGAAGAAATTGATTTTTTTTGGTTAAGTATTTTTTTAATCACCTTTCTATTTTATTGATCGGTTGAAATCTATAATTGTGTCGATTTTATATCCCGTAGCTTTCCCTGATAAAATAATCATTCATATAATTTATTCCCTTCAATAAAAGAGTAACAAGGAATTGGGTTTTATTTTTAATACGACAGGATGAATATCAAGTTTCTAGGATTGTTCGATTGTAAATACTTCAAATGGTAAAAATAAAAATCGATACGTCAGTCCATGTTGTCATCAATACACCAAATAATAAAATTGAATCGATAGAAAATATTTTGTAAAGCTCCGCATGATATTGGGTCGAATCGTATTTAATTGAAGTATTTTTTGTTGTTGTTGTGATGTTATATTAATTTTTTTTTCAAGCAGGTGAATCTGACGATGTCCATTTTATAGAAATACTCTATTTTTATTCATTTCATTAAATTTAATGAATTTTTTTGATCCTTGTTAGATATCTACTTATTTTATTAAGAAAATTTTTATAAAGCAACATGACACTGTACATTTTTCTTAGCCACGAAGATTCATTAACAGATGAATTGTTATACCCGTAAGTTGATTACGTAAAAAATATAGTTAATTTCGTTTTGGTATAGTTTTTCAAAGTCCAATTCTAAAGCCGACTTATTCTAGGGAATCGATCTCTTTCGAATTCGAACACATAAAAGTATATTTTCATATATGTACATATTACCTATTATTTATCTAGCGTGCTATTGGTTGCATATATGTACAGCTTAGAAAACTTATTTCACTGGTTTCTAATGATTCAGTTTGAGCTGAATAATTTTTATGTGTCAAAACTAAGAATAAAACAGTAATATTTTTGCGAAGAAAATTTATCTTATTCATTTTTATTGCATTTCCATATGAAATAAGATACTAAAATGTTCTTGTCATAATATAAACATTATCTAATATTCTTAATATTTATCTACGAGTTACCAGCGTGTTATTTATATTACAAGAAATGCACAACTCGCGCACACCAAACATAAAGAATAGATTTCGTTTGTATTTAATTGTGAATTTTGGTAAATGATTCTTCTAGGTACTTACAGTTGTCAGTATGAGAAAAGGATGAGAAAAGTTGCGTGCGTATTTACATGTACATATGTGTGTCGTCCATCCTTAGATAATGTAATGCGCAACAGCCCACCTGTCAATGCTTATCTCAGATTGTGTAAAATGTCGTAAACATATGGATGGAAGAATGAAAAAATGATATTGGAATGAACTATAAGCCAATCAATCTTAGACTCAATTTATAGTCAAAACATACCTAAGATAAGATAATTCACTCCTAATGTAATTATTCATAAGCTGCATACATTTAATTGCTTCAGAAGTAATTGCTCTTCCGTTTATGTTCGTGTAAAACAAGAAGTCACAGCTATAGACAAACATAAACGTAAATAAATATGAAGAGCGTTTTAGTACCTTCGAGAGAATAGCATATACCTATCAACTGATACGTAAAACTAGTGATTACTAATTACTAATCGTTAACTCAACACTATTAAACATCAAATAATTTATCGATATTATGAATTTTATAGCAGCAAATGTACATACGCACTTAAGGGCTTATATGCACTGAGCAAAAATCGTTCTATTTTCGCTTCGACTTTTCAAATTTTGTATGAGAATGTTAGCGCGAAATGAGAATAACGTAAGCGACAATGGGAATTTTACATTTTTAAGAAGAGCCTGGGAACAAATTAAAAAATCGAAAACGGCCAATTTGTTATGATTATAATTGCCAGTATTTTGGCTAAATTATACTTTTATATCTGAAAAACTGAACGGAAAATCCTCAGATCCCATAAATTTCAAGGGTACTTTCGGAATATTTTTTTATTCAAGGAATTTCCAAATATTGTAATTCTCAAATAGCCAATCTGTAATCGATACTTTCATCTATCACTTTCATCAGTTTCAAGACGATTCTCTCAGTATTGGCTGAGAAAAATTCAGGGCGCCCTAAAAAAATAGGCCCTTAACATTTGTTACTATGACAAACTGCCGTCCAATCTCAGACTACGAAGAAGCGAGTCATATTTGAATACCAAAGACCCATAACTATAAAACAGTATGATTAGTAGAATTTGAAGTGTTCTTATCCTTATCGATATAGTAGACCTTATACCTACACATGTTACATGCAGCTCTATATAGCCGATAATAAGCTCCGCACTCACGTATAAACATCCTTAGAAGTTGTGAGGGTTATCGATAGCGACACCTACTTAGTTTAAAGTTCGTATTCTAACCTAATTCACACAAAAATAAAGTCCATTAAGAGTATGCATACCAACATTTCAAAAATTGCTAATAACGGGAGACCTTATATCTCGACAACCATTACTAAATATGCTTTGGAACAAAATAGGGTAGATGCATTGAACATTTATCTAGGGAATAACCGTTAAAGAATTTTTATATCTTGTATAGATTTCTCCAAAAAAAAAAACACTTTGGACCATTTTTCCGAAAGACGGAATCTCGTTTCCATGGAAAAAACGCTATTTGTATCATTTTATCATGCGATTGTTCACGCGATTTTGAACCTTAATGCCGTAGGAAATGACTGTGACGTCATTCTTGGTACCAAGCCCTGAAACATAAATACTTTTGCATTAATCTGTTGAGAGTTGTTTCCAAATTTTAAAAAAATAATAAATCTACCCAGAAAGAAAATTAAGTTGATTCAAAGTTTCGTTTAATTAATATATTAGTAAATTGATGACATACTCGTACATGAGTATAGTCGATATCTTAAATAAGATACTATGAAAATAATAAGATAGACGCTTAAAAAGAAAATTTGTGCATACACTAATAACTTCTGAAAGTTACAAAATTCTGACTAATCAGAAAGCTTATATGAAAAAACTATAATTTAACTTGGAGACATGTTTATTTCTTTTATGTTAAAGGAATGTTAAAACCAATTACAGCGGGTTGTAAGATATTGCGATTTCGCAATAAGCCCGCCCTTTGTTTGATGTTTTATCTACATGTTTATCTACGTGAAATATTCATTCAAATAAAGTTTTATTATTATTATATAATAAAAATGTTTTCAACTTCTGATTCCTAAAATACCTCGATGCCCACATGTTTATTAATTTGTTCCTCACACTCCAATAAGGAATTACAAACCACAAACCATTAAAAAGTCAACCTGCTGCCAACATAATGATTCAAGTTTGCACCTTCGTGAATACAAAATAATATACCTCGTTATACAGTATACATCTCACTTCAGTCTTAATTTCATTTTAGCTATGCATTCCCATATATATCTACATCTACATACAGATACGTTCCAATATCTATTAAGAGAATTCGCAATTGATGGGGTTGTTCACGTTCATTACACATTTACATTTTAATATAAAGCAGTCTGCCCGTCATCGAAAGAATATTTTTTTATATAAATATTTCTTTACAAAATCGAAGTTTTATTTAAATAGATGATTGGATCGGTAGTTTGAAGTGAGGCCAGTGGTTCGAATTTCTGTGTTGACGATGTATCACCTACACGTCGTGACATCTGATTGGTAAAGAGACAATGAACATCTCAATCAGCAATGTTAGAGTTTAATAAATGTGTCGTTCGATCTTTGCTAATGTAGCGCATATATACACACTTATCGCTTGTTACCCGACTTCCGGAAAACCGTGATGGTGTTGATATAGGTATAGATAGATAGAACTGTGTTGAAAAAAAAAATTGATTAGGTACTTCGATAATCAAAGGACGAAGCCAGCGATAGTATATAAGCCTACACCCACGAATTCCATCACCACCATGATTGGTGACGTCACCTTGTATCGGTGACAAGCACCTTGTCTCGGTGACAAACACTTGAACTACGGAATATTTTTTCGCATACATTTTCTCCCACTCTTGGTGACGTCATCATCGTCAAATGTCAGTTGGGCCCGGCCTGTATGACCAATATGGCGCTGGCCTCGTCAAAGGATAGAACCAACTACAATATGTTGGATTAGTTAGTTGAGATATTTTTTTCTACTATCCTAGAATACATAATTAATATTACCTACCGACTTCTTTTAATTACTCGTACCCTACAGGAACTTTTTTTTCTTATTTTACAAGTTTTTTTTACATGTGGTGGTTTACGATAAATAAACTTATCTTCCAATTTTCTTCAGCTTGAACTCTTTTCTCCAAATTTAACGACAAAGCAATCTAAGAGCTATAATATGAGTAACACCTATCAGCCAATAATAAATTATTTTGAAGCTCTGCATATGAAGGTATAGGTACCAAAGAGTTATTAGTAATAAACAAATCCTGTTCTCTGTGTTATGCCCCACTGTTCGTACAAAATATTTTCAGTGTTGATGTGTTAATTACGATATGATAAATGTGCTACCCGCTGTTCAAAATTAATCTTCCGACTTATTTAGGCGGCAGATGACTGCTTTACTCTTGTTGTATGATATAATAATATAGTACTAGCACCATACAATATAATATACCTTCTCTTGTATTATAATACTGTATTATTATTATTTTAAATATAAATAACATTATATTGTTATTAAGTTATTATAGCACCAACACTAAAAGGCACAAACCATTTTATTAATATATTTGTATCCTGAGGGAGAACCGGTTAAAATAATTAACTATTGTATACTAATATTATTTTTATACAATGAATATTTTATACTAAGTTTGTTGTGAATAAATCATAGATCACTTCATGATGTCATTTTTTATTTTGATACATTTGTCTATCGCATTAATATTTTTCCTTCCAGCTAAATTTGCTCACGCCTTTGCCACGGATCAATTTACATTATAAATTAATTCGTTTTTAAAATTGTAATTCATTGGTATAGAATTTATAATAGTCAGTTATTACTCATAATATCACCATTGTGGTTTCGGCCGTTCTCCGTCCAATGCTGTATTTAGACCTCTTCCATCCCCTTCCACTTGTTTCTGCTTTTCTCTCTTCACATCCAGGCTTGTTGGAGAATGTCTTCAGTCCATCTTTTGGAAGGTCTTCACACACTTACATAAATTATTAGTTTTTTTTATTGTGCAGTTTTTCAAATATCCCTCTCTGTTCACAAGTGGATTAACTGGAAGAAACACGTAGTTGTAGCATTGCAATAAATTTACCCCATATAGTGAACAAATTTTTACGATTTTATAAAGAATGTATTAATTAAATAAAAGACTATCGAAATACTTGGGTATTAATAACTTTAGAGTATGGAAAGGATAATCAGATATCTTTCTTTCTGTCTAATGTGATAATTAAGTATGGCACTGGTTTGTCTATTGGTTTATACGGTTTCGTCATCACAGCCTAGATTTGTTAAATAAAACGGCATGTTATCTAGTCTAAAGATCCATAAAATAACGATTATTAAAATGAGATAATAGAAGCAAAGCCATGTCATTTAATTCATACCTCCAACTCACCAACATTACATTTGCTATTATAATAATTATAGTAGAGAAAACATTACCCCAATTTCATATTGATTATTACCACTTAAAAAGATGTTATTATCCAGTTAGATATCCAATATACTAAATAATTATATCATATCTAGTCATATTAACAAAATAATACTTAATTAATTTGTTAATAATTATAGACCTCAATAATACATCTAATACATTAACACTATATTAAGTCATTTCATTAAACATAATGATTTGTATCGAATTTAATTTAGCTATCAATTTAAATAATTAGCGCTGTTCGTTATAAATTGCCTCAATACACTGAGGCGTGTCTTTAAGAGCGTACACCCATTGGAAGATATAGCACATGCCTAAGTATCCACATATAAAACTAATGTATGTAACACAATATAAGTATTGGTTCTTACTTGATTACAGGTACCTACATAGGTATTATTAATGACACGTACATTCTTATGTATCTATCTGTATATAATACATACTTGTGCTGTATATAAAACATACTCGAGTAAATTACTTATATAGAGCCAACACCTCCGACGTGTTCGACATGCCTAGGTGTAAATTTGTTAAATTGTTTTCGTTAATTCCATTCTCATTATAATACTGTCACTTCATATTTGTGTAAAAGAAATCTAATCTAAATAGTACCTTCCTATCAAGCGCGAAGATACCTTGAAACACGGTTCCCATCGAGTTACCTAATGGATAAAATAATAGGTAGGTATGTCTGATTTGACATACTCGTAATACATATTAGCCCTGGATTCCCTTCTACAGAAGTCCACTCTTCGTCACTGCTTCTCTCGGGAGTTCAATAAACACCGATTTTTTGCACAAATTTTTCTTAGAAAAACCAAGAAACAATGTCAATCGCACACCGTGAAAACCTTCAACATTTTCGCACAAATGTTTTAAGTGTAGGTAGGTACATTGTATACAATTTTATTTATTTTTTACAATTTTGTAATAAAAAGACGACAGTGCAAAGTAATTTAGTCAAGCAGAACCGCCTCCATCCTATTGAGATGGGATACCAATGAAACAATTAATGAAAAATAAAATCGTATTTCACTCAGGAATCAAACTCGGGACGTCATGTATAAAAATGGGTATTTTACCACTTCTTGGATGACTGAGCGTCGAAGCTTCCTGCGTGAATCAGAAGTCGAAAAGCTATAAAAGTAATTATTACCTAATAGAGTAAAGTGGGTAAGTATAATGAAACATGTCTATAGGTACATCAGATGTTACGACGTTGAGTTATTTAAGAATATAATAATGAATGCAAATAACTTGCTGTCATAAAAATTGCATGTTGTCTTATGTAGTAATAGCAATAACATTAAAAAATATACAAATACAATAACATTGTTTTTTTATTTATATCATTTCATTAGTCGTGTTGGTCAGCCGTGCGAGCAGCGAGCAGCGGGCACCCAGCCGAGGTGTTGCGGAGATTAATGTCTTCACTAATATCTTAACAACGTAAACCATTACCTCTACATGAAATATTGTATAGACAGAAATACAACCAATACACACAACATATGCTTATTGTATTTTCCATACAATGATATTAATTTACTGGCTATAATGAAATTATTGAGATTCGTGCACTAATGTTTTTTTTTTGTTTCATAGATTACGATATAATTAATTACATGAGTAATGTATTATTGTTATCTCTATCATACCAGAAAGGAAATGTGTACGAGAATATTTTAAATTGTTCATACTTAGCGAGGTCGACGTTGTTCACGATTAAAAAAATATGACCCGCGCCAGGGTCTGTCTCTTTCGCTAACCTTGATCCGTAAGAAATAATTGAATTACTGTTAAATGATTTACATATTATTTTGTCCTATGACAATTTGATTTACTTGAAGTCTAGACTTTTATAGGCCCCATCCTTTCTGTCGGGAAAATAAAATGTGTCCGTTCTTTACATTGTCTTGAACTTTATATTTTTCTTATATATGAAAACCTAAGTGTTAATTATTATTTTCAATCTATTCTTCTTAAGATCTTATTAAGACCTATTTATTTTCTCTTTTTTATTCATGTGAAACTCCTTACCTGTTACACCAAAAAATCGTACGAATAATTTTATTTTTAGTATTTATCTTATTATAAAAACCTACAGGTAATAAAAATATGAAATTTAAAAAAAAAATGTAATCCACACTTAACCTCTTAACACCTACACATATTGTGCCTTATAGTACAACTACTAATATAATAAAATGTGTTCAAAAAGCTATCAATCAGTTATAATCTTTCACACAAATGGTGTGAATATTCCTTGTACATAGTAAAATATAAACTATATTTGTATTAACATTATTATCAAACGGCTTATCACATGTTTATTATCAAATTTATACACGATTCTTCCATATAGATATTATAATGTATGACCAATAAAAATAATAACAGCTTTACCATGTACTAGTTACAAAATGGTGTTCATGTTATTAATTGAAGATACTCGTACACTTATGAGAGTTTTCAAATTATGATCTATCAACAGAGCTGTACTTGTATTTAAATTTTAAAAAATGTATCTAAAATTACGCCGGCTTAAAAAATCTCAAGTACGATCATACGTGACATAATCCACAGTTTTGTGTGATTGTGAGTGATTGTGTAGTGCGGAGTGGAATCAGTTATTAAAACTGTGAAACAATTAACAAGATTTTAAAAAGCCTTGCACAACAAAGCAAGGCGGTGCAGTTGAACTCAACCAAAAAAAAAATCGACAGTTTTTATAACCCTTTCATATTTTGTAAAACTTAAAAGAAGTAGAAAAAACAGTCGTAAAACAGCTTAGGCTGAGGTGGTCTGTTTATCAATATAAAAAAATGACATGTTTTTCAACATTGTTCTTATGAATTTCGTAGTAAACTAGAAGTAAAATACAAAGTTTACTTCTGTTTATGGATGTAAAACATTGTAGATGAGCTTTTGTAGCTTTGCGGGTCATTGTGACTGGTAATATGCAACCACTATTGGTTAGATGTTACATATTTGTGAAACTGATTTCTGGACAGAGGTAATTTAGATACTATACTATATGAAACCTTCCTAAAATATTGCGGTGACTATTCGCAGACGATAGAAGGAAGAAAGAGTAAAATATTTCGTTAATTGGCATGACAGCTTACCGATTCTGCGTCGACCTGTTGTACTCTTACTTTAGCCTATTTGGTTAAGTTTTTCGTCCACTGAATACGGCGCTGTCGTCTCTAGAGAAAATAAAGACATTACCTGAGAATATAATAGACATATTGACTAAACATGTATGATCTAACGATTGTTAGGAGAGGAGGTATATTATTACAACACTCGATACAAATACATTACACAAATACATGTTAACATTATACTAGGCAGAGTGTAAGTCTATAACTAAGTACCCATTAGTTGGTAGACCTAAGGCTTATTTATTACCAATATATACATAGAAACTAATACATATCTAATACTGTATATTACTGCGTATATTAACCTTCCCTGGCATAGAGATATTGAACTATCGTATTAAAAAGTCTCCTATTCGTTTCCATGCGTATTCCCAGATAATTCTGCATCTGTTTGGTAACGCGCTCGATTGTTAATCCGGTGGGTGCGGGTTCAATCCCCGATTTACTCCACTTCACAACACAAGCTTTTCAGCTTTCTGTGAAGTATATAAATATGTATTTGGGTTTATTTCGATAAACCCAGATTCATTTAAAAAAAAATCTGCGTGCATTAAATAGAGACACTCGAAAGAGTAAGTAGCGGAATCATTGCTAAAATTTTTGAAACTATGTTTGTCTCAGAACGCTTAAAACGGTTTTTTTTTTAAAGAGGAACGAAAAGATGTAGAATTTTACACGGTCGCTGGCATGAATAAGAATCTATAGAAATTACAAAAATCTTAGTATCAAAATGTTATTATATGATTATATAACATGAGCACTAACAGGTAACTGTAAAATAGCATAATACCTACTACGTATTTCCTAACAGACATTTTATTATGTAAAACCCATGGTGTTAACTAATGGTTAGTTTATAATAAAATAATAATCGCGCAAAGCACTAATTATGTTGAATTATTTATATAATTTAAAACTATTAAATTGTTTTATTGAAACTGTCAATCAATTATCCACCACGTTATATTATCAATACAAATAAATAGGGTTGCCACCATCATAACTTCCAGGAACCGATACGGGAAATTTCAGTCCAAAAGAACATAAAGGTACGAGTATGTGTATTTACCAATTTCATATTAATGCCACTTAAGTTTACTTATAAACCATAAAATATGTATCACACGCTGGTTTAAGTACAAAATTATAGCAGAAAAAACAGCTAAAAATCAACATCTCTTCTAGCCCCACAATATACCTACATATTAGGGAAAGAAGAATATGCTTTGATTCTATCACAATTTAATCACGTAAGTTTTGTTTTTCCATTTTCCTCCCGTTTTTCGCCGTGACTGATCAAAATAACCTTAGTCTCACCATGTTTATTTTAGGTAGGTATGGGGTTAATCTCATATCAACCCCATACCTAAAAAATCGTCGGAAACATAATGTTATTTTGCCAATCATGAACGGAAGAACGGGTGGAAAATGGGAAAAATATAAATACGGGACCGGACAGTAAAATACTGGACCTACGACAACCCTTCTGCGTAGAATAATATATAACAAGAATAATGATAACATTTTATTTTTGTGTACTTAATTACTTTGGTTTGACGTATAAATCTGTTATTTTTTAACTTATGAATAAATGCATAATAATTATATGCAATAATTATGTTGCTAAGTGGAGTTCTCGCTGTAGATATATTACAATACTACTGACCATATTCAAGCTGAATACTACATTGAGGATTGTTCGAACTCTGCCATAATCGATTGAACATACAATATAACGTTGATAATAAAGAGAAAAAGTTTTATATCAATTCTTTCTAAAAAGACATCTTATCCGTCATTCAAGTTCCTCAAAATGGATAAGAATAGTGCTCTAGCATGATGTAGTAAGGCACACTTCAATATTTTGACCAAACTGCTAATTCCTGATGACGGATTCAAATTTCTGCAAAAGTTCCTCAATACATACAATACCTACGAGAAAGACGGTATCGAAAGGCGTTTGGAAGAGAATGTTAAAAAACTACCGATATTGCAAACAAGCTTTATTGATTGTTTGCGCACCAATTTTATAAATGTCCATATTTTGTGTTGTGTTGTAAAAAAAACTCGGTAATTTTAAACAGATTTTAATTGCGAGTGACGCGTTTCGGCATTCAAAACGTATGATTATGGCTTGAAAAACGCCGAAACCGAAATTAAAAATCTATTCAAAATCTCCGAGTTTATTTAAAACACTAATATTATTTGACAAACAAGCTTATTTTTGCACTCCATTCAATGAATTTAACTATATAATTATTTTTGGTTTGATCTTGTTTCTAATATGTAGGTTCCTCTACTTCCTAGTATTATGATTATAATAGTGTTCTACAAGCAGTATACCACAATAATAATGGAGCAACCAGTAAATACTATCTATAAATATAATAAAAAAACAAAACATTATCATTATTCCATTACATAATACTCGTATTATCCAAGTCATGTCTAGGTATGTAACGCTTGTCCATTGGAAAATTTTGGAAGTTTGATGAATATGTATGTAAATTTATAGCAGTGCCGCCTTCGTTGGTGGCTAGAAATTTTCGTCGACGTCTTACTTTTTTAAACTTTTATGAATGAAAAATTTGAAATGACGAATGGTACCGTACCTACTAATGAAATTATGAATGAAAATAGTTTTGAAATATCTCTTTCGTGGAAATAATCAAGTAAGTACCATTTTATACAACGTGGCAGAAAATGAAAATAGAATTCTCATACATACTATATGGTACGTACCTATACATGTAAAGATTGCAAATCGAACTATTTAAAGTACCCACCCCACCATCTATATGTGTGTAACGTACCTATGTATGTAGATAGACGTGTAAGAGGAGTTTTGTGGCTTTCAGGGGTGGGTGCCAACTAAAAAGGTCGACAATATGAATCTGGTCTTATGACTTTCATGACCATATTAGAGAGGCGGGGAAAAGACGGAGCCTTGTGATCTTCTTGTGTTTACTCGAGGAACTTTGAAGGGTGGAATAGTAGTAGGTGGTTACACAAAAACATATTTAAGCAAGCCTCCGTGATTTTCACGGATAGGTACCCTCTAGTTTTATCATAATGCTCACCTTATAATAATTGCTTAATTCCATAAGTAATGAAAGTATAGTAGTGTACCAGTTAAGTATAGTTAAGAAATTAAGTCTGGCAAACATTAAGTAATTTTTATGACTGTTTTCGGTACATAAATCTTAATTTATATACTTAATTTTATTACGAAAATCTTATCTCTGAAATTTGCATATAAATAGGTACTACCCACTAGTATTATTATTTTCTTAACATTTGCCTTATAGTCACACCTTATATTACTCGTTTTATAAATAAAAAATTCAAATAAAATAAAAAAATATTTATTGAAAAGAAAACATATCTTCCAAATGGCGGTTTATTGCCGTAGGCAATATCTGCTAACCAACCTCTTGTGACATTAATTTGATATACACATTACATACACCAAATATAGGTAGCAAAAAAAAATACAGCATGAAAAATGGTTCCGATTGTCGCTGATTACTATTTATATGCCTTTTTATTAGGTATTTCAGTAGTTACTTCGTTAAAATATAATCTAGGATCCATGATTCTCATTATGCATAGCATGCTGGCTCATGTGCTTTTCCTTATGTAGAAAAATTTGTATTTGATGTATGATCTATATGCATACATCAGATTTTAGAATGGGCATTGAAACCCAATATTTTGCTCACCCGCTTTGAATTGATTAAAACCTGCTTCTTCTTCTTCCATATAGTCCATTATGGGATATGAGCCTTTCTTTTGGCCCTCCAAACCCTCTTGTTCTGGGGCACACTGCATCCACCTCTCGTGGAACCTAACTAAAATATATTTGAAGCATATTAATTAATCAACTCAGTTATGAATGGAATATCATTTCTATTCCTTCTTCGGGAACTTTGACTTTGCTGTTTCTATTTCTGGATATAACCTTCCAAATATTTTGCGTTTGTCTACGCCGTAAGGGATATAGCGTGATGGTAAAGATAACTAAAAAAAATGTTATTGCTCTGTGCAATAGGTACCTGTATCTATACCTAATGTAACTGCATATTATTTACAAATTCTGGATTCAAGAGCCGTTTTAAAGTATATAGAATTGAGTGTATCGCACAGCTGCTTGATAAGAAAATGAGAATATTTATATAAATCACATTTATTTTAGATGTTGAAATATCATTCTAGCTAGGCAGTTAATATCTACTCAGTTGCTGAATGATGCCTAAAATATTTACTAACATTATCAATGAATCCTCATTTCGTATATCAGAAACAAAGACGGTAATAATATGAATGACTAGGTAGGTACCATCATCCACAAGCACATTAACAGAATGATAACCCATTTTCCGGTGTGACCCTAAAAAGTGATTTCTTGAATGTATCTAATTAAAACAGTCAGAACAAACACATCATTAGCTTTGATGTTTTATCTGAAAAAATAATATATTATTATTTCATATGATTGATATTATTAAAATTTATTACACATTCATAGATGTTTGTTTTATTATTATATTATTTGTGTAGTAATTTCCGGCTTGAAGTAAACACATTTTGTATATACCTAGATTATTGTGCCTAAAATAGTTTACGTAATTTGCTTTGTCTTATCATATAGAATGCCTACCGATATTAGCCTACTTTATTAATATGTAACTAAGTAGGTTCCCTGCAAGCGCGGATCCACCGTTGTGGGCACGGTGGGCATGCCCACAACCTTAATAGACTTGTAACGTCACACTTTCACGGTCTATTGAGATCCTAAGGCCAAAGTTCTGATGCGGGGAAAAAAAGAAATAATCAAATTCAAAAGTTGTGAATGAATTTTCTAAAACAACTTTATTGTTTGGTAAAAAAATTCGCCTGCGGCGCCAATTACATCTGTTACGTTTATCTTATCACTTATTCGATTTTTCTAAAAATTAGGTCTACTGTGTGTTTTATATCACTTCATGCATTTCTCTAAAAAAAGTTGTCTGCGGCGCATTATTTCAACACTGATAAATAATCTAAAATCGTATTTTACAGCCCGTCGCTCATTTATAATTACAAACGGCCCTCCATCCAAAAAGTTTTCCCAGGCATGCTATAGAAAGACAAGCAGGTTCATTATTTCACACATTTTCTAAAAAAATTCGCCTGCGGCGCTATTTCATGGTACATTTTTATGTTTAAAGAAAATAAATCAAACGATTGGTAACCCCAAAATAATTTTAATACCTTTGTTTAGCATCTAATATGATTTAATGTTATTATTCTTGCGAATAATAAAACACCTATGTTAAGCAAAATGTGTATGATGAAAAAATATTAATCAATAACTAATTGTAACATTCATTTTATTAAAAGAAAATGTCGAAGTACATATCTAAGGTCAACATTTGTTTGATTACGAGCTTGTGAATAATTATTTTAAATATCAATTTATTTCAATTATAATAATACTCAAACAATTTCTTCCTATACATGATTTAAAAAAAATATATACAATGACGAACTGGAAAAAAACTTATGCTATTCTCTTTATTTTAAAATTTACAGTTAACATAGATGTAGGTAAAGGTAAATAATTTAAATTTGTTTTATTATTAGTATCAATATTATAGCGTATCCGCATTAAAACAACGCCTTCTTGAGGCAACAGAAATTTCGCCGAAACGTCGGAAGAAATACTCTACATACTTCATTGGAACAAGTTCTGCTCATTAATTAAATTCAACAAAATTCAACAAAAACATCTATCCGTCCACCCCCCGATTTCTAACTGTATTTTTATAAGTTTTATGGATTGTTAACATGTAAATATAGTTAACGAATGAATATAACGAGGATTTTAAAACTTTTTAGATTGCTACAAAAATAGTATAAATTAATTATAAAAAATATCCTTTATTTTGCATGTAGGCTATCGAAAAAGGCAAGTTTTTTTAGATAAACGCTGTACCTATAATTTCTTTTACATAGTGTTAGGATAAGTATCAGGGAGGAGCTTTCGGCTGAGGGGGGCATTCTGCGTGGATTATATTTCTTCTAAATATCAGGAAAGCAAGAACAAATTGCAGAATTCAAGTTTCAGTTAAAAACTTATTTGTTTAGAAAAACATGTAATATAGATGTAAGTACTTAACCTAGGTATAATCTTATATTCATTGTAAAATATATGCCCTTGAGGTGGACTTGATCCACAAAATGTAAATCATCCCTAGAATATTATTATTAATCCATGATATCTCCATGCTTTCTCGACATCGAAAGGTGGCTTTTATTGTAATCAAATCACATAATAAAATGGTGAAAATATAAAAACTAGTATTGCATTTACTTAATATTTTATTATCAGCTATTTTTGTTCCATTGAATGAAAGTTAATGGAAACAAATTAATTATAAAAAATCCTTTATACAAATGGTTGTCTCAGTATGATAACCCTCTGCGACCCGGTTATGATAAACAGCCGCGTTAATACCTATTATTATAATAATTATCATTCATAAAACACCAGCCAATTCATTTCTTGTATCTTAATGTCTTTATGTACATGCAAGTGTATCACACAAACAATACCGACAGTTTTTAATTATTCAATTCCTAATCACACATCCAATTTAATTAATGAAACGATAAGAACATTATATTAAGTATACCTATACCTACGTAATTATTATCTTTATAGACAATAGATACTTACTATACTATGTAAATTTATTATACATAAACAATTTGGTAATTTTATATAGAGTATTATTTACCTATCAAAGTACATACTTTTTTTACATCATTTTTGTTTTCATTTTTACAATATTTTTTGATTCGGTACAATTGAACGTCATCATCATCATCATCATGTCAGCCCCCTGCGTCCATTGTCGACCTTAGGCCTCCCCCATTGATTTCCACAGCTCCCTATCCTGGGCAGACCGCATCCAACCGCCTCCCGCAACTCGCCTTACATCGTCCGTCCATTGAACGTACCTATTGTAAAATATAATGGTTAAATTTAATACCTATGCAGAATAAACTTTACCCTTTTTATCCATAAGTGTATAGCATCTTCTTCTGCAGCCACTCAGGTCCATTGTTGGACATAGGCCTCCCCTTTGGTCCTCCACAGCTTCTTTCAGACAGGACAGGAAGCTGTAAAGCATACTGAAATTTAATGAATTTTAATAGTTTTTGTCAATTTTACAAGCTATACGTAGACATCACATTTTTTCGTTCCATGGATTCTAATAGACATTGAATAATGTAATGTACGAGATTACCTGATATATGTTAGATAACAATATACTCGTAGTATACCTTATTTCAGAGACTCAGTCACAGAAGTAATTTTAGTGTCCAATTATAAGTGTCGGTTGATACAATTCGATCAGAATTGACATGAAACAATGGACGCTTCACACTTCACCAACTAATCAATCACATTGATTAATGTTACATGACTTCCTGAATTCTAACAGAGATAATAATACATAATCCAACATAATCCCATTTGCAAGCTTTTAAAAATCTTTCTCCACAAATCTAACTATCATTATACCTACAAAGATATTGTATAATTACTTATATGAAATATTGCTAGTTGACAACTTACTATTATTTAGAGTTACTACAGTTGACTAATTACATCAATACGTTAATGTGCTCTATTTATTTTTTCGTATACGAAAAATCATTGTACAAGAGATCAGAAAGTCAAAGCTCCTAGTCAATATTTCTCAAGAATTCTATTGCCATTGATGGCTTTACCTCAAATATAGGTTTCGCAAAAAAAAAACCTCGGATTTATTAATAAGAATGATCGTATAAACAATCACTGACTCTTGAATGCTAAAATTATTCAGTAAATCTAATGCATGTAAACAATAAATGTAAACATCATTATGCATTCCTGGGGGTGAGGTGGTTTAACGTGCTGGATAGTGAGCTGAGGGCTATTACTGATCCGAAATCATTCAAAATAAAGATGAAAAAGGTGATCTGTGAAAGGTATAGAGAGAGAGATTTGAATTGAATGAAAGATGATAGCATGAATCCAATTTATTAATGAATTTGTTGTTATTTTTTTCTTTTATAATTTGTAAAAAGTGTGTCATTGTCTTGTTGTTGATGTTGTGTGATGAAATCGATGAGAACTCACCTCCAATACACGAGGTCTCCTCACATTGGAGGATAGTATGGAAGATTGTAAATATTGTAATTAGTTTTATATGTATGTATTAAATGTTCGCAAACTTGTTCGCTGCCAGTGAAACAGAAATGGCCGAACTGCTCCAGAAAGTGGAAATAGAAAGTCGAAAACTGGGTTTGGAGATAAACAGAAGCAAAACAAAGCTAATGATCGTAGACCGAAATAACCAACTCCAGATAACAGGTGCACTCACTGACCTGGAGGTTGTCGAGAGTTTCACATACCTCGGATCCATGCTAAATAACGCAGGAGGATGCGAGGCGGAGATCAGAAGACGGATTGGGATGTCGAAGAACGCTATGACACGCCTTGATAAAATATGGAAGGACCGAAGTATATCCAGAGGGCTAAAAATTAAATTGGTGCGGTCGCTTGTGTTCTCTATTTTCCTCTATGGGGTGGAATCTTGGACCTTGCGAGCGAGGGACAAAGCTCGAGTTGACGCTTTCGAGATGTGGTGTTGGAGGCGCATGCTGCGGATCCCATGGACTGCAAGAAGGACAAATGCCTCTATCCTACAAGAACTTGGAATCACATCGAGATTGTCATCTCTATGCTTGGAAAGAATTCTCCAATTTTTTGGACACATCGCTCGCAGAGGGGGAGATAGTCTCGAGAAGCTAATAATCACGGGAAACACGCCGGGACGGAGACCCAGAGGGCGATCACCTTTGCGATGGACGGACCAAGTTACGCAGACTGTTGCCCCCTCCATCTACAGGGCAGTGCATCTTGCCGAGGACAGAGCTGCGTGGCGGGGATTGGTCAAGCAACGGGTGTTTGGGTTTGGAGATCGCGACCCTCAGCAGTGAGGAAATCGACAGGAGAGAGAGATTAAATGTAAGATATTAGTTACTAATAAATTTATTTGAATTTGAATTTGTTGTAAAAATATCCATCAGGCAATGTAAATTGGATAAAATATAATACATAGGTGTCTCCTATTACGCATTGAGCTATTTACGGAGAAATTGTTATTAAAAATAATAAAAACATTTAATTAATTTGCAATGGTAAGTAGATAGCAACCTGCAACACTGTATGGTGCGGCGTCCTCTGAGTTTATATCTATACTTCCAATAAGCCTGGGGGCTCCAACCAGCGCAGCGTCAGGTCCGTATGGAGTAATATTGTCTAGAAGATTGTTCCATCACAAAAACATCTATCATCCACATGATATAATAATAATATTATATCGTATTAGCGGTTCAATTTGTTCAATCATTAAGAGGCATAAATCATTCGTGTTTCAAACATCACGGGTGTCAACATTCTATAATCATCACATCACATATGGAGATTGTTTATATTCATTGCAACATTTCTCCATTCATACAATCATAAAAATTACATTGTTCTTTTGTAGGAAGATAATGAAACATTATTGAAAGGTTACAGAAAGAAGACACAAATTTTACACAATGAAGAAAATCTTTGTAGGTACTTACGGCGATAATACAAAACTTTTGAAATGCGAATTTTTTCGCCAAATGGGAGGCAAATGATTATGAAGTAATGTCGATTCCTACTCCAATTTTAACTTCTACCTTCCCTTGCCGTATCTATATTTAACTTTATCATATGAGCTTAATCATTTAAGACATATGAGGTATTATGAACAGCAGGTTTATATAGATTTGGAAATAGGTACATTTACGTATATTACGTAGACGATAATAACCTAACCATAAAAAATACTTATAAGATGAATATGCTATTTTATGAATGTCTCCATACTGCATCATGTGTGTAGGTAATAGGTATGTAGGAGGCCACTAGATAGGAATATAATAATATTTACTTCCGAGTTTTGTGGCGAGATGTCGCATCGTAAATCATGTGTGATTTACTTTTATTCAGTTGGCAAAGCCTGCGGGACGCTACGCCGCTCTACCAATGGCGAGGCTAACATGAAAAATTGCCAATTTTCATGGCTTTTTTAATCGAACAAAGGAAATAATGTGAAGTCACATAAAATTTATTTGATACATTGTTGGACGGGAAAAATTAAAGTGTACACTTTTTGATTTATCAGAAATTGAGTTTTTTTTTTTTTTTTTTTAATATATGTATTATTTTAAAAATTGCCCTAGGTAGGTACTCATCTACGTAATACAGCAATGTGGAAACTATTTCATTGACTGATAAATAAAAATACTACAGACATTGAATTATGGAAATGAATTAAAAAAAAAACAGATTGCTGGTGATTTCGCTAAAATGTTTACGTTTTATAAACCACTGCTGCACATGTCTGTCTACCAAAACTCATAGAAAAACTAAAATTTCACAGCTTGGTCGACGGAACTCTTTACTTACATGTATAACTTATACTACATAATTATATACACCTTCATTTGATAATTAATTTTCCTCAAACACATAGATTTCTTATTCGATATTATAAACAAAAAATATATTTTATGCACGTATGATCCCAAATAACTCCCAAAAATCGAGTACATGGTTGGCGCGGTTGGTTAAGGCGGCAGTCTCTCGAGCGGGAGGTGCCATGTTCAAACCCCGACGTTAGTAATGTATTCCACACTTTGCGATACAGGCTTTTAGCCTAGTGCTAGGTGTGCAGTAAAGTATGTATTTGGGTTTGTATAATATGCAAACACAGATCCTTATTATTAAAAAAAAAACTGAAAATAGAAAAAGTCTGAAAATACAGCAAAGTGCATGTATAATATGAATTCCATATAAGATTAGATTCGTGGTTTATATGAATATTATAACGTGATTATATAGAAACACTCTGTAGTACGAGTAGGTAACCTGCTCCATAAATTCTTAAGTCAGTGAATCTAGTTTACGCTGTGTCGCTGCCTGCGATCACAAATCATTGTGAAGACAGCGACAGATGTAATTTGAAAATCTTCATCCTTGTGTAGATATTTGTGTGGAATTATATGTATATTTATATAGTGTCTAATACGTATATATTGTGTGCAATATGTGATCACTGTCTGAGATCAGAGAATAACGTTTCACGGTGTATGCAATTTACGTTACCCCAAAAACCGTGCGTCTGATATGAACCATTGTAAAACCAAATACATACTCGTACTTACTGCTAGCTGCTGACTGTAGTCCTCTTTTAAACTTTTCCAATGTCCTCTTGGGCTGTCTGCTACCATCTAAGGTTCGTAAGCTGGACATCTATCCACCTTTTTGGAGAAAACAATATATTTAGCAATTAATCTATAAGTGTGGGCATATATTTGTCTAAATAAATTATAATTTAAACAATATCCCACTTCGACATCTCATTACTCATTTAAAAATTATTTTATGAACAAAATCAGCTTGAAATGATATACAAAAGATTCAACTGCCTAAAGCGATGTAAAACAAATAATAATTTGCAAATATTTTAATGAATTTCATAAACAACTTTATGACTAACAACAATATATTTTATACACAGATTCTATTGTGTTATTGGAATGTATCAATTTTAATTTTGAATCAAATAACACAGACCAAATGAAACGATAATCGTTTCAAATATATCATTCGGATGTACAGTTATCGGGACACTTCGGTAGATTTCAGTTTATTTATCGTCGCTAATCGCCAGCAATGCTCGGAGGGTCCCTAAGGCCTCGTAAATATCATACTAGTATGGAGTAGATACTCACTACAATATTGTATACTACCTACAACCCCAGATATATTACAAGTATTATCTAACAATACAAGTATACTTTATATAACCAAATCTACCAGCCCTCGGTTCGGACTCTAGTAGAATATGCCGATAGCTGTTTGATGATTTCCTTCCTATACCAGTATTTTATACAACCAGTGGTGGTTTGTCCAACAGTCAGCCTTCGTATTATCCAAAAATTAAATTTAAAGTACCACTAATGGATGTATGCAATTCAATGATTCTCTACCTGTTTTCCGTAAAGGAGAACATCTTTTTCATAGGTTGGTTATGTTTACTATAGTCAAATGGTGTAAAACAAAAAAAAATGTTAAACGGATAAGCTATATCTGTATTTTAAAAACGAATTAGAAATACCTAATACTTTGGCCTATTATTCAGTTCCTTGGAATTGTGCTCGCTTTTTTTTTCGGCGGATGTGCTTAATATTGTTGGTATAATGGCAACACTGATTATAGTGACAGTGACAATTGAATCACTCTCTATGGAATGGCTCTTGGTGGTGGGACCCAGTGAGTGACGATATGTAATAATAAAATATAATCTTAATAAATCATTATCAAATTAAATAATCTTTTATATTTTAATACATGACAAAACCAACATGGTGTCAAGTGTGGTCGGAAATAATAATATTTAAATGTAAATCATTGAAATTAGTGTTTTATAATAAAGTGTGCTTTACTGACATTCTACCTACATACCACATGTGTGCACGTGCCAAATATTATAATATTGAAATAATTACTAAATAGTTTATAACAAAATGAGTACTACAATTAAAGAAATGGAAGACAATAAGTGGACAGACTTTTTACAAAGGTTTGAATTAATGTTAATTGCGACAAATTCAGATAAAGATGAAGATGTTAGAAAAATTGCAAAATTGTTGCACAATATAGGCGCTGAAGGCCTGCGAGTGTTCAATTCATTTAACTTATCGATTACAGAGACTAAATATCAACTTTTAATAACAAAATTTAATAACCATTTCATACCTAAAAAAAATATAACTATTGAAAGACACAGGTTTTTTACGCGAAAGCAATTAATTGGAGAAAATTTAGAAACATTCCAAAGTGACTTAAATAATTTAGCATCGGGCTGTGAATTTGGTGATATAAAAGACTCGTTGGTTAAGGATATATTCATAGCAAATATGTGTCACCAAAATATTAGGGAGAGGTTATTACAAGAAAATGACCTAACCTTGGATAACGCTGTAAATATCGGCAAAACTATGATAATGTCAATTAAGGAAGCCAGCAGGTTGGAAGAAGGGAACATACAAATGATTAACAACGAACCCAAGAGCCAGGTCCAAGGATGGTCGAAAACACATAGACCATCACCACAACGTAGATACCATTCACCATCACCACAACGTAATTATGATTCGCCAACACCTATGAGATGGAATCAGAGAAGAGGATATACAAACGCATATTGTGGAAGATGTGGAAGTGCACACCAGGGAAAGCAATGCAAAGCCGCCAACGAAATATGCAGAAAGTGCAACCTCAGAGGACATTTTGCAAAAGTCTGCAGGACAAGAAAGATTAATATCATAAATGATGAAACACAAATACAAGGTCAGGTAGAAAATTTTGTTATTTCTGCTATATATTTAAATCATATAAATGGTGAGGATTTTTGGAGGTTAGGTGTAGAAATCAACGAGAAAGTATTGAGTTGTATTATAGATACTGGTGCTATGTGTAACGCTATGAGTTATGAAACTTACAGAAATATGAATTTTACCAATAGAATTAGTAGAGATAAATTGCCAAAGTTATCCACTTTTGATGGAAGTAAAATACCTGTTAGGGGGACTTGTACTTTCAAATGTAAATGTAATGGTTTAACGGTTAATATGTTGTTTGTAATTGTGGACATATCATGTGCTTCGATTTTAGGTTTAAATGCATGCAGGGATTTGAATTTGATTAGACGAGTTGAGAATAATACAGAGAGTAGCATGTATAAGAACCACAACCAACAAATATGTAATATAAATAATGTAATGACTTTAGTTAATAAGTATGATGATTTATTTCAGGATTTGGGATGTCTGCCTGATACATGCAAAATTGTTGTACAGGACAATGTGAAACCCGTGGTAGAGGCCAGTAGAAGAATACCATTTAAATTGCATGACAGACTTAAAGATGAGCTGGACAGAATGGAGAGGCTTATGGTGATTACCAAGGTCACCAAGCCAACGGAATGGGTAAGTTCGATGGTTGTGGTTGAGAAGCCAAACAAAACATTGAGAATATGTTTAGATCCAAGAAATTTAAACAAAGCAGTATTGCGGTCACATTTTCAGTTTCCCACAATAGAAGAATTACGGTATAAGTTAAGAGGTTCAAAATTTTTTTCCAATCTAGATGCGAATTCAGGATTTTGGATGCTAAAATTAGATGATAAAAGTTCAGATTTATGTACGTTTCAGAGTCCTTTTGGTAGATATAAATTTTTAAGGCTCCCCTACGGAATAAATTGTGCTCCGGAGATTTTCTTTCGGGTAATGTACGACCATTTTTCTGATTTAGAAGGTGTTATAATATTTGTTGACGATATTCTAGTTTTTGGGGAAACTGAGAAAATTCATAATGAAAGATTAGAAGGAAGAGAGCGAGGAAAATAAATTTACGTTTCAATAGGGATAAGTGTAATTTTGGTTTACAAGAGATTAAATTTCTAGGACATATATTTAACGCTGAAGGGGTGAAACCAGATTATGAAAAGATTAAAGCAATCAAGGAAATGCCAGTTCCAATTAATCAAAAAGATTTGCAAAGGTTTTTGGGGATGATAAATTATCTGGGTGCTTTTATAGAGGGCTTAGCGGAAAAAACAAAAGTTTTGAGAGACCTATTAAAGAATAATGTAGAATGGGTATGGGATGCAAACCATGATAAAGCTTTCAATGATCTAAAAAATACTGTTAGTTCATCACCAATTTTAGTAAATTTTGACGTTAATAAATCAATTGTTCTATCAGTGGATAGCTCACAAAGCGCAGTAGGTGGTGTAATACTTCAGGATGGGAAACCTGTAGCGTATGGATCGAAATCGTTGACAAAATGTCAGCAAAATTATGCTCAAATTGAAAAAGAATTGTATGCAATATTATTTGGTTGCGAAAAATTTCACCAATATTTGTATGGTAATACAGTAGATGTAGAAACAGATCACAAACCGTTAATATATTTGTTTAAGAAACCACTTGCAGATGTTCCGGCTAGGCTTCAACGTATGATGATTGCCTTACAAAAATATGACTTGAGAGTCAGATTTGTACCAGGTAAAAAAATGCTGATATCAGATACATTATCTAGAGCAGCACTGCCACACACTGAAATAGTAGAGGTGGAAAAAGACTTACAAGTACATGTTAATTTATTAGTTACAAATTTATCTGTCACAGAGAATAAACTAGCTGAAATTAGAAATGCAACATTGAATGATGTCACGTTACAGACTTTAACAAAATATTACCTTCAAGGGTGGCCAAAACTCAAAAAGAGTGTGGAACCGAATTGCAAACCATACTGGAACTATCAGGGTGAAATACACGTTGCAAATGACTTAGTTTTTAAGGGTTCGAATCTAATAATACCAGAAGTTTTGCGACCAGATATTCTTAGAAAAATACACGAAGGGCATTTGGGGATTACAAAATGTAAAAATATGGCCCGGAATACAGTTTTTTGGCCGATGATCAATACCGATATTCAGAATTTATTAGATCAATGTAATGTGTGCTTAAAATTTCAGACAAGTAATAGAAAGGAACCACTTTTACCTTATGAGTTACCAGCATATCCCTGGGAGAGACTAGGTATTGATATTCTCTATCATAACGGAATTAACTATATGCTCGTAATGGATTACTACTCTAAATTCATAGAATTAGTAAGTTTACCCAATGGATATACAGCTAATATAGTGATTTCTCATTTGCAATCAATTTTTGGACGTCATGGTTTTCCATTGCAGATAGTATGGGATAATGGGCCACCGTGGGATTCTCTAGCCTTGCGAAGTTTTGCATATAAATGGGATATAGAATTGATTTGGACGAGTCCAAACTATCCAAAATCTAATGGGCAATCTGAAAGCGGGGTTAAAATAGCAAAGAACATATTGAGACGGTGTACGGAGTCAAAAACGGATTTATTTATAGCTTTATTACAGTACCGAAATACACCTAAGGGCGATTTACCATCACCAGCACAATTGCTTTATTCGAGACAGTTGCGTACAAACATACCCATAATTAGTGAAAAATTGAGGCCAAAGGTAGTTCGTTTTGAAGAGTATAGGACACAAATAAAAGAAAAACAAAACAAAATGAAAGAGTATTATGACAGGGATAGTACGGAACTGAATCCATTGAAGGAAGGGGATAGAGTATTGTATAAAAAATCCCCAAAGAGTAACTGGTTGCCTGCAACAGTAATAGGTAAATATGATAAATATCCGAGGTCGTATATTGTAAAAACAAAGGACGGTGCACAGTATCGGAGAAACAGAATACATCTTAGGTATGATAAATCAGGTAATTTACAAAATAATTATAGAAGCATATTCTCAAATGGTAATGTATCACCACAGCCCTCGACTTCTCAATCTGTTGATGTTAAGACTGACGCAGCTCCATTGTGTTCAAACTCAGAATTACAGCAACATCAGACAGACATTCCAACTACCAGTAGTCATGAATTTATTGTAAACAATAGGACGAGGTCTGGGCGACCGATCAAAATTCCAAAAAGGTTCTCATTTTCGGAATTCGATTAATAGTATTGTAATGATAATGGAAATGTTAGTTTTTATCATTGATTGATCATCATTGTAATAGATATTTAAATTATACCTAATTGTGTGTGATGACAATGGTTATGTAAAGAAAAATTAGATTGTTTGGAAAGGTGATGATTCCAAACAATCTTATAAGTGTATGTGTGGGACTTGGAAGTCATGACCCCAAGTTACATACATACTATAAATAAATTTATATGCAAATGATTTATGAAAAATAAATATATTCTGTTTAGCATTAGAAGATAAGCCTGATATTGTATGGAACTTATTAAGATACAAACATCAAACTATTGTATGATTAGATATATGAATAGCATGTATGAATATATAACTATGTAGAATGTACTTAGATATTGTATAAGACTGAGAGGTACCAATTTAAGTTAAAGACAAGGAATTTATAATTTTGTAATTGGTTTATAATAAATTTAATTATTTGTTTGCAATGTATTTGAATAACATTGTATTATTTGAGAACAAATGTCATTGTCACCAGTATGTATATTTCATTATTTTGTAAAAAGAAAAAAGGGGAGATGTTGGTATAATGGCAACACTGATTATAGTGACAGTGACAATTGAATCACTCTCTATGGAATGGCTCTTGGTGGTGGGACCCAGTGAGTGACGATATGTAATAATAAAATATAATCTTAATAAATCATTATCAAATTAAATAATCTTTTATATTTTAATACATGACAAAACCAACAAATATCTAAGGCGTACGTGCTATTTCATTAAATACATAAGTACCCAGTATAAC
This sequence comes from Ceraclea dissimilis, assembly GCA_963576895.1. Classification (NCBI taxonomy): domain Eukaryota; kingdom Metazoa; phylum Arthropoda; class Insecta; order Trichoptera; family Leptoceridae; genus Ceraclea; species Ceraclea dissimilis. The sequence goes on along the minus strand of OY756361.1, from coordinate 14,636,077 downwards.
ATTATGCATTGTCTTGTGTTGTGACAATAATAATGATTGTTATACGCTGATGATGACAAATGTTCCAAGTTCTGGATTGATGCTGAAGGACATAATATAATATCTATGTACAATCCAAAAGTAATTTCCTGTGCAAAGAGGGTTGTGTTCCACAACGCGCCTAGGTAGGAACGTCTGCTTTAAGATAATACGTAATAGGTGCCTACGTATATAAAGTACTATAACATTCATTTACCTACGTATACTGCACCCATACTCCATTCACTGAGTACACGAAATTATGTTTCCAATAATATTTTGCTCATAAGTGGCATACTCGTACCTACACTCGATTCACAATGTAAATTGTTAACAATGACACACTAGGAGCAAATAATTTTTTCTCTTCGATTTTTTGGAAAAACAAATAATGACATAGTGAAAGTATGTAATTTATTTTTTCAACGCTTCCTTGGAAATATTATAGAGTACATGGTTGGCGGAGCTGAGACGGTAGCGGTCTGCCAAACGGGAGGTGCCAGGTCCAGGCCCCGGCGCTGGCGATGTATTCCACACTGCGATACAGGCTTTTAGCCTAGTGAAAAGTGTGCAGGAAAGTGATTAGGTTTGTGTATGCAGGTCAGATCCTTTAAAAAATATACTCGTATTTGCCAGGTGACTTACTAAATAATTTCGTAAACTGATATAGGTAAACGTAGTTTTTTTTTTAATGCAATATTAATAACTATATTCGTCTGCTGAATTTAGACCCAAATTAAAAAACAATTATATTGTAAAATGCCCATAATATTATTACAGCGATAGTCAATACATGGAATATGAAATTTAATAGAATAATTTTGCGCTGATTATTAATTTCGCTGAATAAAGTGTAGTTGGGGAGAGAAAGATACGAAGTTAATTCAATGTCTTTCAATCCGATACAATTCCAGGACAGAATGACACAGTGACAGCGAGTGAAATTAAATAATGTGAATTTTGATTTATGACCAACCCTTTGTGGAGTGAAGAGGAGAGGAGAGACGGGAAGGGAAGGAGAGCCACGCTTCGTGCTTATCTCCAACATTACTCCAGTACCTAATGATGTGGGGAAGTATAAAAAAGGATCTATTTTTTTGATTGGGAATAATATAATACAAATTATTGATTTAACCTAACATGAATATAAGACAGTACATTATGATTTGTAACTCCCCAGTCAGCAGTGTAAACCGCTGGTATGAGGGGAGTGAAACAATTAATTCTATATAAACAAAGTGAGACTTAAAACTAGTAAAGTAAAGTAATGTTCACTGTATTACACAAAAAAGAAAAAAAGTCACAAAGAAAAAATGAAACAATTGGAGCACTGATTCACACGTTATGGTCACTTATTTTTAGAGTCTTTACAAATTTCTTCACATCCCTCTTAAAAACGTAAGGGCTTTTGCAGGTCTTCAACCGGTCTGGCAAACTGTTATATATTTTCACAGATGAGTGAAGAAATCCATATCGCATTCTATTCGTCCTCGGGAGATCTGTCCTTAATTGGTTGTTATGTCTCGTGTTGTAATTGTGTACGTCAGCGTTAGTAGTGAGTTTCAGTCCTGTTTTAATTAAACCATTTTTTATCTTGTGAAGGTGTTTTGACTTTTCAACAAAAATAAGTTCTTCTAATTTTAACATTCCTGTAATTTCGTAAAGGTCTGTAGTTCTCGTCAGTCTATGTAGTCGAAAGATAATTTTAAGTGCTTTGTTCATTAGTCTCTGTATGATAGTCCTTGATTGTGCACTGCACTGGGCCCACACAATCAACCCATAAGTAATTTGTGGCAGTATGAAAGAGTTATAAATTAAGTTTTTAATTTTTTTATCAAATACGTCAGATCGTCTCATCACTCCGACAATTGGTGATAATTTGTCAATTATCTTTTGTATGTGATTCGTCCAGTCGAGTTTGTCATCGAGATTAATTCCCAAGTGTTTTATTTGATTGGTCCTTGCAATTTCTGTGCTATTTATGTAAAGTCTTATATCAATGTTACCTTTGTTTCTCTGTTTAAATACTAAGTAGTTGGTTTTCTTTTCATTGATAGTAAGGGAGTTTTCACACAGCCATGATACAAAGTTCTTTAAGTCCTCATTTATTGTCGTTTCCAATTGGCCTGAATCTCGGTTACTGTAGATTAATAGTGTATCATCAGCGTATACAAAGTATTTAGCTAGTAGCTTCCTGTGTTTTAATTTATCAATATATAGAAGATATAATAGTGGACCCAGGATGGAGCCTTGTGGAACTCCAATATCGACTGTCTTAGGAGTGCTTATGTTCTCCTTATTTCTTGTGTTCACAGTTCTATTTTGTAGGTAGCTCTTGATTATTTTATTTGCATTTCCTCTTATTCCTATGTTGTAAAGTGAGTTGAGCAGTGTTGCGTGATCCACTGTGTCGAAGGCCTTCGATAAGTCAACAGACACAGCCACGACATACTTCCCCAGGTCTAATTCTCTATTAATGTGATCCATTGCATCGATCAGCGCTGTCGTTGTGTTACTGGCCTTCTGGAATCCATACTGATTTGGATCAAATCCCCCATGAGTGTCCACAAAGTCTACAATTCGAAAGTTTAGGACCTTTTCAAATACTTTGCTGAGAGTACTCAATATGCTTATTGGTCGGTAATTTTCCATTTCGTTTCTTGGCCCAGTTTTGTAAATTGGTGTTATGATTCCTTTCTTCAGACAATCTGGAAAATTCTCCTTCTCTATGCATCTATTTACAATTTGAGATAAGATTTCAGCAACTATGTCACAAATTGCTTTTAAATCCAGAGATGTGATGCCATCATGTCCGGCCGAAGCACTATTCTTTAATTTCATAATTATATTTGTTATTTCAGTCTTGTTCGTGGGCTTCAGATACATACTACCAGCTGGGGAATTATGTGATTCAGGTGTGCTTCCCGGTGGTATTGAATTAGTTCTTATCTTGTCATATAGTTTTCTTCCAATCGATACAAAATATTCATTCATTTCTTCTGCGATTTTCAGATTGTCTTTTTCTACGCCGTAAGCAGTCTTTAATTCATCGATTCCACTAGAGTTGCTTGTATTTTCGTGATTATGTATCACCTCGTTTATTACTCTCCAGAATTTCTTACTGTTCCCTTCAGCTGCCACGAATCTTCGCTGTACATATTGTCGCTTTGCTTTTCTGATTTCTCTTGAAACTATGTTTTTATATTTGACGTATTCCTTTTTGTTTTCATCATTTGGATTTTTAATTTGCAACGAGTACAGTCTATTGCGTACATTGATTATTTCCATAATTTGTGGTGTCATCCAACTATTACCCTTTCTAATACGTTGTCTTTTAGTGGTTGATGAGGTCTCTTTAGCCATGGTGATAATCTCAATTAGCTTTTCAACATTTATTTCTGAATTTAAGCCGTTAATCGCTTCTGAGACACTATTTCTGAATAGTTCTCGGTTCATTACTTTGAACTCGTGTTTATGCATTTTTTGTTTTACTTTCGGAGGTCTTGTGATACACATTGCAATTAATTTGTGATCGAGACCCGGCCAGATATATAATTTAATTTCATGCGTGTTAGTAGTTCTATTATCAAGAATGTGATCAATTATAGTGTTCGTTGTCTCTGTTGTTCTTGTTGCTTCTGATAATTCTAACTTATTCATTATTCTGAAATAATTTGACTGTACAATTGATTTGTAAGTAGCAGTTATAATATTGCTCTCTAGTAGGTCAATATTTGTGTCACCGATTATCATCATATTGTTATATTTCGCCAGTATCTCGTCGAATGCTTCCAAAAATTCATTGACAGGGTCCAGCATTTGTGATCTATATAGTACGCAGATCTTTTGGTGAGCATTACTACCTGTCATAATTTCGACAATAGACACATTATACTTTTTGTCCATGTGAAGTACTCTGAATTGGTTTGCTCTTTTTATATATATAGCTGTACCTCCACCTCTGGTGTTTGTGTTTCGACAGTTGTGAACAGCATCGTATCCATTAAGATTATAGTAAGCTATTTCTGAGTCACGTAGCCAGGTTTCACATACAACAAATATGTCAGGATTATGTTTATTTACTATAGCATACATTTCATCCATCTTATTTCTAACACTTCGAGCATTAACATATGTCACCACAAGTCTTTCCACATTGGTATTCTGCACAACCATCTCTTCAACAACGTGAGCCGTAATTTGTAAATTCTCTGGTTCTTTTATCCACAGTTTTCCACATGGGACATACATGACTTGTCGCCAGATGATTCACAGCCTCTCTTTTTCCCACGCAGTTTGCACAAGTTGGCTCTTTGCCATCTTTTTTGTTTTTGCAATCAACAATGTCATGGTCTTCTGAGCAGTATCGGCACCTCCTTGAGCTATTGCAATATTTCTGGATATGTCCGTACCCCAGGCATCTGTAACATTGGATTAAAGGACTACAGTCTTCAACCACCACTCTTTGATAGCCAATATTTATTTTACCAGTGTTGATTAAGACCTTCCATGACTCTGCAGATACCTGGCACACCACATTTGACAACAGACTATTTCGATTTCTTATTCTGTACTTGATCTTTAACTTTTCTGCAATATTTATGCCTTTATTTTGTTTCTCTAGAGATTCGTTTAGATCATCATCAGTCACACCCTTTATAATTCCCTTGAAAATAACTAATGGATTCTTCTTTTTTGGTTCTTCCATAATCAAGTCGGTTTCTTTTCCTATTTCCACCCTGAGCGCCTCTCTATCATCATTTGAAGGACAGTATATCTGTAATTTATCATTTCCAATCTTTCTTACCTTCGCAACACCAATACCTTTGCTTCTTACATTAATCTTCCGCTTAAGTATCCCTTCCACTTCATCCCCAGTTTTCTTGTCGGACCTTACAATTACTGAATGAGTGTTACTCGCGGCCACGGTAGCGTACGTAGGACTCTTAGATGGGCTCGTAGGATCTGAGATGACTGCAGAAATTTTCCTGTTTTGTTCCTCATTTTGTTCCTTTATCATACGTACATTAAAATCAATATCCCTTAAGGCCTTCATAACTTCGCAGTTTGATTTTTTGTCTCGAATTGCCTCATATTTATTTTTGTAGTATAGAACCCATAGAAGTAATTCTTTTGTCTTACATATAGCAACATCCTTACTCTCAGCTTTCAAATTTATTGTTATCAAAGAATTCAATTCTTCCTCGATTTTTTCAGGAGGGCTCGTAGAGGGCGGGTCCGTACAGTGCAACTGTTTGTTCGCAGGTGAGGAGTCTCGTGACGATGGATTGGAACGCGTACCATATCTGCTGGTAGCTACTACCTGCCTCTGTACTGGTTTCATTGTAGGTTAACTATATCAGATATTACACCAAGATCTCAACTTCACACAGTATAGATATAGGTACTCGTATTATGATATCAATTTGTATGTAAAATAGTACGGAGAGTTCAACGAGTGAGTTAAAAAACCCGTATATGTGGGTACTTCAGTACTGAAAAAAGTTGTACCTCTGAATAACTCTTGACACACTCACCCCAGGACAGCACTATAGCGAGGTTTTTTATAGAGTCAAACCTCCTCTTTCTGATGGTATATATCTCTTCCTTATGAAGTCTCACTAGAATGCACCGTTATCAATAAACTCCACTTTTTCACAAAAACAGTGTTCATTCACAAAAAAAAAAAAGTTCACATATGACTTATACAACGTACGTTAACACAGTCATATAGAGCACAAAATTCCGAATCGTTTGCTATATCACACACCCGTGTGCGCACACTTTTACCCCGATTTTTGATTTTTTATTGCAGAGCGAAATTTAGAATGCAGTAAACAGGGCCGTCCCTACCTAATAGGCAAGTTAGGCAATGCCTAAGGGCGGCACTCTGAAGGGGCGGCAAAACGAGGAGGCGGCAATCTGAATGAATAGTAAAAAAAAATGAATGAAAAATTGAGAACTGCTGGTTTAATGAACTTTGAGAACTCTTGGTTTCAAAAGGCTCGTGAAATCAATAAACACGTGAATGTCAAATTCTAAGTTACATAATAAAAAACACATGTTTACCACCCACCCTTTGTTCAAAGAATCCAAGCACATGTTGGCTATTGCAGTCAAAACAACTTTGAATGTTTTGAATAGGACACCTTCTAACAATGAAATTATGACCGTCCAGAAGAACAATGCTCCCCAATAAAACTATCTTTCGCCGCCTTTCCTATTGTCTTTTTGATCTTAGACTTTTGAAATTATTTTTATGGTTATTTTTTACATCATAGAAGGTGCATGGTAGATATATAAAGTAGGTACGTATATTAAAAAAACACAAATTGTCATTTTGCGTAAAATCTTGAGTATTCGATCGACGTTCGGTTTGTTCTAATGTTTGTCTACGCGAAATATCATCTCAGAGTATCTATACCTTCAATAATGCAGTAATGAGTAAATACATGTTCTCAGTTATTTAGTCCGTTTTAAAAATTATTCTTGGAATAAAATAATCATTTTGTTAAACTGGTGTATAATTTGTATTGTTTTAATTTTCCATGTGTCAAGACTATTTTTGTTTCCTCTGTAAAGGATATACTAAAGTTTTCATTTTTTGAATCGTTAAACATGAAAAGTTTTATAAAGCTAAATGAAATACCAGCGGCTAGTGAACTAAATTCGAATGAAATAATCAACAATTTTCATAAGAAAAAGCCAGTAATTTTCTTTTGAAAATACGAGTACGTAAGATAATGTAAACTGTTTGTGCACGGGTAACTTTTCTTTAATACAAATGTGGAATAATGCGCGAGGTGTATAGGTATAGGTGTATGTATATTGTATAAAATACATACTTGCTTTCTTTTTCTAAATGATTTAATTAAAAAAAAAAGTGAAGCAGGTATGCGTAAGGAACCTATGGTATGTGTGCAATTCACAATCAAAAAACTTTATGTGGATATGGTAAGTTCAATTATGTTATGTAATTTACTTGTAATTTAATAGGTTTTTATGTTTTTTCATTATGACAATCTATTAAATCGCGATTGTTTCATTAAAACCTTTTACCTACATTTTATGTTCCTAATACCTACTGTTTTGTTACAAAAAAATCGCCTGCGGCGCTGATTACACTGTCCTTTGTCTTTTGCAATATACTCAAATTCAAACATATTCATCAGCACACCCTTTTTTCAATAAATTTCGCCTGCGGCGCTATTTGTTCGTTTCCATGCCAAATCAATTTTAAAATGTTAGTTGCTCCACATACCTACTATGTATTTGGAAACTGTTACGGAGTGTGAGCTCTATTTTACGGTACCTATTAATTTACACAAATTTTGGGGCGGCATTTTGGTACTTGCATAGACTTATTATCTTCATGGACCAATAGTCTGGGCTAACACAGGAACAAAGTAGAGTGGAAACATCGTTTGTACTGGATCGGTCACGTGACCGTTGGCAGGATGGTAGGGTGGACCGTTTTAATTTTTTTTAAATCCGGTTGGGCGGGGTGCGGGAAAGATGGTGACATAAATAAAATGTAGTATGAAGGCATTTTAATTTTTAGTGTTTAGTACCGCCCCAAAGGATCAAATTTATTATTTTTTCCATATAATGCCCATTTTGAAAACTAAATTTAAAAAATTAACTATGTAGTCCATTTGTCCAAATAATCCGCAAATACCAGAAAAATAATTGTTTTAAATATCTAAAATACAAATTTAATTGTACCTGCCAATCAATACATTTATTTAATACCACGGACCGGACGGCAGTATTAAACGTCATATTTTTTTTGGAAAATATTTCACATGGTAAATGCTAGCATGATATTGCTTCAATCGATGTCGAAAACTTTATTTTTTCCCCATACAAAATCGTTCCACCCTAACATGCAGGTAAGAAAGGCGGCAACACGTGTTCGTTGGCAAGCGATGTTTCCACCCTTCAAATATCAGATTATCAGTCCATAGGATAATATGTCAATGGGTACTTGCCTAAGGGCGGCATTACGTCTAGGGACGGCCCTGGCAGTAAACATTACACAGTTCGAGTTCGGAGGGAACATTCTCATACAAAATTTGAAAAAGCCTGATTTCTCACAATTGTTTACTTACATCAATTTGGAAGACATCCTTAATGAATTTGGTAGCAGGAATGGGTCCGTAATATAAATTAAACATGTGCACAAACTGAGTCTGCTCTATAGCACACACTCTGCACACAACTGCCGACATCTTGCTCTTTATTCGCTCCTGAAAATTTTTTAATAAATTGTTGTGGATCTGCTGCACGCTTGTGATTTTCACATCAGGGAAGCCAATGCATGATATACCTATCCGTATCAGATAAAAGTGAAAACCGTTTATTGAAGAAATACCTAAATTATTTTTAGGTACTGAACTGGATTTTTCTGCATTGCGCAGATGGAAATACATTACAGATTTTTCCTCAACAGAAGCGAAAGGTATCTACATTCACAAATTGTAGCTTTATGTGAACTCCCTTGGGGAGGAATTAGGATGGATGTTCCGACGCTTAAGAGTCGGCTTTGGCTGGCTTAAGTGATCAGTTTATGCCTACGGCAACGTTCACCTATTCCACCTATTAATCCTGCTGTCAATTGTGTATTTTTGGAAGTTGTATATAAACAGAGATCTAATTTTTTTTCACAATGAACCAATTTTCCGATACTTTAAAATCCACATAGCGAGTTTTATTACACGCGACTAGTGTTCGAGGGTTTTCATCCTTATCATCAGGCGTTTTACAATAAAGTTCCTCGAACACTATAAGTCGCGCGTAATAAAAGTCATTGCGTGGATTTTGAACTGCATGGACATTATACTAGTTTTTCATTTTTACCTTTAAAAATGGACTTCCACGATGTACTTGTAGTGTACCTACTGCTTTTCCGTTAAAAATTCTTCAGTGGAAAAAGAGGGTGTCACAACTGTCACAAGCACAAGGGTTTGCGAACATCCCAACTAACTCGGTTAAATATCTTTTCCAACGTTATATAGGGTTTGAGATGGGTTACGTTTTGTATACTACTAAATTAATAAAAAATGAAAAAAGGTACTGAAGTCTTCAAGGTAACACATTACACGATGTGTTGTATGAAATGAAAATGCTTATTGCGTGTTTTGTATGAACCTTCTATAACTATGTATGTTGTATTTATGTGATACTATGGGGTAATACAATTTACTTACTTGCTGTTGTTATTATTATAGTTAAGGATATTTCTCCCGTGTATTAAATTAAATGCCTCATGTTTCTATAGGATATATCTACTGAAATAAACTAGGACCATTTTAGATTCGCCCGGTAGAATTGTAAACTCACTGCACACTACGGTTGTCCCACACAAGGTAAGGTAGAGAGTATCTTATATGACGCTTCACAGCATAAAAGCTAAGATATATCGTAAAGTGTAAAATACTCGAACATCATCAGCACATTATTTCAAGCCCTGCATCAACCATCATGGACTTATTTTATATTCTTCCCATTAAGCTAAAAACCTGGAACTTACTGTGAAGTGTGTTACACTTCACAGTAAGCTAATAGCTTGTGTGCAAAATATATCGTTAGCACCGAGATTCGAACCCGTCACCTCCATATCCGTAAATATACCTAAGTATCTGGTTGATTGACCAACATGTTTTGGCACAACCACATTTAACACACTTTAGAGTTCGAGAAACAGAAAAGCATGTATTTGCAATTAGGTAGTCGATTTTCAGTTGTCACGGAGGCAAGAAGTATTAAGATTGTGGTTGTAGTAAAGTATCTACGTTATTTACTGAGTTTTTTTTTACTTCTCGAATGAAAGGCGTGCGAATCAGAGTATAGGGAACTATACTGCAACAGAAAGACAGATAATGTTTCCAGTGAAGCAAAATTTGCCTGCTGTCTAAACGTCTTCTATTTTCTATTTCTATCAATTATACTTTAATAAGTTATACACTTACACCAAACTTACAGACATTACGTTTTTCTTTATAATATTAGTAGATATCAGTAGATAGGTATTAATATGTGAGTGTAGGTATATGTGTGTAGTATAACCAAGTATAACAATCCCGGGAACATAAAATATCCTTATAGTTACATCAAAAACAATATTAGTAAAGGTAACAATTTACCGCCCTAGAGTTTTGCAGTTTAACCTTATCAGCTACAACTATCACAACATCGCCTCGTCTAATAATGTTTTCATATTTTTATTAACCCGCCGTATCTAAAGGGTTAGCTTGGACCTTGCGGCCGATTTGAAAACGCGGACTGATCCAAATTTATTAACAATATTTCCAACATTTCAATGGATTAGATTCTCTAAATTGGAAAAATGTCGACTTTAATAATGCAAGAATATGTACAGATAACATCTCCTCTATTTATTTTAGGATCTTTGTGAAATGATATAAAAGAACCGATTCTGAAATATTTTCTTTTTTGTCCAAAATTAACAGAAATAAATCAATTGTATGATACCATTCGATGTCCAGTTTCGAATTACACATTGTTTCTTGTGATAATTAACGACTTGAATATAAAACGGATACCTATCTAGGGCCAAAGAAAATCAGAAATAGATGAAAGGTTATGAAAATCTGACAGTATTCAGAAAATTAATATATACGCAGAGAGCTCATGAAAAAAGGTCGTGAAGATTGACAGATATTTTTAAAAACCCTTTATAATTGAATCAGCTCATGTTCTAGGATATAGGGGCATGGGTAGGTTGATATAATGACTCAATTATCTGTTTAGATATTATTTTAGTATCGCAAGCTATTCCTTGTATACACTCTGCTGTTACATAATAATCTATATTACCTATATAACATAGTACCTATAAAGGTATAACACATACGTATAGGTAATAATATATGTAGGTATGTATCATAATAATCATAATTCATATCTTGCGAGTCGATCCAGCAAGAGGAGCACTAAACGATAGGATATCGCAGTCAAAGAGATCGATAATATGGGGTACGAAACCATCGTTTTAAGTACGATAACTTTTTATCAAATTAAGGGTGAAATTTTCAAAGTTATGTATTGAACACAGAGAATCCAGACATCTATAGATATACGAGTAGGTATAAGCAAAGTTAATTAAAAACATTCCTTAGTCAACCACATTTTAACTGGATCTAATTATACCTATAATATAAACCTTTCTGAATACCTCAACGAGAAACGAATCTTGGTTCCAATCCTTCAAAGAACAACAAATAATTTAACTTTTACTGCCGAGGAATTATCGACAAATTGATATCACATCGGTTCTTTACAATCATCAAGTTTGGTAATTATAATAGTAGGTAAATTATTTTTTTTTTTTCATTGTTACTTTTTATTGGATTAGCGGTAAATCAAACCTCTCTGTAAGAATTATTTATTAGTCCTCTAAAGAAGATTCATTCCTATATATAATGCTGTTGTTGAAACTTTTTTTATCTTAAGATTATAAATTAACAGTGTTTACCTAAAGGAAAGTATTTGGATTGGTATACCACACGCTTGTACCACGGCAGTGTACAAGGCAGGAGACTGAGAGGCAGATCGCCGATGCGTTGGAGCGACCAAGTGAGGGCAGCCACAAATACCACTCTACACGAGGCCGCACATCTGGCCATGGATAGAGGCTCGTGGAGGAGGATCGTCAACTGCGGGAATGAGATTGGCGACCCTCAGTCACGAGGATAAACGACACTAGCACCACACGCTTATGATATTTGTAATAAGAATTAGCTTTACTAAAATCTGCATTACCTCCTTTTATTTGTTGATTACAACTGAATTATTCCTTCCGCCTACAGGAAATTAAAAAGAAACGACGAGATGGAAAATAAAGACGTTATAATCTTAACTGATACAGGGAGAATCAAAACTGAGTTCTACAAGACAGTATAATAATACATACCTTAGGAAATAATATTTAATATCGACATAAATATACTTTTGCTGTTAAAGAACTGTAATTAAATTATATTATTCATCCCGGTAAAAGCACGCAAGAAACATTGTGTAGCATAGGAAATCTCGTTAGGTTAAAATAAAAAATATGATACAATGAAATATTATTCTTTTGGCGATGGAATGCTAGGTGTCGCTTAATCAATACGAAAAGAGTTCAACTGTCAGAGAAAAAAAAACATTCCATTTTTTATTTTGTGCCACAAATGTAATGAATTGTTTGTGGGGCGATTCCTTATTTTTGGGAAAGTCATTAATATTTGTCATAGGTACCTAAGTATGTATGTCTATGTGTTTAAATGTGGGTGATGTCTGTTTGTGTGCCGTGAAGTAAATAAATAAATAAATACATGTTTGTATGCTGTAAAATGAAAACTAAGTTTTCTTCTTCTTCTTCTTCATCAGCCTATCCCGTCCACTCCTGAACGAAGGCCTCCTCCATCTGCCTGCATGTTGTCCTGTCCTGTGCAGACTGCATCCAGGTTGTACCGACATGTCGGACCAGGTCGTCTCTCCATCTCAGCTGTGGCCGTCCCACGCTTCTATTCCCATCTCGATGTCTCCAATTTAGGAGGTTCTTAGTCCACTCGCCTCCTAGTCCACTGCGCTTCTAGCCACGTGTCCTGCCCATTTCCATTTTAGGGATGCTATGCGGTGTATTATGTCAGTCACTTTGGTATACCTCTACATTTTCAAAAGCCCAAAGCGACACAAACCAGAGACCATTTCTTTAAATCCAAATAAATATAACCCATCCCTATACAGTTTCGTGTAAAGCGATTCCCACTTACGTATTTAAACATCTCAATCAATTTGTTGAACTAAATAATAACAGAGGTAATAATAACATAGGTGGAATAAAAGTTTGAACATCGTAAAATAAGAAATTGTGTTTTAATAACTATTATAAAATTTATATGGTAATTTGTGTTATTGCTTCATAATTAATACATTGATAATATAATATTATTTGATACCTACTCACTATATAGTGTTATTATATTATTAGTTCACGGGAAGTTGGAATTATTGTATTTATTATAAAGACAGCATACAGAGTTAGGTACATACCTAATCATTATTTATTCATTGATTATTATGTTTTATATCAATCAAAGATCGCGGACACAAACAGGAAAGAGCCAAATACTTACGAGTATACCTAATACAATCCAACTAAAGAGAAGTGGGACTGAAAAATCAAAGTCTATATATTATCAATCGTTACGTAGTTTTTGAGCTTCAAAACATTTGTTTTTCTCTCAGACGTGTATGTAAGTGTTCTAAAGCCCATTAGACCCTTGTATACGAAATAAATAATTAGGTACATCTTGGGCACACAAAAAACACTTTTTTAAATTAGTAATTTTGTACATAAGTTTAGGGGCAGAAAGATTTTGTGTAGTTGAACTACCCAGTACCCAGTCACCTTAGAGTCTCGACTCTCGATACAGGCATCAGAGTCCAATGTGCCCATGGGCTGACACGCCGATTATCCTGATTGGCAGGCGTGTCTACGCGTGGTTTATCGCCACATACACGACCATTACACATTACACTATGGATACACACCTTAACCCTCCAGTTCCCGATGTCACCTACAGGTGACACGTTTTCAAAAAAATATTTAAAATATATGGAATTGTTTTTTTTATTTTATTTATGGATCATACTAGTCTTTAATGTTATGCCAACCTGATTGACTATATATTTTTTATGATTTCAAGCGTTAAACTAGCCATTTTGGCATTTTTGTCAGCTCGTGGCGGAAAAAGTGGTGTTATTGTTACGTACTGAATTCATCATTAATAAAAAAATGTCTAAATACTAAGTATTGTGAAATATTCTTTCTAAATCTGGTGTATAAAGGATAAATCTAGCATTTTCACAAATTTTCAATAATAATTTTGTTTAAATATTTATTTTATAGGCATTTGAAAATGTGATGTCACCCACAGGTGACATTGGGTACTACAAGTACATTTTTTAACAAAATATAGGAATCCTTTGTTTTCAATGTTATTTTTACTTTTTCGTTAATTTTATCGCCTTGAGCTTCTGGAAATAGGGGATTTACACAGACAGATTATAAGGAAGGAGATCCTGGAAGAACTCCCATACCAACCCTCTGGACACCCATACCAACCCCTCTGGACAGCGTGGTATGGATCTATATATGACTATAGCCGTCCAAACAAACCCACCGAATTACATGAATAAAACACCCTGGACCCTCCAAAAAGTTAAATCATGCCTCTAATGTGGACAGTAACCACTGTATGTTCACACTGAAAGCTTAGAAGGGCAACACCGAGGTGTAGAATTCCTTTACATATTCATTGCTGGTACGGATTCTACTATGTAAAATAATGTTCCAGCTCTTACTGTAATGTAAAAAAATGTGTAAAATGTACAATTGACATAATATCAAAGATATCTCATGGTACACAATCGTTTACAGTCAATCAAACACGTAATTTTGCATAATAAAAATATTTGTTGTATTGTTCACTTTGGTACCTGCAGTGCCCAATGTCACCTACAGGTGACACCTCCCCCATAAAAAAAGTATGTAAAAAAATATTTTTTTGTCAATTGGGTCTTTCTTTAGACTCCATATAGACACAGTATACAAAATTTCATATAAATATGATGATTAGGTAAAGCATGGGAATTGGAGGGTTAAAACACTCAATAGACACGAGAAACCCATCCATAGGCCATCCAGTATGCCTACACCACAACATAAGCTGCAACACAAAGTTGAAGATATAAATAATAATATGATACTCTTATCTACCACCATAATGGCTTGCCCAGCATTGCCTAAATTCAGTTTTATTCGCACGAATTTCAATTAAATCAAAAACGAGTTTATAATAATTTATTGTCGGTAATTGTTACCTTATCAATTTGAAATATTACTTTATAGAAAGCTGATACCTGACTAAATAATAATATTGTGTTTAAATCATACTTCAGGTTATAATAATTTGTGCAATACCACTTGTCCACTTCATACAAACCGCCTATAATTTGTTAATATTAATTATGTATTCATTTTATTTACTGACAACTACTCTGTTAATTCATGTTAAATAGCAGATAACATACAATAAAAGTAGCGTAAAATTCTACGTAAGTATATGATTTAGAGCTATTTCATTTGCCATATGAAGTTTTTGATAATGAATGAACAAAATAGATGTCTCTTTTTGTATCTCGTAGAGCGGTAATGTCATAGGTATTTCTGGAAACAAAAATTGCATTAGTTTCATTTAATTTCGGTCATTGAAATCCCAATCCTCGAATATAGGACTTTGAAGAAAAAAATAACAAATATCCCACCCACCATTAAAATTAATAAATTTTGTAATACGTAAATAGGTACCAAATTTTTTATATAACATTTCTTTTAAAATTACGTATTGCCCTAATTTATTAAAATAAGTATAAGATCTTTACTAACACCAAACGTTAAATAGCAAGGTGGTGTATTTTTTGCTGTTGCTAATCGCACAGCTTTTAATCAAACAAATCGATCAATGAAAACTATTAACATAATTACAGATAATAAAGTTTAATGATGTAAAATATTGTTAGTGATAATTTGTACGTATGAATATCTATCTAGGTATTCACCTAACCATTAAAACACAACATACATTCAAATAAACCAAGTGTATGTGCCTTTAATAAGTATCTATCGATTTTAATTCTCTTATTAATATGTTTAGCACTCCTCGAATTTTATTGTACCACGATTTCTTTTGTTCAGGTCCCTCGATGTTGATGGTGACGAATTGTCATTCTGGGCGGAACCCACCAAATATCTCTCCATCGTATTTCAATTAGGCCAAAACATGAATGTATCGAAATTAGAAAACCTGTAACTGAAAGAAACTAGAGGTACCTACTTCTACAGACCTGGGCGGGTACTTTGTAAGCTTTCTCACCCAAAACACGCAGATAAAATGTTTATGGAAAATGACCCTTACGGCGATATACATAAGGGCGTTTTTCGTGTGCATTTTATCTGCGTGTTTCGGGTGAGAAACCTTTAGAAAGTTTCACCCCTGATGCCGTAATACTATCTAAGCAAAAATTAATAGCGATACTATACTGTTTGATAGCCTCTTTACGCATGTATATGTTCGTAGCAATTAATTTTTAATTTCCACATCTAATTAATATTAGAGCGATAGGTCCCTAGATAATGAGATAAAAAAACATACGTAGAATGGTTATTTTTCTAATACAATATGATTCGTTGTATCGAAGTGAGAAAATTATGGTCCGTTATCAAATATTTTCACGCTTAATTCTCGTAATAAGATCAAATTATTATGATAGACTGACGATACCTACCTTCCTAAATACATTATACACCGCCCCCTTTGTACAACAAAATTAAATGCAACAAACAGACTATATAATATGTAATATGGACCATGTTACATAATATTATAAAGAGATCTGAGATATCGGAGGCTTATAAAATAACAAAATTAAATTGCTTGTTGTTGATGTTTAACTTTGGGCGTTTTAATAAAATAATATTGTGAAACTTTCACTTGACTTAAGTCTTTATTATTATTAGGTAAGTATATTTTGTAATGTACAAAACGTGCTTTAAATTTATTAAAAATGTATTAAAATAATCGATTAAGTGAATATTCTACAGCCTGTCCGTTTTATGGACGATGTACTCTACAACCCAAAATAAATATACTTGAGTAAGAAGATAAACATTAATCACCTTCAATAAAAATTACATATCTGTTAATATTTATATTTAAAAATTACAAGCATATATCATAAGTACCTACCTACCTATATTTTAGAGCATGTTTTAAACGGAGGCTGCGTTCTTCGAATTAAATCCAAAAATTCACACATCACATTAAAGTAAGCTATAAAAAATGCTGAAAAAAATTGTTGGACGAAATTGACACAAGAAAATAAGTGCACGCATTGTACACGTATTTTTTTGTTAGAATAGAGAAATTTTTTATTGTGTACTTAGATCGTTGAGGCAGCAGGACTCAAAATCTTAAAATAAATGCAATATAATTAATTAAACAACACCCACACTCGCATGTAGATATATTCTCTACCGCATTGTGTAGGTACTGGTGTAATATTTAAGCCTCCGACCCTGACACAGCCACAAAGCTCCGCCGACACATGTTTCTTCTAATAAGCTATTAGGTGTGAACATTGTAATTTTAGCAAATCGTGTAAATAACAATATCATATCTATCAATCTTACAACGGTATTCAGCTAACCTGTCTTCGGTATAAACGATTTCTGGAAATGCGATTTGCAAGCCAACTAAAAGATCTTCGAAATATACGAACCAAATTGCACAGTATATTAATTATTATTTGCTATCTTTTTTAGAAACTGATAAACCACTAAAAAAACGGAAGAGATTAAATGTGTCTGTTTAACTAATCGTGCGTTTTATTTAAATCGATGAAATTTTGAAACAGTGACACGATTATTATGTGAATCATCTTTCACTGCTTAGAGTGCTTAGGCACTACAGAACATCGCATCTAGGCCAGATTCATCCTTTAACTATACGTACGTCGTACCACTCAGTATTGTGTTTACAGATTGTTAAAAACCGTGTATCCGAAAGTCACAGAGGTGGAGGTTTGTTTTGCTCGCTATATAATTTCATAATCTTTAATCAATCTCACAACATAGAAAATCACATATTACAAGATTGTGAATTAATTTTTATTGAGTGTTAACTAATTGTCGTTTGAATCAATAACTAATTATACCTACAACAAGTAATCGATATAATCTTTAATTATTAGAACGTATACGTCCATTTTGGTACAGTGTTAATTATATTTATAGCCATCTAAACGTAATAAGAATCTAATAATCCATTACGTAAAAAATCCTAATATAATACAAATACTCAATAGGTGAGAAAAATAGGATGGATATTGAAAATGGAGTTTTGTCTTTGTTCGCTTTGATATCAACTTGAAATTTCAAGTTCCGTATAGATTCTTTTGTTCAATCAACGACTCCGCTTTTCTTCTATATATATATATATATATATATATATATATATGTATAACCTTTATTAAATTTCCTTAGTCACTTTTTCTGTAATTTAACATTAGTTTTATACCACAAAACGCAGTACATAAAAGATAAACTTCATATTCACACAGCTTTCTTCATTCCACATAAACGATTTATCTATTCATGTATTGTTTTATTTTTAAAGATCATTCTTTATTCGCCATCTGCTCCCAACCCGAGATTCTGCTGAATATTTCCTATGAAACGTGATTTATGAGAATTTGAATAACAAAATATTTTCTAACGTATAAATGTGTAAATAAGGAAGGTATGTTGTATATCACAATAAACTCTGATATATTATTATTACAAGTGTGTCTCACTTAGTAAAGAAACGTGATAATAAAATATTTAAATAGTTACAGAGGAACCTAAGAAAGGATTTTGAAAATTACTAACCACTCACATAGTCGAATTATTACACGCGATATTCAACGGTTATTCATTTGCATACATTTTACTGTCCTTGCAATACTTTTGGCTGATTTCATCAAGAATTTGACCGCCGAATAGAGTTATCTTCAGGATTGAATTGAAGATTTCTATTTTTACAGATTATTTTCAGTATTTGATGAAGCTGTTTTATTATTCCTGCCAAAATATAACAGCCCCGTACATGTTTCTGTATAATTTTTTAATGCAATGTATCGTATATTAATTTTCATTTTATAATCAATTGAGTAGTGTATTAAATTTGTATTCTACCACGAAAACACCATAATAATTAATACACGAACGTTAATTTTAAATCACACAATACATATAGAATACATCGTCCACCGACCACCAAGAATCGAAGTACTCTCTGTTTCAGAAGTTGTGCTTTAATATTTAACTAATAAAGCAAAAAAAATGAAAGAGGGCTAGAGGGTGTGAATGTGAATATATAGGTTAATGCACGTGATTCTTATGTACCAATACCTATAATAAATCTAGCACAAACCCCTTAGCAATTTCATATCGAAAGAGGTTTATGAGTTAGTAATGAAAGAATAGCTGTGGGCATATAAATATATGTACACAGCTAATACATACATAATATAATGCGAGCAACATCACAGATTCAGCAGAGTAATAAATATCCATCAGAGGAGGTTGTTTATCGCCTCTTCTGAATGCATAACGGCCTCGGCTGCCAACTGGAATAGATAAAAATACATGTGTCGAGCAATATGCTCTCCGAACACTCCATGAAAAAATGTTATAATAATATTATATACTTACAAACCTAACAACATATTTCATACAGCACGTTTGATAAGTAGCTATCGACGATTCACTTTAAAAAGTGCACACAGATTAATAAAATTGATTAGTAGGTATAACTAGTAGTATTTTGAAGAAAAAAATCATAAGTGTTATTTTTTAAATCATTGATACCTAATTGATCATAATTCAATTTCGCGTCCAAAATGTAGTACCTTGGTCCCTTTTAACTTTTAGTATCCCTGACTGATGTATCAGCCTTCAAAGCATCGGTGTATCTTCCTGCATTACAGTTTCCAAAACCAACGTCTTAGGGGCTCCTTCGTTTTTAAGAGAATATTATTGTAATATTATTTTGTATAGTAGGTATACCTATACGAAATGCGGTAGTAACTCTCAAACATTTGGCACAGCAATCACCACATGGGTGAATAAAAAATATGATAGAAAATCCATAAGAAAAATTCGTGCGTGATAACTCGGCATTATTCTATCTATTTCCTATGAACCGAATATTTTATATACTTAGTTATTTGAAATGGCAATGTAGGTATTTATTGATAGCTGCATTGTATACCTACCAACTACATAGTTCTCTACCATAGTTATGGTTCAATCACGTGAGTCAAACACTTTGTCTTATCAATGAATTACAATAGGTGTTTGGTTATTATATAATCGCAATACTGATCTGAATATGCCTAAAGGTTTTTCAAGATATTAGGTATTTTAATTTTCAGAGAAATAAATATATTGACAGGTAGGGACTAAAGTTAAACTGAAAGTTATTTCTATTCATGCGTCTTATTTCTTTTTCCTTAGTTTAATTCCGAATATATGTACCTACACATGGGTAGGTACTCGGCCCTACTTAAAACATCGGATCATTTATGTACCTACTACCTACACATGGGTAGGTACTCGGCCCTACTTAAAACATCGGATCATTTAATTACAATTGACTAAAAATAATGTGAGGGGGGCGGATGGATGCGGTCGTGACAAGATAGGGAACAGTGGAAGTCTAAGGGGGAGGCCTATGCCAACACTGGGCGCGAGAAGCCTGAGAAGGAAAGAAATGTACCTCAATTTTTGTTAAAACTAGCTCGAATCGGGGAATCGTTAATTATGAATTGATTAAAACTGTTTTAAAAAATATAGTAGTATCAATTCACTATTATATACCTACTTGTATATTGATTCGGCAGAGTGTATTATTATTATGTTCCAATACAATATAATAATAATATAACATAATTGATACAGCGGTAGGTAGATTATTAGGTAAATGTGAATAAATTAATATAAATTTCACTCCACTGTGGGTTTCATGTTGCGATTGTTTCAGATTGGTCGGAAAATTTACGGTAATACAAATCTCCTTTTCAATCTGGCAGCACCACACCACGTAGATAGAAACAAAATCACCTATCTCCGTTTCCAAACCAATTTAAAAATATTCGCAACGTTAGAACAAAACAATTTGAGACGGAGGGATAGCTAATCCCCTCATTAGCATTTAGATGGAACATTTTGTGTTTATGGGACGTTGTGTCTCTCTTCTCTGTCTATTTAATACGCGCGTGTGTGAAAGAGATGAATACAGAGAATTATTGGAAAGTGTGATATTTGATTTTCCTGCAACGATGAATAAAAATTGAACAACGTGTTAATGCCAAAAAGTAAAACAATTCCAAAAATGTCTAACATAATGATATAAAATAACAACACGGTTAAACATTAGGGAGAAGAAGAACAAACATTAATATATTTATCTGTAAGGCAAGGAGTACCTAACATTATTTGGGTACTTCCTGAAAGATTTGAAGATTTTTCATGAGACTTGTGGGGTAACCAACGACAAATATATTCGTTTGTATATTCATTCGTATCTCAACAGCACTAGGTACTTTAATGTGATATACGGGTATCTATTTTGTCTGATACGCGATAGTACCTACGAGTACCTAATTAACATTTCATATTTTGTTACGGATAAATCTTAGATTATTGAAGTACCTAATCAAATTATTTTTCGTCATACTTATAAATAGACTCGGGAAAATCACAACAACTTTTCATCTTTGAAGGGATAAAAATGTCAATTGGGTACGCGATTACCTAATAAATAACGTATATTGACATCTCTATTCATATATCGTTCATTTGCTTGAAATGCTTGCAGCAGTATCTTATCCGTTAAAATCCGTTACTCCGTTAAAACATTGTGAAAGGAGGTCTTCTATACTCTAAAGGGACGTTTCAAGCAGAGCCCTTACCAATTAATAATACCTAATTACAAATATTCACCACAACATATTCTTAATCTTGAACAAATCCTTTGGTAATGTACAAATTGCACCCCCAATATGATAGGATATGGAGGGTGTTAGATATAACATACCTCTACTCTAGCAACATTATAAGGGGATGGGGGTGGTGGTTGAGTTTAACAGTGACTAATGTGCTTTATGACTCCCTGGGGGCCCCGCACCACAGATAGTTACTACATTCTACAATACTAGTTAGCCCCACACACTTATAGAATCACTACATCTACCTACACATTATACAACTGCTATTGTGATTTGTGCTGCCTGATGCAGTAATCGAGCGTTGATGTAAGGATCGATTATTTAGTAGGAAATTTAATCAACGGAGAATCCCTATATAATCCTAGTAACAACATCTTGTGTGTATTTGCTATTTGGGATTTAAATGAAATAGGTGTTGCTTTTTATATCACATCAAATTAAATGTTTCTTTTAGTTTGGTTTATTATCCACAATATTATCCACAATATATGCAGGTATCTTCTGCAATAGCAAATTATGATCTTCATTTTGACGTTATTAAAATACAGTCATAATTCATAATTCTCGTATGAGTGGTAATATGATCCCTCTACCTGATACCTGTACTATATTGACACCAGTTCCATCATTAAAATAAACATCAAAGCATCATTCGAAACTTTGTAAATATAATCTTTCCTGCTTCTGATATGATATTGATAGAGTTATTCAGGACATCCGCCTCTTAAGCAACCTAATGGAACTCTAGCAATTAGCAAACAATACCAAAGTATTCTCTATTCTACACCTTTCCATTCGCACTCTGACTTCACTCAAGTAGATTAGCTGATATAATAATATCATCTACTCCACTTCACCCCATATTCCTGATTCTCAGTCAACACTTTAAGTTCTTTTTATTGTCTGAAAATAATAACATTAGATTTTAGGTGATGTGTAATGCGCTAGTCATTTTCACAGGATCGCATCAGGATTCCATTAAACTTAAATAATATCTATTAACTATGTTCTTAAACATTGTCTTACTCAGTCTTACCATGGACCCAATATAATTTTTCACATTTATTTACTTTCTTAACATCCTGGATTCATATATACCAGGTTACATGTCAAATAAGCAGAATTTATACATCAGTGTTCTGTGTTTATAAACCTTATACCTACCTATGCTACAGTGGCGTATATAGGTATATTTATCTTTCTTTTTTCTGCACACAATAGCAATGCCAACCTTACAGTCGACCTTTTTCACTTACATTCACGAAAAAAATTTGCCTGCGGCGCGGCGCTACTATTGTTTTCATGCTGTGCGTCTAACTTCAAATTTTTGTTGCCTTCACCCCCCCAAAGCCAAATATTAGATCGCCCCCCCCCCCCCGAAATGAAATCCTATATACGCCACTGCTATGCTAAGATGGTTTGGGCGTGTTGAGAGAATGAAGGATGGCAAAAAGATATATTTGAGTGAGCGAAGGAGTCTAAGAAAACGCGGCCGCCCGAGACTGACCTGGTCCGATTATGTCGACTAGATGCTCAAATATGGACGCGTTTTGAGTAAAAGGAATCGGAGAGCGTGTATGACAAATTGCATGAATGTGACGGAGACTTTAGGAGTGTCTGTAAGGATAGGCTAAATCTATCTTACTAGCTAAGGCTATCTGACGCTCTGTCCTCTCTGCCTACCCTGCAAGGGACGTGGCGTGAGGGTATAGATAGATAGTTATGTGTTTGCCATCTGTAAATGATCACTATACGGGCCGAGTTTGATGATATGACATGTCTCTAATTATTAACATCAGAACCGATTTGATTGCAAATTATTGATTAGACGAAAAATGGGAGCCCGCAGTAATATGAATGCAAGTGAATATAGTAAAAAAATTTCAAACTTATTTTTTATACTTATTATAGGTAATTTACATAAATAAACCCTACCTATACTTACAAATCAAAGATATTAAGTACCTACTTATTTATCTACAACTCTTGTGATTTGTTATACCTCTTCTTCTTCTTCTTTCATCGTTTCCTCATTGCTGAGGGTCGTGATTTGTGGAGCTACCCACGGACAAAACAAGACGCCTCCAGTCCTCTCTACTCTCCGTAGTCCGCATCACCTATAGCTACAATAAAAATGGGTCCAATATATTTATCGCAGGTTTAATGAAACATGAAACCATTCCGTGAATGGATCTGAAGATATCAATTATTTCCACAATACTTATTTTACTTTAAAGTTTTTCTTTTAGTAAAATTACCATTTCGTCCCTTGAAACATTGACGTACCTATCCATAAACCCTAATTTCATTGGATATCTTAATCATTGTCGCCATTTTCGAATGGAGTTTATGTACACATCCACTTAGTACCTACCGGAGAGTGATATTCTGCTTCCGGTGCGGCCATTACCTTCCATTTGCCACCATTTCAGGCACATCCGGTATCACTTGGCGCACGACATCTATTGTTGGCGAAACGAATGAATTACAAGTAGGTAATATACTGGAAAGGTATATTTTTTCTATACTTGAAAGTAAATTGCTTATCTTCAATACAAACCAAACAAGCATTATTGATTTTTACTTGCGTATTTAAAAATACAATGAAACACTGTCTGAATTTTCACTTTTATATTCATTTTGTCAAAAATGTAAATAGGTAGGTACTCTTTACAGGTAATCGAGCGCTTTCGCCTGTTCGCATTGAGAATGTCTGGTGAATGAATAAATAAATATATTTTTTTATAAAATTAATAAAAAAAGTGAAAATTAAGACAGTATTTCATTGTAGGTAAGTACCTACTTTTAAATAAATATAATTATATTATCATGAATTTTCACACTGATGTTAATATGAGAACTTTTTGAAGTTAATTATTGATTTTGTATTTACATATATGGACACCCCGAGACAGGCCATGGCCTAGTGGGGTGTCACATTATATTAACTTGTACCTATTGTAAAAATGTAAAGGAAAATAAACGATTTCGTCTGCATCTGCTGCATAGGACTTTTTACCAAGTTAGGATTTTGTCTAATGATGCTGAATTTCACAAATTAAGTCGATTAAGTTCGTGCCAAAGATATTGAACGGCAGAAAAAACCTACCAGAAACATTGTAAGTAGGTGGACCAACATAACAATATTTTGTGGAAACTCACATCAATAAATAAAGCCTACATTACATTAGTTTTCCAATTTTCTTTATTATACTCCTCAGTCCTCCACACTCCACACAATACTTTTCCAACTTTTCCTTCATGCCTGTTATTATGGTTGATTGGTGTAGAAAATTTTACACGACATAATGATTCGGTGACAATATAAAAACACGTGTTCATTATGTTATTATATTTCATACATAATGATCGGAGTGTAGGTTGGTTGGAAGAAAACTAGAAATTAACATTTTATGCAACAGAGTCCACCACAGGACGCTAAACGCCCTCTAAATTATATCTGTGGATTTGTTTGTAACGACGAATATTTCACACTTAGCATTTTATATTTATCTGGGTTCTTCTTTATTCTAATAAATCCCTTATTAGGTAGGTTAATCTATAGAAGATATAATATATGCATACTCAGTACTCACTCGTATAATTGTCTATGGCTAGCGTCGTGTCAATATCGCGTCGCGATAATAAACCTTGAATTAATTTTCTTTCACCCTCTAAAGGACACGCGTCAATGTCGACGCCATTTTTACAATTTCAAAACCAAAAAATACTTAGCATATTAGGTTTGTTCAGTAACTAATTATGTGCATTCTAAGACGTTCTTTTTTTTATTTCATAATAAAATAAATTAAAAACACACTTAAATAGTTACCTACTGAATTGGACTTATATAAATAATAATAAAAAAATTCGATGGTTCGCGTATTAGGAAAATTCCCTGGAAACTTAATGTTCCTGCACTTCAGCACATAGTGGTAATGTCCTGAAACCGCTACAGGTGCGGCGTATAACAATTTTATTTTATGAAAGTAGTAACTTTCCTAATGGTGGTAGAGCAGTCCAATACACCCACAATATATTTAGCGAAAACATTAAGAAGATTATTAATTTCCTTTACTAATAAAAATATAAATAACCCACACATGAGCGTCGCCAGCTTCGGAGCTAGGGGGGGGATAGGGCGCAACAAATAAATAATATAAAAACACAAATAGCAAGAAAAACGTGTTATAACTTGGCAGGCGACTTTTTTTTTTAGAAGACATAAGAATGTACCATAACAAAGGTCGCGATATAAATCTAGTTTATTTTTCGTGAAATAAAAAACAGAGGCACCTACTTAACGAATATGTAACGCAAGGATAAGCATAATATGTAAATAAGCGCCGCAGGTAAGATTTTTTATGATACAATTGTATTTTAATGGATTTTCATGCTAATTTTAGAATACTATTGAGAATATACTAGAATACTATGATGAGAAAACGTATGGCAATAATGTGATTTTTTTTACAAAGTTTTATCGTTTAGTATGAAAATTTATATATACCAATTCCAATCTCTAGAAGGGGGGGCAACTGCCCTCCTGCTTCCCTCTGACGACGTCCATGAAGCCACACACACACATGGGTAGGTATATACATACGATATAATAATATACCTGTATCTAATTTCTTTAAGTAATTATGCGAGTAGTTGGCACTACGTGAGTGGGTATACCTGTCGAATAGGTAATATGTATGCAGAGCTTTTCTACCTATTTTTACATAGATATTAGATATGTACTTATTTATAAGTGGCGAAAAGTGGATTTCTGTATAAAAGTAGCCGAGAATAATGTTTTATTGAATTACATCAGATTAGTCTTTTATCACCAAAGTTGGGGGGACTCGACAGAGCACATGAAGAAGAAAAAGCATTTTATAATACTAAATCAAAAAGGTAACTCGATGGGAATCGTTTTCCTACAACGCTTCGCCACTGGATTTATTAATAATTGTTTGATATGGAAAAGTACTAAGTACTATACAATCAAGGTACCCATATCCAAAAAATGAATGGGGGTGACCAGTGAATGATGTGTCTGCATGCTGCATGTCTTAGTACAATCCAGTTAGGTTCTTAAATAAAAATCGGTAAGTGGTCATGGATTTAAGCTGGTATCGATTTTCAAATTACTTTTAAATAATTAATAGTTGCTTGTGAAATAAAACAAAAAAAAAAACTTTTTTAAAAAAAACAATAAAACTTAGGTACCACATAGCGAATGGCAATCCTAAAAACAAAAATGGAATAAGATACCTATTAATTGTATAGACACATATCGACATCTATAGATCAGTAGCAGAAACACTTTTATAATATTTTTAGTGTCGGCTCAAACCACAAAGGTTTCTACCAATTTTTTGTCAACGATTCTTTCAACATTATTGTGGTTCGCACCTTGAATATCAATGTTCCACATTTTACCGACAACTCAGTTTCAAACCACCTTTGTACTTTAAAATTATTTGAAAAGCAATAGTAGGTATGTATTGTACGTATGCATGTATTTGTTTTTAACACGAAGGCTATACCTAATCAAATAATTACAATTTATAGAAGATGAATAACATTCAAACTCAAATAAAAGTATGACACTGTCCTTTTGATAGGAAGACAACATATCTATCCATATTCAGACAGAAATATTTACACATGGAGAGAAGTGTTACCAAAAATACAAAGACCTGACTGCATTCCATACTAATTCTAAATGCATTAAGGATCTAATTATGTTAAGATTCTAACATACGGAGAGTGGATAAAATAATTTGATTTGCAAACTCCATATTACAAAAACATATAGGTATTTGAAATTCACAAAGCCTAGACTCTTTGCTGTCACATTTTTACCATTTCTTATTTTTAAGACATTAATTTAAATTGTATGGATTGAAAAAAAAAATAAAAAACAAACTCTTCCAACATATATTTTATTAATCACTTGATGTCAAAAAAAATAGCACTTATTTTTAGATTCAAGGCACTTGAAGAACAATCAACAACAGACATATACTAAGCCAATAAGGGTCTCATCATAGTAATACTATGTGAATATATATTATAAGACAACAATAGCATTAACATAAAATCCCAAGAGGCCTATGGCCACATGTGAAATAAGTTTAATAACATATAAGCATGTAAGTAAGTACCTTTCAATATTCTTTATTAAAATCAGACTTCCCATGCAATGTAAACGATTAATTATTACATAGTAATTATTAATAATTCACCGAAACATTTTGAAAACAGATTACAGCTAATGAACACAAATGAGAATGCACCACAGGTTTGAAACAAAGTTAAAACTCAGTCTTAATAAGACATTTATACAATACCTACTAGAAAACGTACTGAACATTACGTTTTTTATTATCTTTTAATTATTAGCCTGGAAACATCCCCAACAATCGTGGATGCTGTACGAAGCCACTGCCTAGATTCGCTTCAATCTGATGGTACAATCTCAAAGCATCGTCGCTCACCACTCTGTCTTCTGGGTTCACAATTTCAAAGCCTTTTGATTTTACATAACCCATTTCGCACAAGTAGTCACCAATATTCTGCTCACTGTCATACAATACTATGAATATTTCGTGTGCTTCAACCGTCCTGTAAGAAATATATACATATGGAATATTATATTATAAAGCAGAGCTGTGTAACCTGAAGACAGTTGTAGGAAACATTTAGTAAAAATAATATTGTAGGGGAAATCCTTGCGCCATAGAGCTAGCCAATGGAAAGGCAATAAACGTTTCTCTGTACTGATTAGATTTCAATGTCGATGAAAATAAAATACAGTTTGATATGTTCTCCAAGCATGGGAGCATTAACTGAGAATTAGCAGACTAAAACTAAGCATTACAAAAAACCCCGGAATATGATTTCGAATCAGGCACAAACCCAATGATGATAAAAATATCGACAGTCAACAAATCAAAAATTTCCACAGTCCCGGGCAAGGCCGACATGCAGGTGGTCGGACCTGCTCAGGCAAGATGTGGAGTGCCAAGTAACCCAAGGAATAGACTGTATGGCATAGCAAAACTAGCTATACTTACGTCACCAATCCGAAAAGTGGTTGATCTGCAAGCATGCTGTAAACTACACCATTAACAGTCTGTATATTTGTTGATTCAACAGGTGAGTCTATGTTGTCAATAACAAAGAACATTGCTTGCGGAGGCAGATCTGAATACGGCTTCTCCAATTCAGCAACTTGGTCAAGTCTCAATTCTTCTTTGTTTCCATAGTCTATATAGAATACCTGCATGAATGGAATCAGTAGTAAATTAGATGCTAATTGATATAAATGGAGTTCTACCCACCTCCTGTAGAAATACATGTTCAAAACAAATAACTGAGGATTGATAGACGTAGTTGGTTTCACTAAGGAAAACTAATCAAATGAATTCCTTACCTCACACCCACTCTCATCAATGTTGCATATTTTTCCTCGATACCATTGTTTGTCTAAGGGAAAGTATGCTGCAACTAACTCCCCAATTCCAGGTAAGACCTCCAGCTTATTATAAGTCCTCAAGGATTTTATTGATGCACTACTATTCAAAGCCTTTTGAAGTTGCTGAAGATTCTCCATTTCGTCATACATTCTCAAAGTGTTGTTGCTAGACTCTTTATATTGAATATGACCATAGAATGACTTGTAGTTTACAAATGTTGTCATGATTATTTGAATCATAGTGTTGGGCTGTGGGAATATTTGGTCTGTTTCCATCAGGGCAGGTATCCTCTTTATAGTCCATCCACCTGTAAGGATTTCCAGTAAATGTAATAAACCATGCAATACAAAACAAAAGTTAGTATGTAATTATAAACATCTGCTTTCTATTTTACATTGTCTAACTTTCGAGTGTTAATCAGTGGTTATCTTCAGCACTAAAAATGGTGAAATTCAAAACATAAACCAAACACGGATTACACAACTACAACACGGACAGACTACAAATAGGAAATAGCTCGCTCAATAATCCATGTCTAAAGATCGCAATTTAGTTGTAAACTTGCACTCATTACTTGCCCTGGGTTCCCAACCGCTATCTGGTGGGGGTAATTGGTGTGCTTTAGGTTTTGGCTTTTTTTTTATGTTTATGTACCTGCATACAAAATAAGGAAACATGGAGAAGAAACAAAGTTACGTATGTATCTTGATGGTTCATAAAATCTTTGATAAAAAAATTATTGACCCCTCACCCCATTCAATTTTTCTTGGTTAACGTCAACAGTTTTAGTCTTTCGCATCCGAAACACCCTCCTTTTTCGAAATTTTACTCCCGCTCAAAAAAAGATTGTGGAACAGTTTCCATGACAGATCTTAGGTGTGATGACACTAAAAAGGTTGGGAACCGCTGCATTAAGACAATGAGAAAAATACTGACTTCTATTCAAAAGTTGATGTTTCTTCTTGCACCTCAATCCTTTGAAACATGTGGTGTGTGGTGGTCCCCTGTAATGTGGACAGACTTCCGCTTCATCATTCGCTGTGTGCCCCTGCACAGCTATAGAAATATTCATATCTTCATCCTCAGCACCCATGGGTTGATCTGGAAAATATTATTTTATATACTTATCTAATCTACAATGGTAATGACCCAGCAAAACTTATATAGGTAAGGCATGAAGGATGAATTACCCATAATTTCAGGAATAACATCATCAGGTAAAGGCTCTGCACTCTCAACCTCTGTGGCAAAACCTTTCAACACAATTTTAGAATTGACTGAGATTCCACTAATCTCTAGTGTCACGCCGTATGATGTCTCATCTCTGAAAATAAAATCACACATGAATATTATGTTACACAACTAAAATGCTTCACAAATTAGAATCTATTTCATACTAACCCCTCATACGCGATCACTGAACATTTCTTTCCCTCAATTGTTATTTTTGTTTGCTTGATGGCTTTACTTGACCACTTTCCATCTTTCGGTACAATCTAAAACAAATTAACAACAACAAAATGCTATTTCTGCACGCATTTTCCATTGCAATAATGAAATAATTTGAAGAGACAAACCTTGTACAAATGGCACCTGTGAGCCATTGCTGGTAATTTGCAAAATTGCAGACACAACGGTTTCAAGTTTGAAGACTGCACCTTAGTCGTCAATCCAGAATCAAGGAAATATACTTCAACTACTGCATCAGATTCCTATAAATCAAAGTTATATCATATTATGCACTAAGTATCTTAAATTGATTTACAGCAATTTTACAATACTTGAGAATGTAATTACTTGTGGAAACGTACGTTCAATTTATTTGTCACAGTCACTCTATGCCACGAATCTTCATATAGTAAAGCAAAAAAAGTTTGGCTATATTTGTCTTTGTTAGAATTGCATTTTCCTGAGTAATAATTATTTAGTTCAGTCAACATTCTAGAAAACACAACAAAAAATAAATGATACAAAACATGGTATAATATCCAAAATGAAACAGAATTTTAAGAAAATAATATATGTACACTACATAAGATGCGGTGTGAAGTTATTGACTCACTTTTCTGTATCGGTATTGGTCTCTCTGACATAGAAGCTGGAAGGATCAATATAATGCGACAATACGCAAGTTAGTGGAACCCCTTTTTGTAACGGAGATGCTTTAGGGATAACAACAGCAGCCTCTAAAAACACATGACATAAATCCAATTCTAGTAACTCGCATATATTATATCCAATGTTTATTCAATTGTATTGACCTCATAAAGATGAGTTATGGAAATCCTCCCTCAATGCCACTCGATATTCACACCATATTTTGATCTACATATCTCGTGGACTTTTTCTTATCAATCAGTAAGTCCTTTACTGATTTCACAGGTTGAGTTTGCTTAAATACTATAAAGTGTGCATATATTCGAAATTCCAAAACAGTTTCCTATAGCTTTACCCGTAGTAACAATACAAACAATACTGACATCCAGGAATTTACATGCGGGATAGTATGCAAATAGTTTCTTCTTTTGTTGTTGAATACAAGCTGTTCTAGCAACTTCTCAAACTACTTAATTACATCTAATTTCTGTTGGTGAGATTTTATGTTTTGTATGTTTATGTAGAAATAATTGCCAAATGTA
The DNA here is from genome assembly GCA_963576895.1 of Ceraclea dissimilis. Lineage (NCBI taxonomy): Eukaryota > Metazoa > Arthropoda > Insecta > Trichoptera > Leptoceridae > Ceraclea > Ceraclea dissimilis. The sequence goes on along the minus strand of OY756361.1, from coordinate 14,604,327 downwards.
TCGTTCTTTATTTAATTACCATAGTTTAATACTTTCAATAATTTATGTAGAAGTTAATGAATGTGAGATGGAATGAAGGAATGTGGGGAAAGATAGCAGAAAACATGACTGTCTGAATTATACTCTACAATAAAAAAGCTAATGTTGTTTATGAAGTTTACTTTACTAATGTTGTCAAAATACATTTCACCCGCTCCCAATAAAGCCAATAGAAATTTCATAAAAGTTGTGTATGTAAAAAATATAACTTTGTGTATCTGTAGATGTATGTAATATGAAATACATAACTTTTAAAATACTGTTAATAATCACAATATTCCTAAAGAAAATCTATTTGAGTTCTATCTTACTTTACCTTTATTTTTAATATTTGTAACGTTAGTGACATCTTTGGTATTTGGTACGGATTGTTTTGCTAATGTTGCAAGTTTTTTCTGAATTATTTCAAAGTGTATTGGTTTCTCATTAATATTCAACAGAACTCCTAGAGATCCATCAGGTCCACTGAAAAATAAAGAAAATATTCAATGAAGGAATATATTATGTAGAAAATGAACTTTATAATATAAATAATAATTTGTCTTACAGTTCCAAAGGTATAATTGTTCCACTCATATTAGAACACTTCTCTCTCATAAACTTCTTTGAACGTTTGCCCCAATCCCCTTTTGCATCCGCGGGATCAATCTACAACAAACCTAAGTATTAATGTATGAGATACGCTAAAACCAAAGACTTTTCAGATGTAGTCATTTGAAAAGTAGATTCAAGAAATAAGGAACATCGGTAGACAGAGTGAGAATATACTAGGACAATATTTCACCACCTCATCCTCAATTGATAGAGACTACATGATATAAATTCTACTTACATTTGGCAAATGGCACTTGAATGCTAGAGGAGGCATGTTTTTGTAATCACTTTTGAGAGGATACAATTTGGAATAAGCCACCTTCTCTTCATTTCCATAATCAATCAAAAATATATTTGCAGTACCCTGTTCCAGCTACAAAAAAAAAAAACAATAATTAATATACAAATAAAACAGTTTCTCTGTTGAGTCCTCACATAATGTTATTTAGGAATTCTTAAACAACTTACCATATCTGTAACCATCACTCGAACCCATCTCCCTTCATAAAAGTTGGCATATACTTGATTAACAACGACATCACCACACTTGATTCGAGGTATATTGTCTTTGTAGAACTGATCCATCTCAAGCAAAACACTAAAAATATATCATCCATGTATTATAAATCTTACAAATAATAGTATATGAAACATTGCAAAAATAAATAAATAAACTAGCTTCATGATTAACTTCAATATAAACACAAGGCAAATAACTGATACAAAACGTATTTACTTTTCGTGCCTCTCGTACAAAGAGTTTAAGCAAACATAAAATTTTCCAGGATGTTCTACATGAGTCGTGAAGCAGGACATTAGTTTATTCATCTCAACTTTAGGTTGCTTTGGGACTGCTCCTGATAATCAAACAATAACAAAATTAAACAACGAGATGATTACAAACATATTATCATTATCTCATGTAGTTGCTGTAGATTATAAGAATCAAATAAGAATGCAGGTGGAAAGAATAGTGCCCAAATAAAAAACTTTTGAGCCAAAGCTTTACGTATCTATACAGGTGTGTCAGTGTGCAATACTTCATCATAGGATGTACGACACATACATGTATACTGTATGTAGTACTTGGACACCTCTGAAGAACATGGCCTTCCTAGAATCACTATGTTTTTTAATAAGGAAGACATAAACATTTACTTACCCTCAGTACATATGTTGATCCATCTCTCTTCATTATTTGCCTCTGGTGCAGATTTCTTTACTGAGAAGTCATTCTGTATGTTAATAATACGCCTATTATTACTTGGAGAGCAAGGAATTTCACTAGCGTTCTTACTGTTATTTAGAACAGTAGGTTTTGTCGAATTATGTATTTGTGGTTCTCGTATGTTCTGTAATTTACTGGCTGCAATCTCTAAATAATTAACTGTCTCAACGTTTTGGCATGGAAACTGATTAGTTTCTGATTGAGCTGCTTGCGTGACATATTTGGTTTTCGTATCATTTTTAACGGGTAACTCTTCTTGAAATTTCTTCCCAACTGACAAGAAAAAATGAAAAATTAGTATTACAAATCTTCTTCATATCTGAGCACAATTTCTGAATAGTAGAATAAAGTAGATTTGTTTAGAACACAGAAACAGTTCAAATATAATATTATTAATATTAACTACGGTAAAGAATATTGAAACTTACACAGATATTTCATTGACCGGTTGAAACCTGTTACGATACCAGTACCATATTCAATAAATGCTGCATCGTCACCCAGGGCACTATCATCCTGCAATAACAAATAAAACTAATATTTGTAAAATCATGACCTAATTATGGAATTCTCTTAAGTTTCTTGACACTGGAAAATGGATGGGTTGGAGAGCAGACCAGATGATCCCAAAACAAAAATAGTTGCAGGTGTAAGAAAAACAGGGGACATCTGTTCTATGTAAATTAAAAAGTATTACGATTTCTTGAACGCAACTTTTTGCATGGAGAATGCCCTCAGAAGCCAGAGTGGAAAATTCTTATTGTCTGTGCTTTTCGTAGACTCGCAATAATACATATTATATTGTCAACAGAGTTCCCAAGGATTAAGAGGCTAATGAATGGTATATGGTATATCTTCAGCCCATCAATAATAAACATTACACTATGTTTGTTGTTACAACAATTATTGATACAAACCTAACCTCAACACATACAAGTTAAATAATTAAACTGTTAGCTACCTATTTATGTCGCAAATTAACAAACCGCAAGATGAGGAGATGTGTGGAGAACACGTTTTATTACTAGAAAATACCTTTGGGTTGATAGTCCTTCACACAAGACTACAATAATAACATAAACAAGTCAAACTTACTGCTTGTAATATTCGACATAAGAAGTCCCTGGCAGAAGTACACTCCTTTCTAAAACGTTCGAGCAATACATCAGTAGAAACGTCCATTTTCCAGCCTTTTCAATTCAAGACCCTATTAATTTCACTTCTCACTTAAGCAAGAAGAAATTAAAACAAACAGACAAGTAGGTAATTAGGTATGCGGCAGATCAAACGAAAAACAAAAAAATCTCGCGAAGGAAACGAAACCAAACGTCAAATTAAACCGGAAACAGTGTTGTCAGTGTTGTAAAACCAAAACGGTATGAAAGAAGGACATAAATCGGTAGATAATCCGCATGGAAATCGGTCGATTTATAAATCGGTAGGTTTTTGAAATATTCATGGTCAATGACCGGAAATGACATGTTAAAAACGTTTTTTCTATGGTTGTTACTTTTTATTTCCTTATGTTGGTATGCATGATGGGGATTGCTTTATTTAATTATCGATAGATGGCACTGTCATCGGTTAGCGTGTGAAATTTAAATATAATGCGCGAAGTTCAAGTTGAATTGAAATGTAATAAATGGAAATCATAGAATATTTTTTCATGCAATTTATTTATTAAACAAAGTAAACTAAGATCAGTAAAATATATCCATATGGACATAACACAAACAAATCAATACATTAAATGTCTCCCTTATGGAGACAAGTCTCGTGTGAAGGGAGGATAATAATATACCTATCATTAAAAAGCGTATAAATCATAGCATGCTGTTGAAATCTAAGATCCAAATAGATAATTAATTTCGTAACTGATAATCCCTTTCTACGATACGGGGTGCAAAAATATTTTTTCGTAAGTATTTTTATTTATTGATAGGTACCTACTCGTAGTTGATTCATGATTGCAAGCAAATGATTAATTTGAAGTTTTTATTAATGTCGATTGTCGACGGATTTCCAGTAACTGATGATTGCTAGGTACATGATACACAATATTCATGTCTCTATAGATATTTCGATACAATGGACTGTCCAGAGTTCCAACACGATACTGGGAAATTTATGTCAAGGGTTAGAATTATACTGACATTAAGATATATTATATTGTTGTAACTTCAATGGAAATAAAGAAATGATCGCTTCAATTCAACGGAATTGTTTACCTTTTTATTACATACACGCGAGGATTAATAGTTATTTAGGTAGACAATAGAATAGTACTGTGCACTGTGCAGGTAGGTGTCTACTACAGTCTACCTCTAGGTATATAAAATTATTATTTTCAATTAATACCTACTATACCTACACTTGGTTGCATTCAAGTTTTTCAGCTGAAGATAAACCTTTGCCTTTACCTTCTTTTTCAGGAATGTGATTCGCCACCCACTCTGAATGTCATGATATACATTTTTACGCAAGGAGAACGTTGTGCGTGTATTTTTTCTATACACATGGAATTTACTTTAGCAGGTACATATAGTACCTTTTAGGAAGTAGGTAGGTACCTATTTGTGCAATAGAAATAGCATTAGAAAACCTGGAGTAATCGATCTTTTGTTTTACAATAATGTACCTATGTACATAATAACATCAACACCCTCTTCCCCTAAACGTAAGTACGCGAGTGTAGTATCTATTACTAGTATCTTGCCTAGATCGGTAGGTAGTAGGAACTATATAAATTCATAACATAAAAAGAGCGTGTGTATCTTTTAACAAGAATTGTATGAAGGATCCAGCTCTGGATCCTTTTGGCTCTGGTCTGTACACTTTTAAAAATAAACTGTTGAAAATAGTGGACGTTTAGCGGGGTGGTCGTGCCGGCGCGTCGAGTGTGCCGTTGGGTCTGAGGGTTTCAGCTTAAAACTAAAATGAAAAGAACTGTTGTCACTTCCTTTCTCCATTTTCCTTCCTATTCCTGGATCCATTCCTATCCTATTTGTTGATTATATATAGTGTAACTACTTATACTTTTGCTAATAAAACGTAGAATACTATAATTGGCGCTATAAAATGTAAATATGTATAAAATATTATATTATGTACTTAGCTGTTGTATTCTCCAAATAAATAACTAAATAAATAAATAAAAAAATTATTAGTAGGTACCTATTAGGTGTAGGTATTTCAGATACATAACTGAAACTAAATTTAGGTATATAGGAAGTATAGTTCCTAGTACTCTACGTTATCTAATATTGTTAAAAGCACTTAGGTCGATGATAACTTCATTGAATTATCGTACCAAGTATATTGAGGTTAAAGCTCGGCGACCTCGACCACTTCGTAGGAAACGCGTAATACATATCTAACTAGGTACTAGGTAGGTACTTTATACTTTATTGATAAAATTTCGTGCGTTGGATTACAGAGAAATTACACATTAGTTACTTGGTATATGTGATATTGATAAGAGGTGAAGAAACCATGTGGGTAGTTGGTGGTGCAAGTGACATCAAAATTTACCACATGACGACAAAAAACATAACAATTCAAGGCAGAGTTTCCCATTTCCTCAAGAATGAATTCATTTGCTGAACATAAAGGTGTAAAAAGTCTATATGATTACGCAGATTACATAATTAACATAAATAACCATTAAATAACATATTATTATATTCAGGTTAAAGGATCTTAAGGGTACTTACTCCACGATGAGTTATCTGAAATGAAAATACGTAAGTAATGTTATAATGAGAATCGTAAATAATATAAGTCAATCACGAGAGCAATTGGCGCAATTTCCGACAACTTTGATTAGCAAAAGCGATATTATAATACCTAAAGTCCATAACATTTATTAAAATAGGTAGGCACCAGCGACGAAGGGTCCTAAGAATACGAATCCCACCGAGTTACCCTTTTGTTTTAGTTTGATAACATAATGGAATAAAAACAGTTTTCCTTGTACAGAAATCCAATCTTCGCCACTATTATAGTATACATACCTACCTAAATGCATGCATACTCGAGGTAGGTATACCAAGCGGCTTGGTATAGTAACATAAGTAAAACTGTACTGAATAGAAATATTAACTCTATTCATAATTAAATTCATATAATAATATTATAACATAATTAAATTCATATAGAGCTATATTCATATAATAATATTACACTCTATTCTAAAATCTTGTTAGTTTTCCGTGAATTTAGATTATGCAATCAGATCCTTCAAGCCGCGTAGTGCCTACAGCCTACATGCAAATAGATAGTCATCATGCAGAGATCAGAGTCCAGAGCGTACAGTCTACAGAGCCTCATCAGACAATCCAAACTCAATGTACGGTCCTTGATTCCGCCGTCACATTAATGCAATTTTATTTTTCTTTCTCTCATTTATTTTACGTTTCACTCAAAACGCATAATCCGTCCCCCGGTCGACACGGTTGATCCAAGTCGATTATGATCCATTGATCCTTATGTCGATTTTTCACCGACTAACCAGAGGCATATATAGTAAATGTTGAACGTTTCCACGGTGTGCGATTGGCATTGTTTCTTGGTTTTTCGGGTGAACCATGTGTAGATAAACTTGACCGACGTTTCGACACTCCTACTGGTGTCGTGTCGAAACGTCGATCAAGTTTAACTACACTTCCGAAGAGGAAGACACCAGTAGGAGTGTTAAAAAGTCCATCAAGTTTATCTATACGCGGTTCACCCGAAAGACCAAGAAACAATGTCAGAAGCATACATATGAAAGATAGTTTGCAACGTAAGTAATTAAAAAGGAATCTGATCACCGTGTCCTTCTACAATGCATTATGGTTTACTTAACTCCACTTCCTTTAGGTAGTTATTTCTACTCTAACAGAAAATTCACAACTAATTATTCTAAAAATAGACAAATTGATATTTAATGTAGAACTTTATAACATTATAGGTAGTTTACATAATTACGTAAAGCAATTTAGTTGAATGAATCAGCGGGTAACAAACAATGCAATACTATATAATAATATACTCGTAGCTCTCTAGGTTTATACATTTACTAGGTATAGGGATCATACACAGCTACGTATAAGATATAGAATCAGGGGTTCACAGTTTGGGGTGCGACCCCCCCCCCCCCCCCCCAAGAAAGTGTAAATTAGATTGATAAATGCTCAAAAACAGATTTGTGTCCAGTTTTGTCAAGTAATTTTTGATTGGTAACTCTTTTAGTAAGTATAGATACTTAAGTTTGAAATGAGGAGATTATATAAAAATACAATAAAATCAAATTTAATGAAATTTCGTTTGAATAAATGTGTTTCAAAAGTAGAATGTATTTTTCGTGGAAATCAATTAGGTACGTATAGGTATACGAGTATTTATACCACGGAGATCTTGTAAATCGCGTAATAACTAGAAGCTAGGTCGTCCGGTGGGGGTGGGTTCGATCCCCGATGCCGACTTACTGCGCTTCACAACATAAGCTTTTCAAGCTTTCTTTGAAGTCTACAAAGATGTAGAACGACAAAACCATAGATTCATTAAAAAAATATAACTCAGCACGACTGTACTACATCGGATTGGAATACGATTGAGAAGCGCTGGATTATAATACATACATAGGTATACGTATTTTAATCATTCATTCATTAGAATAATATTACTATCATCATCAAGCTTGCGCTATTTCTGTGATTGATGTCAGAGCAGTCAGCGTGACGCGAATCCAATAATCTAATTCCATCTTTGTATAAAATAATAGGTAGACACTCTATTTTATAACTAGATCTCTGACCAAATCTAACAATGTGCAAGTCTAAAATGATTTAAAATTAGATATTGGTCAGTGCTACTGACAAAATGACAATTAATGCACTCTGGGCCTCTCGACGACCGACTGATGCGGCATTGAGATGATTTTTTACTTCAAACACTATGTCTTAATCTCATTTGCAGATGATAAATATTTTGTTTGGTGAGCTATCGCTCTAATACACAATTAGCAACTATTTCTCGAATTTACTGGACACCAAATTATTTACATAGATCAAACTCCAAATGGAGTAATGTTACTTCCTAAGTTCCTACGGTTCTGATTCTTCTCTAATTGAAAGATTTTTTCACTTTCATTCGTTGATGTAACTATTCATAAAATATTTAATGACTCTGAAATACTTGGACAGAATAATTGTGAACGTCTTAATATTATAAATTACTGAAACTATTTACTTTATATTTAGGTATCTGTAAACATTTTATGATTATAAAGTTCATATTCAATTAATTATTTGAATAAATCAATTAAAGTTTACGTCAATCACGCAGTGAAAATTACAACACGATTCAATTAACTGATTATGCAAGAATGGAAAGATTAATATACCTATTTCAAATAAGATTGCTTGGAAAACAAACCTAGATCACTCGCTAGGCACAATATTCTAAACACCCTTATTAAAATGTTTTATTTTATTTCACTTTAAGAGGGGCACAAAAAGGGAATTGACACAGATTCAGAAATAAAAAACGTAAACACAAAACAAACGCATGCCACGTCCCTCAATATGTTTCCGCAGCATGTTGTGTGAAAACATGAATAATAATCTGATGAATTCAGTATGGTTTTTCAAATACAACTGTGTAGGTACACGTTCAATAAAGCATATTTATTACATCAACTGCATGTCATAATGTAGTTAGATTAATAAAATGAAAAACTAGAGCACTACGTTATTAACGAATAAAACAAAAAATGTATCCATTCCATTATATGTATTTGACTTCATTACGAAACTTTGACCCAAAAAACTCTTTCAATTGATTGTATAGAAGATTTTCTAGAATCGCATATAGATCTTATATTCTTTAGAATTGTTACGACGTAATAATGTCGATTTAATGCACGTTTATTAAATGGACTTCAAAGAAGTGTTGATTCTCACAATTAATTTTAAGTGAAAATAATAATATTGTCCTCGTAGAATGTCTACGACAAACATCGGTATTATAGGATGCTACTAGGAATATACTACCTACGTGAACATTAAGTTGGTAAGTAAGTATAGAAATGACTCGTGTACGTAAACAATCAATACAAGAAGGAATTCCATAGAAATTATTCTACGTCAATAAAGCGCGGACTATTAATAAAATGGACATACCTATTACTTACTTATACTACAACATACACATTACTTTTCAACTTACGTATATTACTTATAATGTGATATACTTCTACGCCTCCATTTACAATAACCTTTAGTTGATGTACCTATTATAAAAAATAGTCATTTTCATGATCGATATTTAGTACTTTCATATTTTACATACTTGTACACTACGTGTATCTTGTTAGCTATGACGTTAATCAACGATTTCTGTTACGTTTCCCCACACTTACGTATTCTACCGCCCAAATGAAATACTTGGAATTACCTAAATTTATTAGTACCATTGCTTACGAGTATATTATATCAATACTATGTATATGTATAAAATAAGCTTACCTCGTAATGGTCAAAAATATTTCTGTAAAATGGATCTAACGATTTAATTGTATTCTTGACAACAATCGTGCAAATTAGATTTTACGCTTTTTCTTTTAATTGAGTACTACCTATAACCTACTTAAAAACCTATTATCAATGAAAATAATGTAGGTTAGTACATATATCTCTTTCAGATTTTTATATCTCATGTTTTCATACCAATAATATTAAAGTCCTGGTAAACGAGAATGAGGATTATGAAAAAAAGTCTTAAAATAGGTCAACATACAAAAGAGTTTGAAAAAGTTAATTGCCAACCTCTGGTTCTTTACAAATACACCATGAGCAAATACGGTGAAACTTGCTTTATCTAACCTAATCCACTTTATGCTCGTTTTTTATTTTTCAAAAATGAATTCTATTTGTCAAGAAAATCTCTCTTCTAATAAATAATTTCAAGATGGTTTTCCCCGGGCTTATAAATCATGAAGATAAAGAAAAGAATAAATACAATAGAACACAGCAAATAGCTACCATAATACATTATTACGAGTATTTCAATATTTACGTTGATATAAATCTATTCCATTTATGTACCTTTTTATTTTTTCTCAAGTAAATTTTCCCCGTTTGTGAGTATATTACGTACTATCAGTAGAGTCAATATCTCAATTTACACCAAGTTGTCATATGAAACATGAAACATTGCATCACAGAATAATAACTGAAGGAAGTAAGATTTGATAGATGCTTTTGAAATGCTAGATGAACCAACAATCTAAGATTTGGATAATAATTATTACTTATAAAAAGAGATGTATGTATGTATGATGTCTGACGTACTTAATTAATAAGGTCATTGTCTTCGTGGAATAAGATTGTTAACTAATGAAATACTAAATTACTTTAGTAGAGATACAAAGTACTATAATAGCTAAGTTACCCAGACATCTTTTCCTCTTTCCTGTAATCCGCTTTGTGCTACTAGATGAATGTACCAACCTACCGAGAAACCGACTATGCTGTTGTGACTAACTATGGAATTGGTTTTCTGCATACCTATTACCTACACATACTTGGCTTTATATGTTTGTCTGATGTTTACATCGTTATAATGCAACGCTTCTCGGAAAATTCATCAGGATGACTGCATTCAACGTATTTTGTAAGTAGGTTTTTAGTTACGTATCTATCGCATGCCGTGGCAGCTTCCTTTGTGATGTCGTACTGAATACAGATTTCTAATTATTATTTGGAAATTGAAAAACTTAATGTACCTGCTTTGCTTAGTATAATAATACATACCTACTAACAGTATCTACTTCAGAATACCTATATATCTAATGTAAATAAACACAACAGAAGATACCACTGAAATGGCGTACACACTACACACCCAACGATTCTTGATGTTTTGGAAAAGTTTAATTTAGCGAAGAAAACACACTGACTCCAAACTAAACATTGTTTACGAAAAATACTTACAAGATCTTTTTATTTTCGCAATATTCTAGTGAACTATTCGTAAATCTCGACGAACATCTGGCTGTCGTTTTAGACATGTTGCAAATTTGAGCCGCGTTGACATCCCGAATTTGGATGTTTTCAAACTTGCTTTACATATTTACTAAAAAACTAGTTTGCTATTAAATATACCATGTAATTTCGATCAGTAGGTACAGTTCAGAGTTCAGGGGAGCGGAAATAATTTGCTACATTTATAAACATAACGTCAAAAGAACAAAAATATTATTAAACAAGCATTGTTACAGGCTGAAAATATTTACATGAATATTTCATTACTCATTCATTATTAGTTGTTATTACCTACTTGAAGTTTTGCGAAATACAATGTTTATACAAGAAATATCAAATAAAAATAAGTAATGTTTCTTCGAATACATATTTCTGCGTATCCCCATAGCATTTACTCTACCTTATACATTCCAATTTCCAATATTTGTTCAGCATTAGGATTCAAACAATTTCAAATAAAAACAATAACTATGTAAGTATATATGATGTGACTAACAGTCCCTTGAAGTAATTCTCGATTAGATTCATGGAAACGATATTACTACACAGCAAGATACACGGAAATATTGCATAGAATATTATTATAATATAGAATATTCCTACCGGGTTATGCCAATCCGATACACTTAGATTTCAGTTGCCCATCACTAAACTTTGACAGTCTACTCGGCTGTCATCGTGAGTGTTGTGGCGATATGAATTCTATTAATTATTGTATTATGTTGTTTTAATTGTTTTTAAGAACAATTGTTTTTCTTAAGTTTAAAATTGTGTATCATTGTGTTTGTGGTGTTTATCATGTGTTTATGTACGTCTGTTATCAGTTATCACATCGTGTATTAGCATGTAAGTACCACTTTGTAAACATAACCTGTACCTGGACTGGCGCTAAGGCAACAATAGTCGCTGTTAAGCTGGTCCAGGTCTTTTATACTTTATTAAATAAATAAATAAATAAATAATAGAAGATTTCTTTGCTTTTATTGCAACAATAGATTTTGTTAGTCACCACGCAGTCTACATAGAAATATAATGTACCTACGTCATAATTTGCAAGGATTATTGAATAATCCAAAGTATATGTACCTAATTAGTCTTAGTATCTATTATTATACTTACCATACTAAATAATCATATTTTTTCTTCGCTATAGCATGCGGCATACGATACAAATTAATTAGGTACTACTACTATACCATCACGGTATGTCCCAATAATAGGATAAACAGTTTCCCTTTGTTCAATAATTTATACGACATTCAAAATGTGTGGAAAACCTCGTTGCTGGAAAAGATGCACATCATGCCTGATGGAAATTTTAAATACTTACCTGACTTTTATCAGACACCCCAGAAAAATGTGTGCACATAATAATTTCATAACTTTACGATACATGTATGAGCACCTAGCATAGATGACGAGCAAAAATATACCTATCTTCCTCAGGGGATAGAGAATGAAGATTTTTTCTCGGAAAATTTATAATACTTACTTAAAACTTGTACTTTCTGTAAAAACTTACTAAAACGTTCAATACTCGTATACCAACGCGTTGTTGAACTTACAGTCGTCTCCCAGAGTCGGGTCGTTCACCCACATAGATGTAGATGTATCCAGATCTTAATAAATTATTATAATAGAAAGTGTTTTGTAATATCGCGTGCGTTATAGTAAGTTGATAAATCTTAAAATAATTAGAACATATACCAGAAGATATCACTTGTTATATTATGTTAATTAACTTGATAATAATGACATTATGTCATTAAGACATTTCCTTTAGTTACTGATCCACTTTGCTAAACATGCAATACAAGTAATACAACATACTAATTCAACGCTACCTACATCATTCTATGGAAAAAAAATATTATGTGACTAAAAGTAATCGTTATAAATTAACGAAGTATAATTTGTTTATTAAAAATTTTCTATGGCTGTAAAGTGACCTACTCGTATGTTATAAATAAAAATACACGAAATAAAAAAATAGGATGTTGACAAAGGAGACGTTGAAAAATAAGAATCTAAAGGTAAATACGGAGTATAAGATCTTTGGCATAGAGGCGACTCCAGCCAATGACTCCAGCACATTGAAATGAAAATCCTTCAATTCGGCACGTGTAACTATTAAACTTATAATGACTGAAAACTAAGAAGCAACCAGCACGAAACGTCCAATTAGACATGAGCGCCGCGCCGGCGCGCCGCCGCTGATCATGGTCGGCGCGCCGCCGCCGACAAAACGCTCACGCCGGCGGCGTGGGATCCGTGTGACCAAAAGTATTTATCTTGTGTTTCTTGAGACAGAAATCGAAATAAGTACTTTTCCAGGTAATAAAATTAAACAATTCAGCTGTGGGAACGCTAGGGTTCAGTAATTATATAAAATATCGAGTAATAACTAATGCATTGTTAACCCATTCCGGCGTCTCACATATTTCGTTCATTTGGTCTTGCATTAAAAAAAACTGGGGAATTTTCTGTCTTATTTATTCCATTGTAAAACAAGAAATAGGAAGGGATTTATTTATTTATTTATAGTTTTGACTGCCACAAGGCATTAATAATTTGGTGCTCCATGGTGGAAATTAAATGAAAAACAAACGTCAGGTATTTTATGTAACTAGGAATCATAAGAAAAAATCAGAATTTATGGTTTTTGGATCGATTTTATCATACCACGCTGAAATTTTTAAACCACGTGAATTTTGGCAGAATATCTGACCAAAATATGCGGCCTTTCGTCTTCTGTCAACTGTTCTCTCTTTTCATTAGTTTAGCCTTTGATTATTGAAGTACCTAATCAAAATTATTGTCATTCCACTTGATTATATTCGCTATATTTCATTTGTTTCGATGCAACACTGTGGAAATAATAATGGCTCCTTTTCCCTTGACAAAAAACGATATTCATTTGATAATTTTTGACGTTTACGATCCTCAAAGTGTCAAAATGTGATTGTAATTAGATATTTTAACGTTAAAATCCAATTATTTCGCTCACCTGAGGCTGCGTTATAATAAAAAAAGAAATTACTATCCCCTAACGTGGTTTCTCGAACTGTGATTACAGACTACTCTCAAATTGTAATTTATCTTTCCACCGGTAAGCATTACGTATTTTGTTTGATATCATTAAATTTATCCACCTTTCGACTAAAAAACACCACAATTTATGATTATTTCATAATTACCCTTATTTTTACGCCTAAAATAACATCGCAAATAAGATTACATAATTTTATTAAATTACCCTTCCACTCCAAACAACAACACATACAACACATATGTTTTTACAGCTTATGCTCAGCCGTAGTTCTTAGCTACATAGGAGTTTTGCATTTTGTGGAAGGTCGACCTCGTCATCGCAATTTATTTCAGAGTTAGAATTCCACCCACCATTTACCTAACAGCCCAAATATTGCCAAATGAGAAACCTGTTCGACTGCACCACTGGCCATAGTGAGGCTCATTCTGACGCGTTTGACTTTATGGCTTAGTTTATTTTGACCTGCCCTCCAGCACCATGAAAAAGCATTAATGAAATTTTCCATAATTTTTCAAATATGAGCTTTTATTTTACTTTGTTATTGAAATAATCATAGTTTTTCAAAATAAATAAATCGATTCTGTCATTATCCTTTTCACATATACGTATATAATCATTTAAAACAATATTGCATAAAAATCCAATGCTACCCCCCACTTTATATCCACGCCGCCGGCGTGGCGCCGCCGCCGGCAATTTTAGGCATGGGCGCCGCCGCCGGCTTTTTTGCAGCCGGCGCTCATGTCTACGTCCAATATATGTTATGTTTTAAATTTTGAGAAACATTGAAGGTTGGCACTATTGTGTATCACTCACTACCTTTGATTATTGAAGTACCTATCTAATCAAATTATTTTTCGTCATACTGACATCACTACATACTCGTAGACTTTACACTGGAATACAAAAATAGTAAACGACCTCATTTAAATATATTGGGGAATACTCCGGAATATGATTGGTGACCAATCCATTGTTCATTATAAATATGTTGATACAATAAATTATTTGAAAACGGGTGTGTATTTTGAGTATGTAAATGAGATATTTTTATACTTAATGACGTGTTGTGTCATACTAGGTACTGCATATTCACTGTAATAATATCGATTAGAATTTATTGTCGTTAATGCAGTTGGCAACCAATAGGCGATAATAAAATAATGTTATAGTTATTCCATGAAATCTTCACGGCCGTGCATTCGATTCTATTGAAAAAGTAGGTAATATTGCGATACAAAATAGAGCGTAGCATGACAATCTAAAATGATAATACTATATTGTTATTCATTTTGTCACACTTTGGAATTACTACATTGTTCATTTACTTGTTCTAATAAATATGTAATTATGTAAATAACATGTAAAGCCATCTATTCAACACATTGTTTGTCGGAAAACAACACGGTTTTCCACATTTCTTTCAGCGCATTTCAAAGAATTTCTTGTTTTGAATAATCTACCATCAATTTCATGGAAAATTGAAGCTAGAAAGTAATGAATGCTCCAATTTACGTCTGCGTCGGAGAATGCATAGTGAGAAATTGAACAAAATATTTATCTTACTTTGATTCCTTTCTCGCTATAATTATGAAGAAAAATGTGGAGAGCAAAATAAACAAATTTTGAATTCATATTGTTAGCAACAATAATGGAAGACTTCTTCTATACAATACTATCTTTTATTTAATGTAGTAGGTATGTCTTATAAATCATAAGATAGGTAGATATATTTGTACATAGGGTATTGGTGTTATATTATTAAAATAAGATCTGAGGGTAGAAAGTGCCTTGGAAAGAGATATTACCCACCCCGTCTGTACACTGTATAATATATGTAATGGTTTATGGGAAAGCGAAATCTCTTAACCTCCCTGAATTTCCACGAAAACCAAAGCAGAGTAGGTAGAAGCATTTCCAATAATACCGCATTTAATTTGACTATTCATCTTCTTTGTCCATTATAGTTTGATTTGAGCACAAGTTTCCAACATGATTATACAAAAACTTTCTGTGTTTCCGCACTTCAGTATGACATTATTATAAAGACTATTATAATACGTACTTCAATAGACACGAGGAATCATGGTCGTACTCAATTACATTCCCTTACAATAGACGATTTCCTAGAAATCATGTAAGCCTCACTTTTTCCTCGATGCGAAACGGACGAACCCCTCCGTTAAATTAAAATAACAAAAAAGTTCCTTAAATAATGTGGCGGATTGAAATAGGGAATAATAATTATTTAGTGTTTTTTATTACCCACTTTAATACCAATAGGGCTAGGAATTTAATAGATTCCTAGTACTCTTCCACTGTGGCCACAACAGCTGTATAATAATATAATCTATGATAGGTAATAATTTGCTATACATTCCCAGAACTTTCATTTTATTTATGTGCATATTTGATTTTTCCCTATAAACTCACGGATCGATTTGTTGTAATATCGATAAACTTATTCCGGTAATTTATTGATTTTCTTTATAACGGTAAAATAATAAAAATATATCGTGAACAATAGCAATTTATGACTTTTGAGAAAACCTATTAATAAATAGTTATTATGAAATACTTACTTATACCTAGAATATTTCCATTGCTAAGTGGTAATTAAATTTTGTCGTAGAATTTCCGTTGAAGGCTGCTATTAATTTTAAATGTGCCCTCATTTCCTCCCGCTTAAAAGAAGCAAAAAGGAAATTGTTATACGTGTGGTATTAATAAATTGGAATAATTCTCTAATAATCTTGGGTGAAATTGAAGGTTTTTTTACACGGTAACAGTTGCATCAACAGCAAATTCGACGCTAAAATTTATATGGATAAAACGAGTTGACTGTTCCATAATTATTACTTTATTGTAACAAGTCCATATGTGTAAAACCCAATTTCCTTATTTACAGTGGATGTGTAAAATACGATTTTTGATTCTTATCTAGGTAAGGAGATATTGAAGAATAATAGAGAAATATCCTATAGGTATTATGTTGTAATTTATTACTTTGGTATCAATTTAACCTGATATTGCTTTCGATATTCCTATGATAAGTATGTATTGCGTAGCCAAAACTATAATTAAATATGAAATGCATTTTATTCGTCCAAATTTGAATTGAGAACTAGATACCTTTACCTACTCTTTTTACGTGTGCGGTTATCTGTACACCCCCACACCTTGTCAAGATGTCAATTCACTTGAAAACACTAATATCTTTAACAAGAAATGGCAACGAACAGAAGTATGTATGTATATATGTGGCTAAATTACACAGTTTTAATAATTTGTCTATATGCTCACCCCTCTTATGAATCATTTCCTGAACGATTCAGCAAATGCATTCCACATCCGTCAGTTCTAGCAACCAGCAACACAATAGTTTTTCTCAGTATTCGTGTATTCATGTGAAAAATCATTGATTCTTTCTAATATTTGATACCACGGTCACATGGAATTACTTAGAGACATACAATAGAACTTACCACATAAACTTTACTTAGGTTTGTATTTTATTACAAAATCTAGCAATCTGAATTTTCTTTATAACTTTGTTGTGAAGGTTTCTCAGAAGACATAATATTAAATTATTGTGTATTATTACACAAGGATTTGTGAGAATTGAACAGTAAATATTACCATATCTATGTATAGTATGGAGAGGTGTTAAAAAGAAAATTGCGTAATTTAACACCTTAGAAGAGCGAGTGTTTGAAAATTTGCGGGAAAGAATACCTTTTATAATACATACATATAATAATAATAAATAAATAAATCTTTATTGAAAAAATAATATGTATTTTCAAATGGCAGGTATAGGAGTATTACCGTAGGCAATATCTGCCAACCAACCACTGATGGTGATTAAAATAAATCCACTTCAAACTGTTACAATTTTATAATAATTATTACTATAATATATTCCAGTAATACATTAGCTTTCATATCATCACACAGTTGTATAATAAATAAACAGTTACAATGTTTTTTTTCTTTGTAATATTTTTTTTTTCAAAGGTACACTCAGCTATTTCGGGTCAGCAGAGATTTGAGAAATCCTCATTTTTTTATGCTCATAGGAAAAAATTCCAAGCAGAAGGATGTGGCGTTTAAAATGCGTGATCAGTAAGTCTAATTAGAAGATAATCATCAATAGTTGGTGCTTATTGAGAGGCGAGAGCGTAACAATTATTGCCTCGGGGCTGAGGGTTGCATATAACATGGTTGCTAAAATGCTAACAAAGTATGGCTAACAATGTAGGCATGATTATTGCAGTGTAGAGTAAGTACATGATATACATTTTCCTCGAATTGTTCCCTTTGTATAATTACTAATATACAGCCAACTACATAATTACTGACTGATCACAACTTGTTAACAGTTTACACTAGTACCGCGCCTCATTTCCATTTTAGTAAAATTAAAACCTGCTTATTATTAAATAGAGTGTTTAATTTGTTTCACACACAATACTTTTTGTTCTTTAGTAACATAGACTTTCATGCAAAGCGATTCCTACTTTTGTAACTAATTTTCATTTAACTACCTTACGTAGCTTGCATACTTTAAATATGTAATTATACTTTAATTATGCAAGTCGTTCAGTTCATAATACAGTTTGTATTCTGCGAACCTTATCTGTACATGACATTTAATGTAAAATTCGTTGTAAACTGTAATATTATGTACACACTGAGGTAAGTGGCTATTGCATACTGCATAATATATGATATACCTATATAATATTGTGTGATACACATTATTAGTAGGTACCTACGACGACTACGAACAAGACATGAAGAATAAGATAATAATAACGTGAAAGAGGCATGTCATTACGAAGATTGAACCTTAAGATGAGTTTGTGAAATCTGTTGGAGGCGATGGATATTCTTGGAAGTTGATCATGAGTTGATAGCAACAGTGTTTCTACGGAAATATGACAGTTGCGATGAAGAGGGGTGATGGATTCCTAGTAGAAATGAAGGCAATATCATATAACATGTACACACACACACATTGCTTTCAATAATTATACATACTCGTAGGTAAGTAGCTATTAATTTAATCATAACAGTTTTAGTAACACGTATGATATGAGTATGAGTTCTGTTCTAGTTATTAAATGTATTTATATTCCACTAAGTGCTGTTATTCAGTTCGATAAACAATCTATTGTTGCGTTGTGATAAATTGGAAAGATTATTAAGAATGCGGATGTGGTGGAATTCCTGTCGAAATAATCCCCATTTCTCGTGCATGGGTGCGAATAAACGAACCATGTTATAACAACTCCTTACATATAATAAACTTCTACATACTATTATGCTGACATAATATTATTATCAATGCTACTTTCGAAATTTTATTCAACATTGAATTTATTGCAAGGACCGTTAAGCACTAAGACTGTACGAATGAATTATTATTGATGTCATCCTTTCCAATAATTTCAATTAGTCATCTTGAATGAGGCGCTTGACCTGAAAATATTTTCTCAGTAAATGCTTATTCACATTTTAATAAGTACCAAGTCCTTTAAATTTTTATAGAAATCGTTAAGAGCGAGGCGAAGTAAATTTTAGTTTTAACTTTCGATTCTCCATATATTTTATATCGGCACTTTATAGGCACCTTCGGTATGAAATGGTACCTACCTACTTTACACGAGCTTTCAACATTTTCATTTTTTTTTGACAACTAAACCACGTGATTAATTACCTAAATAAATTGTTTACAAAGGTGAATCAAGCGCGATGTGCAATGATTCCAGCTAACACTTTCGTGCTTACGTGCTGGAGACGAATTAATACTATCATTCGGGGTTCCTAGGCATAAGGACCGAGGTTCGATTCTTCGATTATTACACTCCCGGAAGATTATCACTATCATCATCATCATCATCCAAGTCGGTCCCTCATTCCTGAGGATCGTGACCTTCATGTATTATTTGATTCATCAGCCTGGCCCACCCCGGTCTGTCCTCCGCCCCCCGCATCAGTGCCTCCGCAAACGTCGTACCACTGGCCTCTGCCACCTGGTCACTATATTCATAAATAAATCAGGAAACACCAATTAAATTTAGAATTCTTTAGCATAACACGTGCCATCTTAAAAATATCGGATGAATATTTTAGACGTCATTTTACGATAATTTGCTATTTTCATATACCAATCTATAATCCTTATATCATCCTTTATATCTACATTACAGGAGATTCGCTGATGGCAGTGGCGTATATAGAGGGGGGGCCGAGGGGGCCCGGGCCCCCCCCGAAATGTTGAACAATTCTTTAAAAAACGTTATTTAAAAACATGAAAATTACTCAAGTTTATCATTTCACCCATTATTCAAAAAAATTTCGCCTGCGGCGCTACTCTTCTTTGCATTTCCTACACACAATATTAATACCAACATTACCAACCTAAATCACCTTTTTCACTTACATTTACGAATTTTTTTGCCTGCGGCGCTATTACAGTTTTTATACTGTACGTCTATCTTCAAATTTTTGTTATCTCCACCCCCCCAAAGTCAAATATTAGATCGGGCCCCCCCCGAAATGAGATCCTATATACGCCACTGGCTGATGGTTAATTGAAATTATACTACACGCAATGACAAAATTGCGCAACCAAAGCAGAGAAAAAAACTAATCAAAACGGCAATTTCCGGGTCCAACCGTTAGGCATTCAAATACAAGTTATACAGTAATGAATGACTTTGTTTGAAATGTTTTTTCAAGAACATACTCATTAATTCCGCACCATGCATGTACAGAACATTGTAATAGTTGTAAGTACATTTTAAAGAATAAAATTAATTACCTTGTTAAAGATAGAGTATGTCGACCTAAATACGTAATTAGTTGAAAGCAGCATTGAAGTCGCCATACCTAATACTTTTTAAACTGTGTAAAGTAAATAATATTACAATATCGTGTTTCAAAGAATAACAAGTATTGCTAATATGAAGAATTACATTTGGCGTTAAAATGTGTAACATTCTGTCAACACTTTTGATGAATGTTTGGAAGATTCCGAGTAAGGGACAATATGGAGAGATATAATGTTACATTCAGAGGAGGATCATAAAAAAATATAACATCATTCGGGCGTGTGACAAGTAGTAATACCTAGTGAGTGTCCGTGTTTTTTTTTTCTTAAACTTGCTTCCAATTCCACGAAAAGTAATGATAGAGACGATACGATCCTTTTCATCAGTATTAACATTTTGAAAGCGAGTCAGTCTACTTTACTAAATTTTATATAATGAATTATTAT
This sequence comes from Ceraclea dissimilis, assembly GCA_963576895.1. Lineage (NCBI taxonomy): Eukaryota > Metazoa > Arthropoda > Insecta > Trichoptera > Leptoceridae > Ceraclea > Ceraclea dissimilis. The sequence goes on along the minus strand of OY756361.1, from coordinate 14,583,103 downwards.
TCTCAGAATCAGCATTTCTCGAAATTGATTTATTAATATTATTTATTAACATCAGTAGGAGAGCTCTTACTTTTTTTCGTATATTTGTTACCATATGCGTGATATGAGGCAAGATATTATATTATCATGAACTACTTATTAACTTGAAAATGTCTGTATAAATAATATATATATGATGAAAATACATAATACTTTTTATCACAATTATAGAAAAAAAATGGTGATTAGTCCTGCGCATCACAACTCCAAAATCACACCTCAATTTTCCAACTTATTGTAATTTTTTATGGGTTTATTTCGACAATCCAGATTCATCGTAAAAAAAAACATTTCCAGAATGTAGGTTATATCAATTGAAAAACGTTTGTTTCACATTAACCCGAGGAAAAAGGTTTCGTCGCAGGAAATTTAGGCACTTTGAAAATAAAAAGACGAGTATAGGTGGATGGTGTAAGTTCAGGAGTCGCGATGACACATATATATGCATTTAATACCCATGTATGGATAAAAGCAGATATTATTAAGTGCAAATAATTTGACTTTCGTAAAATAATGTAAAAGAAAAATATATCTTTATGAACACAAAAAATAGTAACTGACTCAACGTATGTAAATATTGTAAATGGTCGCGGATTTCTATTCTTCTAAATGAGGTCAAAGACGACTTTCACTAAATATGTAATAAGTTATAATAAATATATTATACACTTAAATAGAAGCTCACCATACTTGCCTTCATCTAGATTTTCTCTCTGTGTATGATTTATTTTAATTACTTCGTGACGACTATATTAGTACTGAGAATTATGTTTGCAAAAATACTTTTAAATGGTACGTAATACCGCTAATGCATACTTGGAAATATTCAGATTCAATAGCAATTGTTATGTACTCGTATACTTAAGTATTATTTGGTCAGATTTATTTGAACAATGCCTTTGACTCACAACAATAAAAATGACTTCAAAATAGTTGCGAGTGCTATGTACTGCAGAAAAGTGGCGAGGTCTTGTGTCCTCTCTGGCAATCACCAGAGGAACCCTGAAAGGGTGGAATAGTTTGTTTGTACAAATTGCGTATACCTTGATGTAAAATGTACACATGTAGTTATTTATTTTATTTATCTTAAACCTAATCCCTAAAAATTATAGAAAATAACATACGTATTAATTATTATATAGGAGTTTCATACATTATATAAATGATTATTATTATCTGACGATATTTTATCTTTTATCCATACCAGAGCCAGGTGTCCAATAGGATTACGTCGTTCACATGTCACATTGTGTTATTATGTTGCACGAAGAAACTCCAACAGCTGTCATAGAGGCAGAGACTCTAAACATTTCACAAAATGTGATACTTATTCAATAATCCACTATACGGGCAAATTTTCAAGCAATAATTGTTCGGCAACTCATATTGCTCCAACTGGAGCAATTGATTGCGCAATTATTTCGGCAATATTTCATACTTTCAATAGTATAAGCAATTATTTCGGCAATAGTTGCTCGTATAAGCGAACCTTAAATCAATCAAACCATATCACGATCTTCTTCACTATGTTTATTAAATAAATAATGCTTTCTAGTCAGTAAAGAATCTTCTTGGACTCCAGTATTTAAAAAATAGATATGAAATAAAACATTATACATTCGTTATTTTGCAAAAGAGCCTACACTTCCACGAAACATAAAATCTGGTTACGAGATTGAAAACTCCTTTCATCATTTTTATTTCTCTTTATTATACAAATTTAACAGAGGATTTAGATTTATTACCTCTGTATTACTTACATTGTCCCCGACTGTAAACGTCACACCCTTCTGTGGTTCGCTGGTCTTACCTTCCCGGAATTCCCACATCCCTTCTCCACTTTGACACAACCTCCCTTCCTCTTTGTCAGCATGACGACCAGAATCATTATTATTTACTCCAGCTTGTGTCAAGATGATCGTACTATATTAGCATCAGGCCATCAGTATCATCTGTCACCAAAAGTAATCAATAAATCTATCGTCCGTTCAATATAATGTTCAATAAATAATTTTTTATTGGCCAGAGAAAACATGCATAGTTACAAAAACAAGACAACGGTAGTGTGCCAAAAGGCGGACTTATTGCAAAAGCAATATTATACAGTCAACCCGAGAAAAGAAAGAAAAACCTAAATACTATAAATAATAATGAAGTAAATAAATGTATACATAGATACATATACATAATATATGTAAATATACACATTACATAAATAAACACACACACTTACCTATTCCTAAATTCCGACTCGATCTCCATCTAGGATGTAAGTGTATCCCCTTCAAAACATGTTAAATTCCTTGGTGTGTATCTCGACAATGCTCTTTCTATGGAATAGCATGTATCTTCAACAGTCAGTCAAGGTTTTTACATTCTCAGACAACTCAAGAACAAAAGAAATTGCCTATCATTTGGGGGAGTCAAGACCCTGATCAATTCCTTTGTAATGTCCCGGCTAGACTATTGCAACAGCATACTAGCAAGCCTACCGCAAGTTCAACTCTTAAGAATTCAATCCATCTTCAATGCTGCTGCACGTTTCATCTACCAAATGGATCGTTCCTCTCATATATCCTCCACACTCCGAACCCTTCACAGGCTTAAATGTCCACAAAGGATTGAATTCAAGCTTTGCCTTTTGATCTTTAAGGCACTTCAAAATATGGCCCTAGAGTACATTTCAGAGCTCCTGTCTCCGACAACCGATAAGCCGCAGGCACGCTACCCTTAGATCCCACTTGGATAAAACCTCGAAGCTAGAAGTCATAAACCTAAACGCGAAACCTAATTATAATAAGCCGTGCATTTATTGCGGCAGGTCCTTCAGCCTGGAATGGACTTCCTGTAGACATCAGAGAGGCAAAAACTTTAGCCGGGTTCAAAGGGCTATTAAAAACATATCTATTTAAGAAATCCTTCCCAACAACATAGGGATTAGGAACTCAGAGCGCCCTTGAGGTGGGAACTATTATTATTACAAAATAATATGATCTATGTTGTTATTGTTTGATGATTGTAATACTGTAAATTGTTAAAGGCCTTGCGGCCGTTTATGACTAAATAAATAAATGTATTCAGGTGTTATCTGGAGATTGAATCTCAATAATTGAATTGCCTCATTTAACTAAATGACGTCAGTTCTGCATGATTTTGGTCTTCTGATGATGAGGATAAATTTGATTGCAATTATTACTTTATTAGGTAGGTATATACTACTATTGGCGTTTGCAAGTCTTGACAGTTTGACACTATACGAAACTCAAAGGTTAAAAGGTGACAACGTGTATCTATCTACGTACATTACCTTGTAATTAATGTACTCTTGAGTGGCTACTGACATATTGCTTAATGTAGTTATACGAGTTCATCCGTAAATTTTGCAGTTTCATTCCAACCTAGGTACTTTTGGTCTTTTAGTATAAACCTACTCATTGTTTTGCAATCACCAGAAGACCCCAGTGGGATTCGCACTGAGTATTTGATCAAGAAATAATGGAAGAAAAGAGTATTTATATGTATAAAATTATTGTTCAGTTTAGAGCCGACAATCTGCCAGCTATAACCCCATTATGATGTGTAGGTCATATGTGTTTAGCGTCTTTGGCACAAAGGCTAAACCTTTTATCTCAAATGCTATCAAATATACAATAGATTGCGCAAATACCTCCTTACGATAAGATAATTTAATTTATTCTCGGAAGTTTATTATCTCGATGATTCAAATGACCGACGATTTCAAATGACCATAAAATACTGAAAATCTGCTAGTATGATTGTTATGGGAAAGAAAATCTAGTGGATAGAACTGGAAAAATTATTATGTATTTGCATATATCATCAATCAGGGAGTAGGGACATAAGGAGGTCTATATCCAGGAATGAAAGTTTTAGAACTTGCGCCGTGAAGGTAAAACGCCGTGACAGTAAAATTAATATGTATTTGATTTCAGTGATGATTCGATGACTAATTAAAAAAAGAAAAAGCAGGCTATCTCAAATGCATGGAATTATATTATCTAATCAACAAAACACATATATGTAGTAGGTACATATAAGCTTAGAACTTGCATTAGAAGCACAACTTCGGCATCTACCACATTGGATTCGGTAGGGGTACCTTTATTATACATACATAATTTTGTAGATATCATTCTCATAAATTTAGTCGAGTCATTGTTGATAAATAGAAATAATTGTATAACACACGAAAAGCTATTTCCTATTCCAAGAAATTAGTAAGCCCCTATTAAGACAATATCATTAATAACATCAGTTTATTTTGTACAACTAAATTTCAATGACGTTGCATTATTTCAGTTTGTCTTATAAAACTATTCCCCCCAACACAATGTTTTACTAAAATCTATAGATACCTATGTATCTCAAGTTTCTTAGTTACTTGTTAGTTAGGTGTTTTGAATTGGCCAATCAAGCTAGTTTGTTCTGAGTTTTTTTTTCGATCGCCATCAGTCTTTTATAGACTATGATCTCATCAGCTTATAAAAAATCTGTTGATTTGATATGAAGGTGACTAAGTAGTGGAATATACCTAAGCTCTGATAATATACGTGACTTTGATACTAGGACTCATATAATATAAGACTTTCGAGAATAGAATATTAATGGCCCCTCCTCACACCCGAATAACACAGGCGCCTAACCGGCGCCTTTTTATTCGCTCTTTTAGCCCAAAGTTACTCAGACACCTTCAATATCCCTGCTACAAGGAGGATAACAAATAATTAGCTACATTACATAATAACTTAAGACTAATAATTATTACAAAACTATTCGACCGAGCCAGGGGCAGCAAAAGTAAAGGACCCTGAGGACTTGACTTAAAATACTGGCGCCAGGCGCCACAACCCGTCGATTGTGTGGATCAAAACAAACAAACCTCCCCGCATAGGACAAATAAATAAACCCGCCCAAACCTCCACCAAGGAGAAAGGACGATACGAAACACAGACGAGTTCACGACTATCGACGACGCACGACTTGACCAACTTAGGTACCTGGCTGAGGCGCCCCTTGAACCGGGGATGAGCCCGATCCTCGGAGCAGACCCCAGCGCGACACCCACACACCAACAAATTCCTCAAATTTAGCCACATTGCGACCATTACAGAGAATACAAATCGAATATGAATTTCAGTCAGCTTCTCTGCTTTTTTTCGTATATAACACTTCTACACCTACTGATAGCCAATGTCGGAGAGCCTTATACGGCACGAAGAAAAAAACTGTAAAAGACACAATGCGGAAGAAGACATTCTGTAAAGTCTAAACTAAAAGAAAATTGTACTCGATAATAATCGATCTGCACGAATGTATCTGATGTAACTTCGTTTTAAAGTCAAGGGGAGCAAGTACACACATTCACTTGTACCTACAAGAACTTACAGGTATGTGATATTGAATCATGTCGTCTAATTTATTAAGTAGGTAAATTATTATTAATAGGTACCTACTCTTTTATAAATTATCGTCTGTAGCGATGAGTCACATCGATGTGAATCCAATTTTTGATAACATTAATTTTCCAAATCCAACAATTAATCAGGTAGGTATAGTAAACTGATTGAATATTATCAACTTTATTATAATGAGACTCTGTGCGGGAAGTAGGTATACATGTTTTTATAAAATATTTTAATACAAGCGGTGTATATACTTAATATGTACAGTACGCTGATATAATGATATTGTTCAATAATAAAAATACGGTTTAATTACGCCGTTTCTTAGAACCAACTGATATTGTATCCTGCATTGGATTATTGGTTTCTACGAATTCATTAAATATAATGCAAACTTTATCGAGAAAAAAATATATAAAAATCAATATGCTGTTGTTCATTCACGTTTTCTGATAAGTTTTATTACAAGTTCTGTATACTGGGTACATTGTGATTGTATATTGTACATTAATTTCATTTACTTAATCATTATTGAATAATGGTCTCGATATATTAATGCATTTTATCACGTCTAACATTTAATAATAAAAACTTAAAGTCAATGCAAACCGCTGTTGAAAAATAGCATATCATTCAAATACATATGGTAAATAGTAATTATTAGTACTATTTACATATGTATTTGTTCTATTATTCTAATTATTCTATACTTTGGTTGAAATTACGCGCTTCACTTTTGCGAATGAATTGTATGAGGCTTTCTTCTATGATTAAAAAACATATTTTGTTGTGTAATATGTAGTTGAATCTATCAGGTACTCGAATTAGTATTTGTCGAATTTACCGAAAATATGGAATTTTCTATAAATTCCTACCGTACCAAATAGAAAATTCTTCTTCTTCCTCCTCAGCCTCTTGATCTTCCACAGATCCCTGACCTGGGCACACTGCATCCATCTCCCTTCGGCTCATTTCCTTACATCATCAGACCACCTCGCATTAAGAATCACAGAGCATTCAAATTTACCAGATAACTATAGATTTGAAAACAATTTCCATCAATGTATAACATACATTATATTCGTTTATATAGGAATTTATATGCTATTAAATTTTTGCAATATGATATTGATGTTGTATACTATGACCATCAGGCAATAGACAATATTATTTAATGCAGTATGTACGTTGAATATACTATAACGAGTATTCATAATCGCACAATGACAATGATAACAAAATAATTGTTCTACTTATAACTTATAACGTATGAGTATAACGCGAACAGTGAACACCTGGATTCCTTGAAAAGAGATTGATGACAATAAACAATAATAACAGAATAGCATTATTCCATTTTCTCACTATTGTTATTTCTGACGTTATAATACATATCACAATTTACAATTTTCAATACATACAATGCACAATAGAATAATATCAAATAATACTTACCATCTCTTCATAGGTTTATGGAGAGAAAGATCGCAAAAATAAAGTATATGAATTTAGTTTGTGAATAGACTCGATTATCTGCGAAATGTTCCTCCATCAAAAGTATGTAGGTTGTCGTAAATCTATCACCTTATTCAATGATACTCGTACGAAAATGGAATGAAAATAATGTTCAAATATGTATGGGAAAAGTAAAATTGTTTTATAGGGTAGACTGGGTACGGTTGAAACAATTTAGCTTATATCGTCCATTGCATTGTCATTAATAAACCGACAGATGATGGATATATGCTAAATACAAGAGTGTATATCTGTCTTCAAATACGCAGTACCATTTTAGTACCTGATGTATTATTTTTAATATAAGATCTTATTTAAAAAAGAAAGAGGATTTGTTTCAACCGTCCCCATACCAGGGGCGGTTGAAACAGTGATTGGGGTCAGTTGTAACACATACAAATAATACAAAATAATATTATAACATGTTATATTTATTATTTATTTCAAATCTAATACTAATTATGGCACAGTTTAACAAAATGAATTAGTTATCAGCCTTCAATATTTTTGGTACTCAACATAAAACAGATACGTCTATGAAAATACGACTAATTGACAATTATACACTATTTACGAAGAATAAAAAGTAAATATAATAATAGTAATAATAATAATAATAGTAATAGTAATAACACGGTAATTGATCAACAGAATTATTTTTAAACAAAACAACAAATAATAGTAAAAAAAAATCTAAAAAATTAAAATAACATATTTCTGTAATTTATAAATTTTAGTTTTGGAATCATTCAGACTCACAATTGTGGCAAACATAGCTAAGGCCACCTTCTGTGCACTCTTCGTGAGCCCACAGTTTACAATTTGTGCATTGTATCCATTTTTCTCCGGATCTGCTCTCTGTATACGGTGATATACAAACAAGGCAATAGCAATCCTCTTCTTCTGATGATGATTCCTCTTGTGTTTTCTTCCCTTTTTTGGCATTTCCTTTATTTTTTCCTGCATTCAATCTTTTCTTGACTTGTTTAGCTTGGGTCCGTTTCAATCTGTTTTCATGCTCTTTTCTTATCTCTTCTTTCTCTGGTGTATCGGTGTAAATTGTTGACTTCCTGGTTTTCCGCCCTCTGGTTGTTTTTCTCGGAGGAGCTTTCGGTAAAGGTCGTACTGCTTCCGGTGAAAATACAAGTGGAGCACTAGAAGATGCTACATTTTCAAGCGGTTCTGTCAACGGAGGAATTGATTGAGCACTTGTAGAGGGTTGAGGTGAAATTTGCTGAATACTGCTGTGATGTCTGGGTGGTGTAGTCAAAGTTAGAGCTGCATTAGAGAGCTCCAACGCCTCTACTGTTGGTTCGTTAATTATGGTAGAAGATAATAGTGGTGGCGTTTCATCTTCGGGTGTGCTAGTATTTTCAGGGTTTGGTCTATCTGTCACAAATGCAGGGGCAAAATCAAGTTCGGTAAACAAATGCCGATTATATGGATAAATTCCAGTTTTGCGAAAACCAGCTTGAATGTTCGATTGTGTAAGAGCAAGCGGTATAGCAGACGATACAATCCCTGGAATGTCATATATTGACATTGTCTTTCCTGGATGACTTCGCATCCATGCATCACAGGTAGAATTTACAGCTTTCTTCAATGGGCCATATGCGGATCGATCAAGCGGTTGGAGTCGGTGAGAGCAGTGAGGAGGGAAAGAGAGTAAGACAATGCCATTTGTCTTGCAAAAGTCCAGTGTGTTAATATGGATGTGTGAGAAGTGGTTATCGATCAATTTTCTTACATCCTTTTTAGATAGGCCGAAATATATATAGCTCTCGCTCCTGCTCTTCATTAAAAACTCGGTTGTGTGCCTTATAACCCATGTCTTGATTATCATTGTCGCCAGATGCGTTTCGCTTTCGTATGTATCTTAGGAGCGAACAGTGGTTTAGGCCATTTTTCTCCGCCGCTTTTCGTAAAGAATTTCCTGCTTTTACCTCCTCATAGGCGTTTTTGTACCTCGATAAATCGACTTGTGCCCTTGAAGTCTTTCTTGCGCGTACCCTCGGCATCTAAAAAACATGAATATCAAATAAATATATTGTTTCAACCGTACCCACAAAAAATGTTTCAACCGTCCCCAACCGCCCATTACGTACAAATCTATTTATTGTAAACTATGTCAATCATTTTAGATTAAAACTAATCAAGCTACCATATTCTACAAGCTTTACTTCAAACACAAAAAAATATTCAATACTTTCACTTTAATATAAACCACAATAATTGCAAAAATCTTCGAACAAAAATACTTACTTTTGCTTATCAATTCACAATAGGGACTCCTATAAACAACTGCAGCGCGCGGGAGTCAAATCAACACTGAGTTTCATGTTCGTACTTGTTGTCCGCTTCGTTCGCCCCTTGACCCCTTCTCCTTACCACGTACGGTTCGAGAGATATTAACACTGTTTCAACCGTCCTTTGTTTCAACCGTACCCAGTCTACCCTACTATACCTAAATACGTGCGTTGTATATCTTTTTATCGTATTTGATTGATTGATATGAAATTTCATTTCAATCAAGTCCTGGAGGCGCGCCGGAGTATCCCGGGTATTAATATTAATCGGACATATATCGCTTAAGATCTCTAATCTACATAATAATTGCTATAATTAGTTGCCTAATACGTATATTTAAGCAATTTACTTATGTGAGATATAATCAAGCACAAAAAAAATGTTTATTCTTAGTGATTTCTCTAGATATATTGATAGTTCAATATATATTATTATAGTTATGTATTAGGTTTATCTCACTTAAAAACAAACGACATTTTATATGCCATTTGCCAGTAGATGTGTTATACGAAATATCCAACAAATAAATTAAGTTTTCGCACCGATCTCAACAAAATTATCCCGAATTTTTTTGTGGGATAACTTTCTGAGTAACCGAATTGTGATCATATCGTCTTGATCATGGACGAGTATAATGTGTAAGTATTGGAATATATTAAGAAATAACTATTGTTTCTTGAGGTCTACGTCAGCTTACAGACTACAGTCGCTTATAAGCACACCATAAAATAATAGATCAGCATATCATATCACTATCCCAATATTATAACTTATTAACTTATTAATTGTTAATGTTATATAATTATATTTGTGTGTCCCCTTATACCAGCACGATAGTTGCTGTCTGGGGATTAGAACATCTTGTGCAAAATGTCATATTGATTATATTTTAATTATGTTGTACATAGATATTCACGGTAAATAAAATTTTATTTTATTTATTTATTTTATTATATATAAGACACGTACATATGATTTGTGTATAGGTGCCTACAATAAAACCATATAATATAAGTAATAAATAACATTATAAGAGTAAGATATTATGCACAATTCAAGTTTGCATCTGGTTTCTCTTTCCGAGAAAAGCTTTCTTGACGTTGGAGTCTGCATAACATTATTTATATAATAATATTGTACTTACCCTCGGTTGCAATGTTGCTCATATGTGTGTTGAAAAATAAATATGATATGTCAAAATATTATAATAAATAATACGTATAGTCAAAGTGCACGACATGTTGATTTATTATACTCGGTTACTGGTTAGCACTGTTAGCATCAGTATTGAAAGTGTATTCTGCAGATTGTTACGTTACAATACAAGTGCATACTTACCTAATATTCTGTACGTTTACATTAATCGGATCTGCTAGATTATCATTTTATTAAACGCATATGAGAAAAATATTATTTATAGCAAATACACAATAATTATAATGATAGCAAATGAGCATGAGCAACGATCTAAGTACCTATCATTTGTCTACCATGGATCAGAGTATTTGAATCGAGGAGGCTAAATTGAAGCTAATTCGGAAGCCGCTCCGCTGGCATCCGAATGATATATCCGAGCCATCTCAGCTGAGACCTCTCTATGAAGAGAAATGTGGTTTCCACCTCGAGAGCCTCCCGAACATACTCGTTCCTTATTCGTGCCAAGTGTTATATAAATTTTCAAATAAACAAACCACATCACGACCTTCTTAACTGCGTCTCACAAAAAATTTCGCCTGCGGCGCTATTAACGCGGTTTTTATGCTAAATCGATTTTTGAATTTTTGTTGCCCCCCCCCCCCTCCCCCTCCCCCCTAGCTCCGAGGCTGGCGACGCCCATGTTAGAATCTATTAGATTCATAATGTGAAGTAAAAATTACAAAAATATTCTAAAGTCATTCCTGTAATAGTTATTATATTATTTTAACTGACCAATACAATATACGCATTACGCACTAAACAATCTCACGGTATTGATACTTGTATGTGCTAGATTATTACCTGTACTTAATTGTATATTGCTCAATTTAATATTAAACCTATAATAATGATTACCTTACATTACCTATATATAGTTCTTCGTATGGTAAGGTATTGGTATTGCTATCTTCATTATGTGCAATGTACACGGCTCTACTAATAACAATAATAATGTTGTACGGGTACATGTAAGAAGACATTATAACGTAATAATTGTGTGAATCAGTTAGTACTAACAACCATGTACCCTACTACTTTACACGCACATTACGACGAGTAGATTTTATGAAAATTTCTTAGAAAGCTATTCCAGTTATTTTTTCTTTGACGGAATACTCAGAAACATCATTAAAAGTAGTTAAGACAGTCGTCGCCTAGAAAACAACTCTAAAATAAGGTAACTTTTTTGTGCCAAATTACTGAGAAGTTGGTGCTTTAATATAATTAAGGAATATTTTCGGAATTGATTCGGAAATATGTAATCAATATAATAAAATAATAACGTGCATCGTGCATTTCAACCGTTGATACCAAGAATATATAATATCTAATCTAGAATCAGCCAAATTACTTGGATTAGGCATATCTTTCTTAAAACTATTCGAATTAATATTATTAGATAATAAAATTATACGTCAACTTGCGTGTCCTGTTAGACACTCACACTATTTGGAAGAAACTTCCAAGGAATCATTAATTTCCGCATCTAACACTGATAATTTCATTTTTAACCTAAACTGTTTCACGAGATTCATATTTCATTACACAAAAATTGCCTAATTTTCTTTTGATAACAGACATACAGAATTATGCAGGGTCCACAATAGTTCACCGGAGTCATTTTTGATCAAACACTTCACAAAGTTTTCTGTATGGACATTGATTTATTATATGTACTTACCTAATTTAACGGCTTTTTGTAATACTATAAACAGCATTCATACATTGGAAATACTTCACTTCAGAATAAGCATTTTTTTGCTTGTGGAGTGGAGCATATACATGGCCAATAACAAGATTTGAACCTATGACCGATCGTTCAATCACTTCACATCACATGAAGCTCGAATTAACAAATCAATCTACTCAAAAATCATTCTTAGAATTAGGTACAGAAAAGTATTTCATAGTTAACAATTTTGAAAGCAATGAACGCTACTGAATGACCTTTTTTAGCGGTAATTTAAATCTAATGACCTCAGTACATGAACTCGTGTGACTGTTGTCTACTTCTTTGTACTATAAAAAATTATTACTGGAAATTTTTTCGCTTAACATACAGTTCTTTGAACTTAAAAAAAACTTAGATCATTGAATTACTTCAAACCTTACAACAGCGAGAATATATTATTACGTTATGAATATTATGATGTACCTACATATGAATTAAATTCTTGGAAATACGTACGTATTACGATATATTACAATGTAATGTGTTTACTGTTTAGGTACTGTAGTAGGTACAGCAACGACATTTTTTTCGCTTCGTTAAGTCAGTCATGCTTCCTCAAGCATATTGAATAGAATATTTTATTTACAACTATAGTACTACTATCTGAAATAGCCTAAGGTAAGAACATTTCATAAGTGAATTCAATCAAACAGCGTAATTTTAATTAATAGCACATTGAGTAGATTTCATTGTTACAATGTTGTATTCCATACATCGCATTCTTGTCCTCATTGAAATATTATGCCAAGCATTTTTCCCATTAAAACATTAACTATTATATACGAATTATCACATTTTCCAATCGAGTTACCATCGACATTTACGATATAGCATTTGTCTTTCTTATTTAAAGTACCTACCTACTTACCATGAAAAAGAAAAGAAAACACTACCTATATTGATCTATCTGATTAACGGAAATTGAGCTCATTGCTGAATTGAGAATGGAGGTATTTCTACTCATAAAATACTTCATCGCTGTGACTGATTGTGTATAATTAAGTTCCAAGCATCTCAAACATTTTTATCTACTATATCTACATAGACTAACTAAATTTTAATTAGGTACTTAATAATATTAGGACGTTGCTTCGAAACGTACATAGGTAGGTAGGTAGGTAGGTATAGGTATGTTAAAATTGAATAAAAGATAGAAAAAGAAAATAATAGTAGAAAACATACCCTAAAAAATATTATGTTTAGTTAATAAAGTACCTATACCTTTTTAGGATTTTAGGATTTGCACAAATTTCTAAGAAAATAGATAGGTTCTATTAATAAGGTCGTATGTATATGCTTATCAGTTTGATCAGTATTATCGGTATACCTATAAGTACGTAAAAATTCTACCTACGTCACTGCAGGTAGGTACCTACTGCCTACCAACCTACCTTATTGTTTTGATTGTATAGTCTTTTGGCCTTTGGGTTCGTTGAATCCTTGTAGGTGGTCTTTTCCCAGATTTAATCAAACCTATAAAGTCCTTGGTGGTTCCTTGTATGTATTTAACAGTATGTAGGAATGAAGGAAGGGTTCTAATTATTATGAAAAGTTGTTGTTCAATATCACTATTCTACTCCAGTGCAGCCATATATCATAATGGACCCGATGTAGTTTTGCACAACGAACTAAAATCATTTATTTAATTAACATCGTTATAACCAAACATTGAGATATTGCCAAACGCATTTAACATTCAAACAACCATCGCAGAAAATAATCGTAAATATGTATGCAGAATTAGGTAGCAGGTGAAATAAAAAAATGGCATTCTTGGTTGGTATACTAATATATATTATATGTATACCAAAATCGCTAAAGTGAATTATATCTACCGAAAAATTTGTACATAAATATGCAAAAATCGGCAATTACTAATATGTACTTACAATGGTGTAAGACGATTTCTAAATATGTAATGTACTGATATTTCAGGCACAATGCTTGTATCTGAGCGTAAGATATCTGGATGGGTGAAATTTTCCCTGTAGATATATACCTAATTACCTACCCATTATGCTGATGAGTGATGACTTTATAATATCAATCGTCAATGATAATAATATGTACTTACACTCTTCTGGCTGATAATACTGAGAAGCCTGTTGGCAAGCCTTGCCTCAGTGTAAAAAGTTATTTTTGTTATGATGGTGAAAAAAATAATGTAGGTAAAATAAATACATATTTGCTTCTTGCCAAGTTAGAACTTCCTCATTTCTATTATTTTCTTGTCTTAAATTGTTGAATAAGGAGAATTAATATAAAGAGAATTACGACAATATTTTCTACTTGCAAATACAAAAAAAAAACATGACAATATTTAAATCGTATTTTAATAATCCGACATATTATTAATTATTATCAACAATGTTTGACGCATTACAAAGGAATTATACCTGGCTGCGTGTTGGTTGGATCACATAATAAGAATATACGCAGCGCGTGGCGTTCCATAGTCAAGCCTAACAAGAGTGTTACTTTGAACTTGTTGCATAATGCAATTCTATGTAAAAATTATCACAAGTTATTACTTATTACTTATTACGTATTTATCTACACGTAACTGGACAGGTATACATACTCGTAGTATTGTTTGTTTTGTATTTTATAATTCCACGTGTTAAATATGTATAAGATCACCTATCATGGTGTTATCAACTCTTTATAATATAAAACTTTTTCCTTTGCGGAATGTGATAAAAGTAGTACTTTTTTAGACCATACGATAAACAAATAAAAACACAAAATATTATTATGCTTTCCTGCACACATCTCAAAAGGAACCATTATTGTTTTGAAGTGCAGAATCCTTTATATAATAATAAATAAAGCTCGCCCTGGTGTGCATCACTTATTATGATAAGTGTGCAAATTCTTCTTGATATATTATTTAAGATGATCATAATTAGAACAAAAAATTGTAACGATAAACATTATTTAAAAAAAAATATGTGGTAAAATAAATAAACAAATAATAATACCAAAGTGTGTGGGAGATACTGAATAATATGTAGGTCTTATGTAATGCGTTTAATTTTATTGCAATTATTATTATATGGATCAAAACGAAATCTTTCGTTATACACACTATAATATTCAATTCAGTCTATCAAGCAGTTCTTTCATATGTTATTATGATTATGGGAAGGTTTTTTTTTAATTCGTTTCCTTGAATGGACAGCTTGGGTTCCTTTAGGTCCAGTACCCTGCAGTCTTCCTAGAACCAGACAAAGAGGCCATACGGAGCACGACCATAATGCCTGCCATACAATAATAATAATCTTATGAATATTTTCTGGGAAATTTAATAAGCTTTTATTTTGTTGCAACGCGCCCATACAACAACAATACATAATACAAAATATTGATCATCGCATGGTATTTTGAGGATTGAGGTCCCACTTATTTGATTACTAAAGATAAAATTATACCATGTACCCAGGGCCGTCTCTCCCATTAGCCACGGTGGGCACTTGCCCAGGGCCCCGCGATCCAAGGGGCCCCCAAGCATTGTTTGCAAGCATCATATTGCATTATTTTCCGAAAATCTAACAATAATTACTGACTATAAATTATAAAATTTATCAGATTTTTTGGTATTCTAATGTACAGGGGCCCCAACAAACAATGCCTGTCTTCCTCATTACGATATACGGGGCCCCCTAGTTCCTGCTAGATCACGAGTTGATGATATTACTTATCAGATTTTTTGGTATTCCAATGAACAGGGGCCCCAAAGAACAATGCCTGTCTCCTGTCTTTCTCATTACGATCTACGGGGCCCCCTAGTTCCTGCTAGATCACGAATTGATAATATTACTTATCAGATTTTTGGTATTCTAATGAACAGGGGCCCCAACGAACAATGCCTGTCTTTCTCATTACGATCTACGGGGCCCCCTAGTTCCTGCTGATCACTAATTGATGATATTACTAATCAGAGTTTTTGGTATTCTAATGAACAGGGGCCCCAACAAACAATGAATGAATGAATTCTGGATTTTGAACTACATTGTTTGGTAAAAAAAATTCGCCTGCGGCGCTAATTAAATCTCTTGCGTTTATCTTATCACTTCACTGATTTTTCAAAAAAATTTCGCCTGCGGCCTATAATTACTTGCGGCCCGTCGCTCATTTATAATTTCAAATGCCCCTTCATCCAAAAAGTTTGCCCAGGTCTGCTATAGAAAGACAAGCAGGTTAATTATTTCAAGCTTTATTGAAAAAATTCGCCTGCGGCGCTATTTTGTGATACGCTTTTTATTTAAAGAAAATAAATCAAACGATAGGTATAAGAATCATGACCTTTTTACACTCAGTCTCAAAAAAAGTCGCCTGCGGCGCTATTCACACTTTTAGTAGCACAATGTCATATTTGTATGTGACGATCTACACCGCCCCCCCCCCAGTCGACAATTTTTTCTTGCTCTGCATAGGGGCCCCATTAGAGTAAAGTGCCCAGGGCCCCCAGTAGGTTAAAGACGGCCCTGCATGTACCTACATTATTGATAATCTAACTTTGAAAGCGGGCATGTTACGAGTATGTCATTGTCATTCTTGCATTTATGTTACAATTTCCACTGGGGCTTGATGATTCATGTAATTTTATTTTATGGATGCTTCAGTTTACCATATATGAACCAATATAATGTAATAATAATAACAATTTCAAGAAAAATCTGTATTTCATCGATTGGTTTCGTCAATAGTTTTACCATTTTTACTGCCACCCAGTGGCGGATCCAGGATTCAATTTGGGGGGGGCTGAATGTCGTCACATGGTAAAAAAGTACTGTCACTCAACGTTTTGGGGGGGGGGTGCTAAGGGGATGAAACCCCTAGATTTGTTGTATATAAAGTACTGTCACTCATGGTTTTAGGAGGGGAGGCTTGGGCCCCCTGGATTCGCTAGTGCTGCCACCCACTTGTTCTGAGCAAAAAATCACCACGAAGGCTAATCGTTATTGCGTTGACCTGAGAGACAAATAAATAAACATAACTGTACGTAGGTTAGGCATACTATCATAACATCGATGGTTGAAAAGTTCAATGACTCAAAAATGGATAATCAACATTTCCAATAATAGCATTCTTTGAATTTGATCTTGAGAATAGTTTAACCAATCGCAAATCCAATAACAATCAAACTTTAATACATTCTACACTGAAGAGTTTACTTTTTAAGGATGATTATTGTACATCTTTGTATATGTATACAGTATAAGTCATTATTTATTATAATACATTTTCCTCTTGAGATGAATCTTATCAATTCTGACAGCTTGTTGATTCGCCAAACTCAATTAAAGTTTGTCGCATTTCTTAGAAAAAAGAAAAAAATATAATAAAGTCATGAACTTACGCATAATATGTATGTCCTTAGATATCAGTGGCGTATATAGCATTTCATTTCGGGGGGGTGGAGGCAACAAAAATTTGAAGATAGACGTACAGTTTAAAAATTATTATAGCGCCGCAGTCAAAATTTTTTCGTGAATGTAAGTGAAAAAGGTCGTGTTTTAGGTTGGTTTAATTAATATTGCGTGCAGAAGATACAAAGAAGAAAAGCGCCGCAGGCGAAATTTTTTTGAATAATGTGTGAAGTGACGAACTTGAACTTGTTTTTTAAAGAATTGTTCAACATTTGGTACATAGTTGGCGCAGTTGGTTGAGGCGGCAGTCTCTCTAGCGGGAGGTGCTAGGTTCAAACCCCGGTGCTGGCGATGTATTCCGTTCCGATACAGGCTTTAAGCCTAGTGCAAGGTGTGCAAGAAAGTATTTGGGTTTGTATATGCAAGCCCAGATCCTTTATATATAAAAAAAACGGGGGGGGCGGGCCCCTTCGGCCCCCCCTATATACACCACTGTTAGATATATTTAATTGAAATAAGTGCTATTATTGGAAATGATATAATATTGTGTATTTATTGTGTGATATGTAATATTAGTAATATTAAACATATGTAATTACTATGCTGTATATTGTATAATAATTATAATATATTGCCTCATTATAAAATAGACATTAAACGATATATTATCTTATCGGAATAGACCACGGACTATGTTTTGTTATATTACTTACATTTTTTATACGACCACTAACTTATATTTTAATTATAACATTTATAACAAAAAACAACATCCGTATATCCAGATTCCAGGTTTAGAGATAACCAGAGACAGATGTGAGGGAACACGTATGACCATATGACTACACACGCAACAGCATATAACTGTCAACATATACGGCCATAGTCACTCAATAATAATATTTTCAGATTTATGAACCTCTGAAGTTTATAATATGTTAATATCGTTAATAGAGTTGTCGGCCATTTTCGGTTTACACTATTATACCAACTTTTGGACGATTTTTTTCTTACACCATATCTAGAGCGTGTATTGTATTTTTATGTATGTATAAGTATTCTGTATATTATTATTTTATTATTTTCATATTTATTTATATTTTTCTTATTTTTCATACACCTGTATGTAATGTGTGTATCAAATTAATGTCGCAAGTGGTTGGTTGGCAGATATTGCCTACGGCAATAAACCCGCCATTTGGAAGATATGTTTTCTTTTCAATAAAGATTTATTTATTTATTTATTTATTAGAGCGCTACTTATAATAAAAAATGCATTAAAAAATTTTCGTCAACGGGGGCGGTGGGGCGGCGAAAATGTCAGGGCCTATTCCGTGAAAAGTATAAATCCGGCTATGCACGAGTGCCTAGTTGTAGTACAATGATATGTTCATTTGATACTCGTCGAATGTTTGCACAATTTATCATACAAGTTCCTAATAAGTATTATTGATAGTAGTAAAGATTACGAGGAATTGCGAATTTCACCGGAAAGTTATAGATAGGAATTAACTACATACTAATCTACGGTCATAATCATAAATGATAATCAATTCTCGTCAATTTCATTAGATACGATTACTTATATATTAAGATACCTCGTTATGTATATTTATACCTGCTTTGCGAGGTAGATTATAAATTTACTATAGGACATAGGGTATAATTAATATAGCTAAGAAGTCATCGTGTGAATGTTGCATGTTAATAAAATAATTTTATACTTAATAATAATTATCAATTCAACGAACAGCTTTCTCCCCTATCAAATTTAATGATGTTTTTCCTCGAAATGTGAGAATATAATATGTTCGTTGCGTTAACAGTTAACATCAACAACGCAATTTGTATTTTAAGAATTTGTAGGTACTTACATTTTAAGAAAAATAATAACCATTTTAAGCGTGTGCATACCGACATTTCAAAAATTTCTAAAAAATGAAGACCTTATATCTCGACAACCGACACTAAATATGCTTTGGAACAAAATAGGGTAGATGCATTGAACATTTATCTAGGGAATAACAGTAGAATATTGTTTTTATATATGTATTTTATAGATTTCTCAAAAAAAAATTGTGAGAAACACCTTTGACCTTTTTTCCGAAAGACGGAAACTCGTTTCCCAAAAGTCGCGGAGTAGTTAAAAAAAATTTGTACTCATAATATGCATTAAAATCTAGGGGATAACCGTAAAAGTTTTTTAATATTATTATTTTTTATTGGCCCTTGCCATACGGTAACCTGGCCAGTCAGCCACTGCCCGGAAGAGACCATTTTTGGTACAATAAGATGATGACATCCTCCCTATCATGCTTCCTCCTTCCCTACCAATTACCATAAATGTTTTATAGATATAAGAATATAAGATATATGTATATTATTTATTATTAAATATGTAATGTAATATATTGGACCGAATCAGAAATACTGAAATACAAATTTGGAAACAGTAAATTGAAAGGAAATGTGTTTTTCACTATGGAACTGTACTTATAGTAAATATGTATGGAAACATGCTTAAATTAGGGGTGATCTATTTAAGTCTTTGTATCATAGATTTACGAAACTAATGTTTTTAGTAATGTTTTGTATATCATTTGAAAGAGCATAAACTAGAGAAGTTTTTTCCAGATTTCTGAATCTTTGGACATTTTTTTTCTTATCTTAAATCCTCTCCTAAGTCGTAACTCGTTTTTGAAATATCTCGTTCTCGAAACTTTAATCCGATATTTTTTTAACATGATTGTTTTTCAGATTGAAACTTATAATTTAAATAGACTAAACACATATTCAGGTAACAAAAAAAAATAGAACTAAGTAGGTACCTTTACTTACGATGCTATCGGGCTAAAACTTGAGTAATTCGGGGTATTTCGAAAAAAAGTTAAAATCTCGAATATCTCGAGAACCGTGCGACTTTTGACTAAGCTAAGTTTGGCTCAAAAGATGCTAAATGACCTCTAGTATCACCATAGTATCACTCCTGAAGATATCTGTATCCATCTATCAAACACCCTGTATTCTTGTACTATGTACCTGTCAATGTTTGTTTTTGTGACTGTGTCTATTCCATGTGACGTTAAATAAAGAATACCTGAGACACCAAAATTTAAATATTCCCGCTCGAAATGTTCAACGCAGGATTGCCAGTAAACAAAAATCGTCAACATTAATTGCTTCAAAATGGTGGACAATGAATGTTATGCGCACGCATACCTTACATACTATTAACAAATCAATGAAAAAAACCTTCGAAAAAACAACAATACTTAGTAGGTGCAGATTTAAATCGTATCAAACATGAAAAATTTACATGCTAAATAATATTTATGGTCCAGATATTCAATTTGGTATTATTAGTAATATATTTTTTCTTTCCACCCACCTTACGCTAACTATCAAGATATTTTGTTGAGTAGATAGTAGGTAGGTACATCGTATTTTGTGTTATTAGGTATGTAACGTATAGTTTCATTTTCTTTTCCCGATTGTCATTATTGACAAAGCAATTCATAAATTAATTACAAGATGTAGGTGTAAAGTTTTGCGGTTGTCCGAAATTCAAAATGATTTAAATATGACATGTAAAATGATACACCGTGTGAAACATGAATTTCATCCCACGTCGATAGTGTTGCCAGCGAACAACACGAACTCCTCACAATCTTCCGTTCTCCTTTGTTATGTCGACACAGCGTCGCGTTGTGCTATGTTGTTCGTTGTTTTGTCCATGTTTTTTACCTGTCATTCGTCTGAAGTGGGTGAATTAATGTTTATATTTTCGTAAATGTTTGATTAATCACGATAATGTGTTTACTTAAATAGTATTTTCATAGTATAATGTTTCTTGATGGTTAATTAAAGTTATAAATATTGGAATTGTTCAAATGGTCAATGTTTATGCAGTGTATCGTAATAAAGACGTGTGCTTTCTAATATTTCTGTTAATAGGTAAGCATTTATTAATATTCCATCGCAATACCTTAATTTTTATACTTAGCCTTATTTTTAATTGCAAAGCGAGGTGAAACATGCATAGTTTATTCGGATATTTCTTGTCTTTTAAAAACGTTTTCTTGGAAGCACTGCACGCTACTGAGAGAGGAGTGCCCAACATGAGGACAACTCTTTATCTTAAATCCAAATGTGGCGCTAAGAACATGCTTTTATATAAATAACTTGTCGAATATAAATAAAATCACAAAATTTACTTATAATCATATCACCTAGTTATAGTATTGTACTCTTAAATGTTATTTAGTAGCGTTGTCTTCATACATAACCTTTTTGAGAGCAGAATATTTGTTTGTTTGTTTGCACAATACTTCTTAGTTATTAGATTTCTATTACGTTATCTTCACCCAAATACAAATTAGTTTAAAAAATACACATACGTCTATTAGTCCAAGAGCCCATCGTTGAAATCATGACGGATGTGTTTTTTGATCGAAATGTGGTTTAAAATAGTTCAGTCACTTTAGGAAATCAATGTATGGGGAAGTTGGCAAAATTAATAACAGATGGGACTCTATGCAGTATGATACCTTAGGGTGAGGTGTTTCAGAATATCAGGCGTCCCCCCCGCCACACCTGACGCGTCACCCCCCTGGCCCCCCGAATAGGTCCCCCTACGTGGTTTTCCTCTATTTATCAAAAAACTGTAACAGATAGAAGGAAAATGTTAAGGACAAAAATAGTCCTTAATAAATTCTCTACAAAATAGGTAAAGCACATTTTTTGATAGGACTAGTAATTTACCCGCAATAGCCGGTGAAAGTATCGTAATTTTTTAATAAGAACCAAATTTTTTTTATTTTACTCAAATTGCTGAAAATTCATAAGAGCTACAAGAAAATGGTCAAAGAATGAATTAATTGCTATAGTTTTAGCTATAAAATGAGCTATTATTTATTTTTGCACGGCTCATAGTTTTTGAGTTATAACATAAAATTCCAATGACAGAAGTCTTAAAAATGGAACTTTTCATACAATTTGTATTGAAATGCTGTGATATTAAAATTTAGGTTAAGCCTGTTTTTCACAAGCATGTGAAAGATAAAAAATGTATTGGAGTATGATTGGGTCTTTTTAGTATTTCAAGATATAATCCTTTCGAAGTTGAATGCACTTTTGCCAGTCATGTTTCAAAGCCATTATCCCAGTTTTCCAGAAGGATTCCTCAAGGTTAGGATATGGGTCAAAAGCATTGGCACCCGGCGATTCGAGGGTTTGTACAAGTCCTGTTCTGAAGTTAAGATGAACACTACTGATTAAAATCAGATCACTGGAATCTCTGCTATCACCTAACTAATAATTCCGCGATCTTTGAAAAATTAATCCATGTCTTTATCGACGTTCTCCAGAACTACTGCATTTTATTGCTTTCCGCTTCAAGGGTTGTGTTTGACACCTTGCTGTGCCCATTCAAAATCTGGCACTTACTTTCTAATCATGGCATATGATGGAACAGACTCCATTAATGAACCCGATATTTCTTTTATGGTTCGTGTCGGTCTATGACCTTAGATAAAATAATATTTTATCACGGATCGCAGCTGACAATTTCACATTTTCACAAAAATGTCAAACACGTTGAAATAAAAATGGTGCCAAGAGTGCCAGCGTCGTCCTATCGATCTCAAATTTTGTAAATAGCCCTAATGAAGTTTAAATTATCTATATCAATAATGAACTTAAACTGGTCTGTACATTTTTTTCTCAGGGCTACGAAGTGTTCAGCCGAACCTCGTATCTTACACAGACATACACTAAATTTTCTTCTTTAATGATCTTGACGAATCCTTCTGCAAAACTGGGATACGGCTTTGAAATATGGCTGGCAAAAGTGTATTGAACTTCTAAAGAATTATACCTTAAAATACTTACAAAATCCAGTCATACTCCAATACATTTTTTATCTTTCACATACTTGTGAAAAACAGGCGTAACCTAAATTTTAATATCACAGCATTTCAATACAAATTGTATGAAAAGTTCCATTTTTAAGACTTCTGTCATTGGAATTTTATGTTATAACTCAAAAACTATGAGCCGTGCAAAAATAAATAATAGCTCATTTTATAGCTAAAACTATAGCAATTAATTCATTCTTTGACCATTTTCTTGTAGCTCTTATGAATTTTCAGCAATTTGAGTAAAATAAAAAAAATTTGGTTCTTATTAAAAAATTACGATACTTTCACCGGCTATTGCGGGTAAATTACTAGTCCTATCAAAAAATGTGCTTTACCTATTTTGTAGAGAATTTATTAAGGACTATTTTTGTCCTTAACATTTTCCTTCTATCTGTTACAATTTTTTGATAAATAGATGAAAACCACGTAGGGGGACCTATTCGGGGGGCCAGGGGGGTGACGCGTCAGGTGTGGCGGGGGGGACGCCTGATATTCTGAAACATCCCACCCTAAGGTATCATACTGCATAGAGTCCCATCTGTTATTAATTTTGCCGACTTCGTGCTGCAAAAGGACTGAGCTAAAAGAATGTTTAGACATAATATAATACATTGCCATAGGGTTGCCTAGCAAAATCTTGCCGCGAGTACCTTTACCATGATGATTATTGACACCAATTTTGAAGCGAATTGCACCCATCTGTTTTTTAAGTAAAATTAGCACCATCGGAAAGAGGCCGATTTGAAGACATAGAAAAACATGGGTTGCCTGTCCTCAGTCTGCCGCAACCCTAGGCAACCCAGGCCCAAAGATGCCATTTTTCGAAGTAAAATGCACCCATCTGTTTTTTACACGAGTGACACATCAAATTGAAGCTACTGTCTTCCCCGATACGATGGTATAGGGTTGCCTACCTAAAACCTGCCGCAAATTAGGGTTGCCTGCATTTGAATGATGATATTTGAATGATGATGACCTAGTGAAAATGTGGTGGCATATCCAGGAAAATATTATATTTGTTTTTTTCTTGATCATTTCTTATGTTTTTTGGGGTGCTGAATCCGAATTTTAACTTTGCAAGCTTCTAACTATGATGGTTTTCGCGAAAAATACGAAAAACAAAGAGAAAATTGTTTTTCTTAGAGACTTTTTTTATAACTCGAAAAGTATGCACTTTAGAGCAAAAAATGTTAGGACAAAAATAATCTTCAATAAATTTTCTATAAATTTTATCACGTGACATTTTTTCGTCAGACCAATGGTTTAGGAGCTATTACCCTTTAAAACTTTATGAAAATCAGAAAATTGTTCCAACTTTGCACTTTATTTAGATTTCTGCCTACAATAAAAAAACTGCATACTTTTAAAGAATGAATTATAAAATAAAAATGAATTCTCTACGATTATGCTTTTGGGTACTTTACGCTAAGATGCACCATTTAAGAGATAAAGAGTGTTAAAGTTTGATATTATAATTCAAAATATGAATTTTCATAGATGAAGTAGATTAGAAGTTTCTGGTTGTCACATCATTACCAATACATACAAAGGTGTATTAGCGCCAGTATATACAATCAGCTAGCGAAGTTTTATAAACAGTCATGACACTACGTAATAAGAGTAATATCATTTGAGAGTCATTTGTTAAATTATGATGAAAATAAAATAACACTTTTTATAAAAAATAATTATATTCACGTCAAATTGTATCCAAGGCGAAGTTAGTAGATACATTAACATTATACAAGCACATGGAGGTGTGATAAAAAAATACCGCAAATTAATAAAATTATTTATTATTTTATGGATGTTAATTATGGATGAAAAAACATAAAACTGAGGAATTAAGGGGGGGCGGTTGAATTTCACTCCGCTCGGCTGCGGGTGGAGCCGTGCGCGATAAGAACCTTATTTGCCCTTGACTATTTTTAGCTATACTCTTCCAGTCCCATGTTGCAACTTTGCTGGTAATATTTTCTGTAGGTACTTGGCATCACCCGCAGCCGAGTAAAAAAGGTTATAGCAAAATAACGGGCCTGTCAACCTAGAAAAACTCTTTTAATAACTCGGTAATATTTACTGTAGGTACTTGGCATCACCCGCAGCCGAGTGAAAAAAGTTATAGCAAAATAACAGGCCTGTCAAATTAGAGAAACTCTTTTCATAACTCGGTAATATTTACTGTAGGTACTTGGCATCACCCGCAGCCGAGTGAAAAAGTTATAGCAAAATAATAATATTTCTCGGTAATATTTACCCCGACCCCGACCTACTCCACTTCACAACACAAGTTTCTTTAATTTGACAGGCCTGTTATTTTGCTATAACTTTTTTCACTCGGCTGCGGGTGATGCCAAGTACCTACAGTAAATATTACCGAGTTATTAAAAGAGTTTTTCTAGGTTGACAGGCCTGTTATTTTGCTGTAACTTTTCTCACTCGGCTGCGGGTGATGCCAAGTACCTACAGAAAATATTACCAGCAAAGTTGCAACATGGGACTGGAAGAGTATAGCTAAAAATAGTCAAGGGCAAATAAGGTTCTTATCGCGCACGGCTCCACCCGCAGCCGAGCGGAGTGAAATTCAACCGCCCCCCCCTAAATTCCTCAGTTTTATGTTTATTCATCCATAATTAACATTCATAAAATAATTAATAATTTTATTTATTTGCGGTATTTTTTTATCACACCTCCATGTGCTTGTATAATGTTAATGTATCTACTAACTTCGCCTTGGATACAATTTGACGTGAATATAATTATTTTTTATAAAAAGTGTTATTTTATTTTCATCATAATTTAACAAATGACTCTCAAATGATATTACTCTTATTACGTAGTGTCATGACTGTTTATAAAACTTCGCTAGCTGATTGTATATACTGGCGCTAATACACCTTTGTATGTATTGGTAATGATGTGACAACCAGAAACTTCTAATCTACTTCATCTATGAAAATTCATATTTTGAATTATAATATCAAACTTTAACACTCTTTATCTCTTAAATGGTGCATCTTAGCGTAAAGTACCCAAAAGCATAATCGTAGAGAATTCATTTTTATTTTATAATTCATTCTTTAAAAGTATGCAGTTTTTTTATTGTAGGCAGAAATCTAAATAAAGTGCAAAGTTGGAACAATTTTCTGATTTTCATAAAGTTTTAAAGGGTAATAGCTCCTAAACCATTGGTCTGACGAAAAAATGTCACGTAATAAAATTTATAGAAAATTTATTGAAGATTATTTTTGTCCTAACATTTTTTGCTCTAAAGTGCATACTTTTCGAGTTATAAAAAAAGTCTCTAAGAAAAACAATTTTCTCTTTGTTTTTCGTATTTTTCGCGAAAACCATCATAGTTAGAAGCTTGCAAAGTTAAAATTCGGATTCAGCACCCCAAAAAACATAAGAAATGATCAAGAAAAAAACAAATATAATATTTTCCTGGATATGCCACCACATTTTCACTAGGTCATCATCATTCAAATATCATCATTCAAATGCAGGCAACCCTAATTTGCGGCAGGTTTTAGGTAGGCAACCCTATACCATCGTATCGGGGAAGACAGTAGCTTCAATTTGATGTGTCACTCGTGTAAAAAACAGATGGGTGCATTTTACTTCGAAAAATGGCATCTTTGGGCCTGGGTTGCCTAGGGTTGCGGCAGACTGAGGACAGGCAACCCATGTTTTTCTATGTCTTCAAATTGGCCTCTTTCCGATGGTGCTAATTTTACTTAAAAAACAGATGGGTGCAATTCGCTTCAAAATTGGTGTCAATAATCATCATGGTAAAGGTACTCGCGGCAAGATTTTGCTAGGCAACCCTATGGCAATGTATTATATTATGTCTAAACATTCTTTTAAACCACATTTCGATCAAAAAACACATCCGTCATGATTTCAACGATGGGCTCTTGGACTATATATTCATGTTCAATACCCAAGTAACCTATTTTTCAAGGTCAGGTGTAAGACAAAATTAATAGATATATCTGTAGGGAAAAGTTAAGGGTGAGTATTTGGGGAACTTATTCCTGTAACACACATATTAATTTCTCTACATGTTTTTCCGCTGTTAATTAATTATTCTAATTTGTGATAATTTGTTGTCTATAATTTAAGAACAATATAAATGTTCCTAGTTATAACTGCAGGGCGCAATCCAAGGAAATCTGTACAAAACTGGTTCCGTTAAAGAATACAATAGTATTCTATATACATATATAATATCAAACACTGATTTAGTAATACTTATTATTAATAATTATTATTGATAATGTGATGTCTGGTTGGCTGCCCCCCCCCCCCCCACTTCTTCTGAAAAGTTAGGCATTATTAAAATAGCAGTCATAGAAGTAAGGGTTTGAACTACTAGTGACTACACAACTTAATATTATGTATGTATGTTGTACCTATCTCATCTGCAAGTTTTGTTTTCTGAATTTGTTGAGCACATTGTGCCTACAATCTTTCACAGAAGTATCATACACTGGTTTTTACTGATCTCCTGTTTTGTACCACCTACACCTACACCTTGGTCGAAATCTTTAAATTATGGGATTACAGATATCATGTTTGGCCTTTTTTTATTTATAGGTGGTGAATCTAAACTTTATTTGTACCAATTGTGCATATACCGACTGATTGATAACCTAAAGGTTAAATTCAGCCAGCAATCTTCAGTCTTCACATTCACACTTACGTACCTTAAATAATACCTACACTCCTTCATACCTCTGTCCTGTATTTGTAGTCCTACACTGGTCTTATTATAATGTTATAAGAATCCTAAGAGATTCATGATTCGTTTACAATTTGTATGTGTACTTGTATATTGTATTATAATTCCTACCTATAATACTATTGCCACATTATTCGATCTTTCATATTCGATGCATGATATCATTTTAATAATATTGGATTCCACTCTCGACTCGAACTCGCTCAGTGCTTACCTGTTGATGTCGAGACACGCTACTCGCGTGGCCTTCCGAGAAATGTGGTTCGATACAGTTTCGTGGAATCACTTCTCTGACAAAATTTAAATTGCAATTTGCCGTTTTATAAATACATACCTTATAAGTTTCGTATGAAAATACAAACCTGTAGGTATATCATATAGATATACGTTTTGATGTAGGTATATTTTTCTCATTAATATTCTAATGATTCTGTTCATCAGAAAGATGTCAAATTTGCGCTACACAGCCTACAGAGGCCTATAACATCTAGTCACAGAAATGGAGTAGAAAGAAGGCCAGATTAGACGGCCGAGCAATATTATTTGACAGCTACCTACCAGTGGCGAAGGGTGGATTTCTGCAGAAGTGAAGCCGGGGCTAACATTTCCAATGGGATTACGTCAGATTAGACACTATTATACCTACCATTTTTTCCAAAAGGTAACTCGATGGGGATCGTGTTCTTAGGTAGCTTCGCGTCCGCTACCTACCTACTTTATATTTTTGTATTATCCGTATTTTTTTCATGGCTCGATTTCGAAGAATATTGAATTAAATTTTATTGTTCGTAAAATAAGATTATTTTATTTGTGTGCATGCGTATTTCGTACACGTATTTATACTACATATATTTATTATATAATAATTATGGATACAATA
The DNA here is from genome assembly GCA_963576895.1 of Ceraclea dissimilis. NCBI lineage: Eukaryota > Metazoa > Arthropoda > Insecta > Trichoptera > Leptoceridae > Ceraclea > Ceraclea dissimilis. The sequence continues at coordinate 14,553,976 of OY756361.1, read as the reverse complement.
ATCCATAAATGTTATGAATCTCTAATAATATTAACAAAACATATTAACTTATTACTTTTACTCAACCACTCGACTCCTAGTGAAACCCGAAGAACTAATAACATGGAAATGGATTCATCACGCTGCGAAAGCCTACAAGATTATATAACTTATGATGTTGATGATTTTGAATGCACTTCACACGTGTCGTGTAAGATTAAAGTAAGCGTGTAGCAAAATTTAGGTTACTTAAATTCATAACGTCATATATTGTACCTACTACCTTCACGGAAAGTAAGTACCTTCACTACGTTAATTTTAATAAGATTATGAATCCTAAAACGCATTTATGATTTATGATGGACTCATAGATGCACTCAAATACGGTTACATTGTATTTTTCGTAAGCGACAAAACAAAGATTATTTTTTCATTCTGCTCATATACTCACATATGTATAATTATATGTCGTATATGACCGAAGTGAAAATAATATGGCGTTTATAAAAATGTCGACGGGTTGTCGTCTAGGAATTTGGCTGGCAAGATGTTTGTTTTTGGAATCATCAACGTCGTCATTTATGTATGAGACACATTAACATAATATAATAACTAAACTTATATTCCCTTGTTTGTTTTCTCAGAATGTATTATATTTGCCAGGAATCCTATATTTATCTCTCCCTGTCTAGCGTCAATACGTCCAAAATACTGTTTTATTTATTAATAACATTCCTACCTCTAGCGTCTAGATCTGCTTGCATCTATATGACGTATAAGCAGCGTATAAGACTATTATTGTGATCCACGTATGTCGTATAACGTAGGAACATTCCTTAGACACCCACTCACATCGAGTTTTAATTTTATAGGAAGAAACTCATCCACAATACAATGTCTGCGTAAACAAGAATATCTGCGTAAACAAGAATATCTGCGTAATAGTCATATCAGCGTCTAATTTAATTAGGAAAAGGACTTGGAATATCTAGACCTAATTATTATACCTGAAGCACCTACATATCTATTTTAATTAGATTCATGTATGAATGTGACAGAATCGCCAAGTGTGTGTAAGGATAGGAAAGTCCGGAGAAGAATACATGAAAAAAAGATCAGATATGTTTTTCACATTTTTTTTGAGAAATCTATACAGGATATAAAAAATCTTTTACTGTTATTCCCTAGATAAAGGTTCAATGTATCCACTCAATTTTTTCGAAAGCGTATTAAATAAATAAATAAATCTTTATTGACCAAAATGATTACAATGATTACAAAAAAATAAGACAATCTTGTGTGCCAAAAGGCGGACTTATTGCTAACGCAATATCTTACAGTCAACCCGAATTACAGTATTCAGTAACGATTGTTTATATTTATGGTTTTCCGAGTATCTATCATCGTATAAATTGTAATCTTAATTGATTTTATCCGACTGACGTCAAATTACAAGTCGTACATCTACTTGCACGATGTAAAAACTGCGCTCTCGAGTAGTTAGGCACGCATTATTATAAACCAATATTTCTCAGAAATCTTATTCCTTGTATTTTTTTCTCGGTGTATGTGGGTTGAATCAACAAGTATGTATGTATTGTTTAGTGTGTAGCAGTGTCGCATTTAATGTACATCTGCTGTATACTCCTTCTTATTAAATCTCTATATTTTCTGTGGCTGCATGCGAATATTATGTTGCGTGGATACTAGACGCGTGGGAATTATTCGTTTTATTTTGGTCTTAAACAATGAATATGGAAGTTCCTATTATGGACTACAATATTGGGTAGACGGTAAAAGAAGCGACAACGTCATAAATTAAAATAAAATACCTATTACACATCTGACATCACATGCACACATAAGATATCGAAACCTCTCGAGTTTAGAATCAATGCCAAATAGTAGAATCTTTTGTTTTCGAAGACGATTGGATTTCCACTAGTTTCTGGAATAATAGTTTATTGCTCGCTACTTTGAAAATTCCATTTGTGTTAAAAGTGGTTCAAATCCCCGTGGGACAAAGATTCTCATAAAAATTTCCTTATTTTCTTTGTATCTTTACACCACAGATTAGGAAGTAAATATTATGTTAAAACGGTAAAAGTAATAATTGTAATAAATAAAATAAATATAAAAGACTAGAATTTAGGCTAAAATGATTTAAACTATTTTAAAACCTTTATTTACGACTAGATAACGCCTTACTTGGTAAGGTATTGGGTATTTTTAATCCCATGGGAATGTCAATAGTGGTTTGCTACTGATTATTAGAATTTTATAATACTTTAGGTAAATTTTACGGTGGCTTATATTATATTGTCAAGGAGAGCTTGTAAGGTGTTGAATAATAATTGTTGTGGTACGACGCATAGATTGAGTACTACTCACTTCTCGAAGGTACTACTGGTACTACCCATGTCTGGTATTCCCAGACAGATTCAGTAAAAGTTAGAATACCTATATCTTTCTACTTAAAAAAAAACATCCTTTGTTTTCTCAAGTTGTAGTATTGTAAATATATCATAAATCATAAGTTTTGGGTTTTAAGAATTATACTTCACGTAAATCCTGTTTTATAAGGGGTTTGTTTATAGATACGAGTATCGTAATACCCATACCCGATAGTTTCAGTTTTCATTTCAAAATTAGTTGCTTTATTGTACAATAGCATAACCATAACATTATCCGTACAAGGTATATTCCTATTTTAATACTGATTGTTCGTTCGGAAAACCCAAGAGGCTTAGATAATTCTATGCCAAGAGGATATATTTTATAAATAGCTATACGAAACGTCTATGATATGTTGATGAGATCAGGATTTCCAACTGTATTTTGTCTTATATTACACCTGGTTATAATGTATAAATTGATTATGTGAACTGTGTAGTTGTAGGTATATTTAGGTATTGTGGAGGAAAACACATTCATAGATTTAAAAAAAACGTAACTGCCATACTAATATTGAATTGATTCGTCGCATAGAAACTTCATCACAAGAAATTCCACGGCAGTAAACTTCACCGCATGGATAAATCACCGTACGAAAACTTCATCACGGATAACTTCAGCGTAGTAAACTTCACCGCTAGGAAATTTTATGAGGATCCTTGCGGGATAGGCAGAGGGAACATAACGCCAAATGAGTCAAGGAAATGTGCATTGGCGTTTTCTAATGTACCTAGTACATATTTACTTAACGTACACTTGTCGTGCGACGGTGGCTGTCAAAATTATTTCACCGATATCCAACGATGCCTTTCATATCGCGTGAAGGGATAGAATAGAATTGTATACCTATTACCTACATTTCATAGGATTTGTGTAGAATTCCCAAATTTCATACATTTCCGGTAACATATATACGTTCATCTAGTAAGAGACGTCGTTGTAAAGGTAAAGATGATTGCAAATAAAATAATTGCGTCTTGATTCCGAATGATTCCATATAATATTGTTGTTACTTGAGAGAAAGGCTACAGTAATGTTTAATATTCAATAATAAATCTTAATAATCTACATATATTCATATATCCGATTTCTCTTTGCTTTTCCGTTGACTTGAGAGTAGATACTTTTCTGATTTCACTGTGACCTTATTCATATAATAAGTGGGTAGCAGTAGATAAGTCTTGTAGCCGAGACTAAGATATAATACGTTGTATGACTTTAACAGAACTATGAAAGATACTCAGACTCGCATCATATTATTATTGTACGTAATATGCTTCATTAGAAGTATAGATCTGTATAAAATATAATTCTATGTTTCCTGCGTGGACAAATACGCTTGTTATAGTTGTGCTTATACTAATTATCATTAATTATGTTAGTACATATTATTATATTACTTATGCGCGGTGTAGTTACAAGGTGCCTACATAGTAATGTTATGTTTTGTAGTTATTCTCAACTCCAAGTAACGTAGACATTTCGGAGAAGGCAATCACACAATGTAATATTACCTAATAATGTGTGGCGTAGGTACTGTTCTGCAGGTTTACCTGTTTTAAGAAATCACTGCTACATGGTATATATATGTAATTATCACCCGCGTGCACTAGTTGAGTATATTAGCGATTATGATTATGTTTATTAAGCTAACAGCAGCACAGTTTTCTGTTATGTATTGGCTTTTCGCCGAGTACCAGATTGATTCCGCCAAGAAACCACTATAGAGTTAGCACTTCATGCCCTTCATGCCTTGGTAAAGGCTCAATGATAAAACTGTAAACAAGCACATTATCAAATACAAAGAACATATAGTGCAAAATCATCATTACAAAATTCCATTCCAGCGGCACAGTTACACACAAGCAGAATGCTACAAAACATTACGAACGCATCAAGCTTACACTATCCTGCTCTTTCACCTTTGTAATAATATCAAAGTATGTGTTTTATTGAATAAAGTATGTCTTGATATTAGAATTAGTGATCAAAATTTTGGGTCGTTGACATCATTACTCATTAGGGATCGAATGTTATTATCACAGAACTGAAATAATGTAGCAGCATATATTCTACACAACTAATACATATACCTACTAAATGTATTACACAGATTCTATGTAGATACATTGTAATGCTTGCTGTAGGTACCTATATGTAACGTGAGATGTAACGGGCAGGTAGTCAGTGTGTTATGTCGATTTATAGATATGATGTCATGGCTTTGATATTCGATCAGCAACGTATGATTAGATTGGATTGGTATTATCCAAATTGATGTTCGCCCGGTTTAGCCTAACCGCAGATATTCATCTAGAATTCACCATAGTGGATAACTTGTAACTATGAAGTGAAACATATTACTCATTTAGGCACTGGCAGTATCCCTATGTGGTGCAGAATAAGCGTGCCTAACTTAATAATTAGGCAGGTACATATACATATGTACTATTCGTTTTTATGTCTTTAAACCAACATTGTCATTCGAGACTGTATTTAGTCTTCTAACTTTTGTAAGCTACTTTATTACCAATCCATGTTAACTTTGTCTAAGTGTGTTTGAACTTTACCTATAGTAAGTAGGAAAATGTTTTGTAATTACTAATGAGTTTATCCACCTCGATTAGTGATCGTGTGCATAACCTTTTAATGTTTAACCTAATGATCCTCTAAGTACTAAAGTGACTTGGAGGCTTCAACAATAAATCTATTGTATTTTTTACACTGTTTTTTGTAAGTTTTTTTTACATAAATATTCGAGAATCCGGGTTTAGTTATTCGTCTACTCGTTTGGCTTTATAAATCCGTAGTAGGTATAGATACCTACATAAGTATATTTTATCTTTTAACTCAATTCGCGGCGTAATTCTTAGAAAACCTCTTATAGAAAGAAAATGACAAAAACAATTTCGCAACTTACCATAAATAACTTCGTATATCTACTTATTGGCATTACAAAATACTATATTGAAGATGTAGGTATAAGTGTGTTAGGTATAACATATCAAGTAGTACCTATAAAACTTTTACATATTTTGTACATCTAGTATTTGCATTATTATTGAATACATAAAGAACTTTATGATTTACGTTAACAAATTATTATTAATTTTGTTAAAGATAGTAAAGTTGTATAAATTTGGTAAAATTGTTAAGGAGTGTATGTACATTGTACATATATTTTATTTAGGTCTATTGTAAATTAATACATACATGTCTAATAGTTACTCGATTAGATTAGAATTGTAATACAAGGTGGATACGATAAAAAAGAGTACGAAGTTAGTTTTTATCTTCTTGAATTTGTTTTTATTGTTGCATGTTAATTGATCCAATTAATTGTGTACGTTCTTAGTAATCAAATAATAAATTCATATCGTTATACAAACAACCTATCTAATTCATATGATCACTTGAGATTCATCCACAAAGAGAAAGGATGTTGGCGCCAGCTTCATAACTTCTTTAGCGATTTGAATTAATTATTTTCTAAGACAGTGTTTCTTCACAGTATATCTATGTGTTTTATTTGCATTATTCACGATGCTGTGCACTGTGCAGCAATGATATGATATTTTTTTATAATAAGCTAGCAGATGTTTTATCGTGAATAGGTATTCGTATTAACAAGTACGAGTATATTCAATTCTATACAGGTGTGGATGATTGTCTCCGACGCAGCTGTGCTGTCTACTCTCTCTTTATTTCTGAAGTTTCCATTTAATATTTGATTGTATTATAGAAGGGATAACAAATTTATGTATCAATAAAAATACACTGCCTGATAATGGCCGATGAGATGATGAATAAACTCAGACGTGTTATAAAGCCTTAAAGTTTAGTGAGAAGAGAATAATAGCCGATGTCTGTATTTCTGGTGCTATTGTTAAATATTATTTCTATATAATTGGTATTAAGTCTGTTCTGGAGGTGTATAAATAAATAAATAAAATTATAAAACAACGATAGTTTAAGTTTTTTATTTTTCATAAATCCATTGGGTGCATGAATGCCAAGGTTTATCTGTTAATGAAGTAAATAAATGTATAGGCTCTTTACCACCTGGCATCGCTATTCGATACGCCGCCAGTATTGTCGAATCATATTACAATAATTCTTAGGTAATTTTCTTCGAAACCAAACTGTGGTTGTATCCCGTAATTCGGTGGAAAGTCTCGCTAGTTGAATATTTGTGTTACTAGGGACTAGGGAGTGTGGTGTCTTTAACAGTATTAGCACACACCTATGTAATCAAATCACATGTATCTATCAGAGACCACATCTTTACCATTTTATTAAATGATTTACATATAATATAAATAGTATTGTTCACTGAGACTTTCCTATATTTAGGTCTTAACATTTATTAATATTACAATCACGCACAAGCTCTGTTTTGTTGGCTATATTCGTTAGAAACAGCCGGCATAATATTAAGTACTCATATGACAAGTTCAAAGAAAAAAACTGTTACCATAGAATAGTTGAATACTGAGAATCTACTGCGACCAAATAATAAACCTAATTTGTTTAATATATTTTGATGGCAAGAGTCCCCGTATTTTCAATGAAATATTAGACAATAACCAAAGCAGTATTACGATCTAAAATATACTGGTACATCATAGTCGTATTATAGTCTGTGTAATTAAGGATTTTGCCTTACAAGTGGAGAAGTATTTCTGATTTTTGGAATTGTTATATAGGTCGGTCTTGTGGTTCAGAATCCAAGTTTGCGATCTCCGGTAACCAGACAGAATCTCACAATGACAAAATCTCAACTGTCAAAAGGGTAACCTACTATTGACAGAATCGCAACTCAACACCGGAAAACCTGTTGCCGACAATTTCAATATTGTTGGGTTAGGTTCGTTAGGTTGTTTTTTTTTGCACACAAAAACAAACCAAAAAAAACCAACGGCATCAGATTTTCCGGTGTTGAGTTGCGATTCTGTCAATAGTAGGTTACCCTTTTGACAGCTGAGATTTTGTCACTTGAGATTTTGACATGGAACCGCGACCTCCTCACCCTTGTGCGTTCACAAGGGCGAGGCAAAAACCGACGAAATTCCGGCCGATTTCCAGTTTAAAGATTATAAATTTTTACAGGTGAGAAAAAAGATTTGAGTAAGAGTTATAAAATATTGATTTTTCTATAACTTTATTTTGAGTTTTTTTATTAAAGATGTTATGCACCGACCAAAAAGCCATATTTGGAAAAAAACGTTTTTTTTACTATTTGTGAAGTTTTCTTATTATATTTCCGTAACGGTAGGTTGTAAAGGAGAATGACGTTAGTAAAAGTTATAGAACATTCAATTTACTATAAAGAAGTATTATTACCTAGGAGTCCTAGGACTAATATTAATGGAGCTACGTTGTTATCTAAAAATCAGAAATACTTCTCCACTTGTAAGCCAAGGTAACATTGTAACATTTTCATTCTTAATTCAACGGACTAATACATACTATTATAATTTAAAGTAGAAACAAACTAAACTTGTATATTGAGGTTCATGTATGAACATAATACTGAAAGCTGCGTTTTATTTGTTCGTGTCTCGATTTCACAGAATTTTGCACAAAGAGCTGTGCAATACACGAGCTTGTAATGTAATAACGTACGTAGATATGTATTTTCTATAGTAGAGTCGTATCTTCGACTCTTCTTTTAACTCGGAAACATTAAACTCGTTTTCCCTCCGGCGGCGGATTGAATGATTTCTTAGAATTTCGTCCCGAACTCCATCCAACTTCCATACCTACAATATTTGCTACTGAGGCTAAGTAGATATGATGTCTCTAAACGAAATGAAAGCGGATATGGATTCAGTTTATCTATTATTTGTCTTTTTGTCAATTCAGATTGAACGTAGTACGTTAGTACATATTATTAACCGTATTAGTTGACGATATGTTAAATAATTGATTTTATGTGTGACGAAATGTCAATTAGAGCCCTTTACACTCTGATTGGCATTGATCTGATAATGATTTTTGTTGTTGTGAATTGTAAAATATCATATTATCTGTAAAAAATTGACGAGTCCAAGTGCCCGAATGGGCCTACGGACGATATAAAACAATAGTTAATATCATTCACACGTATGAAGAATTTCTAATATAAATGTTGGAACCCCTCACGCCTTGCGGTGTAAGAAGAGAGGACATAACGCCAGACCACCCTATTCTTGCACACACTCCTTGCTCCCATCACATTCACGCAGTTTTTTCATACACGCTGTCCGATTTCTCTTACTCAAAAACCGTTCATCCTTGAGGATCTGCTGACATGGTCGGTCCAGGATAACCTCGGACGGTCCGCTTCCCCACACCGTTCGTTCACCCAAATATATCTCGGTCACCCAAAAACAATACTCATATTTTGTCGAATTATGTAGGTAATTGAAATTGATTATTTATCAAAAAAGTAATCGTATAAAAATAATTTTAAAACAAGAATTTATGACTTCGCTGCACCGTATTGAGATATTCAACTGCACCGTATTTTTAGTCAAAATTGTTAATATGGTACATATGATGATATAGACTTGATAAGGGACAGAGCACACTGTACGTACAGTGTACCTACATGAATATTTCTAAGTATTACCTATTTACATCTATTGTTTGTTACAAGTAGATGCATATTATGGAATGTAAATTTCCCCTCTTCTATTATTGCTTTGTTGCACAATCGTAGAATTCCCCGAATCACTTGTCATTTATGCTCCTTGTTCATTGATTCACTCCTATTGTCTGGCCTCTGTATGTAGTTTACCTAATTGCACAATATTAATGTGTCCATAATAAGTACATGTGTGTATAATGGTGATATATACCTTCTTTACTCGTACTTCCCCCCGGTAGTTGGTAGGCGATATGATGATCCGTTTATTTATTGGAACGGAGTTGTGGTATCAGTGCGCAATTAGTAGAGGTAGTAGAGATAATTGTCTATCTACGAATAAAAATACTTTCATGGCGAAATCGTGATTTGCAATTATTGTTGTGAAATCAATCTCAAAGTAATAACGGATAAATTGCTCGCTTTTGTACCTAGACACACATTTTATTATTGTGTTGTGTATATTAGTTTTTAAAAGTGCAATCCGCGCTTTTTGTGAGTATAATCAAAAACTATAACATTGCTATATACGACCGTACTTGTTTTTGTTCAGTTTCTCATTAATAGTGATTTCCAGATTTAAACATAACAAGAATTACAATGTACCTATGATGCTGCTGTCGTTTGTCCTCATGACTGAGGGTCTCGACTCTCACTCCCGCAGTTGACCATCCTCCTCCATGCGCCTCTGTCCATGGCCAGATGTGCGGCCTCGTGTAGAGTGGTGTTGGCTGCTGCTCTGACTTGGTCCTACCAACGCATTGGTGATCTGCCTTGTACACTCCCTAGCATCCCTCAAATACACTCAAAATCAGGGTTTTGTGCTGACGAAAAGAACGCTGATTTTCCACTTCGTCTAGGTATCGACCCCTACATCACCTTCACGATAAAAGTGTAATCGAAACTTCGCTCATCGCTGGTCACTTGAATATTATATTCAGACGTGTTTCGATGAAAGCTGTTCCATGTGCAATGTGCATGACTCTAAGAATGAAGTAAATGCTTAATGCATTTTATCATCTCCGTAGTTTTGATCCTGAAGATTATAGATACCAAGATAGATTTTATCTAATGAATAAACATGCATGCAAAGTTATACGTACAAAATGAACAGGGGCAAAAGTAAGGATCAATCGTCTGCAACCCTCTTAAACCCAACGTAATATGAGGTGCAGTTCATGTCCTTTCGCGTACGCAATATTAGTGTACGTAAAAATCACTGAACCCAACAAGTAATTGTAATAGTGTAGTTATAGGTACTTACGAATAGATAGCTTTAGGTATGCATGAAAGCCTAAAGAGGAGTGACAGCCTGACAGCGTTTGTTATATTATCAGTATTACTCCACACTTGTTTACTATATTTTCTTGGAATTTGTACACGTCATATCATATCAGTAGGTATTACAGAGTTGAGTAGGAATAATAATCGTAATAATCATGTTAGATGTTATGTGTAGTACATATTATACCTAATTGTATTAAGTAACACCAACGGTAGAATCGAGAATTTACTATTGGTATACTGTCGGATATCTTTTGATTTTTGTGATGAGGTTGAAACAGATGCACGTATTATTTCTATTATAGTAAATGGCGGAGAGACTCCATAACTCCCAAATCTCGCGATCTGTGCTCCATAAGGACAAAACTTTGAATGTAGAATGGTAAATGCTCGCGCGCAATCATAATCATAAACAAGTCAGTACTCAGTGACTGTCCTTCTGTTGCACCGAGTGTTGTGCCTAGAAGGAAAAATAGGATGAAACATTTTTTTCGTGATCAAAAAATTACTCCGAAATTTGCGGTATTTGAAGGCACAACAGAAACTTAACTAAACAAGTAAGTTTCTAAATATGCATATACTTATAGGAATTTTGTTCAATATCATTCAGTTATATTACAGCTTCTCTGCTTGAAGCCATGGCATCTCTCCTTTACATTTCCCACAGATACCATTTTCATACATTTTTGTTTTGTCATTTTTTTATATTTAATTATATGTACTTATATTTTTATATAGAGTATTAGTTGTATTTTTAAATAAAAATAAAAGTATTTCATACCTATGTACATATGTATATTGCATATCATTATCACCGCCTCCCGCATCTCGTCTTACATGGTCCTACCACCGGCACCGTGCTTGAGGCCTACCAACACTTCTTCTGTCTGTTCTAGGTCGCCACTCCAGAACTTTCTTTGTCCACCTAGAGTCTGTGGTTCTTGTCACATGACCAGCCCAACTCCATTTTTGACTGAAAACTCTGTGAACGACATCGACGAGGTCTTTTCTCTGACCCATACATTAGTTTTCCTGTCTCTCAGTGAAATTGTACCTATACCTATAATATTATTCTGTTATCCATTTATCAGCTAAAAGTTCATCTGTTTAGCTATTCCGATTTCCTTCTCTCATATGTTTGTTTTTAAATTTCTCTGAACGCAATACATACCTACAGGTCTATCGATATTTAATTATTTATGTACAACTAATGGCACGCCAGAAGTGTATACACTTAGTAAAGTGTGCCAAGGTTATATTTGAATGTTCCTACCGGTTGTAGTCCAAGAGCCCGCTGCTTAATTTATGACGTATCTGTTTTTTGATCGAAATGTGGTATAAATGATAGCTTACCAATAGGGTATTACATCGCACTAGGGTTGCCTATCAAAATCTTGCCGCAACCCCCCCTGCCCCCACCGAAAAGGTCCCTCTTCGCGGTTTTTCCGCATTTTATAGGAATATTGTCAGAGATAGGAGAAAGTAGTCAATGACAAAAATAATCCTTGCTAAATTCTCTACAAAAAATGTTAGTCAATTTTTTCGTAGAACTAGCAGTTTACCCGCAATGGCCGGTCCAAAACCGAAATTCATTTAGAATACTAAAAAAATGAATTTAAACTAAATTGGTTGAAAATTGATAAGAGCTATAGGAAAATAGTCAAAGAACGAATTAATTATCATAGTCTTAGCTACAAAACGAGCTATAACTTATGTTCATACATCTAATAATTTCGGAGTTATTACAATAAAACTCAGTGACGAAAATTCTTAAAATTTAGTTTTTCATAAAATAACCAGCGATATAGTGTCGCAGGTCAAACTTTTTTTTCCATAAAATGTTAGTAATAATGGGTGGAAGAATATGAAAGAAAAAAAATCAAACTTTTTTTTTTTTTTTTTCAAAAAATATCCTGTTTTTTGCCCGGCCATTACAGGTATACTACTAGTCCTATGAAAAAATTGTCTTAACGTTTTTTGTAGAGAATTTAGCAAGGATTATTTTTGTCATTGACTACTTTCTCCTATCTCTTACCATATTCCTATAAAATGCGAAAAACCGCGAAGAGGGACCTTTTCGGGGGGGGGGGGGCAGGGGGGGTTGCGGCAAGATTTTGATAGGCAACCCTAGTGCGATGTAATACCCTATTGGTAAGCTATCATTTATACCACATTTCGATCAAAAAACAGATACGTCATAAATTAAGCAGCGGGCTCTCGGACTATTGCCACCCATTTTTAATACTATTAATATGTTCCTAGCTATTAGGTATGTTGCTGTCGCATTTAATTCTAATAGTTTTGCGATTTTTTGCAATCGTTAAGCTCCATTAGAAATTGATACCTAGTTGACGTTGTGGTTCCGGTATCTTGGTTGATCATGTCACGTCATTTATTATGTCATACAGTCAACAGTGGTGTACCTAGTTGTTTTGTGGACAGATCATTGACTCACAAGTTAGGAAGTACATTGGCGTGGAGGATCTGGTAGGCAATGTCTCTCCTGTCCTGACTATTGAAGTATACTACATATTGTGTTAACCAATGGTCACAGTCTTCACAACTTCTCTTTTAGGTAGATTTCCATAAGGAACTCTACCTATTCGTTTCTCCCGTGATGTCGCAGAATTGAAAAATTTCTACTCAGTATCACTAATTAGGACCAGGAGAACCCGAATCCGACCTTGGTTTAAAAGTTTATATATATAAGCCATATATATGTCCCTTTTCTTGTGCGCACGTTTGCGGCCAACCTATGCGTCGCAGAAACGTGAAACTTGTGTGGTAGATTTTTGGTAAGGGGTAGATGAACTGATAGGAGATTGGGTGAAATCCATTTAGAGGAAGGTTCACTTTTTAAGGCTTTAAATACAAAAACAATCATTCTGTGGGGATCCAATGATTGTGAGGGTCCGTGTCTGGTATCGTATGAAAGGGCATTTAATAAGGAATTCAGATCAATTTACAGATTTTGTCTAGATCAATTCCTTGGACGACAATGATCGATCGAAAGATCTAGTTAAGTAGTTACCGCATAGGTACTAGCGTGTTTGTTGTCTTAGAAAAGTGCTTCACGATACGAGTAGAACTCACATCTTTTTTCAAATTTCTAGTGCTTAGGTACCGGTACTAATCCATATTATGTGTGGAATGAAAATAATTTGATTATTGGATTAGGTACTTCCTTTGATTATTGAAGTACTTAATCAAATATTTTTTCGTCATACGGTACTTCGATAATCAAAGAATAAACCACGAATAAACTACATCCATACTACTTCGCTGGTTTATTTGCTGATAATATTGTGATTGTTTTTATTGTACAGATGAACTCTTAAAATTAATAAAATTAATAAATCACTTGAAATCTACCTATGCCTGTGGCGTGCCAAAGGATTTTTTTTAATTTATTTTATTACGAAACATTTCACATTTATATTGAGTGTGATGATTGCTTTGTGTATTCTATTCTAAATAATTATTATGTAGGTACGTAGTGATGTTGTCAAATAATCTTTTCTCAAATAATTGAATTGTTTCAGACAGATCTGGACATATATGACTGAATAATTTATTTGAACACATATTCATTTGTCTGCTGTTTATTTAATTTTGTATTTTTTTTTGTAAATAAAAGATAATACATTATGTAAATTTGAGACTGCAGATGGAATGGGAAATAAAATAAAGTATTATGTTGTATTATTACATAGGCATGTAAATAGTATTTTACATACTTTCTGCGTGTTTTGTTTATGGTTCAATAAGAGACGTAATTACGTTTTTATTTATTTTGTAGGATCCGTTTGTCAATCTTACTAAGAAATATTTACCATTTCATTGCAGATCTGTGACATTGGATGTTAGAAGAATCCAGCGATGCAGATTTGAATAACCAAGGTATGTAATAAACTAATAACCTACCTACCTACTCACAGTACAGAATATTTTTTCTCATTCGTTAACGTTTTTCGATTTGGGCGAGCATTCTGGATTCGAAACGACATTGCTCAACTCAGGAAAGCCACACAATCTTTGTAATACTGGAGAGCCTGAGAATCTGATATTGACTAAAACAGTGATGTCTAAATATTTTTTCGCAGTGAAATCAAATCATGAAAAGGTGGCCCTACACACACGCACATTTGGAACATACACAGGATTGCTCTGAATGGCAGAGCTACATGATGTCCTGATGAGGGTTAATACATAGTTACAAACGCAAATGTTTAATTAGCAGTCTGGAAAGTGAACTTTGTCTTAGCTCTCATTTTGAAGGTGAAATAACGCAATACATATATGTATTCGATTGATCGGTAATTAAGTAGGTATCTATAAATGTCTTGCGAATTTAAAATTTCGTTGATGGTGTCTGAGATTACCAATAATACAAATAAAACCGTATATGGATAGGAACAAAACTACTTAGGAACTACTGTTCATTCATGTAAATATTATTATATTCTTATAGATTCCAATTTCCAAAATTCCAACTTCTCAAGAAACTCAAAGAATCAAAAAAAAAATTAAGCCGCGGAAATAATCCGAGGTATTAAGGGAGCCGCAAACCGAAAAAGATTTGAAACCTCTGGTATATATGTATAGTACTTTTTATTGGGGGATTCCATGTAACTGTTGACTGCTGCGAGTATCAGTAAGTAATCATCGTGAATGACGTTTTTCGTTATCTGTGAGATTATTACGTTCCAGATAAGTATGAAATATTTTTCGTATAAACACCTGCATAGTCCACATGTTGTATTATCAAATATTTAGTACCTATACATTTCCCGATTCTACGGTGCCAACAAGCGCCAGACCGCACCTAATTTCGTAGAATGCATTGAAAAAATTGTTTTCTTGATAAATTATAGTTTATTTCTCGACGAAATGCCTAGCTCTCAAATACCTTCTCTCCCTTCGGTTTTTCAGACAATATTTCATAGAAAGTAGATACATCTGAATATTTTGCCCTTTTACGTTCTTTGTGCGTATTTCGTTGCGTACGTACAGTGTACACGTCGAGTAGGTAGGTACTGTTGAATAATAATTTAGGATTCAATACGCGTTTTTTATAAATAAAATACTGATTTAGTAATAGGTAGGTATGGTTTTTCTTATAAAGAAAACTATAAAGAGGCAAATTACTTTCGAGTATATGTACTCACAATACTCACGTAGAAGAATAATAGTAATTAAATTAATTGGATAATTAATTGAAATAAAACATTTTTTCTCGAAATTGCGTAAACTTGTTGATAGTATGTAGATACGTAAAACTAATAATATTTTATGACACCGCCATTATTATTTATCCTGTTTTTTGACCTTCTCTGTATATTAATAGAATACGTATTATAAATACATAAATACCTACTTACATTTTTTATATTATATTTCCTCATCGAATTTATATACTTACTTATTAACGATAATAGGGTAAAATTATTTAAGTGATTGATTTGAATGACCTCGGCTTTAGTATGTATGTATTTGTATGTAGAAAGCATCTAAGTATAGCTGCATACGTATTACTGTTCATTTATTTATCCATAGAATTACAAGTGTACCTACTAGACCTACTATAAATTTCTATAATTCCCCATTCTTTTCTCTCCCTGATGGAAGCAGCTATGTTTCTTAATTTTTAGAGACAGGATTATACTTTTTTTTAACTATCGGCCCCTGTAATGCGGTGAAATAAAAGCGAATTTATTTTTGGATTTTTATGCTTCCCAAACGCATTTTTGTGTTGTGATTCCGGTATATGGCAACATTGGGAACAGTAGTGAATAAAATAAAAATTCACATTTTTCTATGCTTAACGATAACCATATAGGTATTGTTGTTTTAATCATTGTTTCCCACTGAACACTCGAATCCTGGTGCGTAATAAAGAAGAAAAAATGTCGCTTCGTAATATGTATCATGCATATGACTCTTCACGTCAAACACCTGGAATGTAGGTGTATGTGTGGGTGTGTGTGTCTGTGTATGCATATAGTGCACTACTGGTTTAAAAATACGTTATTTTATGTCACATTTACCTAATTGTGTTAAGGATGTAGCGAATAGTTTCACCATTATTCCAATAGTCATTAAACAATTCTCACGAATTCATAAATGAAATACCAGAGTTGAAACAACGAGATGTCAGAGTTCTAAGAAAGAAACTTAAAATGTCTACGGATAGATACATATTTTTTTGTAGAATACTGCAAGAGACAATAGCTTATTGAAATTGTCTCAAGTGTGTCATTTCATTTCATTACATTATTCATTATCGGCCCATAAATAAACAATGCGTGAAATTTCATTGTCCAAAACCATTCAGTAACGTTTCCACAGAACAAGTTATATTCAATTTTCTCGTTTACTAGACAACTATAGTTGTGTATACCAAGTATGTACCAACAATTCAACATCCATATAACTCCGTTCGAAATAAGGAAATAGTTGCACAAAAAGCCAAGTCATGTTACCTTTCGAGTTTTGACATATAGGTATCTTATATTATTTGCTCAGAGTGAAATTTTTACAAGTTGTTGTGAGTTTTCTATTTGCAGGAATTTGTAATTAAATTATTTTCTTCCACGTTACCTTACGTTAAATTATGTTGATTTTGCATTCAATTCTTAGAATAGAGAAGTCACTAGCAGTAAGTAATAATTCTTTCTCATTGTTTCATGCTACGTGCAGTCGTGTACACAATAAATGTAGTATACATTCTACGTATTACTATTGTGGATTATTGTTTAAATGCACCTAAGGTCTACACTCTACAGTCTACAGTCTACACCTACACAGAATATCTCAGTATAGGTGTTCTACAATATTACAACACCATATTGTGTAATGTGTATTATTGTTGGTAGATTAGTCATTCCATTACTTTCGTAGGCAGTATTTTGGATGGATTGACTGATTGGTGTAGACTGTAGAATATAGATACTGGTATATCACCTTTCCAACAATACGATACGTTAATATTTTATAATTAAATTTATGAATGTGGCTCCATTCCATACCTAGATCATTTTTATCATGGCGTGGATAATATTGACACGACCTATTGTACAGATAAATACATTCTTCAATTTGGTAGGCAAGTCAGCTACTACCGTTGACAAAGTAGAGCCTCATAAGCACAACATAAGTACATAACAATAACTCAATAAGAATCGTGTGAGCTTTTATCCAACCAAACTAAGCTATGTAACATTGTGTAAAATTCAGTATAGTTGAACCAAATTGTAAGAACATAATTCGCTAATAACAAGTATACGAGCATAACAGTGGTAATCTAATGAGTATTTATTTTCATTACATTGGTACTCACATCTTCTCCTATATCTTCTTCTTATTGCATTAAGTATGTTTGTTTATCCGTAATAAACTGTAATTTAGTATGGAGTGTTGTAGCCGACATATAGGTAATTATGTTATTATTTGTAAGTCTACAATCGTCGTACTTTGCTGACGTTCATTCTCTTGATCCTCATAAGACTTTATGTAGCCAATGTGAATTGATATAATTGTGGCATTTCTCAGAAAATTATACATTTATATAGACACATGTATGTGTATATGTAGTAGACGGGTATGTCAACATTTTAATCGAGTGTCGGTGGGTAGGTCTAAACAAACTGCTAAATGTTCTTATTTACGAGCCTCTAAATATACCTACATAATAATAACAAATAAATTAATATCGCTGAAGGTTATTATTGGACTTGATAAATAATTGGGCGAAGGCCAAACGTTTCAATCTCTTTCAAACTAGACTGTTTCATTCTAACATTGTATTCAGAAATCGCAACATAATATCATTATTCTGTTAGGTACACGGAATGAAATGAAATATGCTATTATAGAGGACTTTATGATTAAATATGATTTTTTTCTATATATATGTCGACTGATTTTTTTGGCATCATATTTTGTAAATATGTAAGTAGGTAGATCCGTAATAAAAGTTCAATTCAAATGAATTATGTATGTGTGAGTACTAGATCATACCGTTTGTAAATAATACACGTATTATTACGCACAAGTCGAGTATAGTGTAAAGATTTTAGCAAGTTCAATTAATTTCACAAAACGTCAAATTGCCTACGTAATTTCATTTCATGGAAATGTTAGTAAGTGTAAGCGACCTTTTAATTTTATAACTTTTTCAGTTGGTGTAAGTACAGTAGGTATGTTACGTGTACGCCTATTAATCTAGCTTATAATGTGGAATGAAAATAATATTGTTTTCAGTTTTGTATCCCAGAGAAATATTTCACACCCACCTATTTCCTGTCTCTTTAGGTATTTTCAGTATTAGAAAAGATACATTATTGTACAATATATTCTTGTCCGGGCATAATATTATTTTTAATAATATGACAAATTGCTTGCGCGCTACTTTTGACATCTTTCGCAGATATCTACCTACAATCTACATACACGTAATATATAGTTGACGGAAATGCCAAAAGGTTCTGTTAAAAATAAATATTTTTATCAATTACAAATATGAAATCTAACATCCCACCAATTGTTCGTCTCAAATGTTCGTGATGTATATAGGTAATCAGGGTAAAATGTTATCTGGTCCTAGAGTAATCAGTTATCAATGATGGATTGCACGCTAGATGCGCGCTCCAGCAGCCATGACTCATACCTAATAGGTATAGGAAAGGTGTCACTCTTATTACTTATTAGGGTTAGACATCTCTGAACTTTGATATGTTGAAATGTGAAAAGTCACCCGTACGTGACTTTGCGTATTTTTTTCATTTGTATAAATCGTGCACGAAAATTCACGCAGTTGATGAATAATATGAAAACACGTTTATAAGCACATTTCGATTGTAGCTGGTTCATAATGTTATATTTCGCAGAAAACGGTCCACTGGATTATAAAAAAAAAACATCGTCTAAATATGGGAAATGGGTTACTGGAATTATTATTCTTGGAATCTGATCGAATAACAACGCCACCAGTAGTGTTCTGAAATAGAAATTCACATCAGTTGACTACGAAAATATACAATAATAATATAAGCACCTGCGTACAATGTATTGTGAAAGTATCTTTATGCACGCAAGACGGAAGTGAACAATATGTGAACAATAAGCAAATCACCAAAGAAAATGAGGAAAATATTATAATATTGCCCCATTGTTCAATATAAATATGTAAGTCTATTTTGCATGTAAATGTACCTACAGAAGTGTTGTGTTTATTTCAACCCACTTTTTCTTTGTACCTACCTACACATCTGACATACTTTAGATATTTTTGATTAATCATCACGCCTATTTTCCTATGTCGAAATATTTTCTATACAAATTTAATGTTCATTTCTGTTGTATTTCGCCTGTATATTTTAAAGAGTTCTACTTTCATTGTAGTCAGTTTCGTACAATCACACACACTTGGAAACTGTTTTTGTGTCATTCCTTTTCTAAATAGCCTCCTCAGTAAATGTACCTAGTACATACCTACACTCTGAGAAATTGGATGTTAGATTTTATTTATACCTAATATCACCTTTTCATGCATGCAAACCGACGTGTATGTATGTACATTTTTTTTTCGGCACTCCACCCATAAAGAACGAGTGATATCTGCCGTGAACTATTCAAAGTTTTTCAGGAAACGAAACATACATATAAAAAGGGCTGACCCCTCAAACAAGTTTTTGATTTGAGTTAAGGAATTTCAGAATGGTAAATACCGATATCTCTAGTTGACAAAAGGAATTGTATACTCATTGGGAATGTTGTACACTTTCTTATTTCACGCTCGAAATCTCAAAAGTAAAAATAATATATGTAATATATGTACTAGACATGAGCGCCACGCCGGCGCGCCGCCGCTGATCACGGTCGGCGCGCCGCCGCCGGCAAAACGCTTACGCCGGCGGCGTGGGATCCGTGTAACTAAAAGTATTTATCCCGCGTTTCTTTAGACAAAAATCGAAATAAGTACTTTACCAGTTAAAAAAAATTAAGTATTCAGCTGTGGCGACGCTAGTATTCAGTAATTATATAAGACATCGAATAATAACTAATGCAGTTCCGTTCCAGACCCATTCCGTCGTCTCAATTTCGTTCATTTGGTTTTGCATAAAAAAAATCGGAATTTTTTCTGTGTCTTATTTATTCAATACTAAAACAAGAAATAGGATGGGATGGAGGTATTAATAGTTTGGTTCTTCGTGGTGGAAATTAAATGAAAAACAAACGTTTTTTTATGTAAGTAATTTTATGTTTTTCTGGTCGATTTTTAGGACAACAGTCGATTTTACCACGCTGAAATTTTTAAACCACGTGAATTTTGGCAGAATATCTGACCAAAATATGCGGCTTTTCGGTCAACCGTTCTCTCTTTTCAATAGTTTAACCTTTGATTATCGAAGTACCTAATCAAAATTATTTTTATTCCACTTGACTAGATTCGCTATACTTCATTTGTTTCAATACAACACTGTGGAAATAATAGTGACTCCTTTTCTCTTGACACAAAACGATATTCATTTGGTAATTTTTGACGTTTACGATCTTCAAAGTCAAAATGTGAATATAATTAGATATTTTAAAGTTAAAATCCAATTATTTCGCTCACCCAAGGCTGCATCTTAATAATAAAAAAATACTATCCCCTAACGTGGTTTCTCAGAATGTGATTACAGACTACTCTCAAATTGTAATTTATCTTTCCACCGGTAAGCATTACGTATTTTGGTTGATATCATTATTAATTTATGCACTTTTTGACGAAAAACACCACAATTTATGTTTATTTATTAATTATCCTTTTTTTTACACCTAAAATAACATCACAAATAAAATTACCCATCCACTACAAACAATAGCACATATAACACAAATGTTTTTACAGCTTATGCTCAACCGTAGTTCTTGGATACATTGGAGTTTTGGATTTCGTGGAAGGTCGACCTCGTCATCGCAATTCAAGACTTTTATTTCAGAGTTTCAATTCACTCACCGTTTAGCTAACAGCCCAAATATTGCCAAATAAGAAACCTGTTCGACTGCACTACTGCCCATAGTGAGGCTCATTCTGACGCGTTTGACTTTATGGCTTAGTTTATTTTAACCTGCCCTCCAGTACCATGAAAAAGCAATAATGAAATTTTCTCAAATATTTCGTTCATTTGTTTTCTAATATTTCGTTCATTTGGTTTTGCATAAAAAAATCGGGGAATTTTGTGTCTTACTTATTCGATTCTAAAACAAGAAATAGGATGGGATGGTGGCATTAATACTTTGGTTCTTCGTGGTGGAAATTAAATGAAAAACCAACGGTTTTTTTATGTAAGTAACTTTATGGTTTTTTGATCGATTTTTAGGACACCGGTCGATTTTACCACGCTGAAATTTTTAAACCACGTGAATTTTGGCAGAATATCTGACCAAAATATGCGGCCTTTCGTCTTTTCGGTCAACCATTCTCTCTTTTCATTAGTTTAACCTTTGATTGTCGAAGTACCTAATCAAAATTATTTTTATTCCACTTAACTAGATTCGCTATACTTCATTTGTTTCAATACAACACTGTGGAAATGATAATGACTCCTTTTCTCTTGACAAAACGATATTCATTTGGTAATTTTTGACGTTTACGACCTTCAAAGTGGCAAAATGTGAATATAATTAAATATTTTAACGTTAAAATCCAATTATTTCGCTCACCCAAGGCGGCATTTCAATAATAAAAAAATACTATAAAAATACTAACCTAACCTAACCTAGCCTAACGTGGTTTCTCAGACTGTGATTACAGACTACTCTCAAATTGTAATTTATCTTTCCACCAGTAAGCATTACGTATTTCGGTTGATATTATTATGAATTTGTGCACCTTTCGACGAAAAACGCCATAATTTATGTTTATTCATTAATTATCCTTATTTTTACACCTAAAGTAACATCACAAATAAGATAGTTTTATTAAATTACATAATTTTATTAAATTATCCTTCAACTACAATCAACAGTACATACAACACATATGTTTTTACAGCTTATGCTCAAGGAGTTTTTGATTTTGTGGAAGGTCGACCTCGTCATCGCAATTCTAGACTTTATTTCAGAGTTTCAATTTCACTCATCGTTTAGCTTACAGCCCAAATATTGCCAAATGAGAAACCTGTTCGACTGCACCACTGCCCATAGTGAGGCTCATTCTGACGCGTTTGACTTTATGGCTTAGTTTATTTTAATCTGCCCTCCAGTACCATGAAAAAGCAATAATGAAATTCTCCATTATTTTTCAAATATGGGCTTTTATTTTACTTTGTCATTGAAATAATCATAGTTTTTCAAAATAAATAAATCGATTTTATCATTATCCTTTTCACATATGCGTATTTAATCATTTAAAACAATAATGCAAAAAAATCTAATGCTCCCCCACCACTTTGTATCCACGCCGCCGGCGTGGCGCCGCCGCCGGCAATTTTAGACATGGGCGCCGCCGCCGGCTTTTTTGCAGCCGGCGCACATGTCTAATATGTACTACTTATATGTACTCGTATATATTTGTGTGTCCCCTTATACCAGCACGATAGTTGCTGTCTGGGGACTAGAACATATTGTGCAAAATATCAAATTGATTATATTTTAATTATATTGTACATAGATATTTACGGTAAATAAAATTTATTATTATTATTATAAAAAAAATATTAAGAGTATGCATACCGACATTTCAAAAATTTCTAAAAACGGGAGACCTTCTATCTCGACAACCGTTACTAAATATGCTTTGGAACAAAAAAGGGTAGATGCATTGAACCTTTATCTAGGGAATAACCGTAAAAGATTTTTTTTATCTTGTATAGATTTCTCAATTATTTTTTTTTAATAAACACCTCTGATCTTTTTTCCGAAAGACGGAAACTCGTTTCCCGAAAGTCGCGGAGTAATTTTTTTGTACTGATAATATGCATTAAAATCTAGGGAATAACCGTAAAAGTTTTTTGATAGACACAAAATTAACCCCAAAAAATGAAAAAAAAAACGCTATTTTTAGCATTTTATCATGCGATTGTTCACGCGATTTTGAACCTTAATGCCGTGGGAAATGACTGTGACGTCATTCTTGGTGCCAAGCCCTTACAGTGCACTGGAGATACAAAATTATACGTCGTGTATCTGTGAGTACTGTGCAGTAGTGGTACCTAAATCGCAGTTTCTACAGACCGTGCTTATTCGATAGGTACTCCAAAGTGAATATAAAAAGTTTGATATGAAATTCATTACAGATATAACGATATTGTTTCACGAGAAAGCATTGAATCTGTAGAGATATGCATTAGTATTAGATTTGCAACAATGTATGTATGATAGATGGACATGGTACTTACCCACATATATGTATGTGTAGTATAGGTACTCCTACCAAATGTAGATGTATTGTAGAGGTAATAATGTTGTTCTTTAGAATGTTATGGATCTTATTATTTGTTTTCCACGAATCTACGTCGAGGCGCTGGCGCGTGCCAAACATATAACATGTTATTGTATTATTCTATCCATTATATTGATATGAATGCATTCACGATAATCTGATGACTACCGCACATACGCTTAGTTATAAGTTATAACTTATCTGGCTATCTATTCCGTCATTCCGTATCTCTTGAGTGGTAGGCAGACGGGACAGAGTGCCACACACTTCTATTCTTACCATTTCATTAATTTTTTATTTGATCTCTCACTGTTTTGTTATTCCCACAAGTTCTCCTCAATGATCTCATTTCCCTGATTTCAGCTATAGTCCGAGAGCCCGCTGCTTAATTGATGACGTATCTGTTTTTTGATCGAAATGTGGTACAAATGATAGCTTACCAATAGGGTTTTACATCGCACTAGGGTTGCCTATCAAAATCTTGCCGCAACCCCCCCTGCCCCCCCCCGAAAAGGTCCCTCTTCGCGGTTTTTCGCATTTTGTAGGAATATGGTAAGAGATAGAAGAAAGTAGTCAATGACAAAAATAATCCTTGCTAAATTCTCTACAAAAAATGTTAAGTCAATTTTTTCGTAGAACTAGCAGTTTACCCGCAATAGCCGGTCCAAAACCGAAATTCATTTAAAAAACAAAAAAAATGAATTTAAACTAAATTGCTTGAAAATTGATAAGAGCTACAGGAAAATAGTTAAAGAACTAATTAATTACCATAGTCTTAGCTACAAAACGAGCTATAACTTATTTTCATACATCAATTAATTTAGGAGTTATTGCAATAAAACTCAGTGACGAAAATTCTTAAAATTTAGTTTTTCATAAAATAACCAGCGATATAGCGCCGCAGGCCAAATATTTTTTTCCATAAAATGTTAGTAATAATGGGTGGAAGAAAGTTAAAGAATTAAAATCAAAAAAAATTTTTTTTTTTCAAAAAATATCCTGTTTTTCGACCGGCCATTACGGGTAAACTACTAGTCCTATGAAAAAATTGAATAAATATTTTTTGTAGAGAATTTAGCAAGGATTATTTTTGTCATTGACTACTTTCTTCTATCTCTTACCATATTCCTACAAAATGCGAAAAACCGCGAAGAGGGACCTTTTCGGGGGGGGCAGGGGGGGTTGCGGCAAGATTTTGATAGGCAACCCTAGTGCGATGTAAAACCCTATTGGTAAGCTATCATTTGTACCACATTTCGATCAAAAAACAGATACGTCATAAATTAAGCAGCGGGCTCTTGGACTACTATGCCCACGTCTCATTAGCGTAGGTAAGGGACGGTATATTCTTATAAAATGATTTTGAAGGTGCATAATTAGTTTTTATTTACGTACCTATACAATATTGTTATATTTTTAGTAGTAGTTGATTATTACGAGTAATAATACCAGTTGATGTCAAACTACATAAGTAAGGGGGTACATAAGAGTTTTAGTATGTTCTAGGAAACTACATATATGGAATTCTAATTCATTAGCATACATACTCCGACATGTGTATACCTACCAACTATTTACATTATTGCATATGTCTATCTATACAGTCGTTATTTTATGTCATTAATTAATCACTGCACGTCGCTTATCTATCTATATTTACCTAGGTAAGGTACCAGGTATTTCATCATAATAGGTACCCAGTTGATAATATCGTTATAATATTAATTACGTATTTTATCATTAGCTCGTGTTTTAATCATTCCTGGATTTGATTAGTTTCTCGAGAATTGCATGACACAACCGCAGCTAGGTAGGTACCCAGGTGAGAACTATATTAGTATATACACATGTTATATAGATGAAGGTAAAATTAAAATTAAAAAAATATAGGACGTAAACCAATTAAGGATTACTCATTGGCATTTTCGTAATACATTATCTGCCTTGTAATCTGTATCAGCTATCTATACCTAGTAATAACATTGATAATCTAGATGCGGTGGTAAATTTTATATCATACCTAGATGCCATGTTTTTTGTGCAAACGAAGGAAAGAATGTCTGAAAATACGGGTACCTGAAAATCACCTGAATCATACAGGAGTTCAGCTTCAGAAAGAGGCGTGATTTTACGAATCACAATATTAAAAGTATATGTACCTTCTGTGTTTGAAAAAGATAATGTGTTAAGTTTTATCATTGCATCCTGTCTGTAAAGAAAAAATATGCTAGTTTAATGTGTTTCTTCTGTAGGTGCAAATTTTAAATCTTTAGGTGCATAATTCCAATTATATTTTACTCGTACCTGCATTAATAGTTCTGAACGTTTCTGTCACTACCGTTTTTAAATCATATTTCCTCACATTCCCGCCAAACAAAAAGGGACGAAGGTTCTAAGAAGTGAGCTTACAATAGACACGACACCTTTTTTTTCATCTCATCGGGATAATGTTCAGTTCTACCTATCGTAGTATGTATTACAGTAAGTATGAAGAAGGTACTGTGTCTTCTTAGAATTATGTCAGAAAATAACATTTCTAGGTTTTTTCCTATTTATGTGTATTGTGCGTCATTCAATCAATAGTTTTATTCGTAAATTTATGATGAAAGTAATGGGAAAATTTAACCTACGTTAGTCTGTTGTGTATTTTTTATTAGTGCATTAGAATCACCACTCCTAATAATGATCTGCTTACTAATAATTTCCTAATTATTTGTAATTGATCGATTCAAATTTTAGTGATTGACAGTGACAGTAATATGGATGGATATTAGATACATATATATACAGGGTGTCCTAGAAAGTACGATCAGTGTCTTTGTGACCAATATAATGTCTTGGAAGTCAGGGTATGACAAAAAAATACGAAAAAAAATATTTATGATTTTTTTTCTGTACATTTTCGAAAACTACAAAAAATCGCGTTACCATAAATTGGGATATTTAGGTACCCCCAGAGGTGCTCTATCTCAGTACTTCCGCTGGGTCGCACTTTTTGGGAAACCCTGTTAACATAATAATTATAATTAATAGGTCACAATAACATGTGAGCTTTTACTCTTTTGTAATTTATCCCTAAAAGCTAAGTTTTGATTGAAGAAGAGAAACGTTATACCTAGAACTTGGAATTCTAGACTATGCGATGCGAATTAATTCAGAAGCTTCTGAAGGATTTTTTTCTGAAATGTTCTTAGTATAAAATAAAATGCTTTGGAAACAATAAATAATTAGCTCTGAAATCAATAGTATTCAACATGTAAAAATGTTGATTCTTTTTATTTCTTACTGGGCACTACTTACCTAACTAAGGTTTTCTCGCTAACCGACTTCGACGAGTACTGTTCTTAAAATAGTAAAGAGCTTGAATGGAAATGTCTTCATTCTAATATAGACTGAATGACAAGTTGACACGATAACTTGGTGTTCATTTTTGATGAAGTGCCTTTTCTATATATAACTCGTGTGTTGTTATCGTCGTTGGTGTGGATCAGTGTTTCTGCGAAATGCCAGTACTAAGTACTAAAGGCCGCAGTTTCGGGGTATTGGCTTCGAGCTCGATGAGCAGATGGCGTGTCTGTCCGCACTACGTTCTTCAGTTCGCCATTGACTCTTGCCTGGTCGGTCTGGTAGGCGCGATTCATTTATAAATAAATAGGAACGCGTATATCGCAAATTACTATTTATTGTGTTTTATCATCAATTAAGATATGATGTGAATGTAAAATAAATACATGAATAGACTTTTAGTTTTATTAAAACATTTATAATAGACTGAAGTGTGCTGTGGAGCTTTTATTTTGTGATATTTAAGGAAGTGACAACGGGATGACATTTGTTCTGAATTTAGGAAAACGAAGTTTGTTTCAATTCAATTGAATTTATTTCTCATATTATTGTCATCCAAATAATGCAATTGTTCGACATTGGTGAAAGTTTTTTTTTAATTACTCTGTGATAATTTGTAGTTATTGTGTGTCTAACCGTGTTACCTGGTGTAATTAATTGATATCATTCATGGATTCAGGAGGATTATTATTGCACAATCGAATGGATTTAACTAGAAGTTCGGGAAATATGTTCATTTCGCCGAAATCACTAGGTAAATATGTGTTGTTGATTTATCTCATATTAAGTATGTGTGCGTCATAAAGACTCGCAACATGTTTATATTGTTTATCCTTATGATATAATTGTCGAGAAACCAATGATAGGAATTACCTCACTTACTTTAGATTTAGTATTTGTGTACTTCAAAGTTTACTATTTTGTAAAATATCTATAAAAGAGTCGAATAATCTATATTTTACGTCTTTTCTATTGTCTGAGTTATTTCTAGGAACTAAATTATCGCCGAGAATCACTACGTCCTCAAATAAAAACATGTTTTACATTATAACTTTGATATTCCCGATTGTTTTTTATATAATACCTGTTATTACAATGATAGTTTTCACAATGTTTATGCCTTGCCCAAATGATTATTATCTGGTGAACTTACTCATTGATACGTAATTTTATAAACTGTTATTTTGTTTCCATGGCAGCCAAATACGTCATTGGAATTAGTATGTATTATTATTATTTAGCATTGGTAGGTATTCGCATTGTATCAAGTAGAGTGGTTCTGTTTTCCTGCTAAAAGATTTCATCATAATCATTGCCATAGTTAATTATTTATTAGTTCTCAGTAAGCAACCTTAGTTTTATTTTAGTCGATTTCCAATATATAGTATAGGAATAAATAATTTCAGACGTCTTATTTCTATTCTATCCCCTCACGCCACGTCCCTTGCGGGGTTGGTAGAGAGGACAGATCGCCAGACTTGCCTATCCTTACACACACTTCGTGCTTCCGTCACATCCATACAATTTGTCATACACACTCTGCGTTTCCTTTTACTTTTACCGTGTGTAAACACATTGTTATTTTATCATAGTTTTATATCTCCACATCGTAGGTAATATGGAATTGAAACAGACCCTGTTTTTAGCTTTCGAACGTAACACGTTATTAAAATTTGAAATTGGAAGGTCGTATTTTTCCTCCAATGAAATAATTTAATATTTGATGTAAAAAAACTTACATACGTAGCTTTAGCACAGTGTGAATTTCCCAACCCTTTTCATACTTTGGTGGACGTTTCACGTGGCGATAAACTTTGGGTAAAAACGTTGCAAAAAGAAAATGATTGTGACAAGAGCGTAGCTTGTTGAACAGTTGAACTGAACATAATGCTCGTTAGGGATGTATGCAATGGTAGGGTGATAAAATAAGCTTTTTGATTCCTTGTTCGTTGCATAATGCACAACCCGTCACAACGAGTATAAACGTCAACTTGCAGGTATCGGTAATAGAAATCATATTCTATTGTGCCTTTATAATACAACCTTCTTGTACTACAATTATTTCAACATTTCCTATGAATTTCCTTATATACGTAGTATAATGTTTAGTATATTGATCAATTGTCCGGTTTCTTCAGAAACATCACGTTAATTTATTTTTTAGTTTCTCAGAAACGTCGTAGTCCGTGTCACACAACGCGGCGTGTTCTGAACAAACGTTTTTTTTTTGCTGATCCTATTTTTGTTAACCTTCATTGAAGTTTTTATTGCTTTACGGAATTTGCTAATTAAAAATTAAGCAAACAATTTGTGTAGTTAGTTATCATGCAATTAGCGTGAATTTTCTGTTTGTACATTGTACTTTTAGGATTGGCTAACTTTTTTTATATTTATATACTAGTTTCGAATTATAGTCTTACTTAAGGAAGTTCTGTCAACAGGTTATTGATAGCTTCATATGAAAATTCATTTTTTATAACACTTGCTTGCCTACGTAGAAAAGAGTTAAGTAGTGTAGATAGAATCTCCATTCCCCACTATGATTTAAATCCAATGATATATTTTTTATGAACATAGAATTATAAGGGTTATGAATTAGGCAGTGACGTCCACTAACATGCAAATTGCAGTAAAGCAGAAATATGTATGGATTAAGTGATTTTTTTTTCACAAATTACTCGCCATTCAGGTGGAGTGACAACAAAAAGTCTTTGGTACATAATATCAGATATTGTGAATTTGGTACATATTGAAGTTACTTACATTAAATTCTATGCGTACGTCTTTCATACTCTTAAACACGTGTATTATGTATGTAAGTATGTACCTGAGTATGATATGTCATTGTACCTATGTATTAATTATTCATTATTAGGACTGGGTGACCTCGGAGAGCTTTGTAATCTAGCTAAGAAACTTGTCACGTTAAGTGAGTACCTGAGTACTTCTCACCTGGTCTTATACGAAGAAAATAACTCGGTTTATTGATTGATCGCGGGTATAATTTAATCGCTATTTAATATAATAAAAGTCAGAATACTTTGAAGAATACTTTAATGTTGGGTCTACAGTTTGGACCCAATAAAGCTGTTGCTAAGGACATGATGGATAGGTATCAAAGTACTTTTTATTTCGGTTATTGTCCTCACCTCATGCCTTACCGACCATTGGACGATAATTTCATCCACAAATAGTTATTGCTATTTCTCGTTTAGGGGTTAATTAAGAGTCCGTAGTCGTATTCACCTTCCGGAATATTCACTTCAGATAATTTTTAAACAGCTCATAAGTCATTCATACTTCCGTTTGCTAGAGGTGTCTACACAGTGATAGATACCTACGTGCGATCAGAATAACCAACACAATAGGTATCAAATGAGAAAAAAATATATGTTGTGTTAGATAGTGCCTACTTGATAGTTGTAATTAAATATAGGTAATAGGTATACTTATTACATTACATTACACAATGCACACCCAAGCAGATCTGTCGGTTAGAGTATCCTTATCACTGTTATTTTTACGCGGAGGCAATATTATTATATTTATAGGAGAAATTGTACGTAGGAGGTAGGGGAGGTACTGGGACACTGGGAGTATGACGGTTGTATTCATCATAAGTGGGTGGACTGGCTAAGCAAATTAAGTACCGTTGTACATAATTTATACCAAAGTATGAGATTTATTCATAAGCTCTATGTAGGCCATCTAAGAAAACGGCGCTAGTTACTCTGATTCTAGAATTATTGTAACTATGGAAGGAAGTGATGATTCTGATAAGTGATAATATAAGTTCTCCTTTTGTTATCTAATCTTTTGTATTATCAACTTTATTATTCCACTATCTAGCAACAACTTCTTTAGAATTAGGAGTACATGTTAATTACATTATATTATTATTATTATTCTGACTTAATTATTGGAATACTTGTGTCAACACGAGCGCCCCATTTGAGTCATCATGGATAATTCTACATATTAAAATATGTCGCAATCCAACAAAACAAATAAACTTTCACGTATGAAGTGAGATAGTTGTCATCTTTTTATCCAAGACTTTAATTAATTTCAGAGATTACTTCATGCACTCTGTTCTATTTTCCCTTTAGAGTGTCATGAAGATAATTTCATATACACTCGTACGAGTATGTACGAGTGTAGTAGGAATCTGTGACGATAAATGAAGTATAAACCAACAGATGTTCTGTAGAAAGTTTCTCCACGAAGAATAATGATTTAATTAGCAGATTAATTATGAAGTGAGAACTTATTGTAAAGGTATCAGGTAAATGGAAATTCTATGTATGTACGTGCATATAGATAGATACGTGTTATGTATTCATAGTCTATACAGAATAATGTGAGTACCTACATAGTACTGAATATCTACTTGGTTACGAACTAAGTATTTTCTATTCATCTCATGTAACATTATTTTCCAAATTTAAGATGGTTGAAACAGTGAGAACTGAGGAGTGATCTTGAGAGTGAGATCGGGTCAGTTACTATAGGTAGTGCATCATGCTACCTTGTACTAAATGAGAATGCTATGGCAGATATCGGTAGGTATATGATGTACCATGTACCATACAAATTATGAATGTATGGGTCAGGTGTGCACGAGTATATAAATAATTCTACTTTGGTATTATTCGCCTTCGTACATTTTCTACTCCCGGATACAGTTATTTCCCAGAATCAATTTGCGAAACCTCTCTCATTTGGCTATCGCGTTTATTTTTGGCAAAATATATCGACCATATTAACATTTAACATTCATTATTTCGTCATAAATGAATTTATTGGTATTGTTTGATAATGTTTATTCGTAACTGAGTATTTATGGCTTAGATTTATACTTATCTGCATACAGTTTAGAGTTATGAAATGTCTAGTCGAATGTTAATTAATCAAAATTACTTTTGATATTATTTATTATACTCGTATATTAGGACACCGTAGGTATAGTAATTATTGTTGTGTTGAAAAATTCCTTTGTCCATGAATATAAACGCAGTTCGTTGAGGCGGTGGTTTCTCAAGCTGGAGGTGTCAGGTTCAAACCCCGGCGCAGTTGATTAATTCCACACATTGCGATACAGACTTTTCATTTGCTTATTGTAAAATATTGTGTACATAATTTTTGTATGTTATGTATGTATATTGAAAAAAAGTATAGTAGGTAATATAGGTTTACAATCACAAGATGGTCGTATTGATGTAGGTCTATTATAAAACATGCAACTTCATGTACGTTAAGTTCTCCAGGCTTTCTAATTGCCTGTCGAATTATTTAAAGGGAAAGATGACTTGGTTTCTTGGAATAATAGTCTCGATCAGAGGAATCTGTGCCTCATTGGATAGGTAGAAAGTACACACTACACAGTGTAGGCATAGAATGTTATACAAATGGTTGTTGAAATAAGAAAATAACCAAGAAATAATTTCTATCCAACCTTCATTATATTGTTGTACCTAACAATTTGTAGACGACGAACAATTAGGTTCAAGGTACGTCGTCAGTATATTAATCTTATAGTTTATCGTACTATCATGTATTGATATACGAGTACTCGTACATACCTAAAATGTTATCAAGTGATATTATAGTTGGGGCCTTAGACTTTGACATAACCTTACTACTACTAGATATACTAAAATACTCGTACTTAGTATTATGTCAGCTATTTTTCATCGACGTTATTCAATAAAAAAGTCATACTCAATAAAATCTATAAAAAACACTCGCTACGTTTTTTTGAAGGCCATCTTCGAGAGAGAAGTTAAGATTTGTAGTATCTACGTGTATAGATTCATGATGACTTTGTTTTATTTTTATTGTTATTTCATATCCGCCATAGGTTTATTATTTTATTTTGTATACCTATCCGACTTTAGAATCATTGCGTCTCTGCGAGACGGAAGACGGTTAAAGTTTAATCGTAAGGCGTTCTTCCGTCAGAACACTATACACTCGTCAGTCGTCACTATGCTACAAGAGTAGAGGTAGAGGATCTTAATCTCCGTAGCGCGCAAATATCTTCAATAATATGCCTATAATAATAATATAATGGGTTCATAAAGTTAGAGTTCATGCCATGTAATGTGATTGTCTTCATACTTACTTACTGCTAGCCACTTGCGTTCCACTGCTGGACATAGGCCTCTTCTAAACTCTTCCACTGTCTTCTATCTGCTGCCATCTACGACCCGTAAGCTGGACAATGTCATCTTATAATAATCCAGTTTAAAGTTCTCCGTAAAGGAAAGTGTATTTGTTTTTAACGTACATATAATAATGAATGTTTATTTGGTCTGATTCTATGAGTACACATATTTTTTAGAACACAAGTCAAG
Source organism: Ceraclea dissimilis (assembly GCA_963576895.1). Classification (NCBI taxonomy): domain Eukaryota; kingdom Metazoa; phylum Arthropoda; class Insecta; order Trichoptera; family Leptoceridae; genus Ceraclea; species Ceraclea dissimilis. Next base: position 14,520,501 of record OY756361.1, on the reverse strand, counting down.
ATACCATACATACATTAGACTTGACTCTTCGCTAAATCTTATTCTCTGTTTACTAAGTATACAATATATTATTATCACCACCCTTACTTTAAGGACGGTTATAAAAATAAATGCTAGTGATCTCGAGCAACATGTTCATATGTACTTATATTATTTTTCCTAAGTTTGCAACGAAGATTGAGGAGTGGAGTTTTCGAAATGCTCGAATGATGTGTCTGGTAATAAAGTAATTGAAGAAATAATAAGATAAAATACACAATTATTAATAAGTAGATAAATAATTAGGTATCATTCTTATATGTTTACGTTACTGTGACACGAAGTACTCGGAAAAGCGTTACGAATGGCGTTACGTAGTTCTATATCTACGCCGTGCCGACTGAAACTCTTTACATTACACAGGGTATGTGTATTCAGTGTATTTTTACTGCTAATACACATACCTATGTAATGTAAAGGGTTCGGAAGATGTCACGAATTTTGTATGTTAATTTTTGTATGTGAATCATAATACAGCGACATTGGAAGTATTTCAGCTTACGAAAGTTGACGACTATAAGGTATTATATACCTGTACCTAGTACCTATAGTGTCTCTTTACGTAGTCTAGTCTACAACACCCGGTATAGGCGTATAGGTTACACCTCAGTACCTCACATACCTCGTCATAATGTTTACAAGGGTTCGTGTGTGTCCCACCAAAATCGTTACAATGTTGCGTCGTACGAATATAATATTTCTTAGTAATAAGACCTATTCTTGGAATTCCATTACCAGGAATAGATCGTATTGTTGTTAGTTGTTTGACTGTTTAACCCTGCTGGGTTATTAACTTTTTCAAACCATGTTACACTGTGCACGCAATGTTATAAAATAATATCAAAATAATAATCCTACCTATCTACATATGTGCTATGTAGTCTATACATATATACAACAGGTGCGTGTTTTATAAATACATATAACGAGTATCTCCCATAAAAATTTTGGAAATTCACTTCTATCTGAGTTTTGATCATATTCGGTTCGTATCGTATTGAGCATGTTTTATTATTATTGTTCTTTATCATTTTAATTAAAATGGTTGCTGTATGTACCAGTTGCCTACTTGTTTCTTAGTTTAAGTCTGAGCTCTGGGGCCATGGATGGACATTTGTGGATGTAATGTAGATACTCCAATTTATTGAACTTTGCATGATTTGCGAGCAAAATAATATTTGATGGAAAATTCTTACCTCCTATAATAAGTAGATCTATTACAAAAATTCACTTGGTCGTATGTAGGTGAGTGTGTCGTTGTTTTCGTTTAATTTTAGATGATAAATCCGAATATTTAAATATTATATGAATCACATTTCCAGGAAGGCTTCCTTGCGTGATGGTAACTTATTTAGAAAACACGAAACTTTCGTAACATGTTGGCCTCTATAAATTCGCTAGCGACTATGTAGTTCCATTGACTTTTTGTGGGTGGGTATCATTCCACTTTCCTCATCTTTACTTGGACCTCCCTACCACGAGGAGTACTGAGTAGATAACTAGACATAAGCGAGTACTGAGTAGATAACAAGACATAAGAAATTAGTTTTCCACGTACCGTACTTTATTTATAGGTGTAGTAAATACTTAGTATAGGTTAGATACTTGGGTGTTAATTTAGACGCATTCGCAGTAAATTGAATGAAGTCATCGTTTATTATGAACTCATCGTATTTTCATGCAGATTTGTCCCATTTGGTTGAAGTCCAAACTTTCTTCGTAATTAAGTGACGGTGGCGGTGCATCTTCCCTCATTTGGGTGATGACTTATTCAATTGTAGATATTCCTGGACTCGTTTTATCTGGGACACTTGTCATGTAGCGATTTATCAGAGTATTTTAATAATGTGTATGCACCTATTTATACATATTTGTAGGACAGCATTAGCTTGAGTTACTAATATATATATTTGTTTGATTGTTTCAGGTTATGGCCCTGATATGATGGTGAGCTTGTCAGCGAGCTGCCCCAAGTGCCGGCATGTATTTTCGTTGGTGGAGTTGGGCGGATGCACAGGGGCCCCGTGTTCGGGAACAGTGTCGGGGGGTCGACCCCCGCCCCTTGCACTTTCACTTTCTCTCTCAGGAGGTCGTCTGCTGCCCCCCACCCCCTCTCCGACGTCTTTGGTTCCTCTCCCCAAGCCACCACCGCCTGAACAGGATTTACACCGCCTCACAGAAGCTGTGGCACATTTGCGTCTCTCAGGCTGGTACTATGAAGACCTCACGTGGCAGGCGAGTCAGAAGGCTTTGAAGGGATGTTCCCAAGGAACGTTTCTGGTAAGAGACTCTGGGGACCACAACTACTTGTTCTCTCTCAGTGTTCAAACAGCTCGCGGACCAACTTCTGTAAGGTTACATTATGCAGGAGGATTGTTTAGATTAGATGCAGAACCAGGCCTAGCGCCTGTAATGCCACAATTTGATTGTGTAGTTAAACTAGTAGAACACTATGTGGAGGCTAGTAGACCTGGAAGACCCGGAGAAGGTCGGGGAATCGGAAATAGAGGTCCAGGTCATGTGTGGGTGGATGCTGCAGGCGGACAACATTCTCCAGTACTAGTTAGACGACCTCTATTAAGAGCTCCTAGTTCGTTAGCTCACTTAGCCCGATTAGCAGTTAATAGAGCCATGAAGGCAGCCACACCCCCTTGCCTCCCATTGTTGCCCCCTGTCAGGCAGCTAGGGCTCCCTCTGTCCCTGCAGAATTACCTCCAGGAGTATCCATATACCTGCTGACACGCACACACTACTGGATAACAGGATTTATTGCTTATCCTACTATCCTATTACTATGTAATATACTTGATAGACTGATAGAATGTATCCATTACTTTATAAATTATATTATTAAATATACTACTAGTAATTACTTTCCACAAATGCTGGGAAGATCATGTGAATGAGTAGAAAGAAGATGTAATGTATAATATAATTCCAATCACTGGACTGAGTACAGAGTAGGTGTTATGTGAAATGTACATACGTGCTATAGATGTATGTAATGAAATGTATAATGTACTGTACTATGTAGACACTTGTTTATAAACTTTACTATTGTATAATGTATAGTAATTATTAGAATTGTTGCGCATCTACCAAATTCATATTATGATATTACTACTGTATTGTGTTCCCTATTAAATGTATTATTTTTGTTATAATATAACATTTTCACATTAGCCAATAGCTTGTTGTAATTCTAATCTTATATACTATCAGAATACAATGTTTTATAGTTAAAGTATTAAAAATACTTCATAGATATTATTTACGGGAATCCATAAAATAGGGAAATTAAAATATTATCTGAATTATGAATCAAATTGTATTCTGAATGTTTTTTTGGTTGCAAACATAGTTTGAAATTACCCGATTTAAATTGGCATGAATAATGAGTGTAGAAGAATAAGAATCTCTTTAGTCTGCTCTAATATATTGTTTCAATGTTATTTTATAATGTGGCACTATTATCCATATTATTTTACAGTCTACGCTAACATTCCTTGTGGATAGTTCACTATTATCGTATTTGTAATATGTGTTTACATATTTCGTAGGACTCTTATTGGCACTTAAATTTAAAGATATTATTTAGTTTTTCCCATACAACTAAGAGTCTTGGCTGACATGTTACTTGTGAGATATAATACTTTGCTTCTGACACCTTCGAAATTTTTAAATGAATAAATTTTGCATTTTATTGATCAATCATGTTATTGATGATGAGTTAATAGTAATACTAGTTTTTTATTCAATTTAACAGTTCTTCACCCGAGAATGGCATTTGACAAGACCGTAATGTTAAGAAAAACTAGATCAAAGTTACAACACTTTTATCTTACAGATGAAAACTTTTTAGTCTCATTGTTTACAAAACTATTCCACATAAGGATTTTCTTGTTGTCATTTGTACTCGTATATAAATCAAAATGTAGAAATTTGCTAGTTGAGTTCTTGTTATTCCCAGTTGATGAGTTTTTCGAGTGCATAATAGTTTCACATATGTATTTCACAATATATTTATATTATGTTTTTGCTTGTTGATTTATTATGTTTTTGAAGCTTTAAAAGCTGTGCTAAATAGTGAGGAGAGAGTTGGCAGATGAAAAACTGGCCAATGCTAATATTTTTACTTGTTGAAAAAATTACTTAAAAATTATTATGTTTAGTAGGTATAATTTAATTTTATGTTAGAATTTAGAAACAAAAACTTCGTACTATTTTCATTAGCGTGTATTATTTATACTTTTAGTTTAAATGTGAATTATTTGGTACTACCCATCATGATATACCTAGTTGTGTACATCTGCAAACTATTTATGTTATAAAGAAAAGAAAAACTAACTGTATTGTTGTAAAATGTTTCTGTATAATTTTCGCCACACATTTGAATGAAGTATTGCTTTCCATGCAATCTATAAAGTACCTAACTACGTCATCAAATCATCCTAGGTTGTCAAGTATATCTTGTTAGAACACTGTGCTCATTAAACATGTGACAGAATAAAATGATATATGTACTACCTACATAACTTCTTTTCTGTAAAGTGTGCCTGTGGCGAGTCTTAGTTGGTCCTCAGATACACTCAATTATCATGGGTCAATAGGAAAGATATGAATATACTAATATGAAATGTATTTTGAATGTACATTACTTGTTGTAAAGTATACAAAGTGGTGATTTTGTAAATACAATAGAATAAACATAGTTTAGTTAGGCATCAATGATAATAGTTATGGCAGTGGCCTAATGTTCCTGTAATTATTTATTTTAATTATAAGTAGTTATGAAATTTAGTTTATAATTAGACAAATTGTTTCAAAAATATTATTTTATTTTTATTACTCACTTTTGCTTTATTAATTACTATTTTACAATCTCATGTGAAGCAATTTTTTTTGCAAAAGATCTGTAAATAGAGCTAATAACTTTTATACCTAGTTTGAATTGTGGATGTGTACAAAATACTATATTATGTATTTAATTTTGTGTTTCGTTCTTTGGAATACATCTTGGTCTTGGTAAATTACTGTTCCACACATTGTGTTATTGGGTGAAAATAATTCTTATAAACTGTTTTGTGTTTGCCCCAAAAGTTATTTTTTTACCGATGGATGTCTTTACAAAATATTATGATATACAAAGTATCATAAATTGATTGTTACAAATCAAATAGTCAAATGAAATCATTTTAAAGACGATATTCGTTTTTAATCAAATACCTGTATTGATTAAGTTAGTAGCTCATAGTTTGTATGCAATAAAGTAATACAATATTTTTTGTATGAATGTTTGTAGGGAAACACTTAATGATTATTATTGTTTAATAATTTATCACTGAAAAAATAAAATATTATTTATTACTTAATAGTTCTTTCAATTTCTATTTTCCTACTTATACAAATTGTTCGTCTTCAAACATCAATGGCATGGCATTGAATGTGGCAATGTGGTTAATCCAGTATGGTATACAGGAGTATGATTGTCCAATCTAATTAAACATTCAAAGAAAATTGTTGTCTGTATGACTCAACAAAGAAGAACAAAAGATTCAATGGCACGTTTTACAATAATTAGTCAGAGAACTAAAGACAACTTTTCTATAGAGATACTGCCATACAAACTAATTGTTGGAAGTTTACTACGGTAAACTCTGAACAACTTTCTGTTACTAGTACAAGCCTCAACCAGTACATCAAATTATTATGCAGAGGTGGGTTGAGAATCAACAAGCGGATAGCTCTGAAGAGAAAGGCTAATCCTCCACATGGAAAGTAGAACTGCAACTAAGGTTTCATGCCGAAGACGACTAACAAGTTACTTCTAACTTAAATTTAGCCAAGAGCTCCTGCAAGCTCCCCCTAATTAAATGGGGAAAGTTCCGGCACTCTTCCAAACTAAACAAAGTCTTTGCACAGGAAGCTGAAAGCTTTGGGAGCAGATAGAAGGCAAGAAGATGCATAGGTATGATGATCTGGTAACTGATTAAAAATGAGTTTTTATTTATAAATCGATTTATTTGCCATATTGTAAAATGTACTACAAATTCTTAAAAATGTTTTTATTATATCAAATATTCTTATAGCTTTACTGATAATACATATTATTTAAAATAACAATTATACATAAAATTTATAATTACCTTACGTAACTACCCTCGCACCAGATTTTTTAAATCACGAGAATATTTGTTTTTAGTTCATTATTAGAGTTGAATGTGTCAAAGTATCAAAACTTCTGTAACAAGATATTCATAACTTCTCCTTCCTACAATAAGGTCTATTACTGCACTACCAGTCAAATATTTGTAGGGGTTTAAGTGGATAGTTCAAACTAAATCAATACTTATTTGCATTGTTATATACCTAGTAAGATATATTATAAAAATACAAAAAAGTACTTAAGTGACTATTTGGAACCCTTTTTTAAATAATGATAAACAAGCTTGATATAAAAAGTAGTAATTGCTTCATTTATTACATTGGTTACTCCAGTACTAAGTGGTAAGAAATTCAACATTATTTACAATAATTAGTAATTGGATGGCAATCTCTTAAGTTTCCCGTAGCTAAAATATACCTATATAATAATAATAATAATACATATGTATAATGTAGTATTAAAAGTACTGCATTGTTAATAATAAACATACCATGTACTATAATGGATTACTAATAAGTATGTTGAAAGAAATAAAAATGAAGAAAAGTACATAGCAAATACATGTTTCACTGTTTTCACATTATTTTGAAAAGAAATTCATATAAGTATATCCATATATAAAAATACAAAAAAACGTAATGATAAAAATCAGAAAAACATTATTTGTAGACATTATAGGAGTAAAATATTTTTATAAAGAAATATCGGGTAAATAAAAATGTATCTCTCCCTTCAGTAAAGTAGGGAAATAAAATAAAATAACTCAAGGAAAATACATAATAATATGCTTTAAAAACAAAACAATGGCCATGTCTGAATTTTAAAATTAAATATTTCTCAGGGTGTTGAGAATATAAAATGACTTAATATTATGAATAATTAATGAAATATTATATTGTTGTTGCGTTCATACAATGACACTAACACTGAGTAACACTAAATAAATATTATATTTGACATAAAGACATAATATTGTTTATCTATCAACATTATCTAAATAATAAACTAATCAATTACATAATATAAAAATGCTAAAGTTCTTACAATAGCATAGCATAATATGCATTGCATTATAATACAAAATCTTAACAACTAAAACATAATGAATGAACTATTAAATACTGGCGATTGTAAACGTATCGCAACATCATAATAATATATTAATAGTAGTAATAACATAGGCTCCCTCTCCTAATACAGATTATATATAACTCAACTATGGCAATCTGGTCGATAGTATAAACATACCATAAGTGAAGTGTGGCCATCTCTTGCCAAATATTTCTTACTGGAATAATCAAAGAAAATAATAACTATGTTACGTACACATAGTAGGTTCTATGGGACAAAGGCACAAAATAATGTAAATACACACATAAAGAGTTTCATAGAGAAATGAAGGGATTACTAATACATAGTAAGTACGTGCACATGAAATAAAAGGAGATGTTCTCAGTAAGCATGTGTGTAGGAAAGGCATGATTAAACATTACAAATATACAAATCTGTAAAGAACAGCTTAACTTACTACAGAGAATAATATAATATTATATTATAGTGGGGAAGGGAGAATACTTAAGGGCTGTGTATCATTCCACACTATTCTGAGTGTCATTTGTCTCATCCAGGGACTCGTCTCCGGATCCTGCACTTCCAGGTTGAATGGAAGTACGCTTGGCTCCTGTGATTCTAGTTGACAGTCCCATACTTCCTCCACCAGTTCTCCTAAAAGGATAATTCCAATTAATAATACTAATCCACGCCTCTACCCTCGTATAGCTGTACAGTGCACACATTGGTGAACACTTAGTCTAAGATTAATTTTAACACAAAAAGTCAATGGAATGAAATGTCAAGTTGTTAGGTACTAGGTAGTCCCTAAAGACGAACACATGAATCCCACATGAATCTCCAAAAAGTATTATCATTCCTCATTTTGAGGTGGAGATTTATAAACCTTTTTTATAGAGTAAATCAAAATGACTTAAATTGTATTTTTGACTCAAAACTGGATAAAACAGACTTGTGTGAATTAGCCTTTTATATAATCACATGTTCTTACAGGATTGGTCTCACTCACCTGAGTTTATTTCTAAGATTGTTACATTCTCTGACGAGAGTCTCATGTGACTCCTGTAGGTCTTCCAGTTCCCTCTGTACTTTCCTCTTATTTGCCTTCTCTGTTTGAACTTCTTCTTCAGTCTCATACATTTGTTTCTTCAATGCTTTCACGCGGCTGTTCATCTAAAAGGACAGTCAATAATATATTTTAACAGTTTGTAGTTTCTGAAAGCTGATTTGTGACCAATTGCTACCAATCTTCTTGTCTGCAGTATTTCCCAATTACAATATCCAGAGGTTAATAGCTGAAATTCTTTCCCTCAATACTCCGGTCACCACACTTTTCATCAATTATTTGTGTAAAGCTTCACCAACAAACTATAATGCAAGCAAATAAATACCTTTTCCAATTGCTCCTTGTATTGATCCGTATTACGTCTCTCATCCTCTAACTGCAGGATAAGTTCTTTCAACTTCTTGTCCATCTTTCTGTTCAATTTCTGTTGGACAAGTCTCTCCCTGCTCTCTGTCTCCACTTGTTCCTCAAGGTTGGCAATCTTTTGTTCTAGTAAAGTGATTGTGCTCTGGAAACAAAATTAAAATCCAATTAAGTAATATAAAACAAACTAGTAAACCTACAATTTCCATGTGCATTTATGCTTGTAATAACTGTACTAGAATGTGCTTGGCTCTGCAGGCACACTTTTCCTAAATTACTTGCTGATAAATTTCTACTAACCTTTGTCTTTGTGCGTTGTGCCGATTCCAACTCCTGTAATTTGGCTTTCAATTCTTTGTTCTGTCTCTCTAAGACCAACTTACTGCTTTCAATCTTCTGTGACGTACTTCTCTCCGTAGCCAATTCCACAGTGAGCTGATCTATCTGGTTCTGTAACAGAGGGCAAGACATTGTAGTATTATAAGCAAACATCAAATTGTGTGGACAATGTGTTTCCTTTACCGTCACATAAATCCATAATTACCTGAGATTTTCTCGTTCTGTCAACGAGTATTTCATTATTCGATTGTTCTTCCTCCAGATCTTCTTCAAGAGCGGCTATCCTGGCCTCAAGACGTTTCTTCTCATCAGCCATTAGAGTTCCCTGCAAATTAACATATATAAAAATGCAGAATTTCGAATACAAACACAGTGATTTAATAATTATTATTAGAGATATCAAACTGTTTTTACCTTACTACTGGAATTCATCATTTCTTCTTGCAGATCATTCCTTTCAGTCTCTGCAACTCTCCTTGCTCTCTCGCTGCTTGCCAAATCTTCTTGGAGCTGCAGATTATCAGCTTCCAGAGTCTTGACTTTCTTCTCAGCATCTTTAGCGGCTTGAGCTTGTTCTTCACGACCTTGTCTCGCCTCCTCCGCATCACGAATGGCATCTTTCAGTTGGGCTTGTAGTTTCTTGATTTGTTTCAGAGTATCCTCCTTCATCTGAAATAAAATAATGCAACAAAATGTTAATTACCTGGTAGGTACGTAGAACATTTAGAGATTTGGATTCACATGAGAAATGGTTTTACCTTATTATGCATTTCAATAGAGGTTTCATAATCTTTGATATCCGCTTCCAACTTCTTTCTAGCAGCTACGGCAGCAGCTCTCTGTTTTCTTTCTTCCTCTAGTTCAGCTTCCATGTCCCTTAAAGCCTTTACAACTCCACGTCGTTTCTCTTCCGCTTGTTCCTCTTTAGCCTACACGGAAAACATAATAATTAAATTAATTTGTTCAAGGAAAATAAGAAATTCTGATTCCTGTTACAAAATTTTATTTGTTGAATCGTACCTGCAAATCTCTATCAAACTGTGCTCTCAGTGCTTGCATATTGACATCCATTCTCAACTTGGCATCCTCCATCAGCTGCAGTTCATCCTCAATCTCTTCATTTTGTGTTTTGAGCTCAGCCAGTTGAGATTCTAAAGATCTCTTTGCTTTTTCCAACTCATGGACATTCTTATCTGCTGTACCCTGGCTGTTGGCTAGTTCGTCAAGCTCAACTTGCAGTGACCTCTTAGCTCTCTCCAACTCTTCAACCTAAAACAAATGTCGCATGACATTATACAATAATTAAGAAATACTATAACATAACATGTTGAACAATGTAGTATTCCCACAACAGTGTAGAAGAATTAAAGGATGAACATTGTCGGGCTTACGACCGACCTCGGCTGGCTTAAGTGATCACATTCGTGAGAAACATTCGCCATTTCAGTTCACCCCGGCTGGGATTCGAACCCAGACCTTCTATGCTGCCCCAGCCAACCCAGCTATGTTGTCGAATTTCATGTATATTAAGTACCCATGTATTGTTGCATTTCTAACTGTTGATGGGAGAGGGTGGTATTTTTAACACACCCGCCATCTATTGTCAAGCCGAAGAGCATAGTTCACAATCAACTTGGCTAATGGCAGGAGAGGTAACCAAGTACCATATTTATGTCATACCTAACATTTACCAACGTGAAATTGAATTATTTTTAATTTACAAATGACAAGAATAAAATTTGTAAATCAAAAATAATTGTTGAACTATGTTTACAAAGTGGTATTAACTTCTGTGTGGAAAAACGTTGAGAGATAGGATAAGAAACGAAGTGATTAGAGAGTTGAGTGAATGTAAAACGGATGTTGTGACTAAAATGAAAGTGAACATGTTGAGATGGTTGGGACATGTGGAGAGAATGAACGATGAAAGGATAACGAGGAAAATTTACCTGGGTGAAAGAAGTGGTGTAAGGAAACGCGTCCGTCAAGAACCACATGGCTGGACCATGTTGACTAGATCCTCAAGGACGGGCGCATTTTGAGTAAAAGTAATCGTAGAATGTGTATAAGGAATTGCATGACTGTGATAGAAGCCCGCAGTGTGTGTAAGGATAGGAAAGATCCGTTATCTCTGCCTACCCCGCAAGGGAGGTGGCGTGAGGGTATAGTTTAGTATTAATTTCTTACTTTTTCACTGGCTTCATCAAGTTCCCGTGTAAGACTAAGTACTCTAGTTTCCTTCTCCCTTGCTTCTCTCTCAGCTGTGTCTCGTTCCAATGCATTCTTTTCAGCCACTGCCCTCTCTTCAGCTACAACCTGTGAAATAAATGTGTATGTAATACTGCATTCCAAATAAATTGTCATAAGTGTCTTAATTAATATGTAATATATAAGAATAAACCCACCACACATTGGGACGTAGATCAGTGTAGATATTTAGATGGGAAGATATTGTTGTTGATTAATGTTAACAAACCATACGAGTAATCAAATGAATGCTTGAGTTTGACTAAACTAAAGGACAATTAAAAAATACCTTATCAAAGCTCTTCTGTTTCTTTTCCAGTTCCAACACTTTGGCACGTTGAGCTTCTAATTCAATATTTGCATCTTCTAATTCCGCTTGGATCTTTTTCTTACCTGAAGGAGAACAGCAACAAAACATAAATGATTAAATATCTGTACAAGTCAACAACAAATATTTCAAGTGATATTTATATCAAAATGGTAAATGAATTCCTTACTCTTATCAAGCTTGTCATTGGCTTGTTGTAATTCTTCAATTTGTCTCAGGAGAGCTTCCACATCCTTTGATAACTTCTTACGTTGTTCTTCAAGAGCCGCAGCTATTTCAGCTTCATCGTCAGCCTTCTTCTTGGCTTCACTGTATTGAGCATTCAAGGCTAAAATCTAAACACCAAACAGTATGATTAATATTGCTCTTTCAGTTAATTAATAGTTTATTATGATAATTGGTGTTTTCACAAACCTGTTTCTCCAGAGCTCTCTTAGCTTCCTCTTCTTCTTCCAGTTGCTCATTGAGGGCTTCCTTCTCGCTCTCAAATTGTTTCAGCTTCAATTGAAGACCCAATTTCTGCTTTGTTTCCTCTTCAAGAAGTGTCTAGAATTATAAAAATAGGTTTAGTAATGATCACTCTACTGTGAACTGAGAAATAAGCTAAGTAATCTTAGTAGATTACCTGAACTTCAGAGAGCTGAGCTTCGGTATTTCCAGCTTGTTTAAGAGCCGAAGAAGCCTTGAGTTCAGCCTCTTCCAACTGTTGAAGAGCCTGTTCACTCTCAGCTTGAAGTCTGGCAGATTTTTCTTGCAGGTCGGTCCTACAAAATAAAAAAATAGTTACATACAAAGGACAATAATTGTATCTCATGATTTGCAAATAGTAAATTCAAATACAATCATCTAGATGTGTAGCGATGAACGTATGAAATTAAATATTGCACTAGAAAGAGTTTGATAAAAAAAAATAGTAATGATGATGTAGCTGGTTGAAAGCTGAACATACTTAGTTCTTTCAATCTCCATGAGTCTAGCAGTGAGATCCTGGAGTTGTTGCTCAGCTTGCTTGCGTCTCCTTTCTCCCTCTGCTCTGGCCGCTGCTACTCCTCTCAGTTCTTGAGCAAGATCAGCATTCTCAGCTTCAAGAGATTGCTTTGACTTCTCCAGACCTTGAATGAAGAATGAAACATGATTACCATTTCAATATTGTAGTAAATAGATGATATGAATGTTGGAACCAAAGCAAAATCGTGTTAACAGGATAATAAATTATCTTCCATTATCTTTATACTTGGTCTGGTATATTGGTAAAAATAAATAAACATTTTAGTATTAAATTACCAGTTTTAACTTTGTTGATCTGTTCAATGCGTTCATTGACAGCCTGCAACTCTTGAGAGTGCTTGTGTCTCATATCGGCTAAAGACGCTTCATGAGTAACGGCTTCTTCCTCTAAGCTCTTCTTTAGTGTGGCCACCTCTTGTTCACGCTTGGACCTTAATTCTTGTTGTGCTGTAAATAGAATAAAAGAAGAATATTAATCTCAATGATCTCTGAATCTCACCACAAGTAGTAGGAAATAAATTGGATTTAAGCATTCCTGAATAATTATCCAAATGAAAAAAGGCCTTACCGGCTGTGGTATCCAAAGAATCAAGAAGTTCACTCTTGAGGGCTTCGAGTTCTTCATTAAGATCTCTCTTTTGTTTTTCAGCTTTGGCTCGAGCAGCCTTCTCCGCTTCAAGATCCTCCTGGAGATCTGCTAGTTGTGATTCCAGTTCTCTGAGGCCTTTCTGTGACGCTGCACGGGCTGCACCTTCTTCATCCATCTTGGCCATAGCTTGAGCCAATTCTTCCTCACGTTTACCTACAATATCAAATTATGTACATTAGTATTACCCTATAGATAATATAATCTAGTTACATATGTAAGTATTAACATGTCTACCTAATTGTAACTGTAAGTCTTCTAATTGTGTTTTCCTCTCAGTGAGTTGTTCTTTCAGATCTTGGACTTCAGCTTCGATCTTTCTCTTCACTCTTTCAGCCTCCTGTCTCTGTTGGTGGTCTTTAAGAATCTTTTCCTCCAATTCTCCAATGGTGGATTCATGCTTTGTCTTTAATTTGCTAAGATGTTTGGCTTTCTCTTCTTCTTCCGCTAAAGCCTGTGATAAATCAGCACTTCGCTCTTCAAGAACTTTCTTTTCTTTAAATAACTTTTGATTAGTATCCTCACAAAGAGCTAAGTCTTCTTCAAACTTCTTTATTTTGGAATCAACTTGAACTTTCTCAAGTTGTAATTTCTGGCGGGTAGCTTCCTCCTCTTCTAATTGTTCTTCCAAATCCTATACACAAGAAATAAGGTAAATATTGTGACTTTAAATACTGCATATATAAATATATCTAGAAACGGAATGAAAATAAAAGGGAAACTTACCTGAATATTTTGTTGGAGTTTCTTCTTCTCCTGACTGATTGTATTATTTCTCTCCTCTTCTTCTTCAATCCTCGCTTCCATATCATGAAGAAGTTCTTCTAATTCTTGTTTCCTCGCTACAGATCTTATCCTGGCTTCTTCTGCCTCTGCACATAATTCTATCTCCGCCTACAAAATAAAACAATATACACATAGCACAAACTATCAAACATGGATCAATTAAAATATGTAATAATGCAGTCAACATACTTGTAGCTGTTCAGATATTTGTATTTTTTCATCATTGGCTTTTTGAAATTTAACTTCAAATTCTTGGCACCTTTTAACTTGAGCTTCTAACTTATCTCTAATTTGTCTAAGTTCATCTTCCTTTTGTGTAAGTTTCTCTTCTTGTTTTGTAACCTCCAACAATGGTTTAACCTGAAATAAATACAATAAATTACATTAGATTAGATTAGAACAATATTCTGTTAGTTTGAATTTCTTTAGATAATAATGTTTGTACCTTAATATAAAGTCTCCACCATTGCCAATTTCTCAATTTTAAATAAGCGGCACAATTCCTTTGAATAATTCTAATGGCATTGAGTTGTTGTAAACGTTTCTGGTAATTTCTTCTAGCTAAATATCCTCTGCAAAAGGCTTGGAAGTTGACAATTAAATCGGTGATTTTATAATCCCTTTCTTCTTCCAGATGAGCTAGTACACCAGCCCTGAAGAATATTTTGGACTGACCAACTCTGTAGAGATTTTGGTCCAAGTCTAGAGCTTCAATCATCTGCTCACAAGCTTTCTTCCCGTCCATGAAGCCTTTAGCGATGACATTTGGTGTGAGTAACTCGTATCGTTGTCTGAATTCTTGGAAAGGAATTCTATTGGGGAAGCCTTGTCTACAAATCCTAATGCCTTCCAGGACACCATTACATCTGAGTTGATCTAAGACAAGAGGTGCTTCAATTTTGTTTGATTTCTTTTCGTGATTTGGAATAATGCACCGGACGAAATTGGGATTTGTGTTCCTAAGTGTGGCCATAAGCTTTGTAAGTTGTTCCTTATACAATTGTGAGACAGTTCTAAACATTCCTTTCCTGGTACGAGAACCAAACTGTGTATCGGTCAAAGCTTGTTGAGCAGACATTCCAACAATTTCAGCATCCTTCCAAATGTGACAAACAAAAGCATCTTGAGATGCTTGGAGTAGAGATACAACATTCTCATTCAAAGGATCCATATTCTTCATTAGCCATTTCTGGGCTGAATAATCAACCTTACCAGCATAATGGACAATAGCAAAATCTGCATTTCCTCTGAAATCAGTTTTCATAAACTTGGGGTGGATAGAATGAGAACCAACCAATTTTTCAACAAAAGATTTATCTGTAGCTTTAGGGAACCAACATTCCTCATCTAAAAGAGCCATGATTCCCATGGGCTTATCAATGAGGTCAATAGTTGGTTGAAGATCAAGACCAAAGTCAATAAACTTCCACTCAATTCCTTCTTTCTGGTATTCTTCTTGTTCTAGGATGAACATAGTATTATTAAAGAGTTGCTGAAGTTTCTCATTAGTGTAGTTGATACAAAGTTGCTCAAAAGAGTTCAACTCAAATATTTCAAAACCAGCCATGTCGAGAATTCCAATGAAGGAAGCACCCTGGCGTTTGGTTCTATCTAGTGAGCGGTTGATTCTGTTAACGAGCCATCTAAACATTCTCTCATAACAAGCTTTGGCAATGGCTTCTACGGAGAATTCTACTTGTTCCTTTGTTTGGGCCTTGGTAACAAAGTCGCGTCCCACTTTGATGCGAGGTTTAAGGAATGCTTTAGTCATATCGGTAACAGACAAACCTGAAACAATAAGCATGTAAATTATAAGTTGAGATTACCTACCTACGATGATAGCTTTGTTCAAGTGGGTGATCGGAATTCCAATATTAGAGTAACAATGTATTGTGTATATACAAATCCAGATATATATTTTTTAAACAAACTATTGCACTAACCTAAGAGATGAGCAATTTTTTGAGCAACAGTATTATCAGGAAGGGTAGCCTGGTCCGAATTTCTTTCTTGTTTAAATTGCATGTTTCCAAAAAGAAGAACAGCTGACACGACTTTGAATATTGAACTGAAATCATCTTGCGTCATTCCCATAACATTCATAGCTTTGATAGTTGCTTGGTATTCAGCAGCATCATCAATTCCTGGGACAGGTAGGGAACCGTATGACAAGAATGCATAGTTTTTCGCATCTTCCAATATGAACTCGGCACGGTGTTGTTTAGAGGCTCCAGCAAGCAGTTGATAGAATATGTGGAAAGCTCTTTCATCTTTAGCTTGGCGGATGGCTCGGGACTTCTCCAAAAGGTATGTTTCAATGTTAGCTCCAGCAATGTAACCAGAAGCATCAAAGTTGATACGGATAAATTTACCCTGTAAAAAAATAAACAATGTTTAATTATCCATGAAAGTAAAAAGTGATTATAATGGAAAACAAGTGGAAGGTATTGTGCTAATTAGATATACTTACAAAACGTGATGAGTTGTCATTCTTCACTGTCTTAGCATTACCAAATGCTTCGAGAATTGGATTAGCTTGCAAAAGTTGCTGTTCCAATTCGCCCTAATAATGAAAAACATAAAATATTAACCAACAATAATTTACCCTAAATATGAAATATTCAATGAATCATACAAAATTAAGGTATATACATTCATAGTGCTGACTATTGAAATTAATAAACAATAAATTACTTTACAATAGCAATAATGGCAAAATAAAGGAATTATGCCATATTATAGTATATGATTATGAAAACTCTATTAATATTTTACAATAATATGTCTACATTAAAGGAAAACAAACATCACTCCCCAGATTAGAGTTCTAATACTGGAGTTTGGGGAGAAGTTTGTAACTCATATTATGTATATCCCGTGGATACGGGACAGGGAGAAGGGTTTAGCCTGAGTTATGATAAAGGAATCTGTCAAGATAAATATAAATTACATAATTAAGAATAACTGTTTACACTTTAAGCGTTAAGAGTTGTTAGGAAATAAATGTAGCATAGCAGGGATTGGTAATAACTTTCTTTCAATAACAAGCATTTAAATAAGGAGAGTAGTATTCTACAAACAGAAATCCACCTTAAGTTTCAAATGTACTAAAACAATACATTTCAGAATTCTTTGTTATAATGCTTTGTCATCTTTAATAGGAAATACATTACCTCAAATGTGGTTACAGGAGCTGGAGTCTAAAGATTCAGATAAAGCAGCATGTAGGAAAAACAATTGTATTTTATAATAAAGCACTTGAGACATACAAAGGTATTGGACTCGTCTAAGCATTAACTAATAATATTATTCAGTAATACTTATATATTACAGGAATAACCAAATGTGAAACTAGTATTATACATATTATACTATGAATATACATAAACCAAAAACTACAGAAAGTTATTTTTTTTTAAACAAAAATGTAACCCAAATATACCAATATTTAAAATAACATACTTGTGTATGATTCTGGATCACCGTGCGCACATATGCGTGAAATTGTAATAAAACCACTATTTTAAAACATTGGATAACAATTTACCATAAATCAAATTAGTGACAAACTCCCATAGGGTGCAGCATGCATCCAAAATACCCAGTAATAAACATGCATGGAGATTGAAAGTCGAGGAGAAATATCATCTATTTTAGAATTTGCTGAAGGGCCTCCTTGAGCGATAATTGCAAATGTTTAACAATTTATTGTTAGCCTTACAGTAATAATCACAAGGTAGTTTTAAATTTAATACGGAAGATGAAGTAACTATTTAAAGGCTGGAAGTCAGAGATCACATTAGTTGAATTGTTAATAAGGCATAGGATTAGTCGCTTATCACAGAAAAATTAAATACATTGAGTA
Source organism: Ceraclea dissimilis (assembly GCA_963576895.1). Lineage (NCBI taxonomy): Eukaryota > Metazoa > Arthropoda > Insecta > Trichoptera > Leptoceridae > Ceraclea > Ceraclea dissimilis. Next base: position 14,502,577 of record OY756361.1, on the reverse strand, counting down.
GGCACTGTTGATACATAGCACATTTTTAACATAAAATTAGTAGACAAAAAGGACAACATGAAACAGATCAAACAATGAGAATTAATGTTAATCAGGATCACAACAGTAAACATAAACAATTGTTTTGATTACAATGTATAGACTTTTTCTTTCAATCTACAAGTATTATTGACAAATTATTGTCAACTGTTTAATAGTAAAAGAATTGCTTGGGGCTTTGATCGAGCAGAGGAGCTAGATATGTACCCAGTGCATCAACGGGAATTATTTTGGGGCACCGCATTTACGTTATACTTACTATGAGTAATTGTGGTGCAGGTGACTGTTGGTGCCAAGAGAAGGAGAAAACCACCCATCATCATCATCATCATGAACATCACCATCATCAGACAAATCAACCAAGTGTCCACCAGCGAGATAGAGAGAGACAGAGACATCCGGTAGCCAAAGAGAATGATAATATATATGTGGAATATTAGATAATAATAATACAGAGAATACAATACAGTATTTACATAATATGTATATTATATGAATGTAATTAGTGCAAAATGACTTCATTAATCAATTGTATCTCTCTAAAGTGATGTCTATTCATAACAGTAAAAAACATTCCATAAAAATATAAATACATTTATATATCAACATAATAATATACTATCCTATTCACCAGCATCCACATGCAAAACTTCATCCAAACAACTTAAATATACACAATATTTAAATAAGCAAGAAATAATCATTATTATTACTTATATAACAATTGATAATTATAGTTTTGATTGTGTGTGGCTGAGATATAAGATTGCTTTAGATTACATTTGATAATGAGAACCTAACAATTCAATTTGGTAATACGTATGTGATTTTATTGTACCTATAAAAATATTATAAGTATGGTATTGTCTTACCCAGTGAAAATGGTTTCGATAAATCAGACACTTGATTGAGAGTAAACGAAGCATAAGAAAACAAAATTATAAATATTATTTATTTAAGTGTAAATATCAGTGAATCTACAAATAAGTAGGAATTCAATTCAATCAACCTATCCTGGAGTTAGCAAAATACGAGGGAAGGTATTACAAATGTAGGCAAACTGTGTCACCGCTAAAGATATAGGTACACAATCTGTGTACACAAACCCAAATACTTTTCAAGTCTAATAGCCTGTATCATATACATCATCACTAACCGAAATATATGAAAAAAGGGACTGAAGTCAAATTACTAAGTGATTGATAAATCATTCCATCTATGTAACTTTTAGTGCAATAATATGGTGTTTTCGCGGAGAAAAAACTATAGACATTTATTTCTCCATCATACTTTACGTATTTGGGGGCGCTGAATCCGAATTTCAACTTTGCCACCTCGTAAATGTTATGCGTTCTGAGATATCTCAGAAAGAAAGAGAAAAAAATGCCTTTTTTACAGACTTTGACTGATAATTCAAAAAGTATTCATTTTAGAGAAAAGAAGCTCAGTACAAGAATAAACTTCACCAAATTTGCTACAAAATGGAATATAAATCTTTTTTGTGGCATAAACCGTTCAGGCGTCAGAGTGACCTAAAATAGGGGCTTAATTTTCACCCTACAGCACAAACTATATTTGTTTGTATTTTTGCTCCCATAACTCAGAACTTGCACACTTTTAAGCAAAAATATCTAGTACAGAAATAAAGTGCATTGTTTTTCCTTTAATTTATGCTACCATTATTTCGTCGACAGGTAAACGGTCTAGGCGCCAGAGCGCGTTGAAGTTCAGTATTGTACATTAGAAGCAGTTTTGACCATTATTTAAACTGATATATAACGATCAAAAAATACTTCATTGTACTAAATGCACTCGAAAATACAAGGAAAAAGGCTGTAATATTTATATTTTAAGGTTTGCCACCACTTAATAGTGCTGTGTTGATAGAAATATCAGAATAACTCAGAAACAATAGTTTTTTTTTTTTGTTTTTTGACTATATTTTGAAAACTGAAAACTATAAAGGAATTATTTTATTGAAAAAGTAAATTGAATTTAATTATCTATGAATCACGTATACAACTTTTTTTAATCAGATGAACCATTCAGGAGCCAGAGCGCATTCAAATTTAACCAAAATTGAAAAATCGTCCAAATACTGTACTTTCCTTTATTTCCCGCCTACAAATTAGAAGGTAGGTACTTATAATATACAAAATATAAAAGAAAATTAAATTTTCTACAAATTATGTCTCTTACAATTTTTCACTCAGACAAACGGGTTCGAAGTTATAGCGCATCCAAATTTACAATTCAAAATTAAATACAGATATTAATACGACGTACATGAATTTAGTTCTCTCTGATATACTACAACAAATTTGAATGCCCTGTAACTTCGAATCCGTTCGTCTGAGTGAAAAATTGTAAGAGACATAAATTGTAGAAAATTTAATTTTCTTTTATATTTTGTATATTAGAAGTACCTACTTTCTAATTTGTAGGCGGGAAATAAAGGAAAGTACAGTATTTGGACGATTTTTCAATTTTGGTTAAATTTGAATGCGCTCTGGCTCTTGAATGGTTCATCTGATTAAAAAAAGTTCTAGAGGTGATTCATAGATAATTAAATTCAATTTACTTTTTCAATAAAATAATTCTTTTATAGTTTACAGTTTTCAAAATATGGTCAAAAAAACAAAAAAAAAACTATTGTTTCTGAGTTATTCTGATATTTCTATCAACACAGCACTATTAAGTGGTGGCAAACCTTAAAATATAAATATTACAGCCTTTTTCCTTGTATTTTTGAGTGCATTCAGTACAATTAAGTATTTTTTGATCGTTATATATCAGTTTAAATAATGGTCAAAACTGCTTCTAATGTACAATACTGAACTTCAACGCGCTCTGGCGTCTAGACCGTTTACCTGTCGACGAAATAATGGTAGCATAAATTAAAGGAAAAACAATGCACTTTATTTCTGTACTAGATATTTTTGCTTAAAAGTGTGCAAGTTCTGAGTTATGGGAGCAAAAATACAAACAAATATAGTTTGTGCTGTAGGGTGAAAATTAAGCCCCTATTTTAGGTCACTCTGACGCCTGAACGGTTTATGCCACAAAAAAGATTTATATTCCATTTTGTAGCAAATTTGGTGAAGTTTATTCTTGTCCTGAGCTTCTTTTCTGTAAAATGAATACTTTTTGAATTATCAGTCAAAGTCTGTAAAAAAGGCATTTTTTTCTCTTTCTTTCTGAGATATCTCAGAACGCATCACATTTACGAGGTGGCAAAGTTGAAATTCGGATTCAGCGCCCCCAAATACGTAAAGTATGATGGAGAAATAAATGTCTATAGTTTTTTCCTAGAAATGCCATCCAATTTCCTCATATTACTGTACTATTTAACGGCAACATCCATATAAGCTTTATTCTTAATACAAGACTCTAAAAGCAATGTATACTAATTAGTTAGTTGAAGTATGCTCAATAGGCTTATTATTGTTGATAATAACTACATTAGATTTACATAGTAAAGTATTAACCCAAATAATAATTATCTAAGGAAAAATCTACAATACTAATTAGTAGGTGCACCTAACTACGTAATGCCAATATGTCCATACAAGTCAAATGTCACAATACAACATCTGTCATGTTTACCTTAATCATTTCATTACTGAAGTATTGCAACTTATGTAAAAAAAGGGACACATGTTCCATTTGTGGGAATTCTAATGTAGTTATTTGGTAAGACTAGTATAAGCAATAACATCTCATATAGATCCAATAAGATTTACCAAACGGAATATAAAATGTAGCAATGAATGTTTATTTCAATATTTGAGAAATGGAAACGCAGCAGAAACCAGATAAACAAAAAAATAGCTTGGTACTACTATCTTTACACTTTGTAAAATATATATGTAGGTACCACTATCAAGTATCAAGTCCCTATGCAAGAGTAATTTGTTGCATCAATTTAATATACTACATGGATTGGATACTGTAGTGCTATTAATTGCAAGAAGAAATAGAATATTAGATTTCGGTTAGAGTTGTACTTGTTTTACTTCATGTCTCATAAAATTATTATCGACAACAGACACAACAACTAATGGATAGCCGACCTTGCATTGATAATAATAAACAATAAACTATCTACTACATAATGCATTAGGTATATTGTTAATATTGCGACAATAATGTGGATGAGTAAGAGTACCAAATACCAAATGATAAGAAAATCAAATCACTTTAATATATTATTATGGAATGGGACATACACTAATTTAGCTGATAATGTTATGATGACATTATTTCGTGGACAGATGGAGAAATCACTTAGAGAATTGACTTCATAGAAAAGTTTTTTGTAGGAATCCAATGTAGATATTTATGAATCTGAAACCCTCTGTTCACAATCAAATAAAAATATACATGCCCCCTGTATTCGTACTTACTACCATTTATTTTGTGTTTAAGTAACATTCGCCAATTTCAGTCCAACCATCTCCATTAGAAAAATATATGGAGGAATATAAATTTAATATTTATTGATTTAAATATGTAGTTAGTAATTTATAAAACAAGCAGACAATGTCACTAATTTGTAGTCGCTATCTACATACTGAGACTGAGACAATAACAAACACACACATCAAATAAACATTATCAAGTATTGTAGGACAAAGGAAAATTAACTAACTATAAAACAAATCTACAAAACAAAGCAACATAACATCAATTACACATACATATAACTGGCTATTTGTGTACGAAATAATGAAAGAAAAAGGAGAAAATCTATCTGTATCCAATGTATACATACAATTAATAAATACATTTTTTAATACCTATAAAAATTGCCTGTATATAGTAATAATGTGGTAGGTGGTGCGGCTCGACACAAAACACTCATCTAAGTGTACAATGTACGTACCTACCTATCCATCATATGAGCAAATTTAAATGTAGGACGTAGGTATTCTCCAGAATACTACGACATGAAATGCTAGGTACCCAAAAGAAGTGTTTATTCGCTTGAATAATGTTATCGCTGTTATATTAAATGATAATCGACGATTTCATTCGATTGGGAGGGATCGTGTATTATAAAAGAAAACTAGTCCTAAGTAGGTTGCATGTACCTACTATATAAAATATTTGCGATATAAAATAATAAACCAAACAATGATGAATCGTAACAAATTGAAATGAAAAAATAAGATATGGTGTTTATTCAAGTACATGCCTTAAATAATATTGTAATGAATTCAACATAGAAATATGTGTGTACCAAATAATAAATAAACCGTATATGGGTGCTGCTTAATGCTTGTACTACACCAGGCACATATGTTGGATATTGATTACACATCGATTAATTAATATAATAACCTTAACATGCTTACACAGCCAAGATTAGGTATACCCAGCTTAACGTTATATTGTTATTAAAACCATGTTTAAACATTTAGCAAAATGCTAAGATGGTAAGTCGAGTTTATAAAATATTCACGCCGCAAACATCTGTTGAAATTATCAAGAAAATAAAAATAGCGAAGAAAATATGTGTTGAGTCAATATTGTTCGAAGGCATTGTTGTATGAAAACGGCAGCTAAACACTAATAGGTACCTAAGTACCAAGTAGTGTATCATATAAGTATACATACCTACACATACCTATCTAAATTATCGTAATACTGTTACTGTAGGCACATTCCTTACACCTTAATGATTCACCTTAGTAAGATGCATTATAATAATATAATGTACCTTCATACAAGAAAAAAGAAATGAGTCAGACCAGATATGAAACATGCCGACTTTGTAATACAAGTTATTATTATAGATTTATACTCAATCAACTAACTTTTTATAACCTATTTCTGAATAAGGTGATTTAATTATTAACAATATTGATCTTACCGCTCCTGATCCTTTGGGTTTCGAAGCGGCGACGTAGGCGAGATATTGAATGACTTTCTTCGTGTTCTCTGTCTTCCCGGCACCTGATTCACCAGTACACAAAATGGATTGGTCTTCACGATCTGGAAAAAAATAAATTAAATAAATTTAACAAATAAAAACATCGGTGGTAACACCACAGTCGAGTGACCGCGAAGAAAATAAAAATAAATATATTGGTACAGTTAGTTTGTTATACCTATACATTTTTTATTCGATTCAGAAGTTAAAACTATAATAGGGATTAAACGTCATAAAATTATTTCCCCACGCTTAGAACTCGAAAGCTGAGAACTGAGTTGAGAACACGACATTAGACTTAGAATAATAAATAATTTGTGTTCTACATTGGGACACTTCAATTAATTATCGACAATCTATTGAGGTCGCAATGTGAATTTATCTGCGAGTCATAATCAAATTCAAGTCAAATCACAAAGAGTCAGGTCATTGTTTTCTATCATTTCCATGGTCGAATCACTAAAGTTTCAATGAAAATCCGTTAAATCTCATTAAAAATTAAACTGTTTCTTCAAAAATTTCGCCTGCGACGCTACCTTTTTCGTGGATTTAGTATTATTAACACCACGCCTTCCTGCTCATCTCGAAAAAACACGTTTTATTGAATAAAAGATACAATTTTCCCGAAATCTCCGGGCCCACCCTCTTTAAAAGGTGGCAGCCCTAAGTATGACCCGAAACGCGTTCATCCATCTGTTAGCCAAAAGAGTTCTAGTATTAGCGGCTCTATACAGTATAACTATCAACCAGACATTTTTCTATGTTGATATTTCTGATTTTTACTTCTATTCCCCCTGATTCCCCCATTCTGATGGTGTCTCCCGTCATGATTTGACGTGCTCACTTTAAGGGTCCACGACTCCACTCCGTACAGTAGCACTGACCAACCGTTGTCGCAGCTTCAGATTAAAGTTGTCATCGCAGAATATTTGTCTCATTTTATTAAAAGTAGACCGCGCTGCTTCTATTCTGCACCTGACTTCGGTTTCTGGGTCGAGGTCTTCCGCTACGTTATTTGAACTCCTCCCCTCTCTCTTCATCCACCCCATTCAGTGTAAGGAGTGTCTATGTCCTATGTGATCTTGCCGACTAAACACCATGAACTTTGTTTTGCTCACGTTCATGTTAAGCCCCAGCCTTACACCAGCTTCAATTTATCCTGTTTACAGAGTATTTGAAGGTCAGCCATATTGTCTGCTAGAAGCAGTGTATCTACCGCGTATCTGATGTTATTGACGCGTACCTACACCATTAACTTTGACTCCCAAATCTGTCACGCAAAGCCTCCTTCTCCTTTGTCAATCAAATCTGTCACAAAAATCCTTGTCGGACTCCATGTTGAATTGGTATGCTTTTTGATGAGTTAGTTTCCAATTTCATGACAGCTTCTTGATTCCAGTATAGGTTTTTAATCATGTTAACATCATTGTCATCGATATCTCGTTCTTGGAGCATCAATGAGGTCTGCATGTTTCATTCAGTCAAACGCCTTTTCATAATCGATGAAACAGGCAAAAACGTCTTTTAGTTGATTAACGCTTCTCGCGTACCTAAGCCACTTCTAAACCCAGACTGGGAGTTGTCCAAGTCGAGTTCACATTTCGTCCTAATTCTAGCATGTATGATCTTTAAAAATATTTTCAACTCTTGAGACTGATCACGTAATCAAATAAAATATCAAATATGAGTATAATGAGGAACCTACTTGTTATTCATGATAAAGAGTCCGACAATAATACGAGGTACACAATTAACGAAAACCTGTAATATTTTCTTCTACGTGCCAGCAAACAAAATAAGATATTAACTTATAACATCATTAGGCAATTCATTATCTTTAGCATCCGTAGAATTCATCATAATGTCTACTAAAAACAATATTAGTTAGTGGATTATGAATATTTAGCAACAAGTCATCAAGTTAGAGTATATAATTATTATTTACCGAAGTAAAATACTTGTACATAATGTAAAGAACATTAGGCATGCTGAAGAATGTGGGTCATAGAATATTATAATGAATAATGAACGAATATGGATTACTACGATAAACCTCTCCACTGTAGATTCAAGCCATATATAGGCGTATAATGTACAAGACTTATGGATCATACAATAGTAAATAATGTAGGCAATGTGTTTATATTGCAATGATGAATGCATATTCATGTAATATATTAATTATAATAGGTACATATATTTACTAGTATAGCAGTACATGGACGATTTTTTTTTTAAATCAATAATTTACTAACGTACAGTCCTGCAACTATAGACTACCCCATGACCTCATCCCATCACATGTAATTCTAAAGAGCGTGGTTTACTGGAAAGACTGCTGACATGGTGGAACCACATCGACATCTAACAAAAAATCATCTGGAAACTAACAAATCAGCGAACCATATTCCTATGAAACTGTAGGTTTTGTTTAATATGCGCTCTTCTTACCTTGAAGCATAGATCTGTATGCATTGTCTGTGATGGCGAAGACGTGTGGTGGAACTTCGTGCCTCTTGATCCCCTTATACCTCTCCATGATCTTCTCCGTGTAAATGGGCATCTTCCTGTAGGGGTTCACAACCACGCAGAAGAGGCCAGAGTATGTCTGCGGGCAAATAACCAGAAAAACATCAGTATATTGTACCTATTTCATAACTATCAATTCATCAACTCGAAAGATACTTCCAAGAGATATGAAGAATCAATGTCTTAAACTATAGGCCCGCCTTATATTACTATCAGCTAGTAATAAAAAACTGGGTAGGTATACGATTCTCTATTTATCTAATTCCGTAAAACATATAAATGCGTTTAACATACCTATATATTTAATTAATTAGATTTGGAGTAAAAAAAAAAACAATTTAAATAGTTAGACACTCACATAGTTAGTATTTTAAATAGTAGTAGTATCTCAATACGGTAATGCTTATTGGTCTGCGTTCCATATTGAATTCGCATAAAAGGTCATGATTATTAAAAAAAACACTGAATTGTCGCCTACATAAGAATTATTATTATAAATCTTACATCTTATCTTACATATATATAATAAAAATGGATGTACATATGTATGTTTGTTCCACCATAACTCTGGAATGCTTCGAGCAATTTCGACCAAACTTGGTACACCTGGCTACCTGGAAACAAATACTGTTTGGTAGAAACTTTTAGAAATGCGGAACCTTCTGAGAAATTTTGCTGATGAGGGTTGTGTCGGGTCGTGTGTGATATCGTGTGAAAGGGCATTGGAAAAGAAATTCAGATCGCAAGTTATATTTTGTCCAGCTCAAGCCTTCGAGAGACACCAAGTGGTCGAGATGATCCGGTCACCGCATACCGCCGTGAAACATCTTCACGAGTAGAACACAGATCTTTTGTCAAATTTTGAATCGGTCAATTCATAGTGGGAGATTCTATCAGAACAAAGGAATCCAAGCGCTCAGAGCAATACTTAGAATCTTCTTGAAGGTTGTGGAAACAAAGCGAACTTTGCAGAACCTTCTAGAAAATTAGAGAGATTAATTATATTGTAAAGAAAGTTGTGGAAGTTAATAGAACACTTCTAAAAAGTTGACAGAATGAATAAACAGATGTGAGATGAATGTGGTTCGGGTCATATGGTAGATCTACTTCATAAATTTGCCGTTGCGAAGCACGGGTAACTCAGCTAGTAATTATATAATGCAGTAGATATCTAATATCAACGTCGCGACGACCAGACCATAACAATGACTTACCTACATAACACACTAGTGTGTCAGGTACTTCATATCTAATGAAATCTAATTTACTTTGAATTTGACTACATCGAAAAGAAATGTTATGAGAAAGTATGTAGTTGGTGTCATAATAAATCCCTTTTATACTATGACACTATACCTTTTAACCCTTTAACGTTCCTCGAGAGACCACTTGTTCCAGTAGTCAGTTGCTATGACATGTATCTCTCTCAATGTCATTCCAAACACTTGTCACACACATCGTCCTTTTAGTTTAGAACGGCCGTCATTCTGACTTCAACTATTATACAAGAACCAGAGTAGCTTTTGCTGTTTATGTAAGCATCTGAGAATTATTGAGATATAAAGTTGAAGTGTTAAAAGATTGAACACAAAACTGTACTGAGAGAAATAATTGATCAGTCGCGGTATCGCGTCATGGCGAAAATTCGTCAAAAACATTGCCAATATAACATCACAAAAACGTTGTGGAGCTATAATAAAAATAATGGGAGAAAATGTATAGTACCTATACACTAATTTGAATGTCAAAAGAGGCGTGTCATACACAGAGACACGATAGAACTCAATACACAGAGGAAAAATAAACTAAAATAAAATCAATGCATCAATTTGCATAACAGATCTGCAATATACACATACAATCTACATACCTTAAACGAAAAAAAATTAACGAAAGTACTATTATTTATGTACCTGGGTATTATGTATATATATTATTATGCATACCATTAAAACAGAGTGAGTGAATCATGCGGTTATTTTATCGGTAATTTACGGTTTACCTATAATACCTGCTCGTTTATCAAATGTATGTGTGTACACTGATAAGAATAGGTACTGCACTTAACTACCCATATTTCTATAAAGGAATATTATATATCTAATATGCAATAGATTTAACTATAGTTACCTATGGGCGTAAGGCTATACAATAAAACATTTTTATACTAGACGGAATTGCCACACGCACGTTTTACTTATCATGTCGTACAAAAATATGTTTAAAGAAAACAATTTGTCACATATACGAGTAGTTCATATAAATTAGTAATTAATTCGTCATAAAATTACAGTACCACTGGTTAAGGGTAGGTACTCGCACAATTATGCATTTAGAAATGACTCTTATGAAGTCACTGTCTTAAATAAATAAATTAGTCTGACACAAACATTCAGTTACGAGGAAAATCCCTTAGGTGGTGATTGGTGAACGAATAACAAACCAGGACGTCTGAAAGAAATTAGTATGCCGAGTTAACCACAATAGAAATAAATTAATGGATGTGGTTAAAAACAATTCTTATCTCTTACGTCATGGATTAGCTCCAAATTGGGACCATTTCCTTCCATACAACTAGTAACTAACAACTACATGACAATAGACGCAAGTACATTTGTATTCCAACTTATAAAGGTGGAGACACGATATACAATAAATATAGTTCATTTATAGACAATTATCATTAAGATAATGAAAAACGCAAGGTACCTACCTATCATTAAGCGTGCAGTATAAAGGTATTCTACATAATAATTAATAGGTAACTATAACATTTGGTAACCACTCAGTGATTCTTTTGAAATTGGTGACCACAATATTCACAGATTAGAAACGAAAATATCGTTAGTATAAGGCAGGTAATGGCCAACATTATGTTTAATCGTTTAACGTGACTTTTATGCACACAGCATGAATAAGGTAAATATAATGGTAATAACATTAGCAAACATCAAAATAATAACAACTGCATCAAATGTACCGAATACCTACATGCTACATAAATAAAAACAAATGGATATCATAAATTAAATGATCAATATAACAAAAACAAGTCGTTAAATTCAGTATTGACCTGGTGGTAGTTGATTGACGTTTCGCGAAATAAAAACATCTATCAAGAAATAGATTAACATACAAATTACAGGTCATATTAAACGTAGTTACACCCTATCTCTGTCATTGATAGGTGCATATTATATTAATAGTAGATCTTAGAGAACATAATATTAGAATTTCGCTGATATACCTAAAGGAACAGACAGGACAATAATCGACATTGTAGATGTGCATATATAGTTTACAAGATGACATCCAAAACACATACAAAGTACTCTATGTACCAGAACCTATTTAAAATTCATTATAATAGTCCATTACAAGAATACGTGACAAACAGGTTTTGATCAAATAAAGAGCGTTGAAAATAATGGATATATTACTCAAATACCAGGGACCAGGGTCCAGGGTGACAGACAAGTCATGAGTAGGTATTTATCATGCCTTGGAGTTTAACATATGTAGCATACATAATACAACCTTCTATTACTTGTAACGTTTATACATATCGGACAATACTAATTATATCTTGTCCGCTGTGGGCCTCCGGCAAGATATCAATAAAATATTTTCAGGCTTAACAAGTTTTGATAAGAATAGGTAATATAACAACATTAGAAAACAATAAATTATGTAATAATTGGGAAGAGTAGTAACAAAAATATTATGACGAATTAACCAGATGTTGATTACTTATTTATTACTTAGTATCCAACGACCATATTATTATTATCATAGTTAGACCGGCATAACAACATTATACAATAGCATTCACGGGCGGTCGTGACATGAAGAACAACAGAATGTTAAACGTGAACACTGAACACTGAACATTCTCCATGACTCAAGTAAAACTGACCGAATAGTACCTAATTTGAATAATACGAAACGATACAAAATATGACGGACTTTGTTGTATCGAGCATATTATGAACAAAGAATTGAAAATATTGTCTTATAAACAGATGTGATGAAATAATTGAATGAATGATAAAGCTAAGATGTCAACGAATAACAATACAAGAATGGCATAGTTGAGCGGCAACAAGAATGCAATGCGGTGATTACGGGACTTATTCATATGCAATGTTGACATCTGGTCCTCTGTAATATTTATCTTCAACAAAATGTCGCGCTGTGTTCACAAAATGATTACTAATAAAATTAATTTCATATCAACATTGATACTTGTCATTAGGTTGCGGTTAACCATACAATCCATTGTAGGAATAGAGGTTATGAATACACGGCAGTTAATTGCATAATGACCTAAAAAACATGGTTTTTAACAACATTAACAGACTTTAGATTAATTACAATACTTGAAGAGGTAAACTAGTCACAATTAAAATGTGCATTCACTAGGTAAAACTTAACAATTGGATAGGTATGTAATAGATATATAAATTGATAGTGAATCTTCCAAATTATATACCTACGTACTACGTACCTACCCATGCTTTAATCCCAAATTGACGAACAAGCAGGGTGCCCCGTACATTCCTATTGATTGCCACGCGTCGTTCGACCAATTAAAACATTTATCAAAGGGCCATCATCGTCTATTAAAAACTAAATAATATTATGTAGGTACCTACTTACTTAATAATAATTGGGTACAACACAAATCATTATAGATAGAAGGGCGGATACATAGATAAAGAAGCAAATGAGATGTGAGAAGAAGTATGAAATCTGAGATCCTTAGACTTACTAGGGAAAATACACAATCAATGATTGTCCCTCAAGATTCGATATTGACATCATTGTAATCTCAAAACACGTTCGGGATATTTGTGTTTAAAGAAACTATGCAAGTATGTACGTATATAATAAATAACGCTTAACATCTTATACGACTAACGACACAATGAACGTGAGGTGAAATGCGATGAGTAAAAGAATGGGGAACATTTGAGGTGTACTGGTGTCTGGTAGGTACTACTAAGTACTAACGCATTTAAATTCAAAACAGTCTGCAGGTATACAAATTAATATTGCAAAATACGGATTCGAAAAACTAATTATAGCCCAGGAAATTTAGCTTTGTAGCGTAGATAATTGTCGGAAAGCTGGAAACTGTTATAATCTCTTCATTAACATGCAAAGAAGGTTTCTTGAAGTTTGCACCAATTTTCCGCTTGTGCTAAGTACAGGGTGACCCATAAACCGAAAAAATAATGTACTTTTTTCAGTTTTTCAGAAATAACTTCTAAACGATGCTTTCTAGGAAAATGGTGTCTTTTTATAAATTAAAGTACATAATATTCTGCGTCGTTTGAGCATAAATACTTTGTACCTCAAAAATTATTGCGATACAGACACTGCCAAGTACATATTAATTTTCTTAACAAATTGAAATATTCGTATTTTTCACTTTTGTTGTTAATTAACTCCCCAACACAGGTATTTACGGTAATATTTCACTACTCATATTTAATTGTGGGTCAATTTTCTCTAACTTTTGATTAAAAGTTTAGACCTTCAACACACAGTTTAAGATGCACAGGTGTTTAAAGAGAGACGAGTGAAATGAAGAAATTTATTAAATGATAAATTTAGATATGTAAGAAGTAAGCTAATTTAAATTTTACTATTCCATTTTATTAAAGCATAGTTTTGTTAAGTAAAATCCAAATTTTCAATACTGTTACGCCACTGCCTGATATTTTATATCGAAAAGAGTATTTTTTTTACATTCAATAATTTTATTAAAATATCTCCTAAACGGTTAGTGTTAGGAAGAAAATATTTATATCGGAATTTATCTACAATAATTTCTCTATATAATAATTGCAAAATAATTTCTTTGACTTAAATACTAAGTGAGGTAGAATTAATTAAAAATGGTATATAAAAAATAAATTCATACATGTCGTCACTTTTTTATAAATTACTCCTAAACCAAGTGCTGTAGCACAAATTCATTAAATTAAATTTAAAGCTAAATAAATTTTCTATAAAATGAGTATAATAAAATTAATTTGTGAGTTATAATAAAAAAGTACTAGATGATCGAAATTGATTTTGTGTAGAGGCACGTTGCTAAGTAGGAACATTTTGTATGGTAAGCGTGGAATTATTTTACAAAATATTGATATTGATCATCTAGTACTTTTTTATTATAACTCCCGAATTAATTTTACTACACTTATTTTATAGGCAATTTATTCGGCTTTAAATTAAATTTAATGAATTTACGCTACACTGCTTGGTTTAGAAGTAATTGATCAAAAAGTGACGGCATGTATGAACTTATTTTTTATAGACCATTTTTAATCAATTCTACCTCACTTAGTATTTAAGTTAGATAAATTATTTTTCAAGTATAATATAGAGAAATTATTTTAGATAAATTATGAGATAAATATTTTTTCTTAACACTAACTGTTTACAAGATGTTTTAATAAAACCAATGAATGTAAAAAAAATACTCTTTTCAATATAAAATATTAGGCAGTGGCGCAACAGTATTAAAAATTCAGATTTTACTTTAAAAAACTATATATTAATAAGATGAAATTATAAAATTTAAATTAGCTTACCTTTTTCATATCTAAATCTATCATTTAATAAATATCTTTATTTCACTCGTCTCTCTTTAAACACCTGTGCATCCTAAACTGTGTGCCGTAGGTCTAAACTCTTAATCACAAGTTTGAGAAAATTGATTCATAATTAAATATGATCAGCAAAATATTACCGTAAATACCTGAGTTGGGGAGTTATTCAACTACAAAAGTGAAAAATACGAATATTTCAATTTGTTCAGAAAATTAATATGTACTTGGCAGTGTCTGTATCACAAATTTTTTTGAGGTACAAAAGAGTATTTATACTCAAACGACGCAGAATATTATGTACTTTAATTTATAAAAAGACACCATTTTCCAAGAAAGCATCGTTTAGAAGTTATAACTGAAAAACTGAAAAAAGTACATTATTTTTTTTTGGTTTATGGGTCACCCTGTACTTAGCACAAGCGGAAAATTGGTGCAAACTTCAAGAAACCTTCTTTGCATGTTAATGAAGGGATTTAAATACACTTTTTTTTAAATACGTCTTTCCGACAATTATCTACGCTATACCCCCTTTTTTAATGTTAATACACCGGTCTATTAATTCTTGTGACATGTAAAATAATACATATTATGGAAGGCGGTGTATTCTGACTCATAGTCAAGGACACGACATCTACACATTTATAAAATGTTTCATAAGATAAGCAGTAGGCAGTCGTATCGCCAATTTGTGCCCCACCTTGTTAGAGCGTTGTTAGCTACTGCAATGGAAATGGCTTATCTTAGGACCTAAGGCATTCCCTGAGAATTAATCTTTACATACATGGATGTATGTTTGTTCCACCGTAACTCTGGAATTTTGATTAGATGAACTGATTTTTTGACTAACACGGTATCAAGAAATATATAATACGTTTTTATATCAAATTCACGACACGAATGAACCGGTTTTAAGTGAAATGTTTTTTTTATAAATTTATAACACCCATTTAATACCATTATCTTGTTTAAGGCCACAACCGTAAAAATAGTGACGAAATGCTTGAAGAAAAATAAGGAACGGAATACCTATCTAGATGCGAATGTAATTTCATATAATATGTATATATGTATCACAACACACCCATCTTACTATAGTGGTCACAAAAAAAAAATCATTTTTGGATTTGGGGTGCCTTCAGAGATCAGATGAAAAAATAGTTCCCTTACAACTTGTAAACATCCAATGGCGTTCATGTTAAAACTGTAATTATAGGGTTAAGTAGTAGGTATTATGAAACGACAATGACCTCCCTAACGACAAATTTACAGAGCGTTTGACGGCGTAGAAATCGTCAAATTGAAAATAAATCGAATAATACGCAAAGTATAATACTATACTACTTAATAAGACCACACCTACATATTTTAAAACAGCACACACATGGCAAAATACATGTAAGTTTAGGAAGCTCGCCAAATAACTACATACTTAGTGTGAATAGTATTTAAATTTAAAGATGGATAAATAAAAAATTAACAATAACTGATTAACAACAATAAATGAAACATAAACGTAACAGTCTTTGCAGGCATTTCAAGTGCAAATACTTATAACAATTTCCGGAGAAAAAAATACGGAATAATCATAAGAAAATGAAGTTAACGCATCTAGTTCTGGTATAAGCGACGATTAGTCATCGCAAATTTGCATAACATAGTCAAGTGTACCGACAAAAAAAACATTATTTATATTTGTACATAGATATAGCAGCTTACTCACAATGTACATAATAATTACCATATTATTACAATATAATGTGTGTGAATAATTTGTTTCAATAAATAAAACTATGTAAATATAGAATTTGATGGCAGGTTTAATACGGGTCATATTGACATGTATCGATATTAATTAGTAATAAATAGTAGCAGTAGATCACTGTCAAGAGAATATGACAAGAAGTAGAGTTGAGGGCTAAATTTACGGGTTAGAGTTTCTGTGTAGGTTTATTCTGTACGGTCCGGTTACCTCTGCAATCTATATTTACTGCGAGAGTACTAAGAATTGTTTGGGTCTGCGTAGAAAACAACACACCCTGCTGAAAAATCTGCGATTCTATTAGTACTATAAGATACAATTCAATGAAACGGAATATAAAGAATGTATGTGTACCTAAATATGGGAGAAACTTGTCACCGTATTCTGTTACCTACAGAATGTACTGAAGAAAACTAAAACGAGGAGGGAGTGAAGATATAGAATACCGTTTATTACAGCAAATTGTTCCGTAAAAACAGAACATTACGTGTTAGGAAAAAAATGTAGCAAAAAGGCAGAATGCTAGTTATTCGTTTCAGTGTAAGCACATTGAACACAATACAGATGTCGACATAGGTATTCGTGTGTTTAAAACATAAGAATAATAATGTGTGGAACAAAACACTATGAAATAGTAATAGGTATCTGGTATACGTTATAGTGGTGATAGTCCTCGCGTTGTGAGGGTCAAGGTCCCGCATCCAGATCGTTACCGGATGACGTCACAAATAGTTTCACAGAAGTGGGGGACGATGGCAGTTAGTTGTGGCCGGTAAAACAGCAAAGGTGACGCGACGCATGGTGAGTGTGTTTGGTAGATAGATATACATAGCATTAGCAATGACGAGAACAATTCTGAGGATTTTAATGCCAATAACGAGCATGCAAAATACTAATCTCTACATTATAATTAGAAATAGTATCACGCAAATTTGCTTTCGAGATATACAAGTGTAATTGATTGTTTCTCTAAACAATTTATACTGTATTTCGGAATTACCTCAAGCAGGTATAATATGAGTGCATCACAATAATATGGTGTTTTGATGAAATGTTGTCTGTTGAGAAATAACAAGATTGTTGCCTGAGCTGTGCTATTCCGTTCCAAGAATTTTATTTGACTGAGATATTAAAATGAAGTCGGGGAAAAACCTTAAAAGTGACATGACTTTCTCTTGGATGAGTAACTGACAGTACGGATACGATAATCTTGGGCGTGAAAGTTTACATATACAGGGGCAGATTATGGCTATTTTTATTTATATCAAATAGCAACAGTATTAAAAATTAAATGAACGTTAATTCGTACCAAGGCGGCAAATCTATACCGTAACAATATTATGCAAAACAATCTGTGAACAAAAATGTACACAAAGCCGAAATCCATTATTTTACGCCTCCGTCCTATTCTAATTGAACGTTTTAATACAAACCTAAAGTATAATATAATAATGAAGATAATTATTAGTAAACTAGACCAGACATAGATGTATATTGTATATAGTAGAGAATAAGCAATAGACAGTTAAGTATGACGCCCACAAAAGTGATACTTAATAAACAATAAAAAGTGCAGTAATAGACATGTTAATAAACACAAAAAAGGCTGTCGTAACACAAACATTTCAAGTGCAATGAATCAACACTACCAGCAGTATAGAGTAGACGTACAATAGTCGCATCATAATAATATTATGAGTACATCCGCGTATCGTAATCTAATCACACTCAGGTGAATCAATTAATTTTTGGGAGACCTTATGTATGTACCTAATAATGCATTATAATAAAACATAGATACCTACTATATACATTAACATTTATGACGCAGTATATGTATGTAGCTTCTTTGATTCTTTAGAACACCGTTCCCGTTCCCAAGAGCGCGACTTCTTTTGTGAGCAAATGCGTTGTCCTCTAAGCAGAATCTGCAGACTGGGGTATCTGTTTTTTTTTTAATGAATCTGGGTTTATCGAAATAAACCGAAATACATCTTTGTACACTTCACAGAAAGCATACAAACTCGTGTTGCGAAGTGGAGTAAGTCGGGGGTTGAACCCGCGCCCACTGGATTAACAGTCGAGCGCGTTACCAACCAGGCTACCGACCATCTCATTATATGTTTCCGCAGTCTGCAGTCAAGGTCCTAGTTCTAGGATCATTATTTGTTGTGAACTTTTGGCTTTCCTTCGTTAACACGAAAAATTTATAATTACATTGAAATAACTTAGATACGTCTTATACTCTTATCTTACAGGCTTCTTGAATAGATACCACAATATTGTTTGGAGTCTAGCATAGTAAATTGGACTTCCGTAATTAATCCGCATTAAAAACAGCATGGCTAGTCATTTAATAATGCCATAAATACCTATATAGTAAAATAGAACTACAAAAAGCAAGGTGCGCTTCAGTACTCTCTGTGGACAGTGGGCGACAATATAACATTATTGTCTAGGCTACGTTAGATTTAGATTTCGGTACTTAGTTAAAGTAAACATACTGATGTACCCACACTTTTTACTCGTGGGTGCCTGATGCCTGATAATACGTAATTAAATCTGTCCAATAAATGTACAAAGAGTATGTACATTGTACAAGCATTGTTTTCTTCTTAACGATGGTATATATCACATTAAACATCCTTGCACATCGCAGATGTAAATGTACGTATATTCGGCAAGCATAATGGTTGTGTAAGAGATTTGTCACAATGCTTTTACATATAATGTAGAAATGTATACTCATTTGCTTTCACTGTTGGAGGCGTAGCTACTTAATTAGATGAGTTTTGTTTAACCAAACCGGAAAGTAACCGGGGCTAACTACATATTAAGGTCCTAAAGTGTTGTATAAGTACGTTGACATTCCTTTTAAGTTGGTCTCTGCTGTCCCGTCACCAACTCTACATTCTGTTCTCCTTGATAAAATAATTTGACCGGAATTTTCTCTCTCCTAGAAAGGAATGTTTTGCAAATACTTATAATAAGTATTTATATTTGCTGATAGTCTATTAAAACATATTAACATTCAATGAGAAAGGTATTTCATACTAAACCTGATGACGCGCTGATCAAATGATATTAAACATTAAACCCATGGCAGTCAAATTAATATATATACATATATATAGCAATGTTAGGTGTGTGCCTATAGATAGGTGTGTACAATGTATAGTACACTGTGTTATTATCCAAGGTCACCGGAGAGTGCAATGCCTTCATTTCAGCACACGCCACGCCATAACGTTGCATCTGTTAGATCAGTGGTCCGCAACACGGGAGCTATATGACACCCTGTACGAATTTTCACACGCCCTTACCCTCGTGAAAACGGAAACATGTAATTATGGACTGGACCTGAACTTTCGGCTAGATTTTATTCCAAATTCTAACGGTAGTTACTATTTCAATTCCTGGGACTATATGTACGGAGAACTCTCTCTGCAGTCTTTCTAGTTGACCCCACAACGACTGTTATTGTTTATTACTTACGTATGACTTTCATGACCAAAAGATCGCCAACAACTGTGTTAGATAGTGGAAGTACATCGTACATAGATACATATTGCACTACACGACATAGGACAAAGCTCTTTGTTGGCGGTTTGCATTACGAATGTATGCACACTGAGTACCTACCCAAATAACAAGCCAAAACTAATAAACAGACACGATATGAAATTTTCAAACACACCTATACGTACGTCGTATAACGCTCCAGAGTAGAGATATGTAAAGTACCAGAGAGGCAGTGCTATACTTATGGAAGGTTTTAACAACTGTATGGACGCTACCAACGAACCTACCTATATTTTTTCTTGAATACATTGAATATTTCATTGAACACAATCTTTAACAAATTTGTCACATTTATTCTATGGTGCCATAAAATCTCGAATTATGTACATAATTTAGCCTAGGAGATCACTAATTAACATCGAGAAGTAGTGCAACATTCAGATATTTTAATTTTTTGTTGAACTATTTCTTACTACTACCATTAACCGCACTAAATTTTGTAATAAAATAACGATTAATAATTCTGTAATGATAATAGTTGGGTACGTTTCCATTACAGTCGTATTGAAAAACATATTTCCACGATTGTGAAGTGAAATAATTCAGATGGGTATACACTAGTGACTAGACAGTCGGATGAATTCCTGTTTCTGGTTATCGTTATTCTCTCCTAGTCATTCAAGTGGTGGCGAGGTCACGAAGTCCGATATAAAGGGCATGCCGAGGTGGAATAATCTAGGTAACGCATAATACTTTTGGTACATTATTGCTCTAGGACCACCGATATTCACAATAATTATAATCCGAATACATTTTCAACTATGACAAAAATGATTTAATTTCACAGAATCTAAAGACGAAATGAAAATACCAGACAACAATAATAGTATTTATGAATGGAACTTAGGTATTCTTTATTTTCACGATTTCGGTGGTGCGATGGTCAACAGACTGGACATCAACGAAATCCCAGGTTCGATTGCCTCCGCCACATAAGCCGGTTTTGGAAATTAGTCATGTCCCACACCTTACATAGTAGCTATATTATATGTGTTATAAACGTTGTATTATGTATAAGGTATACCTACACAAGAAACGATATCACAATGACCAGTATTATTTACCTAATTTATCTTTTGAATTGGTGGGCGCTAATCACACACTGTGTGGAGTGAGTCAGTTTATGTCTTTTCCTCAGTTGGTCGATGGTAAATAATAAAAATATATTTATACACAATACCAATTAATTTAAAGGAAACAATAATGATACATAATTACGTGTATATGTATAATCTCAAATAACATCAATAATTCTAACTGTCCACGCAATCATATTTTTATACTGATTGACTGCTTCAAGGACATCCACAAAACAAAAGTTCTAAAAGAAATAAACTAACTACCATCTCTCCATGTACTTCACAAACTTATAAAATAAAAATCTTGCAATGAAGAGTGAGCTAAACAGAATTGCGTTATTGTATGCATATTAATTGGAAAGCCTCTACAGTCTACACACATAGTCGTAGTTTTTATCAGGAGCATAAATCTTGTGGTCAATGGTCATATATTTATACATAGTTTTAACATGAAATTGACAATCCACGAACCTGTTCCCGAAGACAATTAATAGAACTTGGTAAAGGGTTCCTAATTTATTTGCAAAATTAGACCCCCTGCATTACCGAGGTAATACAATTAATATTATCAATGTAAACTATAAACGTATGGAAGTTGGGGAATTTCGTAGGAGACACTACTAAACTGAAGTACGTATTTAATCAACTAAAATCTAAATCTCACCCCACTGCGTGGTGACTTGATATTCGTTTAGAAAATACAAATTAAATCAATCCACTTTTTAAAATAAAATAAATAACTTTTTTTTTATTTTAAAAAGTGAATTTGAGTTAAAATGTCCTTCCACAAAGTTACACACTCCAACTTAGAAAAACAAGTGAGATATATAGGTAATCGAATAAGCAGAGAAGGCAAGTACGTTCGACAATCTCTAGCAGTAATAACCGTGATAATATTTTGTACCTAGATGAATCTGTTACATTTACATACGTAGCAAATTTCCAAATTAATTCACGTCAGAACACAATGGTAATCATGCACGGTGGTAAATTTGGTATATATATTTCATAATATTACAATGTTCACGCATAATTGAAAATGATGCCACTTTTATAAATGTCTCAGATCATGCATTCATAACATTGTAATGTAATTTTATATTATAGTGGGATATGTGTGTGCGTGTGTTTGTACAATGTACATACCTGTGAAGATAATCTGAAGAGAACACAATATTTTATTGTGTGGTGTAGTATCATAATATAATATTCATCCCAAGTGAGTACACACATGACCGAAGTTAAACCTGTTTTTCATGATACACTTGGAAGACACTCCAAAATCACCAAGTGTTGTAGGTTCCTAAACAGTTGTCATAGACAGCCAACTGCCAACTCATTACAATTTTATTAAAATAATTCACTCCTTACTCCTTGCTACATACTTCATTCATGGCGAATTAAATATTTTGGCAAATGTTTCGAACGTAGCTTGTTGTTAACAGTTTTGATTGATACAAACATGAATTCTAAACCACGAGACCGACCCATATAACAAATTCCAAATTAGAACGACATGAATTTTGTGAGATAAGGTTCCTTTTTACACCCTATTCCCGGAGCAACACAAATAACTTTTAGTCCTTAAGGAGAATTGAATATTTTGTTTGCCTTCGTTAATCAAGAGATAACATGTACGGACATAGGCAAACGATGTATGGTTTTATTAAAATCACATTAAATTCAATTATCTTAAGTAAGGAGTGCCAATAGCAATACCAGCATTTAACATGGGACATGGGAAATCTGTGGGACATGGAATGTAAATAAAATATATAATATATTCTGGCAATTAATCTATTCATGTGTGATTTTTCAACTAGTAGGTATGTCTATTGAGACAAACGTCTGTAGAACTAGATCCGTATGACCGCCTGTAGAGATTACATCACCACAAATTGTTATCCAGTAACAATATCTAAACATAATAAAATACTCTTATAATACTATATACGTTATTTTTATGTAACGTTATTAATGATGAGTAATTCTAAATCGTCCGAATAAAGATGAAAATACGTTGATAGGACATATTATTATTATACGCACGTATCCAGATCAAGGCGAAATTATAAAATTAATGTGTATTACCTGTTAGACTCATTTATTAAAGTAGGTATTAGGCACATACTTAACGTATACAAACGGTTCATAAAAAAATAAATGAAAGAAACGTGCGAAGTGCCGAGAGAACAATAATCCAAATAAAAACAAAATAATACCTACCTACATAATTCTTCTCAATGTCTAAAGGCATTTGCTTAGTTTACACAACAAAAAGTATCGAATCGTTGTACTGTATGGATGAAATTTGAAAGATTTTTAGGTATACAGCGATATTTTATCAATCGTATAATTTCCTTAATAACTAAACTGGAATAAAATCAACGGAATCAATGAGATATGAAATAAGAGCAAGCATGTATGTAATATGGATATATTATCTACCTAGTACCTATCTACACAGTACACAGTATCGGAACGATTAGAAACGCAACGCTGGTAGGAGTGGTAGGTGATAATACTGTAGTTACATGGAATTATGCAATGTAGAACAGATGTAATAGCGATGAGAGCGGATTTTCAATCAAGTTTGGTTACCTAGGTACTTATCCTATGTATTACTCAGGTGCGTTTGCCTATAAAAAGACAAGAAGTTAGCTATCTACATTTTATAGAAAGTAAAGTTTTACTGCTAAAACGATTATCACTGAGTTATGTTGTTCATTTGGGTAAAAAGAAAAACGTTAATTGAATATTTTATTTCTCTGTATAAAATGGCGCTTTCGACGTACAAACTGTATTTTTCATTGGTTCTGTGTTTTTCTAATAAGTACAAAAAGTAGGTATATGCACTTTTTAAATGACAGATTGCACACTATTTCATACTAGTTGATGTAAAGGTGATTAGCTGTCTAGCCGACTAACACAATATTGTATTCACATTAACAGAAGAGTTGGGATTAAAAAACTTGCCCCAATGTTACAGATAGTTATTAAAATGCAGTTATGCATATTATCGCGTGGTACCTTCCTAGTACCTACAATAAAAGAGGAAGAAGACAGACGGCATAAAATTATTATGACGCTGTTTACATTATTATTTATGTATTTTTACTCTTCAATGACGTAGTACTACTACTTGGTAGTAGGTAACCGCTATTCCTACGTATATAATGGAAAATGGTGAAAGTGACGTACAAATGCGAGCTGACAACAATGATAACATTGATAACTTGCAATCCTAGACGGAGCACTCAATGCCATTGTAACAATGCACCTATTTTATAAGAAAGCAAAAGTGCTGGTGCACAACGCTCTCTTGATGCTGACCTAAACTTGCCTGAAGGATGAATCAGCACTGAATTCAGTGAAAATGAGACTGTTGAGAAGAATGTGTGGGAAAAGATTGAGTGATCGATTAGAAATGAGAGAAATAATTAGAGGTTAAAAAAGAGGCGGGAGGAAGGGTGGCCGCCTGAGTCTGACATCTACTCATCATGTTTCAAGGACGGACGCGTTTTGAATAAAAATGGCTCTGTAAAAATTGTTACGGTAATCGATGATGTAGTTGATATTTCTCTATCGATATTACAATAAAAAACTAGAAATAGGAATTGGAGCTTTTTCCTATTTATTGCGCAATAAACATCAGCTGATTTATAAGTGTTAACATCAGTCTCCATTTCTATGAGTTCTAACAACTATCGTCCCAATACTGAATGAATCTACTTACTTTTTAAGTAATGTATGTAATTATGAGAATCACTCACTCAAAATATTTACTACAAAGAATTGATCGACTGCCTACATTCATACATCGCATGCCTCTCTAGAGTTATGTTAATATACAATGTGCATATATTATATTAATTTATTATATGCATCCACATGCAATGCCGCCTGCATTACGTCATTCTCATGCAATCGTAATACAAAACAGTCTTACTTTTCTTACCACTCTATCGTAACCGATAAAAAACGCATTATGTGAGAACAATAATTTCAGCGTAACAAACATCTGTGAAGAACTTAACACCCAATAAAAATAGTACCTACCAATAAAATCATAATTATGATTATTTGTGTAATCGATCGAGATATGTACAAAAAGAAAAATAAAACAGAGGAAACTGAGAAAACGCTTATGATATTAACGCTTGGTCAATTATATAATTGCACAGGTATTAAGACCGAGTACATTGTTGGAGTGTGTGACGAATTGACAATGTATTATGTACTGTACTTCACGAAACAAACTTTTATCTTAGAAGTGTGCACGAAAGCATTTGGGTTTAAGTTGTTCAAGTCCAGATCATTTTCAGTTAGTTCAGGATACACTTATAGAACGAATCACCGTGAAATACGACTACTGATGACGAGAGGAATAAGTTTTTGTTTAACACAAGCATTATATTGGAACCAAAGAATAAAATACTAAACATATCGACACGTATATACATATTTAGGTAGGTACCTATAGTACACACACACACACACGTACCCACCATTGCTTTTATCGATAATGTTTTATTTCCACTCCTTGATGCTCTCAAATATTTATTTTCACCTCACCTTATGTTT
Source organism: Ceraclea dissimilis (assembly GCA_963576895.1). NCBI lineage: Eukaryota > Metazoa > Arthropoda > Insecta > Trichoptera > Leptoceridae > Ceraclea > Ceraclea dissimilis. The sequence goes on along the minus strand of OY756361.1, from coordinate 14,476,450 downwards.
ACATATATTTTTACTGCCATAATGTACATACAAAATAATATGTAACTGTACGAATATGTTTATTCCAAGAAATACACGCAAGGAAACAAAAAAAGAGATAAATTTCAACATGAACGATGAAGTCATATACCTATTTGGCCAAGGAGCAAAAAACAAGTACCTAATAGTGTAGGAAAATTTGCTTAAAATTAAAAACCATTCCTTATAACATAAGAGAAGTCAGCCATTGAATGTGGATATTTTTCTACAACTATGTAGGTATTATTTTTTTTCTTTAAAAAACTACGCATTTTACGACTTCAGGCCCTTGGTCCGTAAGGAATTGAATGCAATGATAATGTTAAAATCTCATACAAAATACACATATATTATGAACGTATATGATTAAATACGTGGAAAATTTGCGTACAAAAAACAGTAAAGTAGTAATAGCCAAGCTACCTAACTCATGTGTTGTGTGTGTAGCAGTGGCGAAGGGCGGATTTCTGTAGAAGAGAAGCTGGGGCTAACATTTCTTATGGGATTACCTCAGATTAGACACTATTATACCTATCATTTTTTCCAAAACTCGATGGTAATCGTGTTCTTAGGTAGCTTCGCGCCTGGTGTGTAGGTATCAGATCATGATTAGTTTTAGTTTAGTACATACGAGTACGATTTTTAATTCTCTCAACAATACAATCATATACGAGTATCTACATACGTACCTACACAATAATATAATATGTATCCAGTTGGTACTTCCGTTACCGTATCGTTCATACAATTTTCTCGAGTCTGTAGGGTCTTTAACCTCAATTAACGCGATAATGTACAGAACGTCGATATAAGTCATCATAACAATATGTAAATATACTTCATAAGGACTATACCTAATATTCTTCATAAAAGTATCAAAAGAAAAATAATTTAATCAATCTTAATATTTCTTAAGGTCCACAAAATACATATACAAGGATACTCGATTAAATTACATACTAACTCTACGATCTATAAATCAATTCAACAGGTGTCTCCCGTTGTTACAGTAACCTCAAAAAATGGGGATATAGAGAGGAAGACAGACACCTGCAAGTGTGGAGCTGTACAGAATCACAGTCACCTGTTTATGTGTCCCCAAACAGGAGTGACGTGCACGCCCGAGGATGCACTACTGGCGAATGCCAGGGTGTCCGAACATTGGAAGTGCAAGATTTGATAATATTCCGGACATGGAAAATAAAGTAAGTTATTCAAATATTCAAGACCTAGCTGACTACTTGCTGTTGCGTAATTAATAAATAAATGTTTATATGCCTCTTGGACACTGGGCAGCGGACAGCCTTATTAAAAATGTACATTGTACGTATAGCAGCTTAGAACTACATACCAACTCTGGGTACTTACTAGTAAAAATATTTACAAACTTATCGCCAAAATGTCTCGGCATTTCTCAACAACACATTTTTTTTCAGCAACAAATTAATACGAGTCAACCTACATTTTATAGCTAATGTAGTATCTATACAATTTATGGGTAACTTATAACTTATCAGCATTTCAGATGCAAACAAGGAACGTTAGGAAATGTAAATGGTAAGGTACGAGTATATAAAGATGTAGGTGTATCTATATAATACACTATTTAAATATCGATTCAGTTTATCAGTTTAGGTAAGTAGAGTATGAAGCTAATTAGGTCTGGTCAGCAATTAACATTCTCGATGATGTTATCCAAGCTGATGGCGCCAAACCCCTGCATGCAATGTACAATGTGCATACTGCATGTGTGATTCATTGGGATACTTAGCATACATAAAGTTAGTGAGTGAATCTAATTATACAGTACTTTTTTACTATAACTCTTAAATATATCCTCACTTTGGAACTCCATGTCATGATAAAGGAGCTTCACAATGCTTCTCTAAAGGAGCTTCAGCTAAGCCGGGTAAATAAATCCGGGACCCCCAGTGCCAATCCCTTGAGATTTTTTTTTTGCAAAATTGTGAGAAGAAGTTTGTAATGCAGATCTGGTTTACTGTCCTTAATAGAAAATATAAAGAACATGATTAACAATTACAGGTATAATTAGCGCCGCAGGCAAAAAAATCTTCGAGTCGATTGTGTTTTAATAGTTTTTAGGGATCCAATGTGAAAATTTTGAGTGACAAACCCTTAAATACTAATAAAATACCATTAAAAAAAACTGACTTTTACCGACCAGTCTCAAAAATAGACTTATACTGATTTTGCCAGTTTTGACCCCTGCCAGTTTGAGAAAGAGTGGTCTAGATCAATATAAATAAGACTTATATCATGAGTCCTTCCAACAGCAGTATCACAGTGGATAATAAGACTAGTAAAGTTGTTGAGGAATACATATATCTCGGACATGTAATCAAATTAGGGAAGGAAAATCAAACGGGGGAAATACCCGGAAGAAATGGACTAGGCTGGGCAGCCTTCGGAAAACTAAAGCATATCCTGAAAAATAGAGACATTTCCATGCATCTATAAAGAAAATAATGTTTGAAACATATGTGGTACACTTGTCTGGAAACTATGTATGATGCTAACTTCGAGGACCATACAGACACTAAAATTTACAAGAGAGAAATGAGAGGTTTCTGAGAGACAGAATAAGAAATGAAGAAATCTTTGTGATAGATTGCACTGCCAAATTAAAATGGTAATGGGCAGGTCATGTCGCTATACAGGGAGTGGACAGATGACCACCCAGAGTCCTGAGGTGGACATGAAAAGAGGAATAGGCCGGCCTCAGAAAAGATGGGCCGATGATACTGTCCCCGTCGCTGGTAGTCGGTGGACCCAAAAAGCCCAACGAAGAGAGGACTGGAAAAGTTAGAAGAGGCCTACCCTACATCCAGCAGTGGAGAAATGGCTCAGAAAGAAAAAGAAAATTTGGATGTAATTAAATAGCTTAGATCAGGATCAGGAGCAATTTGATGAGTAATGATGAGAAACGCAATAGATTATAGACTGTATCGACAACAGCAATATTATTAGTAAAGACAGTGTTTACTGGCTATGTATTATACTCATGAGTCATGATATCTATAGCAGCGTCGCTCCAACAGGTGCTAACACTGCTAACCTCTAGTTATACTACTACTATAATAATCATAGAGATCACACAGGCATTAAAAAATAACGTAACTTCAGTTTATATAGAGGTGAGTTAGCACTTCAATTAAATACTCACTATCTCCACCACGATGCGGCCTCGAAGGAGAAGCAATATAAATATCTTCCCGGTTTTTATATTTTCTATGGGATGGATAATGTGACATACGAGAGCACATAGGCAAGGCATAACACATACCTTAATTTATAAAGCAAGGAATAAAATGTATTTGAGAGAGTTTTCCGAGATTCTGGTCTCTAGTGAATGCAAACGTTATAATAATTTTATGGTTAATTTCAGGCATGTGACTATGTGTCACCTATGTCCTATAGAGATCTAGACAAAGAAGTAAATTAAAAAATAAACGAAATTAAGACGTGGTCACTATGTACCATACCCAGCATGTGAATATATACATAAGTAACTATAGCCACTAGCCACCCCAACCATTACCAGGTCTTCAAGATCATTATTTATACACACACTATAACACAATACAGCCTAATACACTATAAACCGGTTCAACTGAATAGCAAACCCGACAAGGGTCATCATGCAAGGGAGATTTTGTCAAGTTCATCAGCTGTTTCAAAGCTAAAGAAAACAGTGTGATTCTAATTGTTTCTTATAACGAGTGATTTTTGCGGTGGACCAGAGAAATGACACATCAAACAAATAAAACCATAAGTACTAAAATAAACGTTTGCGTTAATGTGTTTGTTTAGCGTTTGAAAAAACACAATTGACAGGAAACACTGTAATGTGTGGTCAATGAACAAAATGATGTGCGAAAGAAAACTTTTAAACGACTTGCATGATACCTATCATGTTGGAAAACGACAAGTTAATGCCAACAAATTAATCAGTAATCAAAACAATACAAACTGAGATATAAATTCCATCTTTCTTTCAGTAGAAAACAAAGCAGTGCGAAAACGAGATGAACAGAGTTTGAAAGATTGTATCACGGATTATCAATATATGTAGGAGTAGGTACGTACCTACATTATTATTTCAAGTAAGTTACAGGACCTAAAAGATAAACTGCGAATCACGCGTACTGTGAGGAATTTAAGAAAACGTAGGTGCAACGACAGTGTGATATTAAATTTAGGCAACAGAATAATAAAGTGGGTGTATTAATTAAAGTAAAGCACGCTTTAAAATTAACTAAAAGACGTTCTTAGGCAAAATAATAATGATTGTACAAACAAGAGAAGGAATATGTCACATTGAATAGAAAAATAAGGACAGCAATATCATAAACAAGAGAGTCCATCAGTCAATCCGTAATATCGAGCCGAGTATGGTTATGATGATGGCTGGTCACGACTAGAATGGAACAAAGATACCTAATAACAATAATAAATGTTTCTAGTGTCGCAATAACGACACTACTAATAATGGAAACGAAATACGAACTTAATACTAACAATGTACTTACTGATACTTTGATTATCTCCACCAGCATGCATACGCGTAACTATTCGGACTCCGGACAGAAAAAAACATGGCCATCAAAATGTTTCCTGAGAATATTTTCCTTAGACTACCCCAGCCTTACCATGAAATTTTAAAATAAACCTTTTAAAACGATTTCCTTTCAATAATAACTCATCCACCACATTCATCCTCCTTTGACTTCACTTACGTCGCTTTAAGTTAGAAAAGCGTTGATAGTAGTGTAGTAGATAGTAGTAATAGTATATCTTCGCTTGGCACGTTGCCTTGCTACTTGCTTTCTTTAACAAGGAGTCTCTGTTCACCGTTCATCCCTTACAAGTACTTAGTCACATTCATTTCTAGAAATCGATCTAGAATGAACAATGTTGTGTTACATAAGTATTATAATGTGGATTTACATCCACAAGAGAAAGTCTGTAACAGATCACTAGGTCTGATAATATACTATATGACATGTAGGTACAATACCGATCGTATGAAGTGGAGTATTGTCGAGCGAAGAAATATATATATAAAAAAAAGATCTCGATAAAAATTATATCAAATGGGTATAAAATATTCAATGGAAATAGGTTAAAGATCGAAAACCATAAGCAAGCAACATTTGATATCTCAGTGTGGTCTGAATAGTACGTAGTCTGAATAATACGCAAGAGTACACTTAATCAACGATACGATTGTGTCTGGGAAGGTGGGTTGAATGTACAACACAGCACGAGAAAGAAGGAACTACGAAATAAAAATATCAGTGGTCAACTCAAATAATAAATGATCAAGTACCCTGGCCACAAAATAAATGAATTTGTAGCACCTGTGACATCGTAGGTATATTAGGTATGTACGTAGTGAGTATACAGTAGTGAGGAGATATACTAAGTTTTAGTTCAACAACAATATGAGCTATCTAGATCAAGACAATGTTAGGTAATGTTTTGTCTTGCGTACCTACTTCTTCTAATCTGCCATTCATATCACAGAATCAATACAGAACAGATTGCAACGAGTCTGCTGTAGGTACGGTAAAGTTATATCGAAGAGTGAATGGATTTGTTATGTATTTATCTACATCATGGGTCATTATTCAAGTGTTGCACAAACGGCCTTAGAAACGCACATGGTCTTTCGGCGCCATAGTGAGATGCCCTTTTATGGCAAAATGAGAACAAGTCAACTAGAGAGAACGGTGTTAGTTATGTTATGGATACTAGCGCAAAATGTAAAGATGTAAAAATACAAGCACAATGTGTACTTATTCACATATTTTAATATCAAATCAATGACGATTACTAGGTACAATATAAATACTAATACCTATTACATACAATGCCGAATTGATTAAACAATTGATAGACAATAATAGTAGTATGATCAATACAACAAATACACAAAGACAAAATACATTTCCAAAGAGTTAAAAACGAGCATCTCAGTAAAAAAAATAGTAAATGGATATAAACGACTCTTATTATATCAGAGCATAAGTACTATAAGTTATGTTAGGTTAGATGAGTTATGAAAAGGTAAATTAAACCATGTTCGTAATATTATATGTGACTACCTAGTTATGAAATTAGAAAATATTCCCAGACGAAGGTCCAATGAATGAATCTGTTACTTAGAAGGTCTCTGTGTGAAGTGAGATAGTAGAGAATACAATAAAGGGTAGATAGATAACACTACTGTTATGTAAGGTCGTGTGGTAAACGAACGCGAACCAATACGCACAATATTATAGGTATAAATATGTATTCCATACGACATTATATTATGATATTCTACTCGTAAGTCTAAGCTATGGTAAGACATCGGTTTCTAGATTAGAGCGTTTTAGTAATAATTAATTCAAAGTACACTTGATTGGATTCGCCATATTTGGATGAAAATATTTCAAAAGATTAATGGTCACCATAACTCTCACTTTCAAACACATACATAAGGTGGCTAACAGGCTAATTAATGCAGTGTTTCATAATACCTTCATAATTAATACATTGTCCAGTTTTGAGATTAAGTATAAAATTTGCATGAAAATGTTAAGAATCCGTGGAATCCAGTCCAAATAAATGTCTTACGACCTTAAATTATGTCCAAAATATATTAATTCAGTAATCTGCAGAATGCAAACATATATATGTCGTTTTAATTTTCATTCTTAGTTATAAGAAATTCGGCAGTTCCTATAACCGCTACACATAATTGAATTTAGTGTAAAAGTTGGTGGTAAAATCATACGCTATGTAGGCTACATAATTATTAATACCTTTGGTATTGTCCTCTTTTTGGATGTTCATAATATGGAGAAAAAACTCGTGTTGAAAATTCTGTGTCCGAAGCTTTAAAATCTCACAGTTGTTGTTCGATGAAACTTGCCTACCTCAGACCATATAGGGAATAAATACACAGTCATATTATAACAGGTAAAAAGTAGTGTTGAGTCATCAAGGCAGGCATAGTTTGTATTCTACCATATGTTTTATTGCCACGCCGTATACTCCATTCGGAGGTCTTATCAGATGACATATTATATTAATCTGATGGAGAATAAAGTCTTCTTAGATGGACCGAAGAATTCTTTCTAGGATTAACTGCATAAAATTAGTAGGTAGTCAAATTAAAGAAATAGGTAAATAGGTAAATCTGAATAACAAATTATAGCATTAATTTATTAAAACATTGTAAAGCCGAAGTATACAATATGAATTCAAAGGTACTATAGCCTGCTTACTAATCAATTCAAGAAAAAATATTCGACAGGCGAACTCTAAGATTTGTTCTAGGTATCTAATTAGGTAGGTAAAATAAAATCTCGACTTTATTTTAAACGACACATTACAGTTCTGTCAATACAGTTCTATTTACTACGCGGGCACGAACTATTATACCATACCATAAACGTGCATCATTTAACTAAATATTATGTACTAAATAGCTCGATTATTAATCATAATGTTAAAAAGTTAAGTTGACTCTTCAAAAGCGTAACTGACGTGTCGCAAGGTGCGTGTCAGAATAAAATAGATAGGCAATAGAAGAAAATGTTGAATGCAATTCCAACGTTGCTAACATCAATGAACCCACGATAAATACTTCAAAAACGTGACAATATAACATCGCGTCGTTAAACGAATGATAATATTATGTTAAACACAGCGAATAATACATCGTGTTAATCATCAACTCTATTATTATCATCAGTCTAATAGCAGATAAAGATTTGTTGGGAAAACACTCGCCCCCGCATTCATGAAGATGATGTCCGAATGTATGTAAACACACCATACATATTACACACACTGCACACATCATAACATGTAGGTAAGTAACGAGGAAAGTAGTTGTATCCGTACCTGCATGCGTACTACTTAGTGTTAGTACAACTACACATGTATCCAATACATGACTTATGTTAAATGAGTAATATAGATCACCGTGAATTCTTAGTGTAGGAAACTTGTTAGTCGTTCTTCAGTCTATAATTTAATCTAATCGACATTCTCGCATTAGATGTTCCTATGAACGCCCGTATTATCATAATACTATTATGTACCATTATCACCATACGGCTGAGATTCGCTGCAATTGCAAGATGATAATTTAGAAACATATATAAGAAATTTTGAGCAGAGTACATACTCTTGACTAATTCTAAGTTTGTTGGACGGATACAAAAATGTGGATATTCCGCAAACTTGCTGTGACCTACTGACCCTTTCCATTTTTTATGGTGCACAAGTGCACTGAAATTACAATTCAAATTTAAGCATCACGAAAATGTAAAGTTATCAGTTTGGAATTTGGATCAACACGTCAAACGTTTGCCATAAACTTGTTCTAATAATACAATATGTCATCATAAATATGTTACAAAAAATATACCTCTCAAGCTAATAATGAAAGAGTGCATCCAAAATGTTTAATGCAGAAAAGTCAAAAATAGAAAGTGTGTTCCATTTTCGCCCCGCGTGCATTAAGTTCTCCCGCCAGGATCGAAATAGACGTGCGACAATTTTTATAAATAAAGCTTTCAACCTTACTCTTCGACAGTCTCTGGCTAATCGCTATGACTTAGGTCAAGGGCCGCGCGATAGGAAATGTGAACAATGACCTGTTGAGGCGCCACCCTTACAAATCCAGTACAAACAAATTCCAAAGGTATCCATACAAATATCAGAGAGTCACGCATATAGGTATATATAAATGTATATAGTGTATATAATGTATAAATGTATATAGAGCCGTATATATAAATGTAGTATATATAAAAGAGTAGTATATATAAATGTATAAATGTATATAGAGCCAAGTCAAGGTATGTCAAATCTGGATCTCCTCTCCATTGGGAGTCTTACCGCACCCTCCGCAATCGTTGTAATCAATTGTGTAGAAATTCGAAGCGTGCGCACTTCAATCAAATTTTCAGTGGTCGGACTTCGGCCGATATCTGGAGGGGCCTAAATGCCGTGGGGATGAGTCGACGAGATACATCCAATAAGCGTCTGGACTTTGATCCAAACTCTCTCAACAAACATTTTGCTGCTCCGCCATGCCCTCTCAACCTAGCCGACAAAAATGCAACCATATCTGATATACAAAGTCTGCCTCCCCTTGGAATACCCGTATTCACATTCTCTCATGCTTCTGATTCCTCTGTGCTTAGAGCTATCAACTCAATTCACTCAAAGTCTGTTGGTGTGGATGGCATAAGTATAACTTTTTTAAAACCTATTCTTGGCCATATTCTTCCATATATAACTCATGTAATCAATTTCTCTCTAGATACAGGCACTTTTCCAGCAATCTGGAAAAAGGCATGCATTATTCCTCTCCCAAAAAATACTGTGCCCTCCTCAGAAAAGGACTATCGCCCCATCTCAATCCTTCCCATGTTCTCTAAAGTCATAGAAAAAGTTGTGCACGAACAACTGTCCAATCACCTTATATCCAACAGCATCCTTTCTAAGTTCCAATCCGGTTTCCGTACTGGCCATAGTACAACAACTGCCCTCGTCAAGGTCACGGATGATATACGAGGCGCTATGGAGAACAAAAAACTCACACTGCTTATATTACTTGATTTCAGTAGCGCCTTTAATTCCGTTGATTTCGACATACTTCTTGCCAGACTCAAACACTATGGTCTGTCTGAGTCGGCACTCTCTTGGTTTAATTCATATCTAAGGGACAGGCAACAATGTATCAAATCTTCTGATAACTCGACATCTGATTGGTTGCCATTGTTGGCAGGTGTACCCCAAGGAGGAATTCTCTCCCCTCTACTATTTTCACTATTCATCAACTCTGCGATCGAACACCTTAATGTCCAATACCATCTTTATGCTGATGATATTCAAGTATACTCACATTTCGACCTGGATCAGGCCTCAATCGCATTTCATCACATGAACGATGAATTGGACCGCATTGCTCGTTGGGCGCAGCAAAATGGACTCCTTCTTAACCCATCAAAGTCCCAAGCAATACTAATAGGCAGTCACCGCCTACTTCCCAAGATTAATACCTCTTCTCTCCCTAGTATAACTCTTAACAACGCAATTATCCCTTTCTCAAAGAAAGTAAAAAATCTCGGTGTACATTTTGATCAACGTCTCTCTTGGGAGCTGCAGGTCAATGACATAAGACGTAAATTTTTCTTTAGCCTTCACTCACTTAACCGCCACAAACATTTCCTTCCTAAATCAACTAAGGTTCTCTTGTGTCATTCTCTGTTATTACCGCTTATAGACTATGCAGACGTGGCCTACATGGATCTCACCAATGAACTGAATACCAAACTTGAAAGATTGCAAAATATATGCATCCGTTTTATATTTAACCTAAAAAAGTTTGACCATATATCATCGTACAGAGAGGAACTTAAATGGCTTACTATCTTACAACGACGCAACCTTCACGTTCTTTCACTGCTTTTTAATGTTCTTTCTAACCCTTCTTCTCCTAATTATCTCAAGACGAATTTTACCCCACTGGCATCTCATGGCTTACCTCTGCGTTCTGGTGCCCAACGCACGTTGTCTATTCCAACTCATCGCACTTCTTTTTTCACAACTTCGTTTACTACACATGCTGCTCGATTGTGGAACGGTCTTCCGTTACATATCAGACTCGCACCAACTATCTCAATTTTCAAGAATAAGTTGAAGCATTTCTACCTTACTCCAACTACCACGACATAATTTCACAAAATCCCTGATTTCCCTTCCTTTAATCATCCTATTTCATTTTTTTTCCCCCTCCTTTTTCTCCCTCGTATGTATGTATGTGTATATGTGTGTGTAAGGGTGTGTGTATGCGTATGTATGCTTGTGTGCGGATGGCTCTATTCATGTATCTATTTATATTTTATTATTTTATTATTCATATATATTGCTTATTATATTTTTTTTTATCTATATCTATTATATTAACGGGTACATTAAGTACATTGGTATGTTATGTAATTTATGTTTCATTTATTATGTCAAAGTTGGGTTGATTGGCAGAAATCGCCAATAGGCGATAAATCCGCCCTTTGTGTGTATATTTATGTGCAATAAAGTTTTTATTTATTTATTTATTTATTTATTTATAGTACTACCAAACTTTCATAAATCCTTAATATTAATATCTAGATCTATGTGACATTTTTATGAATGTCAACGGCAAATTTTACCTTCACCTGTGGTTATGTCAAAGTTGGAATTGTGCAATATGAGTAATTGAGTATGCGCTTGGTACCTAGCTAGTACATTACATCAAAGATTTGAGCTTATATTACATACCTATTTATAAATAAATAATACTTATCGTAAAGTTGTGAAAATTACATATCGATATGAATGAAAGATTAGATAAATGGTACCTAATCTATATTGATATAACTCTGATACAGGGGTCTCCAATTATATCAGTTATCATTTTCAACAATATGGGCAGCTCGCATCTATGTACATAAAACATTGTTGATAATAATAACATAAATTGGAGTGATTAAAGATATAGTGCATGGGTTGATTTGATAATAGGTACCTATTGGATATTCCAATTACCTAGCCATAATAGTTAATAACTTTTACGAAATCGTGAAGATCTACTTTAATTGGTGACAAAACAGATATCCAGTTGCATAAGTAAAACTATGACATCCCAAGTTCGAATATTCCCATAGCCGTTTCCTGCAATGTACAGGTATTAAAAATAATATTCTGTAAAACAAAATTCGGTCTATAAACGTGATATTATCTGAATAGTATGTAAGTATACATATGTACCTATTATACTATAGATAATTTGGATGTGTTCGAGCACTACCTGCATCGACGAATCAACCGTAGAAAATAAATGTGCAACGTACATCTATATACTCGTATAATTTATCGGAGATATACATACATATCTATTATAATTAAACACACATATTGGAGAATCTCTACATGAGGTGGGCGAGGTCTGGTATCTTCGATATTCGCAGAAAAAGGGCGTTGGCTGACTATAATCTTGTTTTGTAAACAAGTGAATCAATTCAATATAAAAACTGTATGCTAATATATGAAGCAATATTATAGTTTGATTGGATTCAATCGAAACGAAAAAGATTTTGGAAAACGGAAACTTTTGTGAGCCTAGATCTGTCTCGGCGAAGGTGCATAGAATCATTGCGTATAATAAATAGTAATTACAGGTGTTCTGTAAATATATGCACATATAGTGTATCACCTACCTGCTTAGTGCTTATATTATACGATGGAGATTATCAAACAGCATAATATTTATACATTCAATATAAAAACATGGAGTAGTATTTCTTGTTTCACAACGTGTGTTGTATTCGCAAAGATATCAGAACTCTGTAGTCTGTAGGTACTCAAAAAGAATATTCAACTTTTGAAAGTATATTTGGTTGGGTCGTTCCAACATTTCACATACGTAAAAAATACAGGTCCTGTTTCGCAATTCATCCTGTTAAAGAAGTAGAACATATCGCAATATCTACTTCCACCCAATTTAAGCATACCCCAAAATGTTTAATTGTGAACTCATTAATTTTAGACAATTTTATAAACAAAACATTGCTTACTTCTGCGTGACGTTCTCCAATAAGATCAATAATTTGTTCCAAAACTTATTTTCAAGTAGGTATCTACTCGCTCAAGTCAAATAAGAGGGGAGTACATGCTCAAATTATTGAATTAGCTAATTGTAGATACTCCTCATAAACGAAACAAAGATTTGATCAAAAATTTTAAAAATTGTTTAGAACTGTCGTAGTGAAGATTATTATGACAATACCTGACGCAGAGAAGAAGTTAAAAGTAAATTGCTTGGGTACGGAACCTACCTAAATTATTGAGTAATCTGTCACAATGATAAGAAATACATTCCTCAGCAGGAAATTTACGTCAAGTTCAAGTTTAGAGTAATCATCATAATATACTACGATAACGCTATAGAAGTAAAGTAGGTACTGACAGAGAATTATATTGCTTCAATACTATTATTATGCGGGTAGGAAGGTAGAGGTAACCTACATTAATTTAGGTATAAACTGGAAAATGCCTATAACATGTCTAAAAACTAGATGTCCATCTAATATATAGGTAAAATCTTTAGCCTATGCGTGTCCTGATATGTGAATTTTTTTAATAGATCGTTATCAAGGTGTGGGGAAGCGGGGCCGTCCGAGGCTAACCTGAACCGACCACGTCGACCAGATCATTAAAGATGTCTTTTAAATGAGATATCGCAGAGCGTGTATGAGAAACCGATGGAACCGAGGAGTGTGTGTAAGGATAGGGTGGTCTAGCGTTCTGTCCTCTCTGACATGGCGTGAGGGGATAGATAGATCGTCATCTGAGAAAAACTAAAAAAAAAAGGAAATTTTGTTTTGAGAAGCTACGTTTTTTACACACCAAAGGTCAACAGACAAATATTAGGTACCTAGGTATTAATAAAAGTAGTAAGTTACAAAATTACTACACCATCACAGCAAGTCTCAACAATGGGGTTACCAGTAAACCCTGTGTGTGTGTAAAAAAAAAGAACGTTGTCTGGGCAGATTTGCCTTTATTCACTAAACGCGGTATTTTATTAACACTGACTAAATAAAAAAGCTGTATAATAAAACAGAGGGTAGGTGTATCGAGTAGGTACTACATATATATAACATACGACACCAATGATGAGAGTCTTATATATGTATGGCGAATTTAAAAGCATATCAAACTACAAAATGATACCTTTTATTAGCAAACACCCTTAAAAACTTAAACCCAGACATGCCTCGACCACTCCTCACCTTCTCCTGCCCTGCCGCACCTGCCACTCCCGAATAACGGCGGTTATTGTCTGGTTTACGAGCCTAGACTAGAATCGTGAACGGCGAGACGAATGTGAGGGTGTAGACGAGAAAATAAACACGTAATATTGATACACTCATAGGAAAATAACAACAAAGTTAAGTGACAATTTCTTCTACAGCTGTAAAAGGTTTTTCCAAAGCCGCACGAATCCTAAAATAAAAAGATATTTCTTTCAACACTGATTGAGAACAGTGAGATAAAGTCACAGCGTAAATGCTTGGAATACTGTCATTCCTTTCGACAGAGACCTCCTATAAAACAATAATTTCATGACAAAGGAGGAACTTTAATCAGAACAGTAACTGTATTCAGCTAACGTTGTTTTAATACTTAAACTACATCATCATCTATCAGAAAAAATGTGTTTAAAATATTTACGTGTTAATTAAACATGCTGCAGAACTGACCTTTAGTGTGTACCTAATAATATTACGATGAAATCATCACATTGCAAAGATACGTAGATCATGAACTGCATGCTGCCTTCTATAAAATTCTTCACACGGAAAATGTGATACACATCAATAAACCCTATTCAGTAATGACTAATGTGTATTGCAGGACTACTATATAACTATACTAGCTGTATTGCCCGTCGTTGCCGGGTTTGCCAGCTACTTTTAAAAGCATAGAGACTCAAATCCACATTATACAAACCGTTTTGGACTGGTACTTATAGGAACATTATTATTAAATAAAATCAATAAATTATTGAATGAATAAATCTCAAAAAAAGACAAAAGCCCTTCAGAAATATGTTCAAGGATAAAAGCCCAAACTTTCTAGTTGGATTCCAGTAGAATAATTATTTATAAAATGTTGACTAGATACTTTACTGTCTATCCCATTTTAGATCCGCTAATATATTAGTTTATTTTCTAATCTATATTAGTTTCTAACACGCTGAAAGAAATCGTATACTAATAGATACAATTGAAATTATTTTCAACATCCAATTAGATTTGAGCTTTTGTCCCTTGAGCAAATTTCTTAAGGGCTTTCATCTTTTTGGGATTTATTAATGTTGAGCAATATCCTTATGGGTTTTTGTCGGATGGACGCACGAAAGCTATATACCGCCAACCCGCTAATAACAATAACGTATTAGGACTTCGTTATGATACAAAGCACAATACACCCCTTTTCAGCCCCGAACTCAATTTTTCACAAAACAATGAAAGACGTGATCTTTATTTTACTAATTTTGATAAAATAATCTAATCTATAAGTTTGTACCATGTCAGGTTTTCAAGATATTCGTATACTCTAAAAAACTTTCAACTTTACTTTTCACCCCCTTATAGACGGAATTTTCAAAAATCCCTTCTTAGTGGACGGTTTCGTATTAAAACCTATCCTCTCCAAACTTCACTTTTCTAAGATGAGCTGTTTGGGCTCTGGTTCTCTCAGTCAGTCAGACGCTCTCGTATAAACAGAGATAATGAGTCATCCATAAACGAAATTGTGGAATTTATGTTAATGTGTTCATCCATGTTGTAAAAACGAAAATTAAGCTCAAGGGCTATATTATCTACCGTAAGTACTCAGCAATTATACAATTACAAGAACGCAGTATGTTGTAAACATAAAAATACTGTTTATTGTGCTCATAATCCTTGGTATATAATTTTTACTTGAGTAATCCTAAATAACGTTCTAAATATTTGGTAAAATACAACACTATTGATAACATTAATAAAATATGCGATTCGAGAAATGAAAATGACAAAGAACAGCAACTGCATTAGTCACCACAGCAGAAGCATTAGTAAGCAATTTAAATGTGTAATCACTTTCAATAAAATGATAGAGTAATTACATTCTTTCAATTACTCATCAACCAGTATCTAGTTTACTTAAGTATACTTGGAATACAAAAGGTAATAAATATACATATGTAAGTATATAGAGAAAATAAACAATAATGAGGGCAAATAATGTAGGAAGGAACTGTGTAATGTCGTTGCAGCAATATTTAAACAATAGTGGACAGTAAAATGATTGTTAAAAATTCCTAATCTGTGCAATGATTCTCACTGTGTTCTAGAAAGAATTGTATGTACAAGCACTTCCCGGTTTAATAAAGAAAATTAATAATTACCTACTAAAATATTCAATGAGTGGTAAATTGTAGGGATCAAGTTAAGACAAATACCCCTACTTATAGGGAGAAATTAATACTATATACTAGTATCAGAAGAAATACACTATGTACAGTAAATAAATAGATAGTCTCGTCTTGTTACTTTCAGGTGGTCCATTCCACAACGTCTTCAATGCCTTGGTGCATAGACACCAGTGGCGAAGGGTGAATTTCTGCAGAAGTGAAGCTGGGGCTAACATTTATTATGGGATTACGTCAGATTAGACACTATTATACCTATCATTTTTTCCAAAAGGTAACTCGATGGGAATTGTGTTCTTAGGTAGCTTTGCGCCTGATAGACACCAAATAAAACATTGCACTTCAGTTTACTGCACTACCCCGCATAAAAGAGTCACATATAGTGTTTTTATATAGTCCTATTAGTATTGTGATCCAAGTTACGTAGGGTTAGTCCTTGTCCTGATAGTGGAGGTCATAATACAGGATCGTTTAAATAACTTTGTAGAGGTATTATAATTTATAAATAAAGTATATCCAGGAATTATATCCTATACTCTGACAAGGATGACATTCTGCTTGTCCTACGGCATATGTATTTGATAAAGCTACTGAGGTAGTTTGTGCCGATTTGATAACATTTTACTATAAATATTCTGTGTACACTAAAACACACACCTAAGTTAAAAAAATAAGCTATTAGTTTACACATTCCCCAGATAATATTATATATTTAATGAATGCATTCCATTTAAACAGTGAAGTCATTGTTCCAGCAGATTGATACAATAATATTCTTCTTCACAGATACAGTGTGCACTATGCAGTATCTAATAGTATTTCAATAATAATTATATACACTATCTACAAATGTTATGAAGAACAATAAAACATTGCATAGCTGTGCAATATTTTAATTATAATATCAAACATACAGATGATATTATAGATCTATATTACTATTGGGTATTATGTGAGTCAGGAGTCTAACAAAACAATATACCCATTTATATATAGTATGCAGAAATATTATAATATTATTGATATGTAAACTTAAACATTATGACACCTGTGGAACCAAGAAAATAAAAAACAATAATATGTAATGTATTGAATCGAGAAATATATGCCTTCTTAATAATCAAATGTAGTAGGAGGATAATAAATATGAATTGTCCCAAAATGCTTCAGTTCATCTTGGAAAAACAAACTTAGTAGACTAGTGTCCCAATATATTTAAAACTCACAGTTTTTGAAACTCTGTGTAAGACGCAGAAACCGAGCTGTGGATGTCATGGATCTTATGCTAGTCTGAAATGTCAATGGATAGTCACACAGGGCAGGCAAACGATAGTAGGTGGACACATAGGCTTATTAAAAGGAGACTATGGGGGAATGAAAGAGGTGTCGGAATGTCGCAGAAGATATGGGTTGACGACGTAACATCCACAACGGGTGTACAGCAGGTGTAAAAAGGCAAATGATAAGGTAAGAATGAAAATATTTGGAAGCCTATATCCAACAATGGAAAGACCAGAGCTACAGAAATTCCATAGTGACAAATTAAAATTTACATATAGACAATGTGCAATGATTCATTGCATTCAATTATTACAGCAATTGACGAGAAAAATCAAAAAATCTATATTTTCTCATCGGTAATAGTTCAAAAGCTTTTTAATTCAAAATGTATGTCATGGACCTTTCTTTACTTATACATACCTAATTGTTCTCTAACTGTTGTAGAAATACTGCAAGGCAAAAAATGGTGCACAGGTCTGATAAAATGAACTGGACAAGAATGCAGATTATCGGGTAACAGTAACAATCTTAATGCAAGGAAGTGCTCTAAAAGGACTTGGCATTCATATTCAAACAAGCGGTACAAAGTAGATTTATTCAGAGTGAGAAACATTGCCATTCATTACAATATGTATATTAGGATAGGCCAACAATCTCAATTTTTGCACAGGCATAACTATATCCAATAATTGAGGTGGTCGGTAGCCTGGTTGGTAACGCGCTCGACTGTTAATCCAGTGAGCGCGGGTTCAATCCCCGACCTACTCCACTTCACAACACAAGCTTTTAAGCTTTCTGTGAAGTGTGCAAAGATGTATTTGGGTTTATTTCGATAAACCCAGATTCATTTTTATTTAAAAAAAAAAATAATAATAAAATTTGTTGTTAAGCTTCTGGTGAACATGGGCCAGGCACTAAACACATCACTGAGAAATGTAGTTTTACATTAAATAATTGAATTTATTAAATATGATACTGAAAAGCACATCAATAGAAATTTTTGAAACTCTGAATGAATTTACTGACATAAAATCAAATATTTGTATGGAAGAGTAGTATTTTATGCCTAAGAAGTACCCAAAATATACTCACGTAGATGAGTCCAGAGTAGTAACGATCCCTCAAATTGCTCAAAACAGAGGCTTCATTCAGACATGTCAAGTCTGCCATATCCTCTACTTTGTTAAATTTTGGAGGATTCATCTTCTGTATGTCGTCTAGATGCACCATGACCCTTTTGCCTGTGTCGTTGATTTCCACTTCGACTTCATCCCCATTGTCTCCTTTGATGCTCGCCATCACGAACCCTTGAGTTTCGTGAGGCACCCACACCAACCTCCTCTGTGTCCATTCTGCCTGCAGCGTTGGGTCGTTGTAATCATCCCTGGTTACAGAAAGACATTTCAACTCTGGATCGTTCCTGTCGTAGAGATTTTCAGCCATTTCGGCTGTTGATTATCACGTTCAAATATACCGAAGATATTGCAAATAACCTAACGAATATACAGTGTTAGCGGACATTAAACGAGCGCGCACGCCGACCATGCACTAAAACTCACAAACGGCACGCCGCATTTACTACTATTTATACAGATATTACACAAAACCACTGAAAAACATATAACGCCAAACTTATTTGTGTTTAATATTTAAACTTAAGAACAAAATACACACTAAATAAAAAACTATAAAGGCAAAATAAACCAGATGCCGCCAGAACGCTCGACGCGGCTCACATAAGAAACGATGACTGACAGCTCCGTTCTCCGAAGTTCGGACGGTTGGCGAATTGTTGCTATTGGTCGACGACGCCCGATTAAGTTGTGTGTTGCCATATAAAAATAATATATTACATGTGGCTAGTCGAGGCCATCGCCATATTGTTCATAGAGGCCGAGCCCAACTGACATTTGACGATGATTACGCCATCTAAATTGTATGGGAAAAAATATTCCGTAGTTCAAGTGTTTGTCACCGAGATAAGGTGTTTGTCACCGATACAAGGTGACGTCACCACACGTGGCGGTGATGGAATTCGAGGATGTAGGCATGAACTCTACTATCGCAGGCTTCGGGCTAGTCATAGACATTAATATTCATAAACGATATTATTATCTACACTACTCACCTACCTAGTAATAAAATAGATAACCGAATTTGAAATTTTTAAAAAATACATTGTTGAAAGATGGTTGTAAGATGAATATAGTTTGATTAGGTACTTCAATAATCAAAGGTTGTACGCTTTGATTATCGAAGTACCCAATCAAATTATTTTCATACATTTTGAGTTGTAAGACATTGATTTTGCAATAAGTCCGCCCTTTGGCATATTACCTACTTTTGTCTGTTTTTGTAACACTTAAATCCGTGGCTAATAAAGATTTATTTATTTTTTATTTATCTACCTAGATAGATTTTATTTAAGTATTTTTTTGCAGTTTATTTGATTGACGCAGGAGAAATTGTGGTTTTCCGACCCTCTTGAAGGTGCCGACTGTAGACCATGTGTCGCTGTTGACCGACGCGAAAAGGAGAAGATTATTATTATTTTACAAGATGTTTTCTTACATTTTTCTTATTTTCTAAGTTAGAGTTGATTCATAAATCTTTCTGCTGTTTAGAAGTTTTATAAAAAGTACACGTGGTTTCGCAACAATCATAATGGTATTCGTATTACGTACACTTACGTACACTTTGGATAGATATTGATTATTAGGTATATAAAGAATGTTTATTTTATATCAAAATAGGTCTTATTACTACTATAAGGTACAAAATGTGGATAACAAAAACGGGTGTGCGAGTTGCGCATTTTTTTATGAAAATCAAACATTGGATGTTTTACGTTTTGTAAATTATTTTCTGGACACGGCGAACAATTTTTGGATATTTTTTATTACAAGAGGCCATCAGCATTAACTATGCATGACGTGTTCGTATATTATAACAACACGAATTCATATTTGTTTAGAAACGCGCCAATCCCGGCTACGGTCTTCACCACAATCTTCAAAATTTTGTTTTTTCTTTGATAATCGTGATAAATATAGTTTTAAAATAAAATGTGCAGCCTTTGTAATAAAATCGGGCTAAAATTAATGGACACATATCAAGCATAACTGGGTATATTTTAATTAAACAAATCCGAATTGATTGCAAGTAAAAATATTGCTTAAAGCAAAACCGCATCTCTATGGTTTAATAGGGTGACTAAATGTAAAAAAATATTGGTATTTTTTTTTCGTAGGATATCAAATTGTGACGGCTTGCATTGTAATGGTTGTATAGTAATTTATTTTTCACTAGATTTGATGACTACCTTGGTCTAGATGTAATCAATAAAACATTGTACTTTGAATATCCATAAATTATTATACACTTTGATAGGAATTATAATATTCTATTGCATTAATTCCATAATACGAAATTTACTATACCAGCCAGAAACCTAAAAATAAATTAATAGCTTATATAGATTATTCATGATTACATGGAATTAAAGCATGTTAAGGGAATTGTAATGTTAGAGAAACAGTTGGATAATTAAACGGGCAAGTCTTCTTCTTCTTCTTCAGCCCGTAGCCATCCACTCCAGGACGTAGGCCTCCTCCATCCCTTTCCATGCCAAACGATCTTGGGCCACTTGCATCCATGTTGCACCGGGCAAGTAATTGATATTAATAACTTTAAAAATGAAATGCTCTATGTGCGCATCTACTATGTTGGTATAGACGTATAGGGTCATATTGGGTCCGGTAAGTGGACTGCTTGTAATAGTTTGTAATACCAAGAATTGCTACTAAACCTGCTAATTTCCTTAATAATTGTGGATTTTCGGCAGCGTTGAGTATTTGACAAAACGCCGTCACAATCACATCAGAACGTTTTATTTATTTATTTATTTGGGACACACACAGAAAGTTAACAAACGTACATAATGACATACACCTCCCAATTAAGAGTGTCCACAGCATGCACGCATGGTAGGTAATAGGTATATTACAAATCAATCAAGTGAATATAAAACAATTAAATATACTATAATATAAATAAATATAATAAATATAAAAAAATTAAATATAATTAAATATATTATTTTGAAACCTGTATATATACTGTTTACAAAAAACATTTCGCATTGCACCTAATTTAATTTTGTTTTAATTATATAGTACAATACAAAAAGTAGATATTAGTATACGCCACTGACTTTGCACGAGATTGTATTGATATTTTGGATAAAAATATGTGCAACAAAGGGAATTATTGATTTATAATGATTTTTCACTACCGCCATCTATGAATCATAAATGACCCGGGAAAGAATCTGAAAAAAATTGACGATTCGCGTCCAGAGTAAACTTTAATACCAGACAATTTTAGACATCCATCTATTAAATAAACTTACAAATGGAATCTCGGCTACAACATAGGCTACAAAAATATGTGATTTGTGTCATGGTTTGGTAAAATTATCAGTTTTCCCAAGGTACTAAGAAAGTATTATAACGCGGAGTAAAAAGTAATTTAAAGTAGTCCGATGAACATGGTTTTTAAAATTCTTTGTGTCGTTACATAATCTAGAATGTATTGCATCTTTAAGGATTATTTTTATACAATGTTTTTGCTCTACAAATACTGCTGTCTAACTAAAAAAATATGACTATAAGTACATTATAATAATATTATAAAATAGTTTTGTCGCAATATTATTTCACTGCGCAGTCTCGCGTCGTATTTTGTTTACACTCTCGTGATCCAGTGAATACCGCGCTTGACTATCACTTTTTTTTTTCTTTTTTTGCTTTCTTTTTGTGAAATAAAAATTGTGTAGAATCATACATACATAAAAAAATAACTTTACTAGGTAAAACAAATATATTCCTAGCTACATCCGATAAATTTATTCTATGATTTAGTTCTAGCTCCGTGGTAAAGTGTTGATTTCGTACATCGGAGGGGGGAGGCCTCGCGGAAAGGGTCTTCTAAAAAATGACAAATAAGAAATCTAATTGTAGAAAAATGCCCGGTTGATGACCATACAAATCACAGAACATTAGTTTAAATTTCAATAATAACCTGACAAACGTCATCGATCCGATGTCGGTGATCTAGCTTAGATTTAAATGAAGCTGTTGGGTACAAAAAGACTCATGATTAGTATGTATGAGAGTCACCAACGGAGGCGATTGCGGTGTTACGTTGACCCACAACCGCTATTGTGAGTTTTAGTGGCTCTGTACTCTGCAGTACTTTGACTGATAGATGATGGTTCCACTGGTTTTGGGTTCCACTGCCGATCTACTTCACCATCCGTACACAAATTTTGCCGTTGCAAAGCACGGCAAATACAGCTAGTAAAAAATAATTTGATTATTACAAAAAATAATATGGTCACCCTATTATAAGTTATGTTTTGGTCAAAAATAGAACTATGATCATACAATGATGTCATGAAAGTATACAGAATATTCGATTCAATTGTGTTTTGTGTAGAGTTTTCCGTTGGTTTTCCGCGACTCGCGTGGTGCGATTTAATTTGTGGTGATTGACTGAATTGTTATATTGCTCTGCATTCTTTCAGCGTTCTATGTCAAGTTTTAGAGGGAAAAGTGCCCTTTCGTTTCTTTACAAAATAATTTGGATCAGTTATTATTAATTAAAAAGAGGTATGTGTGTAGAATTAATTGTTATTTACATCATTACTTTAATTTTTTCCTAAGTTTGTTTCGATAGTAGAGTTTCACTTTGCATACGTTCATGTTATTATTTCCCCCGTATTTATAGTAACTTAAAAGTTTTGTTGAACTACTAGTTTATTAATTAATAGGTAAATAGGAGCTATTTCATGTTATAAAATTTATTATTATTTAAAGGTAGAATGTAACTAAGTCCATATGTTATTTCACAATATATATTATTCTTGTGTGGAATTGTGCAAGAACACAAATTATTAGATAATTAGGAATTACTTCTTCTTCTTCTTATTTAAATATGGCACGCACGTCTGCGGGTGATTTTGCCATTGTCAAGTGTTTTGGTTATTTGCTTATTTATTTACACTGAGAGTGACAAATCATAATATTTTATATTTAGGTAACAAATACCAAATGCAGTGTTATAAAAAGGAATTACAGATGAATTAAAGAATTTAAATAGTTTAAGAAACATTTTATCATCTGACAACAAAATCAAATTAATTAAAGTAGGTACTGATGATATGTTCCATTGGTCCACTGCCTCCTAGAGTAGGTACTATAAAGACTCTAGGTGGCAGTGATTGGTCCCATCCAGTGATGCACTGCTAGAATTCTACGAAGGGGCTTGCACCACCGACATAATATATTAAGTACTACCTATGTAATCTCTTTGGCTTGCACCTAGGGCTGCTACCTTTGTAAGAGCGTAGACCCGGAGATTCGGAAAAAACGAATTTGTGACCATAGTTGACCTTTATTTTTTTTTTTTTTGGTCCACACCATAATTCCAAACCCGGAGATTTACTATGCTGACCCGGAGATCCAGTTTTTCTATGGGGGGGGACCGGGACCCCGAGTATTTTCCTTTTTTTTTTTTTTAGTCCTGACAAAAATTTCAGACCCGGAGATACACTATGCTAACCCGGAGCCCGGAGAACACCACTCAAACCCGTAGACTCCGGGTCAAACCCGGAGAGGTGGCAGCCCTACTTGCACCTAATGAATTGTTTTAAATGTTAAGTAAATATGTAGGTACTCTTGATAAAATAATATGAGCAAATATTATGCAATCATATTACAGTCATACCTTATCAGCATTAGGTAATTGCAATGAATACAGTATAGTTTATATTACGGTGAAATAATCAGGTTTTAGTACTGCCACACACGCACTGAGTTCAGTTAACTGAATCGACCGTTTGCAAAAAAGCTCTGACCAAAGGCTCACCACAAACGTCCCGAAGTTCAGTTAACGGAATCAACCGTTTAGCAAAAAAGTTCCGACCAAAACCTCTTTCTGAATTTAAAATCGGGGTGACGCTGAATTCAGAGAGAGGTTTTGATCGGAACTTTTTTGCAAAACGGTCGATTCCGGAACTGAACTTCGGGACGTGTGTGGAGAGGCATTACCTCTCTGAATTCAGTGTTACCCTGATTTTGAATTCTGAGAGAGATTTTGGTCAGAGTTTTTTCGCAAACGGTCGATTCAGTAAACTGAACATCAGTGCGTGTGTAGCCGCCCTTAGAATTAACAAATATAATTTGTGAATTTATGTTTTACTTAACAAGTTAGACAAGTTTTTTAAATTTACAGCTATGACTACAGACGTGGCAATGGCTGGTAAACCATACGTTATTGATCTTCGATCTGATACAGTAACAAAGCCAACGGAATCAATGAGGCAAGCCATGGCCAGGGCTCCTGTAGGGGATGATGTGTTTGGCGAAGACCCCACTGTGAATTCTTTAGAAATGAAGATTGCTCACATGTTGGGAAAACAAGCGGCACTTTTTGTACCCAGTGGCACTATGGCCAATCTTATTGCAGGTAGAGTATTACAAAGTTTCTTTGTCGTAGATAGAGTTAGTAAAGATTCATGTATCGTAATGAAACAACCAATCCTTATACTGGTGTTCAAAGAGCTGGGCTTGAATTACCAGTCACCTTGACATTATGTTAGGTTGCATTCAACTTTATTCCAAAGTTGATAAGTAACTCATTCGACTTAGAATACCAGCACTGTTCACACTGATTCATTTTTCTGTTACATCTATCAACTCTTGTGCACATATCTACTAAGGAAAAGTGCATTTAAAAAAAAATGTTTCTTCCTTTTTTTAAATCAAAACAAATTGGTCATCACACTAAGCTAAAATCTTGTGTTGCTAATAGGGTTGCCAGATGTTCATCGTCGTGTTGAGCTTCTTGAGGTCCGACCGATAAAGCCCTTTGTGTGGTTGTCTGAGTATTTTTTTTCTCTTGGGAGAATTTTTCGACCGGACGGATGTTATAAAAACTGGACTGTCTGGTTTAAAACTGGGCATCTAGCAACCCTAGTTGTGAAGTGTAGAATACATCAACAGCACTTAAAGTTGAACACAGCACTTCCTTCTGGAAGTCAGTGTTGAAACCAACACTGACTGAAACACAGAAAATGTGGCTATGTCTTATTTGTTGAGTCCCAAAATTCTTATTATGCAAATTTCTCCAATAACTTATTTTTACGTATATTTCACTTTTCTGTTCCAGTAATGTTGCATTGCAATCGCCGAGGCAGCGAAGTATTAGTTGGAGACCTGTCTCACATCTTCAAGTATGAGCAAGGTAAGATATATTCTATTAATAATGTTTCCATTGTTATCAATGTAGAATAACGTTACGTAATTCTATCTATCCGAGGACAGAATGCCAGACTGCCCCATCGTCAATACACACTTCTTGCTTCCATCGCATTCATGCAATTTGTCATACATGTTGCTACTCAAAACACGTCCATCTTTGAGGTTTAGTCAATGTCGGTATGCTCTTCGTTCACTCTTATATATCTTTTTAGTAATCGTGTCATCATTCATTCTCTCAACATGCTATCTAAGTTTATTCACTTTTATTCTAGTTACAACGTCTGTCTTAACCTCATTCCTTACCTTATCCCACACTTTCTTTCTGTCCAACTAAATCTTTCCCAAGGAATTTCGTGAACTTTTAAAAGTGTTTTGAATATATGTCAATATTTTACAATAATTCTTTTCAGGAGGTGCCTCCCAAATTGGAGGAGTTATGGTGACAACATTGAAGAATAATCCCGACGGAACATTTGATTTAAAGGAGCTTGAGAAACGTGTTAGGGGAGAAGACATCCATGAACCAAAGACATCTATGGTAGCTGTAGAGAATACTCATAACATGTGTGGTGGTAAGGTACGTTGAATATAATTCACAATCTAATTACATATGTTACCAACTAGTTATAGGCCAGTTACAGTCTGTCAAAAAAGAGTTGGTGTTCGATGAGGGCGCCACATGTAGCTTTTTGGCAACCATTATGGCAACACTGGTATAATTTCCATACAACCGGCCTCATTGCGAGCAAACAAAATTGTAGTTCCAATTTAATCCGACTCCAACTCTTTTTTGGCAGACTGTAAATCACATTTTAATGTCAGTTTATAGAAAATTAACCAACCATTGAATCACATTCAGTAAAATTTTCCGTAAGTGGTTTAGATTAGAAGATATTCAACAAACATTCAAGAAAATTAAGAAAATTGTAATTTGTTGAGAAAAACAATACAGTTTTAAACCGCTGTTTCTCAGTTATTTTTTAAAGTACAGAGTAATGTTTGTACTCAATAGACGAAGAATTTTATGTACTTTAATTCATAGAACAAAATTTTCCTAGAATGCTTCCTTTAGGAGTTACTAGTGAAAAACTGAAAAAAGGTAGAAAAAAAAATTGGTTTTAGGGACACCCTGTACTTAGCACAAGCGGAAAATTTGTGCAAACTTCAAAAAACCTTCTTTGCATGTTAATGAAGAGATTAAAACAGTTTCCAGCTTTCCGTCAATTATTTACGCTATACCCCTTTTTTAATGTTATTTGCCTGGCCTATAATAATCTAAAATTCTAATGCCTCATCCACATGCTGTTCGACCTTCCACGAGTCCCGCGCGAATGAGTAAAAAGGCGTTAACCGTTGGTTACGTATACAGTTCAAGACAATCACCTCGTCCGTACGTCCTTTTACTCATTCACACAAAACTCGTGGAGGGATGCCGAGCGTGAAGCGGCCGCATAAAAGCTAAGATCACAGAAGTAACAGAATATGTAGTTAACTAAACTTTACATTGTACGCTGAATATCTAATAAGGTGTGTACATTTCTTTATACTCATAAACTTCTTTAACTAGAATGAAAGCGGAATAGTTGAGATGGTTGGGACATGTAGAGAGGATGGACAATGAAAGGAAAATATATTTACTTCACACTGGGGAAAACTGTGATGGTATTGGTAGATATGTTTATTTAAGAACTAAAAAATCATTAATAGTAAATTCAATTTTTTATTAACAATGTGGACTTTCATCATATAA
The DNA here is from genome assembly GCA_963576895.1 of Ceraclea dissimilis. Classification (NCBI taxonomy): domain Eukaryota; kingdom Metazoa; phylum Arthropoda; class Insecta; order Trichoptera; family Leptoceridae; genus Ceraclea; species Ceraclea dissimilis. The sequence continues at coordinate 14,449,026 of OY756361.1, read as the reverse complement.
GCCGGTAGGTATACATACTTTTAGATAAATCCAATTATTTTGTTCCATTTTATTGATAATGAATTTATTAAATAAACAAACAATATGATTTGATAATTTCTGTAATAATAAAATTTATATTGGTTAATTAACTTACTCAAGTGTTTGATAACTGTTTCCAACAATATTTTTATTAGAATGACTTCTTCAGTAATCATGCTTTAAGGTATCTTCATAATACATTAATGACGTAATATTCCTGTGGGATATTTCTTGGAGTGGCCTTTTGAAGTCAGGTGTTCCGTAAAACATTTCATGTTTTGTTTAGCAAAGATTTATCTTTCATTGTAAATGTTTCTATTTAGGGAGGGATGAGGCAGTTGTGTGGGTTTAAGGCTCCTTGTGTCACACACCCTTATTTATTACCGATATCCAATCTTTTCTAAAGTTTAAATTTTGTCTTACAGGTTCTCCCAATGGCATGGCTGGATGAATTAAGTGTCGTTGCCAAGAAACATTCCCTAGCACTTCACATGGATGGAGCTCGACTTTTTAATGCATCGCAATTCCTCGGTGTGGAACCATCAGAAATCGTGAAGCACTTTGATTCAGTTTCTGTTTGCTTCAGTAAAGGACTTGGTGCGCCAGTTGGATCCGCACTTTTGGGCTCATTTAGTTTCATAAGGCAGTAAGTACATATTGACTATTATACGGAATCAACATTTTAACATCTACTCTCATATGTGTGAGCCTTAGGGTGCTAACTATTTTAGGTAAGTACCAAATTTTTTAGGAGTACTACTAATTATTTGCAAAATGTGACTGCAAACTATTACTATTTCCACACAACATTTTACTTTGCTTCATAATGTTCCTCAGTGGAACGGGAACAGTACAGGAAGATTGTACTTATGAAATATCTTTCTTCGACGTATAAGTTTTATTCCATCTAAATAAATAAATAAACATTCTACAGGCTGCGCGATTGTGGAATGAGCTTCCATTATCCATCAGACTCGCACCAACTATTTCCGCTTTCAAGAGTAGACTGAAGCAGCATTACCTTTCTATTTCAAATCCCACTACCAGTCGCTCCTGAACCCAGCATCCCTCCCTTACCCTATCCCATCCCATATACCATTTATGTATATATTTATATATGTATAATATGTTTATCTGTGTATGTATTTAGTATTCAATTATTGTTAAGTTAAGGTACCCTTTTGGTACTTATTATAATTAGGTATATCTCAATTTAATCTCTGTTATGGGTTGGCTGGCAGAAATTGCCATTTGGCAATAAGTCCGCCCATTGTACGATAATTTTTAGTACAATAAAGATTATTTTATTTTATTTATTTATTTATTTAACATTCCAATGTTATGTTGATTACAGAGCTCGAAGACTAAGGAAAGCATTGGGAGGAGGAATGAGGCAAGCTGGAGTGATCGCTGCACCTGCAATCATAGCATTAGATGAGGTCGTTCCCGCTCTCATTGGAGACCACAGGAGAGCAAAATTCTTTGGAGAAGGTAGGCATTAAATATTAACCAAATAACTTAATTTTAAAACTTTATTTGATATCTTACTCACTTCAGTTATTACTGTTTTCTTATAATCTTGATATGTTACAGCTATCAATGCTATGAGATTGTCAACATTTTCTGTTGATTTAAAGAATCTCCAGACAAACATTATTTTGCTACACATTGATCCAAACTCGTCAGTCACCAGTGAGAAAGTAGCTGAGAGATTACAGCAAGTGACACAGGCTGAACTGGACCAGGGATGTGTGACAGACAACGGTGAAGGTATCATCATCAAGTCATTGAAGAAGGACAGCAAAACTATGAGATTTGTCACCTATTTTGAAATATCCGATATTGACGTGAGCTATGCTCTAAAAAAACTCACTTTTGTATTCAAAGAAATGCATGGTGGTAAAGGATTCTTTGGCTAACGTACTACTGAAATATTGGAGTTTCTGTATGAAATAATTTACTAATGTAATTGGCAAAGCTGATTAACTTACTAATATAGTTTATAAAATCACATATTTTTATTATCTGTTGGCTATGTGTCTTATCTGTTGTTTCTTTTAGTGTATTCATTACATTGCAAAAATTCGATGTAAGATTTTATAAAACTAGTGATAATTAAAAAGTGGAGATATTTACGTAATTCAGTATATTTCCAGTGGATTTTGTCACCTACAAGTTTAATCAACACAAGATAATTTATATCCAGATATAATAAATCGTTGTTATCAAATAAACTTAATCAGAAGCAATTAATTTTCAGTCTAATTATTATTTTGTTTGTTATTTATATGTAGTCTTCCTCAGATATTTTATGCATTTATTTTGTTATGTTGTTACTTTTTATTACATTGATGATATTTCGTATTTGTACCTGTGAATGGTTGGGCCCTAGGCTATAAGAGAATTTTATTTTGTATGAAACAAATTTTATTATTGTTAATTTTTTACATGTTATATTCTTATAATAAAAAAACATACAGCAAATAACTAAGCACTTGCATTTTTTAAAATATTTTCAAGGTAACCTGGTGCTGCCACCAATTGCTCCACACCCAGGGATTCGGGGGCCCTAGGTCCTTAATAAGTCACCCCCCATATGTTATTAGAAATGAAATAGACTAATCCTAGATTTCACCAATTATTTAGCAGAGATAGGAACCACCTATCATTTTTACCTATCACCATTATTTTTCAAACAAAATTTGTACTGGGTGGCTCCTAATTCAACTATTCCTCACCTAAAACGTTGCTGAAATCCGGCATTTGGACACCTAAAGCAGTTTCTTAGAGGCTTGGATTTAGGCATCTTTTTATTAACACCATTCACATGCCTGGTTACACAGAACACATATCCTGGTTATATCACAATATTGCCATCTGTGTGAGCTTGCTGAAACCCAAGTGTTATCTTTTCATCACCACTGTTCATATGAAAGTTTATGCCTACACTATCGTCATCTGTGCGAATTTGCTGAAACCAAAGTGTTATCTTTTCATCACCACTGTTCACATAGCAGTTTATATGTTCGCTACTGCCATCTATATGAATTTTTGAAAGTTTTATGAGCAAAATCACATTTTAATAAAAAAAGGGATAGAAAGAAAAAATAATCCTAAGAATGTAAGGGCCATGCTTTTCCTTTACAGCATTGCTATAATTAGATTCCTTGACATTATGCTGTCAATGACGGACTCGGTGCTCTGCACTTTTTATTCATGATGCTATAATCAGCACCAACCTAAAGTTAGTGATCTTATTTAAGAGGGCTACAGTAGCAAACATGGCGATTTTAGTGATTTTTCAATCGATATTCCCGTTTTATTTATTGTCGGATTTCGATGAAGAAAATATATTATATAGATTGAACTTTAACGAAGCGCATTATAGAGTAATATAATTAATATACTGTATAGTTTCTTGTAAAAAAAAATAATTGTAAACATTGTTTTTCATCGTTTTTTTGAAATTCCAACTGATTCGTCCGTCAGAATGAAATAATTCTTCTTTTGTCTTAAAGAAAACTAAAAAATCTAGCGCATTATAGAGAGAAACGTCAATATTTTTTGTTTGTTTCGCGTCAAAACCCAAAAAACCTCAATTTCATAAAAAGACTCCGTACCAATATACTCTATCGGTTTTAGCGTGCACGCGAATATGACACTTATAACACGGGAATTACAAGGAACGCACTGTTTTTCGTTTCGCCACGGATTCAGACACCCACAAGACTGTGGACTGGTAAGACGTGGATTCTGTGCTAATTGAATTGACGTTCCGTACATTATTCTTATTCACGAAAGTTCGTATATTACAGAGGACGGCAAACATTGGTAAGTGATTTATATTTTAAATTATTTTCTCACAATATTACGAGTAGGTAGTTCCCGCATGTTTTAGTGATTTGTAGAGACTTTACATACTTATTACTTTAATGTGTATGCGTTATAAAGGGTTATGCGTGCCTATTAATGATGTTATACTGGACAAAACTAAACTTTTTTTTTCCAAAAATAGGTAGACACCGATTACTATTAGGTGCACTTCTCTATTTGGATATATCCTGGCTTGCACGAAATTGCTGGACGAAATTCTACAATAAAGCCATTCTGGATATAAACTATTATCATCACAAAAGTATTGCGATTTAGGTCCTGACATTGTTCCAGTCGATGGATATATTACTCTTATCTTACATTATTTGCTTTTTCAGAAATTACTATAAAAAAATCAAAATGGGACATAAAGTGAAGTATAGCGGAGTAGTCAAGCGTAATAAAAAATGTCTTCTAACCAAAGCACGCGATATTAAGAAGTGAGTGAAGTGAATATCGTATATATTTAGTTTAAAATATAATACCTATAGCCGCTGTAATGATTCATACCTTCGAAAGATTAATAGATACATCTACTAAATTTCGTATATTTTCAGGTTACGGAACAATGTCCCGAATCAGATTAATGCATCTGCTTCTACGTCCAGAGTAGTGTTCAGAACCGGGAAATCCCGGTCCCGAAAGAACCGGGAATTCCCGGTTCTTTTGAGGTTACAAATAACCGGGATTTAAAATTTGTGTCCCGGTTCTTTCAGTACTTTCGGGACTCGACTTCAAAACGTAAAATTTTGTTTATATGGCGTGTGCAGACTGCGGGCTCTGAAGACGTGGTGTAATGCGGTTAGCAGGGGAAGGGGTCAGTTGTTTTGTCATAGAAAACTACAAAATTCGGACATCTCAAAAGTAAGTCTTATTTTTTTAGACTCAATCTTTTTGGTAATGTGTTTATTTATGATTATGATCATATCGGTTAGTTTTTATAGTAGGGTGGACGCACCAATCCCAAACTAGTTAAGACAAAAATTCACATTGCAGTACCTAAAAATCATTTCAATTATTCGGTAGCACCACTTTCTACTCCCTTCATAGGCTGGTATCCTAGTACCGAAAGAACCGGGATTTCCCGGTTCCGTTGAAGGCCGGTACCGAAATCCCGGCTCTGTAAAAACGCACCGGTTCCGGATACCCTAGTCCAGAGTCACATCTCAAGACCAACAGAGTCACAATAATGACTTAGATTTTGACGATATCGGTGCATGCGAAACTGTCTTATTAGGACCAACGCTAGCCCCTACAGATCCCTCTGCGTCAAAATTCGAGTAATTAACTTTTTTGATGTTTTTTGTCTCTCAGCTAATATCTCATTAGACTATAATTTTTGTATCATAATAATATATACTTTTGTATATTGCAGGAATAAAACTTCTTCACCTAGGGGAATCCATTCGAATGACTTGAGTAAAAATGATGAAGATGATGTAAGTTTCAGATTTTTTATAAAGCTTTAGGTAGGCCTAGGCATATTAATGATTCATACGATTCAGGAACATGTATGTAATCTCTATATATTTTGTGTTTGCAGAGCCTGCAAATAGAATATAGTCCTGCGGATACGACTAAAGGGACAGAAATATCTGGGAGGCGCGTTGTGAATATAATGTGGTTCTTCAATCAACTTCAATCAGCTGCCAAACACGGCTCACTTGGTTGTGGTTTACAATCAATGGAAATGGTTTCTGAAAAAAGAACGGGACTATTTTCCAAATATTTATTAAAATGTAAAATGTGCAACATAAAAATATCAGTAGATTCAGACAATGTGGACAGTAAATTTAATATAAAACATCAAGCTGTTGCTGGAACAATGGCAATAGGATGTGGACAATCTCAGCTGCAGGAACTCATGGCATCTATAGATCTTCCAAATATTTATGAGAAGTTCTATAGAAAAACCGAAGTTTATATCTCCCAGGCTTGGGAAAAAACTGCCCTGAAACAAATGGAGGAAGCTGCCGAAAGGGAACGAAATGCAGCTATTGAGGAAAACAGAGTAGACGCCAAAAATACAGCCATTATAGATGTTGTAATTGATGGCTGTTGGAGCAAACGATCCTACAGAAAAAATTACTCCGCTCTTTCAGGTGCTGCAGCAATAATTGGAAAAAAATTCGGTGAGGTACTATTTTTAGCAGTTAAGAACAAATACTGCTGCATATGTGCACGTGCCGAAAGATCAAATAGTGATTGCCCAGAACACAAGTGTTTTAAAAATTATTCTGGACCAACTACAGGAATGGAATCCGAGATACTGGTGGAAGGTTTTAAAAAATCTTTAGAAACTTACAACATTATTTATGGACGTATCATTTCTGATGGAGATAGCAGCTCCTATTCAAAAATATTGGAAGCAAGACCGTATGCCCAACACACAGTTGAAAAAATACAGTGTCGAAACCATTTACTGAGGAATTTTTGTTCCAAACTGCAAACCCTCTCATCGGAAACGAAATACCCCATAAAGTTTCGTAAACTTATTGTTAAACAAAAAATATTAACAATTCGAAATGTAATTACTAAATCTATACTACATCACAAACAAACAGATACATCTCTCACGAACAAAATACATCTTTTATTTAACGACATAACCACATCTCATCTACACGCCTTTGGCCAACACAACAAATGCAATCAGTATTATTGTCAAGAATATGAAAATGACGATTCAGCGGAAGAATTTATTCAAAGTACCCTATTCAACAGAATTCAATATCTTGTCTCAAATTTAGCAGCCCATTCTAGGAGCCTAATACATGACGTAGACAGTAACATCGTTGAACAGTTCCACAGCATTGTCGCAAAATTTATTGGTGGCAAACGCATAAATTTTTCACTGAGACAATCCTACCAGGCCAGATGTGCTGCAGCAGTCGTTTCCCATAATACACGAAGACCGTTGAGTGTCTTACAAAAATCTATTATTGGTTCGACTCCACGAAACTAGATTAGTAGACTGGAAAGTTGGCGTATTAAGAGGAACAAACTCCGAAAAAGATATTCAAAGAGAAAAATAGTTTTCTCTAATTTAAATAAAAAGGACAGTAATTATGGCGAAAATAGCATGGAACCAGATATGTCGCAGGATATGTATGAAATGGCTAAAAAAGCTTTTTTAGATAATTTACAAAAGAATGCTATTGATCGAGAACGAATTGAGCGAGAAACTATTTTACAAAGCGATTCGAGTGAATGGTTGGAACTTCGTAGGAATATGCTAACAGCATCTCTTTTTGGCAAAATCGTCAAAAGACGCCCGGACATAAGTTGTTCTCGACTAATAAGATCATTGTTATACAAGCCAAGTTTAGATCACGTCGAATCACTTAATCATGGTAAAAAATACGAAAGAATAGCCATTGAGCAGCTTGAACAGCAAGAAAATATTTCAATCGCTCCATGTGGGCTTTTCATCGACGAAAATTTCCCGTTTCTTGGTGCGACACCCGACGGACTATGTGACGGTAGCACGATTGTTGAGGTTAAGTGCCCAATAACAGCTTTCAAAATTGGAATAGAAGAATCAATCAAACAAAAAAAAAATACAAATCTGGAAACTCGACAAAAGCGGAAATCTAATAATTAACCAAAACTGTGATTGGTTCATGCAAATACAAGGGAAGCTGCATGTGACAAAAAAGAATAAATGTTTATTTGCTGTATGGTCTGGAGAGAATGTACCTCTTAAAACGGCAATAATAGAACGCGACGATAGTTTTTGGATGGGTAAAATGGAAAAAAAACTGGTGTCATTTTACATGGACTGCATACTACCAGAATTAGTGGACCCTCGACATCCCAGGAACATGGCCATAAGAGATCCTCCATATATTGAGGAGGCAGTTAAAACAAAACTTAAAAAAAGTAAAGTTAAGGCAAAACATGTCAATTCTAAAGATGGAAAAGAAAATGAGGGTATACTTATGCATTGTGAAACAAATGATTTAAGGAACGATACACAAAATCGAACTCAGAGCAATGAAGCAAATCAAGTGAACAGGGAAAATAGCGATTGCAAAAGAAAAGTCCTTTCTCCAGTGAGAAATTTTGGCAATGATTTGAAAATCATAGGACAAGAGGAGCTCAGAATATCGACAGAACAGGAAAACAAATATCTGGAAGATGAAGACCATAATGAAGAAATTTTGGCTCATTCTTCAGAGCGTTACTTGGGGTATTTTCAAACTCCAAAGCGCCGGTGCTTGGATTTCGATGAGTTTTAAATAAATTAATTCTTGAGAAAGTTGTGTCGTAAAGTGCAGAATACATCTTCATCATTGAGATTCAAATCTGGCGCCTCTAAATAATTAGATTACGTGTGTTTAGTTTTTGGAGGTTTGGATGAGATTCTAATTTATTGTTATATTGTGATAAGATAACATGTCAAACTAAAAGACGTGCCAAAGATATACTAGTCATAGTAGGTATGTACATATATATTCGTACATACAAACATATTTAATATTATGTTGTTCAATATTGACATTGTTCATTGTTTATTTTTAACAACAGGGTAGGTACCCACTTTATATTTCATGATTTGGTATTGAACCAAACGTATCTTTCATCCTATAAGAATATTGTTTCCTTCATTTGGTCGTCGTCGAATGATGTCGTACCCTACATATATGGGTGTTGTGACATACTATATGTAACTTGCATATGCATTTGACTAGTTATTCTACTGCTATTCTATTTCCATATTATTGTATGAGAGACTTTCCTCCAGAGAGACAACATAAATCCATTTTATTGTATCACTCGTCGTTACATTGTATACCTATAAGACATATGTATAGTAAATATAATTTTTAATATTCAATTTATAAAATATTCATTTAAGAAAAAATATATATTTTGTGTATATTGTTTCCCATTCCCATTTTAAGAATTTGAGAAAAAAAATTGAGAACTTTTGGTTTAATTAATGTTGAGAACTTTTGGTTTCAAAAGGCTGGTGAATGCAATGAACACGTGAATGTGAAAAATTCACATGTTTAACATTATCGCACAGCCGTTGTTAGAAAATTCCAAACACGTGTTAGCTATTGCAGTCAAAACAACTTTAAAGACATAGAATTATAAAGGTTGAATATGACCGTATAATAAATTAATAACAATGGCCTTGAAGACAATGGTCTTAATAATACTATATTTTGCCCTTCGCTTAGAAATGTTCTTTGATCTTAGACTTCTTTTGTGCATAATAATATTATGTTATGTTGCTGTTTTGAGTTATTTGGGTTGGCTGGAAGAAATTGCCTTTGGTAATAAGCCGGCCCTTTGTATGTTTTATAAATGCTATAAGGAATATTATACTTATATTTATTTAATATTCACATATGTTCGTACTATTTGTCAACGTATAATATAATAAATACCAACGCTTTCCTATTTTTTTAGTTAGCATATTATAATTCTATAAAATAAAAGAAACTAATTATTTCGTTGACAACTGGTCTAACTTTACGAACTATTTCGATCAGTTAATAAAATAAATAAATCTTTATTGGCCAAAACAAAAATGCATATTAATAACAAAAATAAGACAATCGTAGTGTGCCAAAAGGAGTAAAGGAGACTTATCGGTAACGCAATATCTTACAGTCAACCCGAGTATATAAGTATTTTTACCTACATAGTTTTAAATACGAGATATGCACAACTAACTGCAGGTATTGCGGGGCATTCCACTGGTTACTTACTCCTAACTCTGCTAATGCATACGTTCCAATATTGTAGAAGCGGGGCAGGGGAGAGACCCCGCCTTAAATTGACTTTGAGCTAGCTACCGTAACACTCTTAAGATTAGCATTTACAGACCTATAGGCCACAACAAGACGGAAGGACAAATGTACTTTATGTGGGATAGTAATACTATAGGTATGCAGATTTTGGTATTGCGAGAAAACGGGTTTCTCATTTTGACAAGTAAAAACCAATTGATGTACCAAATTGTTTATTGTAATACTTACTTTACAATATACATGAATGAAGTATGTATTATAAATACACAAATATCTATAATTGAACTTAAATATAGTAATTATTATATGATAACCAAAACCAGGCTACAGAATATTAAAAAATAATACCTACAATAACAACACTACATACATATTTGCTGGGTGGAGTGTAATGTTTACAATTCTGGAATAAGACTTTAATGAATTTCATAAAACAGTTGATAAAATGTTATTGATAGAGATTATATTGTGCATAATAATATATGCATGAATTAAAGTCTCTTGGTGTTGGCATACGGATACGGAGGAGCAAAGCCTCCCTCACCACCTTCATCCCCACTGTCTTCAGTGCCATCTGATTCGAAGGTATTATCTGGGATGTCGTAGAGACGGATCATAGGCTTGTTGGGATCCTTCATTATTAAATATTTCCCTGTAAAATAAAATAAACATGCAATTGTAAAAACAAGGATGTTGTGTAAATACAAATAGAGTAAGTTGGAAAGTTCATGATGCGCTATTACTAAAACTGTAACATTTGAATACATACCATCCTTCTGCTTCATACAAATATCAACAATACATCTGAGAATGCCCCAAGCATTGTCCATGGACAGGTTTATTTGAGCGGCCACTTCACTTGGCTTATACTGTTGTGTTCCCAGTATGACGTGACGGGAGGAATCTCGTACCATGGCACGAGATACATATCCAAACTTAATTTGATCTGAACCGGCTAACAGAGCCTGAAACAAACATAGAAAAATGTGTAAGGTTTCACACATGGCTGCAATCGTTAAAATACTACTGTAAATCAACAGCTGTTGATCTGATGTAATAAACATAAAATAACAGGATTTATTAAATGGTGTTAAATTGCTTACCTGGACGGTCCACTTGGCCAACTTGCAGGCATTGTTCCTCAACTCATTAGCCAAGACTGCACCCCGTTGGGTGTCCAGCTTCTGCCTCCATTCGACTCCGTTCGCTACCTTTGAATCCCATTCGTTCAAAGCTTTCACGGTTAAGTATTGGAGTTCACCTGTTGGGGATTGCATTACGGCATCATGTTCACAACGAGCAATCAATACCTGGAATTGTTAACATTTACATCCATAATAAATTATCAAGTTTCTCATAGGAACACAGGTATCACATAGTACATATGGATACAACATACCACTCCATTGTTCAGATCCCATTTACGATAGCGATATGCAACAGATGCAATCTCTCCCTCTTCCTCCTCGGAAACAAATGGGTTTGGTTCTGGGAACTTGTAACGAGGTTCACCAGCTCCGCTACGTAGGACCTACAATAAGTAAAATATTACTATTAGATATAGTATATAAAAACACACTTCACAAAAAGAGAGTTTGTACAATGTTCTTATAAAACTAATCCAAAATATAACTTTGTACATAAAGTGGGCTAGAAAAGTTTGTGCAGTGAAAAGTAATAGCAAATCACCGTCTTTTAATTTGAATCATAATTCGATATTCAGTCCAGAAAGAAGGAAATCTTGTCTTCACACTGTGAAAAATATTGTAGCACATAATATACTCATACCTGTTGACTGAAGTTGTGGTTAATGAAGGTGGCTTCCAGAGCCAAGTTCCTGGGAGAGTTGAGGGAGTTACCATCATCTTGTGGAGGCTCCACGGACGTCTCATTTACAGTCAGCAAGTCAAACTCAGTGCCATCTCGTTTATCCATGAACAACTTATCACCTACAACAAATTTGTATTGAATTAAAAACATGCGCAAATAGAATACCTGTTATTCAACCTTGGTGCTACCTAAGCTGCTGTAGGCATATTGATATTCACAGTTACAATTATTTCACAACTTAATGATGGACTGAGCAGTAGCAAATAGAAAGGTCATCATGGATGCAAGTACAAAACATGCTTACCAATTTTCTCAATAATGATATCCCACGAATAGTTGGATCGTGTGCAGCACATGATGGTTGCCAGGATTGTATCTGTGGCGTAGACCGTACCAGCAGTCTTGGAAAGCTTACGAATAACTGGGTCGTCTGTAGTAGTCACCTGAAAAAAAAAGACAATTTTATAACCATTCACAAAGAATGATAACAATTTTGGAAGGTATAGGGCAAGAACTGAAGCAATAAGATTTATTGATGTTCTGAGTAGAATGAAAAACAAAAATATAAAGAATAGTGTGCAAAATATTGGGAAGTACCGAATACAAGTAACTCACCGTGTGGAAGATTCTGTCAATTCGTTGCAAGGGTCTCTCGTGCTTCAGATTGACACGATCATATGACTTGTCATAATACTCCAGAGTACCACAGCAGGTAATGTCCTCACCTGTGAATTGACAATTTTAGAGTTTTTTTTTTTCAAAGTGCCTTTATTGGGACGTCCAGAATACATCGTCTGACAAACTTGTGCTCCAACCATGTACTTGTTTAAATTTGATCTAAATTCCCAATACGAAAGGGTTTATCGGAATAAACCAAAAAAAGTTTATGGGAAAAATAAAAAGTGTATTGAAATAATGGAGTAAGTTATTATCAAATTCTGAGATCATCTCTACCTTACCATCTTTAACTCCTGGAAGGGACAACTTTGCAAGACGTACAAAGTCCATTTCTTCAATAGTGACCCAATCAGGTCTCACAGTGACAGAAGCGTCCCTAATCTTATGCGGTGCACCTCTTTGTCCCCATTTCTTGCCCCTCTTTTGATCTCGGGGTTTACCCTTCAAGGCTCCAACTCCTCCCTGCCCTCGAGCTCCGCGGCCTCTCATAGCGCGTTGGTTACCACGGAAACGTCCGCGTTGGTACGGAGGCTTCTGCTCCCTCGTCGTATCAACCAAATGGAAAGTGGATTCATCTTCTTCATGGTAGTAAGCATATTGACTGCCACCACCAAATTGAGAAGCATACTTATCTAAAAAGATAATTTTCATTATTCAGCTATATATTGCATCGATAATAATGAAAATAAAATGACAACTGAAATGAAGAGGACAAAAGGATTGCAATGTCGGTGAAATAGGTTATGGCCCCAGACATCAACAATATGGTGGTAAATAAAAGTTTATACGATTTAACCTTCTTAGAGAAATTATATATAGTAAGGGTGATTAAAGGAAGACTTACTGGCATATTTCTTATCTTGTACAGCTGTCCAATCGCTAATTTTTCCTAACCGGTCCCCTTTACTGAAAGGTTGGTAGGGCATTTCACGAAATTGGTCCAACATCTCACACGGACCCCAGCCATGGGGGTTATCCTGGATTACAGGAGCCACAAACGTGACGTACTCCTCGTTTTCACCCATTATTTTAATTTAAAACTACAATTAAATGCTATTTTCGGGCAATATTGACAGTTCGCTAAAGTGCCACACCACGAGAACACGCATCAAAAGACATAGAAATTGTAAATTTACCATAGGCAATGAACAAATGAATATCCATTGCTCGTTAGACATGTTTCTAACTTCATAGTATTCTCGGATTGGTTGAAAGACCCATAGATAAAAGATCGTCTTAATGATGTCGATCTGAATAAAAGGCGGGATTATTAAAAACTTTTTTGGTACTAGAGTGTCAACTGTATGGAAAATAATTTGATAAGGTACTTCAATAATCAAAGGGTAGAATGCATGTGCATTTATTATGACTTGACCTCTGGCTACGTAGAAATTCTATTGAAAAATTATACAAGTTATAATAAATGCAGTATACTTTCCTCTATCTCACATCGACATTTATAAGTATAATAAAATTTGTTACTTTTATTTTTACGAATAATCTATTATATCATCATCATCATCCAAGTCGGTCCTCATTAACATTAAATACTAACATTAAATATTTATACTTATATATGTCATCGACCTGGCTGTTGTAAAGATCCATTTAGTCTTAGTGTGAAAGAAAGGGTTGTAGTTTTTATGTGTGTGATTGGAATTGGACGCTTAATTGTTACTGTGACTTTCGTACCTACTTTTATTTGCCTTTTTTATAAAAATTTTCTTCTATTCTATTCATGGGCGTCGCCAAGCTGCAACCTCCCTAGAGATTAGAATAGGTATTTATATTTTTTCATACTAAATAATAAAACCACACAAAAAATCACATCTCTACCACACATTTTTTCATCATACATATCATAAAATTTTTAAAATTCGTATGAAAATCCAGCAGTTTCATAAAAAAAAAATTGCCTGCGTCGCCATTCTTTCTCTTTTTTTAGTTTTTGTACACAACGATTAGAATATGTACTTACCTTTACTTCACTAATTTAACACCAAAACAAGACCTTTTTCACAAACCTTCACAAAAGATTTCGCCTGTGGCGCTGATATTCAAGTTGAATAGTCATGTTTAAGTTTTCATCCACCTCCTCCCCGAAGTCAAATACTGTATCGCCCCCCCCCCCCCCGAAATGAAAACCTATATACGCCACTGAATCTTATAGTTGGTTGCGGAATGATAAGGTACATAATAATAATAATAATTGTCTATGAAAATTGTAGTTAATAATACTATTTATATAGAATTTAAATTAAAACTAATACATAGGTAGGTAATTAATATTCTCTTTCGGTAGAAATTTCTGTCTTCGCAATATTCTTTAATATATTCTTCTGAAATACCTCTTGGCTGTGACTGTGCCTTCGTAATCCATGACCTGAAATATTAAAACAGAGAGGTAGCTACTTTAATAATATGTTGCACATAATACCTATATACCTACATATGTAGATACATACGTAAGTATTTAGGTATCTATATGTATAATTTACTGTACTTAAGATAGGAATATATACCTACAGATTGACAATTTTCTTCAATAACCAAAATTCCCTCTTTTTAGGGGTATTTTAAGTCACTGTTTTAGTATTGCCATATCTGTAGGTACAGTAGGTACCCAATAGGTACTTACATTTTGATTTATTTTTTATAAGTCCCCAAAAATTTATGTAATACACCCAAATACTTGTGAAGAAAATATTGTTTTTCATAATAATTTATTACTATGGACCTGGATCTCATTAAAAATGCTAGGTAATCTTCATCACTAGGTATGCATGTAGGTAAATATGTATTTGGCCAAGTTCTGTAAATTCTGATTCACTCCTAAGTCTTTTTTTTCTACATAGAGAGACCTACCAAAATTTCAGTTGTGATGAACAACTCCGACAAAATTTTGTCGGAGTTATAATATTTTCTAGCCCCAACCCTGCGAGTTCGCTACGAATCAATGGTTTTTTTTTAGATTTATCTATGAAATATTTGTCCCGAAACATTATAGTGTTACCTGTCTGAAAATTCCTAATGACCAGAGTTGCAAACTCGTGACCGTTAATTTGGCAACCAGTGATACACTATTATGTAATGGAACTATACAGATTACAGTGTTTCATAATGTTGATTGTGTTTTGCATATGAATATTATGAATTCAAATAGGACTAGGTATATGTATGTACTTCTTCTTGTTCTTCTCCTTAGAAATATGTATGAACAGTATGCGTAATTTATGTAAAATAGGCAATGCACGTTGAAGCACGAATCTTGCCATTACCTTCAGGAAAAAGCAAAACGTTATTCTCATTTCTTATAGAAGTTTCTAATCGTACAATTTTTTTTTTTGGAAACCATTTTATGGGCCACCCAGGCGCGAAGCTACCTAAGAACACGATTCCCATCGAGTTACCTTTTGGAAAAAAATATAGGTATAATAGTGTCTAATCTGACGTAATCCCTTAAGAAATGTAAGCCCCGGCTTCTCTTCTGTAGAAATCCACCCTACGCCACTGGTACCTACATAATTATTATTTTACGTATACGTAATACGTACGTACATACGTATAAGTTAATTATGTAGAAATGGAGTCCCAAAGGAGACTATGAGAGAAAACTTTGGTGGATTGAATAAGGAATGAGGTAATTTATAGAGGAATGAGAGAATGAAAATGAACGAATGAGTATGGTTTGGAGATATTGAAAGAATGAGAAACGATAGGATGATGAGGAAAACGTGTCTGTCCTAGATTAACCTGGACAGATCATATCAACTCGATCAGATACTCAGGGACTGAGGCGTACTGAATTAGACGTAGACGTATGTGCATGCAAGGTGACAAAAGCAAGAAGTTGTTTAGGGATAAAACTGTCTGGCGTTCTGTCCTCTCTGCCAACTCGCAAGGAACGCGGCGTGATGGTATATATATTATAGATAGATATTATACTTACAACAACGCATCCATCTTCCGCACACATGTACGATCTAGACATTTTGACTCCGCTCGATACAATAGTAGAATTAATAGTTAATTTTGCTCCATCGAATGACGCTATGCTCTATAAAAAAAGAAATCATCTTCGTTACAAATTATCAGAGTGCAAGTATATACTTGACTACATTTCGTTTCATCCGTCTTGTCACACTTTTTGTATAGAATTACTATGTAGCCAGTGGCCAAGTTATATGAAATAAGGAGTAGGTACCTATATCTATGATCTATCTGGCTAGGTATCTTATAATTATAAATTGGACACGTATAGATATAATGTAGGTATAGGTTTATACCAAACGCAATTCTTGATATTTTTAAGGTTGCCATAATTTTTTGCTTAATTTACTATAGGAGGAGTACAATATCCATTAAACAAACATAATGATTTATAATTAAATTAGGAAACTTGAAACTGTGATGGTAGATTTCCATGTCAAATCAGCTGTGAATAATTGTTAAACCAGTGTAACTGTTACCTACCTGGGAAAATTCGAGGAGGGTTAATTATATTACCTACGTCTTTTTGAAAATTGGTGATATCTAACGAAAATGTGTAAAAGATATTTATTTATTAAGGGCTTAGTACCAAGAATGACGCCACAGTAATTTCCCACAACATTAATGTTCAAAATCGCGTGAACAATTGCATGATAAAATGGTAAAAATAGCGTTTTTTTCCATTTTTTGGGGTTAATTTTGCGTCTATCAAAAAAGTTTTACGGTTATTCCCTAGATTTTAATGTATATTATCAGTACAAAAAGAGAATTATTTTACTCCGCGACTTTCGGAAAAGAGATCAGAGGTGTTTTTCAAATTTTTTTTAGAAATCTATACAAGATATAAAAAATCTTTTACGGTTATTCGGTTGTCGAGATATAAGTTCTCCCGTTTTTAGAAATTTATGAAATGTCGGTATGCATGCTCTTAAATTTATATTTTTATAAAGTTACAGAAACCATTGTAAATCGTCTGCACATGCTGCCTGCTTGTAAAAGTGAAACTTGGATTTTTACTATTATTACGTATATTTTGTAGGTTGTGATTCAATATGCCAAAAGTTATAAATAAACTAATCAGAATAGCGAAGAAAGTTAGTAGTCCTTCAATGAGCTTTGTGAAAGACTTTGTTACCTACCTGTAAAACTGTGCCAAACGGCATTGACTCTTGAAATTCTTCGCCTATTTTAAACTTAGTAATTATGGTTTTTATCAAAGTGTTGACCTGAATAGTCCATTCTCCTCGTTCGCTCGATGCTATCTCCATATACGGAGAAGACGCTGTTATTAATTTGCGTGCGAGATATGGAATTCCTGAAAATTAAAAAATATAAGAGTAACTACAAAAATGGGCAATTTACACAAAATATTCATGACGACGCACTTCTGATGAAATGGCGTCTACTTTTAAAAACAGAATCATGCATTTTTAATGAAGACACAATACCTATGTCTGTGTGATTGTCAAGTTTACCTCCAAGCACTGATCAGTTACCTACTTAGAAGCCAAATAGTTTTTGGCAAACTGTAATCTAGAGATCCGTGCTGATAGATCTTATGTAAAAACAACCAAAATGAAATGTAATAGGAAACAAAATGTAGGAAGGAGGACCACAAGGGAGAGGTAGAGCTGGGACTAGACGACTCGACGCCTGGAACAACTAGCCCATTCTAGCATTTCCCCCAGTTGTGATTTCAAAACGCATTCAGTATCACAATTTCTGAAAAAAAAAAACTATTTTTTTTTATGTAGGCATTCAATTGCCTGTTAAGGAACAATTCGCCCTAATGAATGTTTGAGAAATTAAATACTATAAATTCAAGGATTAGTGGTATATTATACGTGTTTAATGGGTGTGTCTGATTTGTACGACATATCGTCTAATTCAGACTCCCTATGGGTGTTACGCCTGGGGCAAATGCTCCTTGTGTCGGTTTTGTTATAATAATAAATATTCACGTAAATATATTTCATACAATAGATCATGTTCTCGTCGAGATATCGAAACAGCGTTCTGCGAATATGCACGACTAGCTGTATTGCCCGGTGTTGCCCGGGTTTTGATTGAATCAAAAGCACTCTGCGACTCCATTCTACCTGCTTGACAGACTAACGTGCTCCTAATTACGTTCGATCAATATACTCACTTACACGTTTTGTCATATTTCTGTAAATATTAGACCAACTATCAAAATCTAATCCTGCACTCTTTATGTCAGTGGAAGGTTATGAATTCTATCTATCTTCAACATTTCATGATGTTGAAGATATATAGGTTTTATGATCATGACTTCAACACGAGTGAATAAGATTATTAAGATCGTAGGTATATTTTGTACCAAAAACGACTGGAGAATATGACCTTGAACTGACGTTACATTAGCAATTAACGGTGACCTCCAAGTTTTTTTAACCATATTATTTTTATTCACTTATATATAGTTTCATTAGAAACTTGATTTGATACAAGAAGGTTGTAATATTATTATTATTTGGTACAAGATTATGTCGTGAAATTTGCATCATCAGCTGTTGTGTTAGTTGGTAGTGGTGCCAATATCAGAGTGAAATATTTCTCAATATGCATAATAATGTTTGTTGTCGGCAATGTACTAAATCCAACTAAATCAATGTTGAAAATCATCGGTATTTGTTCTTCATCTGTTTCCTCTTATCCTAGGTCGTGCGACTTGTTTGTGATGGCGGGCTATCCTGGGATTAGTAGGCCCAGCTGTCCTTCCCCATCTCTTCGGTGGCCTTCCTTCAAGTCATTTATTTATTGTTTAAACGGCTTCAAGCCTTTGGAAAATTTACAATTCACCTTCCGGTTTTTGTCAATTTTTACAATTTATCGACATGGTCCCTCCAGAAACATCTCCTATTTCTTTCCAGATTTACTATATACCTATTATCAACATCACAAGCAGATCGTATAACCCCATTTTTAATCATATCTCTAAGACTTTATGTCCGACTAATATAATATATTTATATTTGTTCAAATTTGATAATAAATTAACGGGTATGATTTTGTAACTTTTTCAACTAAATTAAGTATGTGTGTTTTTAATTTATTTTACCGAGAAATAACTGAAAAAGGAATGTCTTATTTTTATGTCTTGTCTTATTATTTTAGTTAGCATGCACTTAATTAGTCACAAAATTGGACCTAGTGAATTATATTAGCAAAATAATGGCACAAACACATAAAATAAAGATGCAAGAGCCGAATGTCCCTTCGACTGATTGACCATATTGGTTTACTTATATATTTCCTAAAAGTACTTGATTAGTGAACCACTGGACCCTGTGTAACGCTCAAATGTTGTAGGTAGCATTTCCCACCTACCTACATTTCCCCTCCTAAGTCCTACATAAGGAGAAAGATTATTTTTTATTGGGTGGGTGTGTTTGTAGTGTGAGACGATTATTAAAATATCTATATCTTGCCAAATTGTTGGATACAAACAGTAGGAAAAAAGGGTAATCTAATATTTTTCGTTTCTAATACATAAGGTGACCTTTATTGTTAGAGTTTGATGTTAGTTGTTTACTTGGTTTTTATGAATAGACTTATGATTTTTTTTTCATAAGCCATACAAAGCTCCTTGTGGGTAGGAATACCTCAAAGGTTTTATAGGATCTACAATCTATATAATAGGTTTTGCGGGGAAGGGACTGGGAATTCGGACACACGAGTATTGACGAACGTTAGCCGAGTGTCATTTCGGACATTTCGCAGAAAGAGCAAGTTTGTATTTTATCTGTGGTAGCATTGATAGGTAATATAAAAACATGTCAATATATTTGTGTTTACAAGGTAATAATCAATTATAAATAATATATGTATGTATGCATGGTTAGGTTACACTCACCTATTGCAGTGAAGTATTTGTCAAGGTTTTCACTCTTAGAATGTTGATATTTACCAACTATATGGACCATTGTAATGTTTTATAATAATATCTAGGTCACCTAAAAATAATATAAGAATTAAATAAATTACAATAATATTATGTGGGTCGTTAGTAATTTACCTACTATCATTGTTATAAATAATTTGTTTGTTATTGAGAGTGACATCTACATAAATGCGTTTTTAAATATGGGTAGAAATGTACCATTTAGTTGATCTACGAGATGGTCGAGATAGATATTATTAATTATCCCTAGAGGACAGGTTCGCTTAACGGATTCTCATCCCCATCATCAGGAATTCAGGTACACAATGTTCATGTTCAATCATCTCGTGAATTTTACACAAATTATAAATCTTTAATATATTATGTATGTATTTATACAAGTATTTCTCAAATCTTTTGTTTGTGGCGCCTGGACAAGAACTTTTTCTAAAACGTATGTGTTTAGGTTAGTTAGAAGAGATCGCGATAAGTTCGTCTCCGTAAGAATTTCTCTATTTAATTGTATTTAAAACATTAGAGGTATGAGTATGAAATTGTTCACTGAAAAAATAAATTAGGTCATCCTTTTTATACATCTATTTTTGTTTACTCGAAAAATAAAAATGTAATATCAAATATACATAGGTAATTGAGTAATACAATATTATGAGATCAGCTAGATATTATATATAGGTACATTTTCAAGTGACAACAACATTTCTTCCAGTGAGCATTTGCACAAATCATGTGAGCTGATCGCAACATTGTGATTCAACAACTCTTTGAACTTCACAGTCAAATCAAAATAAATCGAATCTTTACTCCCATTAGGAATACCTTCATTTTATTTTGTTCGTGTATTTGAAAAATACATATACTTACAGCATTTTCACATGCGCTGTAATACTGGATTTCACCAACTTTTTAGGAGAGGAATAGCGGAGATAGGAGCCATCTAGCACAAATTTTGTATGATAAATAATGATAAGTGGCTCCTATCTCCGCTATTTCCCACCTAAAAAGTTAGTGAAATTGAAAAGCATTAGTTTATTAGGTGGAGATAATTAGTTCTGAGATATTGTAAGATTGTATTGTTGTATTACATAATAGGTACGGTTAGTTTCAAGATGTCTTTTATCTATTTTTGTATAGGTGTTCTGATGTTATAGAATTATTTATATTTGTTTCAGTAATCAGTATGTGTAACTGATGGGGAAAGCTCTAATTTATAGTGAAATAAAATGTAATGTTGGATAATTGTTCTTTTGTTTAAAAAAATCTTCTAGTTAACATAAATTTGTAACTTTACACGAATATTTCCCAGTGGGAGGAATATTTAACGCAGTTGTTTGTAAACAAAAAATAATTAATTTAATGACAATTAATACTTAAAAAAAAGTGTTAAAGTTCTACTCACATACTACATTCTAGTTGACATATTTCGGCTTATTGGGACATTTATTTATTTACTTATTGAGAGAGTGGTGCAACGTAAAAAATGTATACCTTTATACCTAAATGTTGAAAAATTACAATTGAACCTATGTAATATTACAAAATAAATAAATAAAATTATCGAACACACGCACTCCGACTACACCATCATAATTACACTTTTAAAGTGTTGTCATTAAATTAATAACGGAGTTCTACAAATATTGAAATAATAAAAAAAGGATTAATAAATTAATAAATATGACTATTCATATCAGTTTGTAGAACAAACATAAATAATTTCTACGACTTCTTTTTAAATTCAGTTGAGGTTATTCGTTATTTTATTGAGATCAATTAATTTTTGTATTTCCTACCTACTATTTCAGAAATATTTAATTATTTCAGAAAATTTCCAAAATTTCAGAAAATTTCTTCTTTAAATATTTCAGAAAATTTTCACTAATTATTTCAGAAATAAATAAATTCTAAATAATTTCAGAAATATTTAATTATTTCAGAAAATTTCCAAAATTTCAGAAAATTTCTTCTTTAAATATTTCAGAAAATTTTCACTAATTATTTCAGAAATAAATAAATTCTAATAACAATAAGCAGTTATTCATTATTTCCGGTTTGCTAAAAGAATAAAATAAATAATTTACCTAAATAACAGCATAGAATAAATTAATTCACTAACACTTCAGTAACTAATATTGTTTCACACTTACTTTTAAACAAAACAAAACAAACAAGTTGCATCGGCACAGAAAATTAAAATTAGTAAATAACAAATTTTAAAATATCGATGATAATATTGATAATCATACATTAAAAATTAAATGTCTATATAGAGTTAAATGAACACTTTAACACAACATTTTTCCATTTCCACTTTGCACTTTTAAATAAAATAAATCATTATAATAAACTGTGATTGTAATAAACATAACTAATTATTTGAAGACTAACTTAAGTGATCATTTATGAACGGCACATTACTTACTGATAAGCTATCAGTATATTAATAGCAGCTGACTAATGCTTATTTCAAATATTAATAAAATAATAATAAGTTAATGTAGTCTATTGACTCGTGAAAAAACATGTAAAACAAATACCTTTTATTAAACAGTTTTATCACCATGCACCTCGAATATAGTGTAGTCTATAAAGATTTGAACAAAATGTTTTTTTTTAACAATGATAATATGACGAGAGACCTTGAATTTTCAGCACTGTAAACAAACACTACACTTATTAGTAGTTTGAATCAAAACATATTATAGGTACTCATCTATCTGTTAATTTCCAAACATCCATTTCCCCTACTCTTGGTTGCTATTCGACGTAGTTACATTGTACGTAACGTATAATATATGAACAGAATTGGATTCAGGGAATTTAATCGGATGCACGATATCTTGGCATTTGAAATGTGGTTACACCGAAGAATGCGTCTTATTCCACACCACTCACTGATATGGTCGGTAATTACTTCAGAGAGCTCTGGAGTAATGTCAACATCGGGACATCACATAAAGCTACATTATGTGAATGCAGATACCTCTCGCTTCTGTTGAGGAAAATCTCTAAAAAGAAACCGTCGATTGGGCAAGCAAAGAACTACGGACTTATATCCAGGAAAATACTCACAGTATAATACTTCATACATACATACATCTTCTTCCCGTTCTACCCTTGGTTGAGTCGGGGGCTCAAAGCATCTGTATACCTTCGGCAGAGGCCCCTGTCACTTGCAGCTTCCAGGACATCTGGCCACTCCAACCACAGTCTCTCCTCGCTCACCTTTGTCACCTGCTTCTGCCAGCTATTTCTGGGGCAGCCCACCGGTCTTCTGCCTGCACCCTCGGCTCATAATAATATGTATTTCATTGCTCTTAAATAGTACATTCCATTCTCTTTTGAAGATAGCAGAGAGGTACAAGTCTGTTTCACAGAACTTTTTATCACAATTGGTTTTATTATTAAAAATAAGATGTTTGTATTGTGTGCGCTCCTGCCTATAATTATATTATTCAGTTTATTATTATTATAGTTAGGATAAGTACACAAATATAAACCATTAGTATGTGTCTACACATATAACACACAAATCATATTGAGTGTAGGTATGAACAATAATAATATGTGTAATCACACGTTTTACCTATTTGCTAATGTCATTTACACACAGACATACCTACGTAATGTAGACACAAATGACAAAATGTGGATTATTACTTGTTTAATTTGCCTATGAAACTCAACGCATAAGATCGAAATAAAAGTCCGTAATATATTTATTTTATTCATCATTTTTTCAGTGTAATAAGACTGGACACTGTGAGAACTATAAACATCTAAATGAAGACTCTAGGACCCATTGCAGGCAGGACCTTCAGAGACAGAATACGCAATTCCGAGATACGCAGAACCGGTAATATAGAAGACATTGTACGATGGAGCAGGCAGAGAAGGCGTTTCTCGAGGGATCACGTTGAGGGAATGGATGACGAGATTTCAAAGAGACTGCGAGAGTGCTTGACGTCCTCGTCACAAGATCAAGACTTACACTTGTCAACGCAGAATACAGATCTACCAGAAGAGGAAGTAGAAGAATTAGAGTAGTTACAGCCAACAAGTTGTGAATTCAACCAAGTGTATCGAGATGGTTTATTACATATAATAAGAAATAATGAAAGGTTAATTATTTATTTTTAATTTCCAATCGTAGTCTATAGGTACGTGACACTCTGTATGAAAGAGTGAACGGCTGACATTGACGCGCGAGAGTTTTTTGCATTTAGTGAGGTCGGTATTATAAAAATATCTGCAGTCGAATGTAAGGCAATTTTGGATAAAGATTTTACTAAAATGAATAAGTAAATAAAAACGGGAAATAGTCAGGTAAATAATCATGACTTTAGAAACTAGAGAGCTTGGTATTTGGAAATACACATCTGTCAATACTTTGAGGAGGGACTCATTATTGGCTGATGGCTTCCGAAACGGTGTTGCACAGAACTGATGACATGGCGTCGAACTCTTGAAGAGGCCAAGAACCGGTTCGGGTATATCTCACTAAGGATGGATTGTAGGCTTTCCATAATTTGGTGATGGATCTTTATTAGTAACGTATTCAGAATTTGAAGATAACAAAATGTAATTTGTTTTTTCTTCTTACGTTAGTTGTTGAACGTTTATTTCAGAATTAGGACACTCTTATCCTTTATCATACATCAAGGTTATCTCTTAAGAAAATTATGGCTATTGTGTAAGCCCACTGTAATTATCTTATCGAAACGATTATGGTAACAAAAACTGTCATGTCGTTCATATTATTCACCATTCAATTTCTCATACAAGTACTTGTATGTGATACTATCTATTTCATGAGAATCCTACAAACAGTAGTTTGTGAATAGTAACGAATGAACCCAGAAAGTTATTAGACGCCTGTTTTTGCCCCGTGTCCCGCTTTTTCATTTTGATTGTCAAAAAGCGCTGATAGCTACACATCATTAATCATCTCAGATATATCTACGAGTTTCTCTCGACTATTTCTCTGACCTTTCCTTTCTTCTAATGTATTTGTAGTACCTAGCTACTCGTACCTAACAACCAACACCAACTTACATAGTGTAGTGTCACATTACATACATATAACTGGATTATTTTCGTTTTTCCTCCCATTTCATTCGCTTTATTGATGCAATATTCAACGGGAAAATACCTCTCATGTATTTGAACAATCTACTAGCGCTGTAGAGAAAAAAACAATCTCGTTGGAATTTCTACTAAATGTCTATTCAACGCTTTTCTACAACATGTAGATATTTGTCAATAATTCTATGTCTATAACTATTGTAATAAAATAATGCGAGATCCAAGTTTCGTTTATTAAATTATTTGGTTAGTGATTTTGTAGGGAAAACAAATTCGGTCTAATTTTAGATTCGAATTTAATCCAACTATTCAATTGTATGTAAATATAGGCATACTAGCTGTAACCGGTCAAAAATGACGTGGTTTTCAGGGTAGGCAAAGAGTAACAGATAGTATTTTCGTTTTCTATTGTACTTAAACATTAATAATACTCACTTGTATTTTATTGCGATCGCGTTTTATATTCCGTACTATATATTCGAACAACTTGCAAAATTTTCCGCGACCCTACGTCACGAACATACCCGATTTCCACCAGAATTATGTTAGTTGATACTTATTTACTTACATACCTAATGTATTTATGTATTACCGTTGAATTAGAGATGATATATTTAAAATATGAGTTTGCATCTTACCCTGTAGTCAAGTTATTTGAAATTAACGGAATCATAAATCAATTAGGTACGAGTGGATACATTTTTATTCACAATTTATTTAGATACTTAGAGCGTTTCATAGTGGGTGGGTGAATCAGTGATCTGGGTAACTATATCTTATATAGTAATAGTAAGACTAATAATGACCAACAGCATGATACGATATTGCAATTATCTATTAATTTATAATCATGTTTGACTACTTTTATGGAGAAGACCAGGTTTTTTAAGGATATTTTTGTTGTATTTTCCCGTTCCTCACGGTATTTTTATCATTCTTCATGGTCTTCGTGGAATTTGTCTGTGCGTCATCAAATAGGAAAGTATAATTTAAATACCAGAAAGTTTTTTTTTTTTTAAATAGTCCGCTCAGACCACAATGCATTTTAATTTTAATAGGAAACGTACTTCTTATAACGTACCTAATTACAACTAAGATCGATGTATATATACCTGAATAGGTTTTCCTATTTCTGACATATACGCATAAAATTACTTAGTATTAGGGCAGAGATGCTCATTTTGTAAAAGGACCTCCATTTTGTCAAAATTTGTATATGCATTGGTTTTTCTCTCATCGGTACTTATCATTTATATTTCAGTTCATTACGATTCAGCTGTTTAGCAGGTTATAGTCATCACTTAGTCGCGATAGATTATCACATTTATTATAGTAAAAAGTACATTGTATCAGTAAACTAAAGAAAATATCATCATCATCATCATCATCATCATCAGCCTTCCCTCGTCTAGTGTTGAACATAGGCCTCCCTTTCCGACTTCCACACTTCCCTGTCCATCGCCTTTCTGTGCCACTGCTGTCTTGCCACCTTTCTGATGTCATCAGACCATCTCGCCTGTGGCTGCCTGGATTTCTGTAGCCGGTTCTCGGTCGCCATTCTAGGGTTCGCTTGGTCCATCTATCACCCGTGGTTCTTATGATGTGACCAGCCCAGTTCCATTTTAATGATGCCATTCTGTGTGTT
This sequence comes from Ceraclea dissimilis, assembly GCA_963576895.1. Lineage (NCBI taxonomy): Eukaryota > Metazoa > Arthropoda > Insecta > Trichoptera > Leptoceridae > Ceraclea > Ceraclea dissimilis. Next base: position 14,422,217 of record OY756361.1, on the reverse strand, counting down.
ACATCCGTGATTACATTGTAAAGAAAATATAACAGAAGAAATCATAAAGTCAAGTATGGCATATATTAACTATTTGGTATACTTAAAATATATATGTATTATATAATATGCTATATACAATATACATTTCATATATATTTACGTTGTCTAATTATTAATATATTATCGCTGAATGGAGCATTGTTTGTGCTTGTCTCTTTTAGTCATTTCTGCAATTAAGGTGTGATTTATTTATTGGCAATATCTAGTCCACGTGAAGTGGTAACCAAACAATAAATTGTAAATGGGTACTACGATGACCCTTTGGTTGCTATGTGAAAACAGAATGAAATAAGTATAGTTAGATATAGTTGGTGGTACTCCAAGTAATTGCCCTTGGGACTCTTACTTTAGGGTGTGTGAAGGTCGTAACTTTTTGAAGGTAAGCACAATCGCCCAGGTTAGAATGATAAACCTAAAAGTTTTAGATTCTAATCCTTTTTTGTCTCTCTGTGGAATAGTTCTTCCTAAAAGTATTTTTGCGGAGATATTGCTTATAATAAGACAATACGAATACGGAATGTAATACGGAAGGCATGGGATTACATATATTAAACATATTTGAGTTTGTCCAAATTTCTTTGCACGAATTCTAGATTTACAGTTTATATAAATTTTATATTAGAAGAAAATCATTTATAGAGATACACATACTGTTTAAACTATCTAAGAGTGTAAGCTCGTTACTTGATTTCTACTCTTTTAGAGAGTTAACACAATGTGTGTGCCTTGTGTAAATGATTGTCTTCTGTTGCCTACTCATATAATAAGAGATTGTATTGCTTATGTACAATATACTTGTATAAATTGTTCTCGAATAACACCAAAACACCGTATGCTTGTTTTTCGATTTCTAGATAGAGCGTCAACAATTTAGTTGAAGTATGTACAATTGGTAAGTGAAATACTTAAGTAGAACATTAACATAGGTAGACAGATGAAGATATTTCGGTTCGTTTAGACTTGGAATACAGTTTGTCTAGTTGTTAAGGATTTATGTTCAGTAATGTGGTTTGTTTCCTCCACCCAGAGATGAAGTAGTGATAGTAAATTGTACTTATATGCTTACACGATATATACAATTATATTTCAGTGCGTAAATCAGTCAAAACATTGAAGATATAAGACAACTCTATGGTACGGCATATTAGAATAATTTATTAGGTAAATCAGATCTATCGATTTCTATTCAAAATAAATGTGTATAAATTGAAGAATGAATAAAAGGCTTCCAGATACTACAGTACTGCATTAATTTTACGCACACTGCACGACAATTTGTGGATACGTTTCAATCTGATTTCTCGGTTGAGAGATAGTGCGCAAACCATATTCAACATTCGATACAATTCAATAATACTCGTAGTTGTACGGAAAATACCTCCTACTGCTCTTTTCCATAAATATATCTAACGCATATAGTAAGTTATATAATAACCCAAAACTTCAGAGAAACAAAAATATAAGATTGTGAAGCGAATGAAATTACCATGTAATATTTTAGTCAGGTTGCATATGGTAACTAAATCGCCTATGTCCAGAAATCAGTTTTACAGGGAGTACTCTCAGACTACATATTTTGAGTAACGATAGGGCTGAGTTGTTTTAAACAATCACATACCTATTATGGTCAAAGAGAAAAATACATTGAATTATAAAATAACACGAATCCAATAGTGGTTGCTTCAAATCTAAAATTCGGGCAAGGTAGAAAAGCTAGTTTAGTAATGTTGTTTTAATCTTTAAATCCTTTTATACGTACGTACACATATATAGCATTTACTAAGTATAGTTATCCCGTTGCTAGAATATACCGTGATGGTGTAGTAGTAGTAGTAGGTACATACGGGTATATCCTTTAGTTGCATTATAGTAAGACAACTGGATGGTAACATATGTTCATTTCAACGAGGCGTACAAACTTGAAAACGTTCTTTCTATACTTTTACATAATTAAGAAATCTATTCTGAACATAGTAAAGTTATCTCACAACGTTGTTTCAAATATCATTCCTATGTTATAAATCTGTGCAGTGCAGTGAAGTGGCCGAGCGAGCTGAAGGCTCGTAGCTTCCTTCTCCAACTACTACGGTGCAATGCACTGCTTTAGTAACACTCTGATTTAATATTTTATATCTCCAAAAGTTCACGTTTTACTTAAAACTTTTCGGTGCTTCGCTTTAAAATTCACGTACCGTATAAGTCAGACAGATAAACTTCTATGTACCTTTATCTAAGGTTCACAGCTTAATTTGGATGGGACATGACAATGCTATTTACCTACTAATTGTGCATATTTTTTACATACCCATGTCTCGTAGGTAGCAGTGAAAAAAATGAGAATAATTGATAAAAAAAATAACCAAAAACATACTCTATTTGTTCCTAATTTATTATAGGCTAATATGCGTAGGTATACCTAAAGAAGTGAAATAGATCAACGTAGATAGGTGGTACATTTAATTTTTTCTAATATTAATCACATCATTTTGTATTAGATAGGTCTATGTTATAAATCTTTGGAGTGCATAGCAACAAGGTGCTATTAATGTCATCGTAAACGACTTTCGCGTTCACATTGTCCAAACTGTTTATTAACTTCTAACTACAAAATTGAAAATCTCACGTGATTTATGTATTGCCACGCACCTATTTGTGGTTCTATATGAAATGCTTTTTAAGCAATTAATAACGATGAGCGCCGGGAATATTCATATTTTCATAAAGCACAGTGCTTAAAATAATAATATACAAATCATAATAAAATAATATAAACTAAATCTCTAATGCAAAAAAAAGAATTTAATTTCATTCAGTGTAAAGGGGCTGTGAAGTATCTATGTATGTTCGTTTCACCCCAGTTAAACTAAGTGGATTTTTCTTTTTAAATTAACAACTTTTATTATAAGTACCTGTGATTTTCTTTGAGTCAATTGAAAAATAAATATCTAAACGTCGTAATACTAGCACACCTACGTATATACGCGGCCGTTGATCAATTAGCTCTTTCAATATGGGTGCGTTTATTCTTTTGGTTGTTCATGGTTCTGAAGCATATTATATTACAACCCTTTTGGAATATTATGTTAATTAGTGGACAAAACCGCACCCGTATATTTTACGCAACAAGTAATAGAATGACCCGAATCTCTGATGTTTGTTTGTAAGGATTCTGAAAAACTGTTATACTTATCGTATTTATATAAACATTCAACAAACTCAAACAAGGATCGTTTGTAATCAAATTACGCGGTGTAATAAGCATTTTGTAAGGCATGGAGACATCATGGAGGTCCCTTGTAAATTCACTGAAGCGTATGAATAATAATATTAAATAATAATGTCAAGGGTACGCTATGTTCTTCAATCAACAACTAGGTATATGTATTTTTGAATAAATAATGTTATTATAAATATACAAAAATTATTATACAGAAAAAATATTTTTGTCAGTTGAATGAATAAATTAAAAGTTGTTACGAGTATAGATAGCGTTTATGAAATTGTGACTACTAAAATAGTCGCAAAAGTTTATATGCGATGTCAAGTGAGAGTTTTCTAAATTTTTACAAACAGTTTTTAGAAGGCAATGCATGGCATGGAAGCATGCATGCAACAAATATCATGGTATTTAATTGCTTGATTTTTATAACATGTTTCTGTATTTTGTTCACTTGAAGTATAAATAAATAAATATGTTGAATATTTTGCTTCACTCCTACACAACATTAAAAAGTATGTATGATAGATAAACATTATTCATTCATCAGGAATGAAAATATTTTCGTTGTTTATGATACGTTACATGATTAAATTTTATTCCAAATTATTTGTTGAATATTTGGAAAAAGAATAACATCTCACACACAAAAAATATGGAAAAATATCGAAACGGGATATACGAGTATTTTAGAATAACAAATTTGGTTTAAACAGCTGATGTGACGATGATAAAGTCCTGATATTCAAAATATAAAAACAATGTTAGGTAGATCTATACATGTTATTTTTGTATTTCAATAAAAAAACATGTTTCCAAACCCTTCAGGATGATAATGCTGTATAAACATAATTGAATTTACCATTTTTCCTTTGTGATGATTTATTCTAGGTTGTATGGAAATACCCTGACGGTCAGATATTATTCAATTACACAGTAACAGTGTGAAGAAGAAGAATAACAGAGTGTGAAAATTGGGGATTCATTCTAGGTACCTCAAGTATATTTAGATACAGATGGGTTAGTTGGTGGAAATCGTGATATTGCGATAGAAGAATAAAACAAGACTTACATAAATAAATGTACGAGTACTTACTGCCATAAGGCAAACTTACATAATAAGTAGATTACACACATAATATATGGGCCATTTTCCTATCCACACTAAAGGTGTCAATTACATTTCATTTTAGAAGTGAAAGAAGAAGAAAGAAGAGTTTAGAGTTTTGAATAGTAGAACATTGTCAAACGCCTGATGATGAGGGTGTAAATCCTGGAACGCTGGTCGTGCATTTTAAAACTAAATATATAGTCTTTTAATTTTTACCTTACATAAAATGGACTTCCACCATGTACTGAAGGTAAAAAATCTTGAGAGTAACAGAATATGGTTTGGTAGAGACAATTAGCGACATACATTAATATTGCACGTATTGGATTGGTTAATGAATAACACCTCTCAAGATGCACTGATTATAGCTACAAACGTATGTGTGTATATTGTATGATCTACCCACTCAACGGATTCCAGTGAAATCGTAGGAGTGATAAGAGATATTTATAACATTTGTAACTCTATTACGAGTTATAGGCAACAAAATATCAACGATATGTTTCAATTACAAAAGTTTACGAAATTCCACAGAATCAGTCGTAAAATTTTAGATTATTTTTTTACTTTTGAACAAATATACTTATATAAAAAAATATCTCAAGAAAGACCTGGTTTAGTTTTCCCAAACATTTTTTCTTTTCTCTGCTGACGATTTAAATTACTTTACATTTACATGATACTTGGAACCTACAAAAAATAACAAATACAGATTTTTTAATCATTGCAGTGGGATGTTGGCATGAAGATATGGAAAAATGTTTAATTCCCTGTGTTGACCTTAATTACACGCACTAGATTAAGCATTTTTGGATTAAGCACATCCTCATAATTTAGAAGCAAAATTTTTACTTTATAATTACAGCAGAGATATTTATTACACTATAGATGCATTATACAATTAGCTATTTCGAATGTCGGTTATTCCTGTCATTTTCAGTTCAAATTTCATTCTATCTTGCATAACCCGCAGGAGTATACGAGAAATTCTTCGCGGAGTTTCATATAGGTGTGAAACTGCAAGAATGCAAAACTATCTACCTGCGAGTGTAGGTTGGAATAGGTGGTAGTGTTCGAGCATACTCGTACATATACAATTAGATTAAATTTGAAGAGCTTGCTATTTGCAGTTGTGAAGCAATAAAACAAACATAAGTAGGTAGTGTACTACTGAATAATGTTATGTTGCATTCATTGGTAATGGTACATGGATGTTGAGAGTTCTACTACACGACACAGCGTGTGTACTGTGTATTCAATACTTACTTCACTCAGTACATATTATAGTACGTAGTACCTACTTACTGCTTGTAAAGTTCTGAGATATGTATACTCCGAATAAATAAATTATATTTCATACATATATTATATGCAAATAAGAGCTGCCTTTTTAATGTTGTGAACATTTTCATTAAAAAACGTATATACGTTTAGAAAAGTCACTTGAAAAGCTATTGTGCGAGAAAAAAATATAAATATAATTTATGTCGATTAGTTATAGTCAACTACTTATTATAGAAAAGTGTACTTATACATACTTACTGAGTAGTTTTAGTTACAGAACAAACCTTTCATTCTGACTTAAGATAATCTACCTGTACTTAGAAATATTTCGGTAATCTCTCGAGAATACGAAATCTAAGCAGATTACTCAGATTCTATTCAATTCTCTGTGTTCCATGACAGTGAATTCATATTATATGGGCTTAATCTATCTACATGAATATACGTACAATGTGTGTATGTAGCAACTTATTATTTATGTAGGTATGTAACTTGCGACCGATTGACTGAAATCTTGAAATCCTATTAAATGTTAGGATAGCTTTATTATCTTCTGTTCATTTTATTACAATGGATTTATTATACTAAATCATAAAAGTGTGTTGATTTCAGAGTGGCTTTCACATAATGTTATTACATATTTCAACAACCAGTTATAGAGAATGAAAAGCTCAGATTAAAAATATATTATGTTACATTAGAAATGACATCTATAATAATACTAAATTATAGTCATTTAAAAAAATGTTTGGGTAGATACTGATAGGTATTGTAAGAACTTTTTCTTTTAATGTGGAGAATATAGGTGCTATTTTTAAACATAACAATTTTCAGATCATAGGCATCCAAACGACAAACCATCAGAAGGTATTTATAAAAGTATTATACTTATTGAAATCAATACACGATTATTATTACGTCATTCTCTTAGAATTTGCGACTTACAATTTATCCCATTTTATTTGATTTTATTTTCTCCTACGTACAAATTTAATAACGTGAATGGTCTTTGTAAATCTACGTTAAACCATTTTTGTACCTTTCATTTCCTTTACAAAAGGACGATCTAAATAAGAGTACCAACTTGAATCGGCGTTCAGGCATTATAATATTTGAAAATCAATACAAACATAAAGTAGAATATTGAATTCTATAGAAAAGTATTTCAACCACTGATAAACATCTAATGACCACTGTAGTTGTGAAAAATTGCTGGAGATTTTTTATTGCAATTGAAGTTTGCAAATTATGATTTAATAAATACCATCCGTTTTTTTTGTCGACATTTGTTTCGCCTACTCGTATGTAGGTGTATCGTAATATAGGTTTAAAATTATCCAACTCCACTAATGATTTCGACATTGCTTTACTATAGATGATATTGTCGATGGGACATTACGTTATTTTGCAATGATAGTTACATAGAGAATATAAATATTACCCACAAAAAGATATTGCATCAAAATTCTTTATTTACTAAGTAACTTGTAGACAAACTATAGAAATTCTTTTATAGAAATTGCTTCATAGTCATAATATGCCACATTCTTTTGTGGCATTTTCTGCTTCAGATTATACAAATAACTCTCATTCCGACATAAAAATTGATTTTATTTTATAAAAATGTTTTAACTGCTGATTTCAAAACAATTTTTGAGACAAGTACAAAACTGCTGGCGTATGGTGAAAATTTCCATTTTTATAGGAGATATTTAAATTTTTACCGCGTTTTCAAATGATATTTTCATCTGGAAAATGTGAACGGAATGGATAAGATGTGCTAAATGTTGGATTTTAAAAACGTCCCTATCGAGTTTGAGAGCTTATTTTTTCTACAAAAAGAGTAATTTGCAATTATAATTGAAAGATAATTTTATCCATCGTAAAAAATGTGAAATCTAACTTCTGGACTTGTCCCAGATAAGTGTGCTTCTGAGCTAATAGCGCCGAATATAAAATAGGCATTATACACTATACAGTGTTCATTGACAGTACCTAATCAATCGTATTAAATTACCTACTAATTATACCATTGTATTAGATAGGATAGGATGAAACGGTGTGGTGCCAAATATTTGCAACCGTAGAAAGGTTGTGAATTGTTAATTTGAATTTTTTTTATTATTCGAATGAAAGACTGTAAATCCAAAATAGTTGCAATTTCAATCAAAGCTAATCTCCAAATGTTTCTAATAATGTGAAGTAGTTCTGCGCCTGCTGAAATATACCTACAGATAGTGGGTTGTCCCATTTACGGTGAACTATACTAATGTATAAATCCCAGATGAGATGTTGAAAAAATGTCTGTAACAATAATAAAATCAGCTCAAAAGGTTGATATTGTACTTTATCATTATAATGATGAGGTTGGAGAATTAAATTCTCTCATGGCACTCTATAGTGACGCAGGCGGAATGCGAACCTCATGCGTATGCAAGTCACATATTGTAACTAACTATGAGTATTACATAACTGAGGTTAGTCTAGGTGGGTACTGGGTAGCGATTCAATTTTAATAATGTATTTCGACGCATTTGCATTCATGTCACGTGATTGTAGAACCTACGAGCTTCATAAATAAACCAATTCAATACTCAATAATGGATGACGAATAAACTGTTTCCTTTTTAAAGCTTAGACACTAATTTATTTATAAATTTCCTGATATGCACCGTAACACAGAGGGGAGAGATTTATTTTACATTTTTTTTTTGGCCCCGACCACAAATTAATCGCTAAAATCTCTCAATTTGAATAAAACATTTAGAGAGATGAACGGTTTTTGATATTTAAATACTACCGCGAGATATAATTGTACTACAAAACCTACCGTGAATTATAACCGAAGCAAGAGGAAGGAGGATTTATGGACCTCGATTCAGTATACATGTATTATGTAAGTAGATGTAATAATATTATAAGGTCATGTATATGCGTAAGAAGGTTTTGTTGGTAGCTATGTACAATAATATATTATGTGGGGATTGAATGTGACCGGAGATGGTATGTAATAAATTCATCACAGCATTCTCACAGTTTAACTAATATTTTAAACTGATGTTTTATATTTTTGCCTTAAAATCAGTGGGATTTGCGTAATTTAAAACTTTTAATCAATTTCCTTCAAAACAAATTAATTAATCAATCAATATTTTTGTGTATTAGAATTATTGGGAAACAACGGTAAATGCCTTCATCCAGCAGTGAAAACATTCGTGAATATATACCTAATGTTACCTACCTAATGTCAGCCTTGAAATGCCTAGTGTACAATAATTACTAATTAGTTCCCACTCAGTATCAATTATATTACAATTGCTGCGAATAATTAGAGTATCAAGAATGGGAGGAATAACCTTGGTGACTAACTGACGATATCTATATAATATAAATAATGCTGTAAAGCTTTCATGAACCCTCGTAAAGAATTTTATGCTCTATCTCTCTCTCAAATCCTACTCTAAGCAATTGAGTTCTCTATTGTGCATTACTACTTCAGTTTTATTTTATAAATTACGTCTCTGTACAGTTCTTTCAAAATTACATTTGAGTTTTCTTCTTGATAGAAGCTAGCTTTAAAGGAATGATTCTCTTTCCGTAACAATGTCGCCTAAACATCTAACACACCAACAAATCTAACGTTGAAATGTCGCCTAAATTCTTAACTGAGAGTATTGGATAATGCTGAATGACTGTATACAACTTTTGGTGTGAAAGTTGTATGAAATCTACATAGATAGTAGGATAAAATTTATCAACATTGGTTTAGTTGAGAGATGTAACACTAGACCACGGGAAACTTAACTCCTGGTATTAAGACAAGTCTCGGAGATAGCGGTACTTGAAATGTTTATAGCGAGACAGATATCTCAAAAAGACAAACTGCTTCTTCTAAGATTTATTATAATATATATGAGAACAGATTAGCAGTTCACTACCAATGTAGGTGGGGTAGTTTTGTACCAACTCACTACACATTTAAGACAATAAACACTAAGAACTCATTATTTATCCTCTACAGGAAGCACTTATAAATTTATTGTTGTCATAAACTAGTACCAACACAGTTACCTTTATGAAATGTTGAAGAGTTGAAAGGAGTCACCCACGACTGTATAACCTGAGAAATATTTACGACATTTTAGTTTAATTATATAATTTGAATAGAGTTGAGGTGTATTATACAAAGATGAGTGAAATGTGAAAATAATAACCCCAAACCTTTTAATACAAATTTACAGACTAAATTCGATGGAATGTAAAAGAGTTTATTGTATTAAATATGCGATTGGATCCTTTTTTTTCTTAAATATCACCAGCAGCCTAATCTAGTTTAATAGCTCCATAAAATTATTAATGGTCGGAAGTTAAATACTACGGAATGAATTCATCAGAATACAAATTAACCAACCATGAATGATCTTTGTACCCTAATAAAATAGTGTAAAATAGCGATGAATTATTTAATGAAAGATGACTCGCCACGACTTTTTAAATAAATTTTGTCATTTGTTAACTTACTACTAATTTGTCAATTTTCGGCGTGTTTAAAATCATGTAACCTAAAATATATATCTATTTGATAATAATAATACAAGTCTTGTTCATAAATTAATATGGCACTTAATATTTTGGCGATCACTCGAAAGTTTTATATTGTTTTCCCTTACAAGCATACAAGCGATGCGTCGTACCATGTCCTCGTTGTGGTCCATCCATATTCCGCAATATGTAGGTGTGTTCATACGACTACCTACATAAAGTTTGTTTAGAGATACACGATATTACTAGCCACATACTAGATTCAAATTATGTCTACGAAATAATATAGCCAATATGCCTTATCATTATGCAAATGTTAATACAAGCTTCATTAAAATAATTCAATAAATTGAAATAAAAGGTCTGTAAAATAAATAATCTGCAATGTGCATAATCTGAGAATTAATTCCTTTCTCAGGACGTAAGTACGAGTAAAACATTGTTTTTGCACCCGTATTTTTTTTTAAAACTAATTAGCGATTTATTTTTTGTCAGTGAACTAACCACAAAAATGGATAGATTGTGTTTCATACAGTAGACAGGAATATCTTTTTTATTATTAGGTACATTGTTAAGAATATCTTTTTCGTGAGAAGCTTAGTTCAAGCAAGAAGTTGGTTAAGGAGACGGTCAGTGGCGGATCCAGGATTCAGTTTTGAGGGGGGGGGGGGTGAATGTCGTCACATGGTAAAAAATCAAGGCCGTACTAGTAAAGATTAGGCCATGGCGCGGAACAGGTAGAAAACCAACTTAGTGTTATGTTTCTCACTACTGTACTCGCATACATAGATTTACCAATGTTTTTATCTTAACATTATGGACATATAGAATATATTCTTGATGTTATTTCCAAACCTAGTGAAAAAATTCTTGCCAAGATAGGTATCCATGTTATAATTGATCCGTTTGCGTAAAAGTAGCTATATTTTTCTTACATAATTAGGTACTAGGGAGGGGCTGAAGATTAAAAAAAATTTCCCCAGAATTTTTTTGTTGACCTTTTTTGGAATTGCATTCACTATACTACATTTTCAGTTTAGTACTCAAGGCACTAGAAACGTCACTCAACATTTTGGGGGGGGCTAAGGGGCTAAAATCCCTACATTTGTTCTATATGTACTACTGTAATCCATGGTTTTGGGGGGGCTTCAGCCCCCTAGCCCCCCCCCCTAAATCCGCTAGTGCTAGGGAGTAAAGTTGTGAGTAGATAATTTATTAAGTCATTGGGAAATCTAGGATAAAATTAAAAATGGTTTATAATTAAACAGTTTATTGTCAATTTAATAAACACAATCTTGAGAGTAGACAATAATCAAATTATACCAATTTTATACATGTGTGTTATACAAATATTACTTTAATGTTATAAAAGGACAGATAACAAAGTGATTGAAAATATTATGTCAAACAGTCCAAAAACTTGAACATCATAAGCTTAACACAAATTAATATTATATTTACAGATTAATGCATACAAATAGTACGCACAGTGAATGAGAAGTTAATTATAATTAATTAGAACATCATAATAAGCTTAACACAAGTTAATGTTAAATATTTACAATTCAATTTAAAAAATGTTGTAAATCAATGAAAGAGTTAGTACAGATCAATAGGTATTTATTTGATAAAATATTTGAAAATTTAAGAAGATTTGAGTTTTTTTTTATTTTCCTATTACTACTTGATTCTGATTTTTCAGAGGATATTTTATTGTTTTTCATTTTGACCATATATTGAAATAGCAAACATTAAAGTGTTTCCAAAATATCTTCTTTGATTGCTCGGTACTTCGGTAAATTGGTGGGTGATTTGATCAAGATAATTTTCAAGCATTTCAATTAGGTCTGTCAAAGTTATTAAATGAGGATGTTCATCAACAATTTTTGACTCTATAAATTTAAATACTAATTCTTAATCATCAAAAGATTTCAAGATACTTAAAGGATAATTGCGTTTACTTACAGTTTTTCCTTTAAAGGAAAGTATAATAGACAAATCACTATTAATAACAATGGATCCTAACACACTAGGAACATCGTCACATAAATTCAAATAACAAAAAATGCTTTTATCAGCTTTAGTAATAAGCGTTCACTCTTTTTTATGCTTGCTAATTTATCACTGAAGTAAATGTTAACATCACTAAGAGATTTAATAGTACGCGCATCATTCTCCTCTTTGAACGACTGAAGACTCTCCTTAATAGCAGCCTTCATGCGGATCTCTTCAACGTCTTCGAGTCTCCTGGATATGCTGGGAGTTGAACTGAGATACCCGGGGAGACCTGGAAATATTCCAGGAAATGAGCCCTCCTTCAGCTTGGCAATTTTTCTTTCATACTCCACAAGTTCACCATTTATGACACATTTATTTGTTCGAATGATGGAGCTCTCGTCAAAATGTTTAATGCATACAACAGGATTCTTCACATGGCTAAGGTCTGTTGGAACCTTTCGAAACAACAAGCTCCTGAGAGGTTCTACTTTGGGAAAAGCAAATGTAGCAACTGTTTCCTTTTCCGACTTATAATTGGATTTGCAACCTGCTACGTTGCAACACCGGGGCATGATGAACAATATATATGATCTGGAAAGAAGTAAACACTGATCTTAGTTTGCATTCATGTTATAAGAAACATATTAAAAACCGAAACACAGGCGACTACTAACAACAAAAATATGTGATAGCGATAAGACAGACAAAATTCACATTGTTTGAGGTTATGCTACCAATAAAAATAATGTTACAAATATATCGGTTATAAAAGGAACAACTTAATATTAATTGTAATCATTTATGTTTCAGATCATTCTATAAACAATATTTAAGTAAATATAAGCATTTCATTATGTTTTACACAAAATAATCACTGTCAAAATTAGCATACAGGTGGTCGTCAAGTTATGTTGAAATTATCTGTCAATATAAAATTTATAACTTACCATATAATATTCCAGTAGAAAAATATGTATTTCTTCCTTCGTAGGTATAACTTTAAGAACGTTTAACACACTTTTTAAGATTTAAAACTTTAAAAAACAGCAGAGAACACACGCAAACGACACCACAACGAAAACACGTCAAGCAAAAATGATCGGCGTTCCATAGATATAAGAAAGCTTTCTCATCTACGACCCCAAGTTCCTAACCCTAACGGGGTCACGTGACCGACAAAATATCGCCCGGCGCCATGGCCTAATCTTTACTAGTACGGCCTTGGTAAAAAATACTGTCACTCAACGTTTTGGGGGGGGGGGGGGGGAGGCTTCAGCCCTCTAGCCCCTCCCCTGGATCCGCTAGTGGAGACGGTAATATTCTCCAGTCAGGGCCAGCGATGCCTCATAATCTAAAAGCACAATATTACAACGTGCTTTTTTTTCGAAAATATCTTCTTCAGCTTTATATTTCATAGAACTTAAGATATAATCATATAATTTATGGTGATTGTCTTGTCGGATTTCAAAACGTCTAGTGCTGAGTGAGTCGTCTATGTATATTGAAAGGGATGGAAGAATCAACCTCATTTTGTTTGAGATAATAACGTGTCGACTACAATGAAATGCAGCAGCAGATAATTGAAAATCTTATGAAATAATTCCTCCATCTATATGAAGATATCTACTGTGATCATAATGGACTGTAGCGTAATTATTTTATTATTTTGCTGCGAATATGAATAGCTGCCTCTCTAAATAAAGCTATATTTTTTTTTTGGTCATCGTATAGTGTTCAATGTATAAAGAAGAATGTTTGTTCAATGAGAGAGTCTGATTTTTGGCGGGGATATTTCATGCAGTGGCGTATATAGAGGGGGGGCCGAGGGGGCCCGGGCCCCCCCCGAAATGTTGAACAATTCTTTAAAAAACGTTATTTTAAAACATGAAAGTTACTCAAGTTCATCATTCACCCATTATTCAAAAAAATTTCGCCTGCGGCGCCATTCTTCTTTGTACTTTCTGCACACAATGTTAATAATAAGCCAAAACACGACCTTTTTCACTTACATTCACGAAAAAATTTTCCCTGCGGCGCTATTACAATTTTTTTACTGTACGTCTGTCTTCTGTTGCCTCCACCCCTCCCAAAGTCAAATATTTGGTCGGCCCCCCCCCGAAATGAAATCCTATATACGCCACTGATTTCACGTGCCTTTCAATGAAGCATTTTTTATAAAAAAAATCGGTGAAATAACAAACGTTGTCAAATAAATTCTTTCGTCTGTAAAATACGGATTTTATTTTAAATAACGCTTAGAATTTTTGTCATACAAATACTTTTATACGACACAGATTTCTAGGAAATTAATATTAACAACATTAAATGGAAAGTAAGTGTAACAAGAACATAACCATCTTTCCTTCATAGATACCTATTGTATTTATATATGTAGGCCTGTAGGGATATTTTCAATAACCTTACATAAAAACAGTGAACCTGACAAATACATTTATTATACGTATTTATTCATTTCGGCATTGAAAATGTCTCATTTCTTCAGCGAAAATATTTTGATACTCTCGTATTCATTCTACGTTATTTCCTATAATGAACTCAAGTTATAATTCAATTATTTACGTGTATCTGAATATAACGATTGTCAAAGATACGTAGGTGGCGTGTGTATGTTTTTAATTAATTAATTAATTAAAATTACATTGCCCTTAGCCTGAATGCTGATAAGAATCATACATGTACGTAGTTTCAGAAAATAAATAAAGAGGAGCCGCAAATTGCAAGCATTAAACCCTTTCTGGAAGGCATAATTGTTTCTGCTACTTACCTATCTAATAATATTGTTCAGATTTTATTGAGAACCTTGTCAGCGAATAGAGTTTATATAATTTATTATTTGTTTATTCTCATTTGCATAAAGAAAACCCTACAAAAGATTGCGTAGGTATCTAAATATGGATACAAAAACTTCTTTACATTTTCAACAACAGCAAATATTCATATATTTACAATAATCAACGAAGGTATACAGGCAAATTCTAAACAATATGATATAAATATATTACATTACATTGTTATTAAACGGAAACTGTTCTGAAAATAACGCAAAAAAATATTTCTATTTGAAATCTTCAGTGCCATTGGAATATTATCCGAGATAAAAAGTATTGAAATTTAGTCTTGAAAGAATTTCCGTTGCGCTTCTACTTGTGTATATTTCGCAATTTTGGCAAGAAGGCGATATTGTGCCGTAATCAAATTCCATTTTAGGGATCCGCATTTGTTTACCGTCTATGGTCGGTTGGAATAATTCCGACAGCATAACAATATTGTAAAAATCTTTTATTCAACTTGAAGGCCTTCACAAAATATGTCATTACATATACAAAATCCTATTATTTTATTCATGCAATACAATACATTTAGGTAGTAAGTATGTAGTTACACATTCGTACAACATGTATAAACGAGTGTAAAAAGGTATTCAATGTTATTTTTATATCGCAAATAGAAGGCAATGTGTTACGTATACTATTGTTATTTTATCCTTTCAAAATACACTTCAAAGAGGAAGACATATTCAATTATATGATAGGAAGATAAAGGATATAGCAGTTATAATCTTATGTTTTGTGATTGTTTGTATTGTCCTTGTATGACGAAATGTTTTTTCCTTACCATCTCGCTTCAAAGGTATTCTTGTGCTATGACACCGGTAGATGTCAAACCCAAAGGACAAAATACAATAAGCAAATGCGTCATCAGACAGGTACACTTCCGCAAAGAAGAGGAGGGGTTTTAGTCGGTGAGAGTCCGGCACACCCAGCCAGAAGGGTTGGGCGTCCAAGTAGGATTTCCCCTCATTAAAAAAAAAAAAAAAAAAAAAAAAAAAAAAAAAAATAAAAATAAAATAATAATAATAATAACTTTATAATAATTGAAGATAGCGACAAACTACCTTTGTTTTGAAAACTTTGGATTAAAATAAAAATATTACAAGAAAAGGGCGGACGCACAATACAAAATTCTTACTGAAAGTATTGTTCTAGAAATAAGACCACAGAATTTGTGACAAGAGTATTTCTGTTGTTTTACAAGTCCATTATTCACTAATGTTTTGATTTATAGCTTAAATTACTTGACCTCACAGTATAAAATTTCACCGACTGTAGAGTTTTTCTTTCACTTCTTAAGTTTAAACTATTGAGAAACTTTTGTTGGATTATATAATCCGAGTTGCTACAATATTTGAAAAGTTAATTTCCAACTTACGTCTCGTTCCGTAAAAAGTATTATTACGAATGTATTATTAAAGTCATTTATGATATTTTTTGTCAGCTAGTTCATGCTTGAAACACCTGGTCGTGGAACAAAATTGTTAATTAAACTCCTTCCATGTACGGGAGAGTATATCGTCACGGAATTGCACTTTAAATATTCATAATTATATTTTCGTATTGCGAACAGAACTTTGTTTGAACTTGTTAAAAACCTTGTAGGGGTCTGTTTAAATATGTATAAAAGAGAAAATAAATAAATAATTTACTTAACATAACGGGAGGTCGTGTTAATTATACATAGAGGTGTAATTTCAGACGATTTTCAGAATCAATTTGAAAGCGGTAAATAAATTATAAATTGAGTATCACGCAAGTATCTACATAACAATATACAATCTAATATTAATTTATTCGTCTCACTAGACAAATATAATGGTGTACACTCGCGTTGATTCAGTAGAATTCTAAACTTATATCTTACATTATAATTATAAGGATTTACCTTCATAAAGCAAAATTTGTTTAAGGAAGGGGGGGGGGGAGAGTTTCCTGTAGTTCGTAGGTATAAAAATAAAATACTATTCAATATACTTAATATATTATTTAAATACAAACCTAAAATATAATTATGTAACTGTTTGTGCTCTGAAGAACAATAAAATAAAAATTAATAAATAGGTATATTACAAACAAACTTTTTAACTTCCCTGCAGCCTACACCTACCGAAAATATGAAAAAAATAATAAAACTCATACTCAATGCATTATTACGTTGAGATTATAATTACGCTACAGTCTTCAAATCATTACTGAATCGGTTTGTTCGCCGGATCGGTTCGGATTGGTTTTTCCTTATGATGTGTTTAGTTCTAACTTCGGTAAGTTATAACCTTCCGAAAATATTTGTTTTCTAAACGAAGCAATGTTTACTGATGAAAGAAAAATACCTTGGGATGGTAAGGGGTATGTATTACGTATAAAAAAATGTTAAGACTTATATTTACCGCAAACAGAAGTGGGTGTGTACTTAATCATTGGAAGGACGTAGTGTGAAATAAAAAACAATTTTCTTGTACAAAAATAAAACAATATCTACTGTATACAGAAATATTCGAAAGACTCGAAAATCAGAAATGGGCTATTTACGTCCTTAGAGATATTAAATCCACCATATTAGGTATCTGCAAAAGTTTCTCAATAAACTTTATTACACATTTGAAAGCCAGACGAGGGTTGACTGTAAGATATTGATTTTGCAGTTATTCCGCCCTTTAGCATACTACTATTGTCTGGTTTTGTAATACTCTTGATTTTTTAAATAAAGTTTTTTTTAATTATTTCGTTACAGAGTTTTTCAAGCAACCGTCTGGCTAAAATCTTAGAAAATGGTAAGGATTACGAATACCTACGTATTCAGAGTATGCACACTTTTCTTCACGTCATTCACCATTGTCTGATACAATGAGATAGAAATTTTTGCAATTCGTTTTCAAGGGATTTGAGTCGCAGTATTCTCTTGCAACAAAATCCATTACTTTACCCTAATCGTGCAATCTTTTAGAGTTTGCTGTAAATTGTGAATTGCGATATTTTTTAAAGTGATATACAAATGAGCAAGCTGGATGTTATTTTAGAATTATCATAAGTCTAACATGGTTTGTACTCATGAAACTTGCAAGGTAATAATAATACTTCACGGAGAATATCTCTCCATTATGAATCGTACCATATTAGTTGATTGTCGTGATTTACTTAGTTACATAAATATTTGATAAATAAACAGTTACTTGTATAATTCATGTTTCTGTCCTCTTTCCGTGCTGCAGGTACTGTTCCGTACTACACGATGCTCCAGGGCCGGATCTTACCTAGGTTCAAATGGAGCAAACCACCAGGGCGTAAAGTCTATAAAAGTGTATGAGGGCGCAAACCGTATACAAAATAATGCATAATAATATTCTCAGAGTCTGTACTTACATTGTTTGTAATTCGCGGGGATCGGTACGGTCAAGTAATGAAGACGACCTACAACGCCACACGTCGGACGTTGTAGAAACCACATCTCGCTCCACATCATAATATACATAATATACAAATGCGTGTTCATGTATGTGTGTTTTGGTCCTACTCGCTCCTCTAACTGGTGCCCAATACACTTACATTATCGGGTTGATTTCTGCTAAACGCAACCGCAAACATAGAGATAATAGCAGTGACACCCCATATCGTCGTTGGTTTTTTTTAGCTGATTGTTTATATGATATTTTGGTTGCTTGCACCAGTATGAAATTCGTACGTCATTAGAGATGTTTTTGTATTTGAAAGTTGGTACGATTTTTTTCCACTGTCTTTGATTAGTGATGGGTAACCCCAATAATTGAATAATTGAAAGTCGATTATCGCAATAATCGAATGATTCATTCTAATGATTCTTTGTATGGAAGGGGGAAGGGATGACTATAAAAATCCGTTAATATACTGTTAAACCCACGCCAATCCCAAATTATACGATTTACAGGATAAAAACATCTGTGTGTATGCCTGCAACATCATCATTTTTTTTTTTTTTTTTTTTTTTTTTTTTTTTTTTTTTTTTTTTTTTTTTTTTTAAAAAGGATCTGGGCTTGCATACACAAACCCACATACTTTCCTGCACACCTCGCACTAGGCTAAAATCCTGTATCGCAAAGTGTGGAATACATCGCCAGCGCCGGGGTTTGAACCTGGCACCTCCCGCTTGAGAGACTGCCGTCTCAACCAACTGCGCCAACCATGTACTCATTGTGCCTTCTAAAAAGAGTTCTTCGAAAGCTGGAGAGATTACGAATTAACGAAGAAGTCGTCATTTATAATTTTTAAATAGGTAGAAGATACACTAACATTAATACCTATTAAATAAATTATCGAGTTGATTGGGAGAAAATCCCGCTTTTGGGTAATTGTAATAAAACAATGACTTGTCGAATAAAAAAGATAATTAGTGATTCGTTATATTTATTTTTTTATTCGTTTTTGATCATTAAAATGATAATCGAATGACATTTGATTATCTTAATAATACCGGTGATCGAATTATTTGATTATTTCATTCTGTCGTCCCAGCACTAGTTATATCGAATGTTGGAAATCGTGCGGGAGCGCAACTCGCAAGTAATCTAATTTTATTTTATGCAATGCGAATGCAATGCGAAGTAATTAAAAATTTGCGATTTAACTATTTGTAAAATAATACTCTTAATATTTTTTCTAACGGGTTGACTGTGCTTTTCGTTTTTGTCAGTTTTTTGATAATTTCGTTGTGTTTTGGTGTTTGTTGATTTAGGGCGTTCATTTTCTTCTTAGAATCTCTAGAACATTCTATCAAACAATATATTAATCATTTTAGATATTTCTGATAGTTCCAGTTTTAGATAGGTATTTATTTGTTAATGATTTTCTGATATCGAAGTGAAAATTAGTCTAACAAGTATTTTGTGAATAATAATATTTTGTATTTTTCTTGCATACTTAACCAGTCAGAAGTTTTTTTTTAATATTCGTGAAGTAAACGCAATAACGCGTCTTGATGGTCAAGATAATTATTTCACCAAACAAGTTCTAAGTAAATTGATATTGACGAATAATTGTTAGATTAATTAATTCGTTTTATTAAGATTGATTTTCAATTCGATATTTGTAAATAAATCATCTACTTGGTGCAGGTTCGAATAATTTTCAATATTGTATTAATTTCTTGGATTGTTTGTTCATTATTATTATTACAATGTCTTCTCAGCCCAAAAAGAAATTATCTGGGGCACAGTTCCGAAAAATCAAGTTGCAAAGAGAAATTGACGAAAAAGTGAAACAAATCCCCATTACCAAATTATTTCCCTGTAATCCAGTCAATGTTGACACATCTTCAGTTAGTATTCAGACTACTAATTATTCCACTCAAAGTCTTCCATCCTCATCGAAACAAATAGATAATGTTATGGAAACAAATTGCCCTCCTGTACATCCCTGTACATCCCTTCATTAATTTTCTCAGTCTCAGCATAATAGTCCAGAAGCGAGTACATCGCAATCCACATTCCAAAATCTCTGTGATTTTGAAGATCCAGGTAAATGGCCAATGATAAATAGGGATGTTCGCAATTTTATCTTAGAATTTGGGCCTTGTCAGATTACAAACTTTTCATTTCCATATTCTAATGGTCGTCGATTCAACAAAAAATTTTACCATCACAAATTATCCAATGGGGATGTTGTTCACAGGGAGTGGTTGGTATATTCGAAATCGGTTGATAAGGTTTTTTGTTTTTGCTGTAAGTTATTTTTGTCTGAAAATATTTCCTTGGTGACAGGGTTTAATGATTGGAATCATTGTGGTAGGACGTTATCTTACCATGAAAAGTCTCTTACACATTTGAACAATTTTACAGCTTGGAAGGATCTTGTAAAAATGATGGATAGTAACAAAACGGTCGATAGTAGTCTTCAAAGACAACTGAGTCAAGAAATCGAAAAAAACAGGGAAATTTTGAAACGCATTTTGTTGGCTGTCAAATATTTAGGTACTCAGTCTTTAGCATTCCGTGGTAGTTCAGAAGTGCTGTATGATTCTAATAATGGTAATTTTTTGAAATTCGTCGAAAGCATTGCTGAAATAGATCCTGTAATGCGTGATTGTTTGCAAAAAAATGGCAACGAGTATACTTACTGTAGTAAGACCATTCAAAATGAGTTGATTAGTCTTATTGGTAGGGAAATCAGACAGCACATCTCTTCAAAGATTTTAGAATCTACATACTACTCGATAATTGTTGATTGTACGAGGGATGTCAGTCGTCAAGAGCAACTTACTCTGGTGATTAGGTTTGCTTCGAAAGAAAATAAGGAATTTGTTGTAAGGGAACATTTTGTAGGATTTCTGTGCGCTCCAGATTCAACAGGCGCAGGTTTGACCGAGCTTATTTTGAATCAGATTAGGGAATTGGGCCTTTCAATTGAATTTCTTCGAGGCCAAGGCTATGACAATGGTTCTAACATGAAAGGTAAAAATTTGGGTGTTCAAAAAAGAATTAGGGAAATAGAACCTCGAGCCTTTTTTGTGCCGTGTACATGTCACAGTCTTAATTTAGTAGTCAATGATGCTGTTTGTTCTTCTGTGGATGCAGTCTCCTTTTTTGGTGTTATTCAAACAACATACGTGTTTTTCTCATCTTCTGTAGCCCGCTGGGATACCTTTAAGAGGCATGTTCAAGGTCTGACCTTGAAACCCCTTTGCGAAACTAGGTGGTCAAGTAGAATAAATTCGATCAGACCTTTTAGATTTTATTTAAAGAATATATTGGAGGCCGTCGTTGAAATTGAAGAAGGTGAATTTGATAGGGAGACAAAAGAATCCGCTAAAAACATTGGAAGTAATTTACTTAATTTTAAATTTGTTGCTGTTCTTGTCATTTGGTATGACATTCTATCAACAATTGATAGGGCTAGTAAAATTCTTCAGTCCCCGAAACTCAATGTAGAAGCTGCAGTGGAAATTTTAGAGTCCGTAAAACTGTTTTTAGAGGAGTATCGTTCTGAACAAGGTTTCACTAGGGCATTGTCGGTTGCCAAAAATATCGCTGAAGAGGTTGGACTAGATCCCAAATTTCCCGAGTCTTCATCAACTCGAATGAGGATGAAAAAGAGGTTGTTTGAGTACGAATGCGTCGATCATATTATAGTTGATTTGGAGAAAAAATTTCAAGTAGAATGTTTTTATTTTATTTTGGATAAAGCCATTGGGTCTGTGTCAGAAAGGTTTTTGCAATTGAGGGAGCATAGAAATATATTTCAGGTGTTGTATGACATCAGCAACTTCGTCGACAGTGAAAATTCACGTCAGCTATGCAAAAATGTTGAGAAATCGTTAACCAATGGGAGTAAATCCGATATCAATGGTTTAGAGTTATTTGAAGAACTCAAAAAATTTTCGTCCTTGGTTCCAAAAAATAGTAGTTGTTTGGATTGTTTAAATTTTATTGTCAGTCAAGAGTGGGAACATATTTTTAAAAATTTGTATTTATGTCTTCGGATACTCGTCACTATTCCAGTCTCCGTGGCTGCTGGGGAACGCAGTTTTTCAAAATTAAAGATTATTAAAAGTTATTTGCGTAGTTCCATGTCTCAGGAGAGGTTGGATGGGTTAGCGCTGATGTCAATCGAAAGTGAAATATGCAGGTCTCTTTCTTATGATCATTTGATCAAAAAATTCGCAAGTGCGAAAACTCGAAAGGTCGTTTTTTCTTAACGCGTATTCTTCCATTTTCAAGGGAAGGCATCCGTGTATTATTTTTATCTATTTCGATTGGTTGCTCGCATGGTTTATGGTTGTTCATTATATACGGCATAGCTTTTTATTAAATTATAATTATAAATACGTGCGTATTAAACCTGTACCTATTCATGTTATGTTGAAAGCAACAAAATGATTGCATGTTATTTACTGAATACAGTATAATATATACACATTTTGATGTTTTTGATATTATTCCTGTACAAACCGTTTCATATTCAGTGAAAAACCACGTAGTTGTCTAACGGTACAAATTGCATATAGTAGATACATATGTTAAGAGTAGGTAGTGAAGCGTTTAATTGTTGAGTTTTTTCAAATCTATACCGTGCACGCCTGTCTGTCCTCTATACGTTCCTATAGCATACACTATACCTACTAGCTATCTTTGAGCACTGCTTGGTTTTCTACTGAAGGCGGAAATGGAATTTGCCTAACTTAAGATACATTTCGGATCCCGATGTTCGGTATCAGCGTTGCGGTTGTGATGTTACAACGTCGCGTCGGTACCGCCGAGCTCGGAGTTTGTACGACATTGTGACGCCGACGCCGGCACAACAGCAACGTCGACGCCGAACGTCGAGGTCCAGAGGATTAGGCCTTTTGTAATGACAGTTTTTGCATGTACATATATGTGACCGTTTTCAGTATTTGAAAGTGATTTTAAATACCTATATTTCTAAATGCTTAGTACCTCTCACCCTCAGTCTCTTAAAAGCAACTTGCCGTGTAATATAAAATAATTGATTAGCATTAATTTATATTACACGGCAAGTTAACATTGCTAGCTATGAAACTGGGCTTTTGTAGTATGTAATTATTATTTTAATTTAATTTAAAAATAAATATGTAAGATTAAAAATATTTGCGATATTCTTCCACTTTATTTCGTGTAGTCTTAATAATTTGTTATAAAATTTACACTAATTTACATTAAAAATATATAAATATTATTTTTTGAGTCCGACAACCGTATTTACTATTTTTGTATTGTTTTACTACAATTATGTACCTATTTGAAAATGGTCACATGCCAACTACTGCACTATGGAGAGACTGTCGTTACAATGGGGGATACCTCATATAAAAAAACGAGCCAGTAGTCTTACCTCCTGGGTTGGCATGGAAACAGGCTTAAATATTGAAAATTAAAATTTTAAATTAAAAACATGCGAGGTATCAGGTATCCAACTATTGATTAGGATTTTATCCGCTTTCGCAACTAATTGGCGATGCATTGGAGGTTGGGGGGGGGGGGGGGGCGCAAATTTTCTTCTTGCACCACAGCGCAAAAACTAGTGGATCCGGCCCTGCGATGCTCGACGTTAGTAATTGATTATAATAACTATATACATCACATATAAAAAGGGTAGATCTCCGGCAACATGGTAGTCCAATGTTGAAAAGGAGCTGGCAGTGCAGAGAATCCCAACAGTGATAACCCAGGACAGGAGATCCTGGCGCCTACGTACGAGGAGGCCCGACCCTGGATGGACCGGGACAGAAGGGCATCAGGAAAAAGAAGAGATATAAAAGTTACAATTTGATATTATTACCAAGATGATTTTTTTTTGCAAAGTAATGATTTTTCTATAAATACTCATAAGTATCTCCATGTAACCTTATTGGACAACCAAAGAAATCATTTCAGAGTCATTCTACAATCCATTGACAGTGGGGAGAAGGAGCCAAATTGATTTTAAATATATGGGAATTCAGTCTGTGATGACCGGAGCGCATTCGGGAGATAACTGGAATATTCGATCTTGATGGGTCATTGACATAGGTATGTCTTGATATTTTTTGTTAGTTTGTCTTGAGTTGATATTCATAAACTATACGCCTGTAGGTTGTGCACTGGACTATGGTCAAAATAATATCCTAAGCCTCCAAATCTATGCGGAAGATTTCTTACAAAAGATATACACAAAATCCTAAAATAAAATATTTGTACTGGTAATCATACCATTTGACTTTGAAAGTATCGTTATGTATGTAGGTAGATTTACCTTTATAAAGACTTTAATACGGAGGGTTCCATTCAAATGTATCGTTTTTATGAAACGACTGAATAATTAAACCTGATATCGGGTTCTACCTACTCGAGCAGTTAAGGATGACAGCATAGAAATATTAATATATAAGCAATATTTTTCTCTCATTTCTAGACATTTACATAAATATTAATGAGAAAAGGATGGGTAGAGTATAAGGGAGAGAGAGAGAATGAGAGTAGATAGTTTGCAGTATCATTTTACCCGAGTTTATATTAGGTGGAGTATCTATCGTCGTATGTATGATTATGCTATCTCGTGTTTTTTCAGGAATTAAATTCAGTGAAGCTTCCCATAGTTGCAACAGAAGGAAAGCGGTGGGTTGATATAAAGAGACTTTAATCAAAATGTTACAAATGCAATATTATAATATTTTAATGAGTTCCTTTACAAAGTATGATGCTTCCAGTTTTGATAACAAATTTGCAACAAGCATATAAGGTTCATAATGAGAGACAACAGAGAAGTACTCAAACGTTGGTGTTCATATTACCTTGTTAATTTGCTATGCACCTTGTTAACTTTCTAGTTTCGATACACCTATTAGATACTAAATACTAATAGAACGATATCTGTTTAGGTAGGTTTATGCCCAATCCCACCAACTTTAACCTAGGAAGGAGAGCCCTAAGAAATTTCCATACAAAAACAAAGATAATATTCTATTTATTTAGTAAAGAGGGGCATCACCGCCAACAGACCATATGAAATGCAACATGAAACTCACCTAACGTTAGGTGTCCAAACATCTCCGCCCAGAGTTAAGTGAGTTTCATGTTGCATTTCATATGGTCTGTTGGCGGTGATGCCCTTCTTTACTAAATAAATAGAATATATCTCTGTTTTTGTATGGAAATTTCTTAGGGTTCTCCTTCCTAGGTTAAAGTTGGTGGGATTGGGCATTATTCTTTTAATCTCTTAGGAAAATCACGAATGAAGTAGAAAACTTAACGATATAATTATTATCTGTGTTAAGTTTGATATCTGTGCTAAGTGCAAACACATGGCACACATGAAGAGACAATAAAGGAATCTATAGGGATAGGGGCGTGGATTAAGAGAAAACCAAAGACATCCATCCTCAGAATTGAGATCAAGAAGCAGAAATAAAACTCTGATGGTGAATTAAGATTTGGATTTCTTACAATAATTATAGTCTTAAACGTGCACCTGCTATAACTTTGTTTGCCTCTATAATCTTGTTTTTGTGTATTCATTGTCTGTTTGTGTGGCATTGTATAAATATATAAATCTCGGATTTTACATATCATTGAGCCTGACACTCATATTATTATAACCAATCAAACTTTTGGAATTAGGTAAGTGAATAAGCTTTATAAAAGGCTCTTCACGAGTAGGTAGTTTACATATTTGCGGTGCGGTTTTGATAAAAAGGGATTGCATTCAAATGATATTTCAGAGAGAAAATTATTAAAAAATGTGTACAATACAATCCACAATGATGCGATGTATTTTGTGTAGGAAAAATGAAATATTTCAACTCGTAATAATTTAATATAAGCGACCATTATTATTGCCTCCATCTAGATTAATTCCTATTGTTACATTATGAATGTAGATATTTAGTCGCTGACATTAAACGATGTCCGTGCAGCCAAACATTGCTCTGGAAATATTACAGAAATGTTTATATGAATATTCAACTAAATATTACAACTATGTTTTCACTATGAAATGCATGATTGAAATTATCACACATAATTACATTGTTTGATAACCAAAACAATGTTCATACTGACATCAGAATGGTCATTTTACACAGTGAAATTATTTACTAAAAGGAAAATATTACATGTTGACTCAGATGTTAAAGAACAGACTTTATAGGAAGGTTCTGTGATTGAATTACATGTGCTAGTTGGTTTTAATAGTACAGTAAAAACTGTCTAAACCGGAATCGCTCGGTTCCCTAATATTTTTTCCGTTTTGGCAGGTTTCCTGTTTATACAGGTTGACAATTTTTACAAGCACTTACCTATAAAGGTGGTTCCATACTCATAAAATGAGTCATAATACAGGATGTGGAGTTTAAATCGCGTGTTCTTAGGCAATTTTCAGCAATATTACGTATTTGTTACACATTTTACACTTATTATTACGGATTATTTGTATTTACTATCTATTAAATTAAAACCCATTCAATATTAATTGTATTACTTATGTATTTACAGAAAAACCATCAAATTATTATGTATGTACGTATTTAATTTAATCACTTCTCACTCGTGTTTTTTTCCGGACATAGCGCGCAATAAATGTAAAAATTCTAAACTTCTAAAATCGTCGCGAAATAAATGCACTCAAAAGTCACCGGGTTTGAACTAATCGTAATTGCAATGTACTCATGAACAGGTCAATCCTCCACTCCACCCCCATCCTTCAAGATAACGGTAGATAACCAATAACAACGCATAAAACTGTAGGTACCTACCCACCTACCCCGTGTGATAGGGCGTGTAAGGAAAGTATGCCCATTCATACCTACACGTTCATACATTCTTGGGTTTTTTTGTAAACAATAGAACAATGCGGCTTTATATCAATAGTACCTACGAAGTTAGTAGATTCCGAAATACACAATTTACCTGGAACTGGGTCCCCTTTTATTTTACTACTTGAAGCTTTCGTTAGTAGGTACAGTTACAATACATTAACTTGGTTTGCGTATATATTTTTTAAAACTTTTTTTCCGCTTTAGACAGGTTAATTTCCATACATATTGATAATTTTGTCCTGTAAAATACGTTCCGTTTCCGCGTTATACAGGTTTCCGCTTTATACAGGTCATTTTGTATGGAAAACATGACCGTTCCGAAGATTTTTTTCCGGAATGGCAGGTTTCCGCTTTATACAGGTTCCGTTTTAGACAGGTTTTACTGTACATGGTTGGCGCAGTTAGTTGAGGCGGCAGTCTCTCGAGCGGGAGGTGCCAGGTTCGAAACGCGGCGCTGACGATGTATTCCACACTTTACGATACAGACTTGTGTGCAAGAAAGCATTTGGGTTTGTGTATGCAAGCCCAGGTCCTTTATTAAAAAAAAGTTGGCGAAATATTTAGTAGATACATATATAAAGATATATTGAGGCTGCAAAATTATTGAATTTTGTATTAGGAGCTTGAATTGTTTCAAAGTGCCGCAGTTCTGTAGTCTATACGTATAGTAAGTAGCGGAAAATTCTGTAAGTTATTATGTAACCCAAACCCACGCACTTATGACTCTCATGAGTGCCGATGTATGTGAAAATGGTAGACTTCCAATGAAATAGTTTAACTGTCCTTGTTCGTTACTTATTCATCATCATGTTCTAGTCGAATAACATACCTCTACCACTCATACAAGTAATTTTTATTTCGTTCATATTTCCCCATTTTCCGGGATTTACTTCGAGAAATCTCCTATTCGTTTTGGTACTCGTTTCCCACAGAATTACAATGTCTCGTACAATTTCACAGTACTACATACTTTTAAATTATTTTAAAACACAAGTAAAAGATTCGCTGCTGAATAAAACCGTGTAAAAACTAGAATTTTAGGCAGAAGCGAAAAAACTTTGTTTCATTTTAATTGTTTTCCTTGAAGGTACAGGTACATAGGTATCTACCATATGTAGGTATAGTATGAACGTTATCAACCCTTAGTAAAGTGTAGGTATGGGAGCTAAATAATAATTTAATTCTGGGGGTCTTGGGGAAATAAAACATAAGATACGTAGTAATTTGAAAGATCCTTCATAAATTAAAGTTAGTTTTACGAGCGTCTGTTGTTCGTTAAAAATACATTCTTCATTCGATTCGTTTTTTAAAACAAGAACAGCTGAATAATTTGGCTTAAAAAAGAAGTAAAATAAAAATAAAATAACCCCGCAGCTTATTTCAAGGACGAATGTCAGTTTCATCTTAATCTATGAGTTTATATTGAGTGGGTACCTACGCAGTTATACAAAAATAATAAGTCGATTATCAAAAGACATATTTAGGTACTTATTCCTTTAAACGAATTTTAGTAAAATGCATGAGAAAGAGGGGTTTTACGATGACAATACCTGTATCAACTCTACACTTTAGTTATTAGTAGATATAGCATTTCAGTTTACTTCCTGTGTGAATTGGGAATGTGTTGTTGAATACTTTCCTAAAAACGGTTCAATAAATCTAATTTGCAAAATAAATTGATAGTTTGATGTGACATGGAAAAGAGATTTTAATCCATGAGTAGGAAGGAAGTGACAAGAAAATGTTTGCCGCAAATCGCCTTAATTGGGTAGGCTACCTTCTTGTATTCACCATTTTCATACAAAGTTATTTTAGGAAAATCCTTTTTACATTCCCAAGTACATTATTTTGCCCTCTCAAAGATAGAATCGTCTGAAGTAATTTGTGTTGGGAAACACGAACAAACAATGTTTGTAGTCATCAAGTTGAGCTAATTGTACTAATGACTTGTGTTGAGACTTGACATGGTGTCTCATTACCTTCGGCATTTCGTTAACACTCATCTTTATTACGTTTGATTTCACGCGATTCTATTTGAGATAACCGTAGGTACGATAAAAAATCTATAACACCACGATTAGGGTTAATTAAGGGTTTAGATTAGCCTATTCGACTGAAAGACAGTTGTTCATTAGTTTGTAAGACTTTCTAGTAGATATTTGCGTAAAATAATACGAATCAAAATATTTACTCACTTCCGATCCAGTCATAAAAAACTTGTGTAGTGGAGTTGTGTTAGAAACCTTCGGGGATCGAACCAGCCACAACCAACGTATATTTTACAAGATTTTACTTACATAACTTAACACAGTACTGTTTTTTTGTGTTTTGTCTGTGAGCATATAACGATTTTTCAATCACTTCTTGACTACTTAGAGATTTGAAACTTTGCGAACGTACGTTAACTCGATGACAATACGATTTTGCGTAAAAATAGATCAGCTTTCTCCGAGACAAAAAAGATGTAAAGCATTCTAGGGGATCCAAGGCTCGTGTGGGATTATGTGTGGTATCGTATGAAAGGCGTTGAAAAGAAATGAATATCGTAAGTCAGCTTTTGTCCAGCTCAAGCCTTGGGAGACACTGAGCGATCGAGAGGATCCAGTCACCGCATACCACCGTGTTTGGTGTCTCTTGAAAGTGCTTCGCACGTAGAACTCATATCTTTTACAAATTTTGATCCTGTCTATTTTTGGCGGGCGCCATTCGAATGAAGGAGTCCGCCTCGGAAGGGCGTGTTTGTTATAGTTTGGAAGACCGCGAAAAAAGACCTAGGATGTGAAGTCATAAAATCTAGTTTTTAAGATTGATTTATTAAAATCGTAACGAAGAGTACAAAGAAAATATAGGTCGGGGCTTTGTAATATATTATATCATGTAGGAAACACGAAATTTACAAATGATACCTATTTATTATACGATGCAGTTCTTTACTATCTGTGTCATATATACGACAACAATATAAACTTATTTATAAAAAAAATCCTCAATCCAATCCTCAAGCCAATCCTCAGATATAAATGTATCACTGATGTTATATATATAAAAAAATGACATGATATTAAGGGGTCACAGATTTATGGACATCAGATTGATGGAAAGATGGCGAGGGAAGAAAAGCATTATCCGTGCGTGAACAGTCATGCGGAAAAAGATGGGATGAATATGAAATGACTGGAGTAGAATTTCTCTCAATTTTTTACTAAACTATTGTTTTTTAGGTTTTATTTTTGATATTTATTGTAATATACGGCTACGAAGCTTTTTATATTATTACAAAGTTGATGTTTTTATTTTGTTCTAACTAGCTATGGGAAAATAAAGATTTTTTTTTTATTACTTATGACTTAATGAATTCAGGTATTTAATTAAGAATAGCGTGGAGAGGTCACATACTTGGATTCAGTACCACCCATGGGACTGATCTATACAATATATCAAAAAATCAGAACTGTTTGATCTTTTGCAAGGTAAAAGTCTCTCTTTATCCTTGTTTATTAATTATATTTGATAATTTAGAGTTCTTTCTCGTTGGCAATATAAAGCTAGGGTGATTATATAGGTACTATTATATTAAAATGTAATATGAGAAAGACTTAAATTTAATTCAAAACGTTAACAATACCTATTCAACATGAGCAATAAAACAAATCGCATTTGTCAGGATGTATGCAAAGGATTGTAATTAAATCCTTGCCATTAATTTATTTTTACATTTCATTCAAGAGAAGGAAAAGCAAATTCATCACAAGTCTTGGAGATTAACCACGTTCATCAAACAAATGTTAGAGGATTTTCCTGAGAATTTACTAAATAAAACGTCATAAATTAGCATAACAAAACAATTAGCCTACTGTAGAATCAGAGCGAGAGGGATTTATTTAGATTTGTTGAGTTGAAGAGGAAAGATTTCACCGTTTAAGAAGAGGTCATGATATATATCTTCCCTAGTTCCCCTTTGTGAGACATCCTGATAAAATATTATTCATTTAAATTAAATTAATATTAAGTAGACACTTCATTAATTATTACTAACACAATTTGATTTCTTGTTATTTAATTTAAATGCTTTTATTTATGAGCACACCTACTTGTCGTTGTCACTCAATATTAATGAGAAATTGATTTGATATGAAATACAATCAACTCCAGTGGAATTTTATGTCAAATATTTTCACATCATTTGTCAGGGCACTAGATACTCGTATAGTGGAGATCCGGAAGGAGGCATTTGTAGAGTACACTGGACTCGAGAACATAATAGATTGAGTAGAGTATATAAATACACACCAAGAATAAAATCATGATTTCATTTTCACACGGAGAATTATAAATTATACAAAATATAGGAAGTATCTGCACGTTAAGTAAGATATTATACTAAATATTTAATATGATGCAAATATTATTAAGCAGTAAGCGCTATGAGAGGATCTTTGCAGCAGATGTTGGCATGCAACTGTTGGTCGTACCAAGTGGAGTGTATAGATAAACATAGGAGTCGGAGCTTGCATGAGAAAGCAAAGAGAAAATCTACTGCCGATGTTTATAAACCTGCACATATTTCAAATATTTTTTTGTAAGTTTGTTCTCAGAATGTATAAATAGTAGTTTATAATTAAAAAAAAAATCCATGCCTATACAGAAAGATTCCAAGTACCAGTACCAACAATTTTTCTTGGAAACTACCTATCTATAAGATTTTAGAAGCTATTGAAAAAACATCACCCAAAAAACCTGCATATGAAGAATTGTTTGGTAATATTGGCGGTTTTCTCTGATGGCGGTAGGCGTATCCGGGGTCAGCTTTTGATTTTCAAGTTGGATAGGTCTTTTAATATACGAGTATACACCATTATATATTACAGAAGCTACACTTACATTTTCAGAAATATATGTCTTTTGATTGAATATCTGAAAGAAATTTTAAGGTACTTATGATTATTCGCACGACAGTTATTCAATCGATGTAATGTGTATAAAAAACTTTTATAGAAAATGGTTTGGTTTTACTTTTAGTGTTTTTAGTTAATATAATAACCGTGTTATAAATTATGAGGCCTCAACGTACGCTTCTTATAGAAAGGGGCCACACATATAATATACTCGTAAGTAAGGGTGTATGTGCACTGTGCAGGTACAACGAAGGTGTGCCTACCTAGCTATTGAGAGTTATATGGTTATAGATCCACGCGACGACAGAATTAACTTTCTAAAGCCTCGAAACATTCGACAGTGGGCCGGTCTGACAAACGTGGAGGAGCTGTGTCGTAAACGACACGAAAAGACACGAAAAATATAAGAAAATTAGACTAAAAAAAAGACTGGACCATAATCCGACAATTCTGTGAGCAAACAGAATAGAATCACCTCTTGTTTCATCAAATTACTAAAGTATTTCAATATTATAACTTTCGCTATTTGGAAAAAATAAAAATACAATTTTTCCCTGAAGATTTCTTTTCATGAATGTCATTTTGCTAAAATGGTTAAATTTTATGCTTACCCTCTAACTTAATTTACGCTTAAATCAGCAAGAACTTACCTTTTCGTTGACATACCTACCTACTACCTACGAAATAAATTTTATTCATTAGGGAAATACTTTCACCTCCGCATTTTGTTATTTTCGTACTCCCATACAATGTTCAATTAAGAGAAATTCCTTATTAATATTTCCGTTCCTAATTTGTACGTGTAGGTTGTATGTATGGAACTTTTGTAAAATAATAATATATACCTATACTACATGGTTTATTACTCGAGATAATAAATTATTTGAGAAGGTGTTCACAAAACGCCATACATTTTCACGTGTCGTTACAAGAGGTCATTTACTACCTCGGGACACATTTGTCTTTATTACTAAACATAATGTATTATGAGTGCTGTATCTATATTCTATAGAATCAGAAACTGGTGAAGCTCAATTCCATTATTGGTTAAATGCTAATGATGTATTTTGTCGATATCCTTTTGATATCGTGACTGATTTAGCTTCTTAGTTCTAACGTAATTATTGTAACTTCAGCTTACATTTTTTATGGTATTGTGGAGCTGTTGCACCTCTTGATTTTTTTAGTTTTGAAGTAATGAAAGATTTCAAGCTAGTTTAATATAGAAAGGTTCTCATGACGACTTCGGCACGGAAGTTCAAAATATTAATCAACATCAAAATGATAGATACCTTCGTAGATTTTCACGGTCCTTGTTAATATCTTCTTCATTCTTCTCGGGTGTGCCGTGTGTAGGTTGTCGATGTCGTCGAGCTTTTGGCCTACTTGCTGAGGCCATCTTCAGGACTAATGTAGTTAGTGGACTACATTACTCTCGAAGATGGCCTCAGCAAGTAGGCCGATAGTTCGACGACATCGACAACGTACACACGGTACACCCGAGAAGAATGGAGATGTTATAATCAAAGTGATGATAAATATTCTTTTTTTTGAAGATACACATATCTGCTGGTGACATTAATTTTCAATCTATAAAAACAAAACTATACAGAGGTAAAGGTGGTTACATAGAACTGTTCTAAATAGGGGAACATATTTGAAAATTTGAGAGCTCATAATATTCTCAAAAACAATTACAAAAAACATACCTAATCATTGTATTCAAGTGCTGGTAGAACCACTGAATATAGGTTTAATTTTTCTTTTCTAATATTTAAAGTACCCAACACCTGCTTACAACCACAATGAAAAGTAAGTGGGTATTTTTATATTATTACGCCTCCATATAATGGTTTGTATCTTGTTTCAACAACCTTTGTTATATTATCCCTTTTATCTTCCTTTGATGTCCTCTCAACAGAGAAGAGGCTTTATTTATTTTTTACGGAATAATATGATGTCGAAGGTGCAATATAAATATCACACTTGTAACAAATTCCTAGAGATATGACGTCGTACTTACTTTATACTAGCATTTCAGTGTGTTCACTTCCTTAAGCTTCTATAAGGTATTATCTTATCACGTACAAAGTTTTGTTCGAGATAAATTTGTAAGAAATGTATAAGATTACTTTTCTGTGGATGACATTTCACTTAGTTTATGTGAAGAAACTAAATAATGATACCGAAACTTTATTTGAAGAACGGTAGGGCCAGATAATACGTTTATTGTATTCTGACCTCGTTGTCTTGAGATGTGGGCACGGGGAATATATATAGTGTGGTTGTGCGGGTCGTGCCGACTACTCGAGGGGTTATCGGAAGTGGACTGAAGAAATTTATATGAGTAAATGATAGTAGGTATTGCAGGAAAATTGTGTACGGAATCTACACTCACCAATTACAGATGTACGTATATCGAACACCGTGTTATTTTGCTAATAAAAATCTCCACATTTTGCTTGTTGTCAGTGCGTCGTATCCAATGAAATCAAGCCTTCCGTTAGCAACGTGTTCTGCACTCAACGAACAGTATTTTTTTTTTTTTTTTTTTTTTATTGTACGGCATTCCACCCGATACCGAGTGATACAGCCATCGTACATACCTGCAACAGCCCTCAGTAGGAGCTGTGCGGCGCGGTAGCAATATTTCTATACTCAAAATTGCAACGATACTACATTATACTTGTACAGCGCACGGTCATAATATAAACCGAGCTGATTATTTCGATCGAACAATGGATTTTAGATTATTTTTTTGTATATATATTTTTTAAACTTTTTACTTATTAGGTAGTATTATTTCTTTGCTCTAAATAGGTATAAGCTTACATATTCTCTACAAAAATTTTTCATTGTATTTTAGGAATCTAACTATACTTCTCATAATAACAATATCTCCACTTGCCAACAGTGACTGAATACTAGTCGGAAACGGCGTCACATTCATTAATTCGCTAATTAATTCGTCCCGATCGAGGAGAGGACACTCAAAGAAGATGTGGTTTAGGGATTCCTCCTCATCACCGCACCTGCATTTTGGAGACTCGATCACTTTAATTCTATATAAGTGGGAAGCTGTGCAACAATGTCCTATTCGCATTCGGCACAATAACGATATATCGACCTTGGACAGTCTGCAATGTAGGAACCACGGGGATGATATAATTTTTTCTTGTATATTTTTGTAATGATTACCTTTAGGTGAAGATTGCCACTCAGAAAACCATCTATCTCCTATCTTTTTACGGATTCCTACCAGCATCTGTGATGCTGGAGGGGCAAATTTCTCAACTGGAGTACCCGAGTGACAAGCATCCTTAGCCAATTGATCGACCATTTCATTACCTACGATCCCGACATGGGCTGGGATCCACGCAATATGTATTGTAAAATGACTCTGAGCGAGATCAAACAACGCTTGCTTGATTGCCCAGAATGTCGCATCTCGAGGATCCTGTTTGATGTTTTTTAATTTATGAACGAGGCTAAGGGAATCGGTAAATATTACTGCCTTATATAGCTTTATCTTTGAAATTTCTGTCAATGCCTCCCTTAGTGCAATGCACTCTGCTGAGAACACCGACGAATTCCTGGGAAGAGTAATTTTCCTTTCCAAACCAAATTTAGGGATGCAAAATGCTGCCCCACACCATCCCCCAATCGATTTTGAGCCATCAGTAAACACGGGGGTGAAATCATTCCATCTAGAATCGATTTCTGAGTCAAACATCGCATTGACCATTGCCTGGCTCCACCCAGAAGCAGTTCTATTTAAACCCATTGACTCAGAGATCTGCGGTCGGAACATTATGGCCTCGAACGGCACCGAAAATACTGGCATATTTGACTCATTACAAGATGGAAGGAGTGTTGTTCTCTCTGTTATAGCGGTGCACAAAAATGGAGCACTAGCATCCTTCGCCCTGGAGGGTCCAGCGATTACCTCAACTAGAGACGAAAGCTTACTAAGCAAGGGGTGGTTCGAGTTTTGCATTTTTAGGATAAACTTAAATGAGAGAAATTCTCTACGAAACAGCAAAGGCATCTCAGCACACTCCACCTGCAAGGCGTTCACCGGGGATGATTTCATTGCTCCTAGTATTAGTCTTAAGCATTTGGATTGGACACGCTGTAGTTTTTCATTCAAGTAGGTGGGCAAAGGATCCAGGAGCTGGCATCCATAATCCAAGTGGCTGCGTACCAAAGCAAAATATAAAATTCTCATGGTTGCTGGGTTACAACCCCACCATACTCTCGATACCGCCCTGAGGACGTTCATGCTTTTTTCACACTTTGTGATAGTATGTTCTATATGTTCATTCCAAGACAACTTGCGGTTAAAAAATACTCCCAAAAATTTAACAGACTTTTGTATCGGAATATCTGTACCGTTCACCTTCACGGACACCTTCGGGAGTTTATGCTTCCTAGAAAATATAACGATGTTGCTTTTCGAAGGGGACAGACTAAGCGCACTGGCAGACAGCCATTCATTCAGTCTTGATAAAACTCTTTGCAAGTTCTCGGCAGCAACCGATATATTCCTGTTCTCGCAGTATAACACAAAGTCATCCGCGAATTGAATTATTTCACATGGTGTTGTGTCGATTTCCTGCAAATCCGCTGTATAAATATTGAAGAGAATCGGGCTCAAGGCTGATCCTTGAGGTAATCCTCGGAAAACTTTCCTGTGAATTACTCCCTCAGGGCAATCTAAACGAACGCAGCGCTCCGCCATAATGTTAATTATGAGTTGAGAAAAATTGTCTGGTAATCCCATTTTCGAAAGTTTCTGTTTCAATACCGTCAATGAGACATTGTCGTAGGCACTAGATATATCGAGAAAAGCGGCAACAATATTCGATTTCCCACAGAATGCCGATCTGACCTCCGTTGTCAACACGCTAAGTCCGTCCAAACAAGACAACCCTCGTCGAAATCCATACTGCCATGGAGGTAGCAAGGAACCATTCTCTACGTACCACTCTAATCGTGTCTTCACCATACGTTCGAATATCTTCAGGAAGCAACAGGAAAGGGCAACAGGACGATACGAGGATGCCAACCATGCATCCTTACCCGGCTTTAGGATAGGAATAATGACTTGGACTTTCCACTGAGCCGGAATCATTCCAGAGTTCAGAATTGCATTGTACAGTCTGAGTAATAAAGAAAGGAGGCTCTCAGGAAAGTTGCGAATAAGTGCATAAGA
The DNA here is from genome assembly GCA_963576895.1 of Ceraclea dissimilis. Classification (NCBI taxonomy): domain Eukaryota; kingdom Metazoa; phylum Arthropoda; class Insecta; order Trichoptera; family Leptoceridae; genus Ceraclea; species Ceraclea dissimilis. The sequence continues at coordinate 14,384,781 of OY756361.1, read as the reverse complement.
GATGCCATCGTGTCCCGGAGCTGAATCTCCAGAAGACTGTATGACCATCATTAGTTCGTCAATAGTAAAAGGATAGGACCAGTGTGATTTATTATCCGATGGATTTGAAAACAAAGATGGAATTTCCGAAAGATGCGGAACATATGATGGCACTATTTTATTAGAAAAATCAGAAATCAGTTCTTCTCTCAGATTGGCACTTCCATGGGGCTTTCCAGAACCCCTAAATCTCTTAATTGATCTCCAGACTTCTGATTGTGGTGTATTCGGCGATAGGCTGGAACAAAAATTATACCATCCCTGCCTTTTTTTCTTTTTCATAATACGTTTGGCCTTGGCTTGTGAGTTCTTCGCCAGGATGTAGTTATCAAATGTCATATCTTTGTTGTACCTTTTAAGCATCTGTTTTCTTTCCTTTACAACTTCATCACATTCCTTGTCCCACCAAGGTGGATTTTTATTTCTTTTAGGTTTATTACTATTTTTTGCGATAAACCTTTCAGCTGCTGAAACAACAATTTCGTGGATATCTTCCGCAGCTCTGTTGATATTACTGGGGTCTATTGAGCATTCGTAATGCTCAGAGGAAGAATCCAGAGTTTTTCGGAATTCTGCCCAATTTGCCTTACTCAAGTTGTAAGTGCGAGTGCCTCTGGGATTTACTTTTGGAGTATGGTTTTTCCCTAAGCGTATTATGATGGGAAAGTGATTGCTTGAATGAGTATCATCCAGAACTGTCCACTCGATCGAAGGCGCCAAACTAGCCGAACAGATAGAGAGATCAACTGCGCTGGGTCTATGGTTAGGGAGCGTTATTATTGTGGGTTGCCCGTTATTTAGAATACACAAGTTATGTAAATCCACATACTCCAGAACATTTCTTCCAGAGTGGTCAGTAAAAGCACAACCCCACATATTAGCGTGAGCATTGAAGTCACCCAGAAAGATCAAATGTTTTGTGAAAGAATTTGCTATACTGTTCCAGTATACTAGGTCGAAAGTCTTCTTCGGTGGAATGTATATGGAAACAAAAGTGATATCGTAGATTTGGGCAGCCACCACTTGAAAGTTAATGTTATAAGGTAAATTAATTTGAGTGAAAGGAAACTTGGAATCAATGAATAGGGCAGCTCCTCCTTTACCATCCAGTCTATCCTGTCGAAGGCAGGAAAAGCCATGGATTTCGAAATGAGACCCAGGAGGGAACCATGTCTCAGAAACAGCTGCAATGTTGATATTGTAGGATTTGATTAGTTGTCTTAATTCATGCCAGTTTGAAACAGCGCTTCGGCTATTCCACTGTAGGATTGAGAAATAGTGATTATTAGGATGTTGTAAAGCCATTTTGAGAGATAAAGTGTTGAAGAGATGAGATTAATGGAGCAGCGTTGGACGGTAATTGATTTTCAGAAGAGGAAAGAGTTTCAATCAGTATATTTATGATGTTTTTAAGAAATTCTGTATTGTCGGAAACCAACTTGCTTTGAAGCTTGTCAGGTTGGTTGGGATTGATTTCATTACTATTGGGAGTGGGACTGTCTGTCAGAGCGCAACCATTTGGAGACGGTGAAGGAGTAGTTCCGTTTGGGAAGTACAGCAAAGATTCGTACTCAGCTCGAGTAAAAGAAGGACGAAGTGAAGCGTTGGGAGTTTTATATGTGAATTTACCTCGCGTAGTAGAGCGCTTAGAGCTAGAAGGATTAGAAGGAGCAGGTACAGAGTTGGATGAGTTAGAAGGAGCGAGAGAGGGATCAAATGACATAGTTTTGGCAGTTGCATTTGCATAGCTGTTAAAAGTAGGAGAGTTAGTAGACTTGGGGGGTGCCATCTTTGCAGTTACTCTTGCATAACTGTCAAAAGACTGAGGATGGAAAGAAGCTGCTTGGATATATGAAATGTTTCTGCAAGCCATAGTTTGTTTAATTGCCTTTTGCCTTAAGTACTCAGGGCAGGATTGACTAATAGCCCTATGTGGCCCCTTACAATAAAAACATTTTGCATCTTGTGCTGTACAATCATTTGGTGTGTGGCTACCTCCACAGGTGTAACATTTTGAGGGTGAACGACAGATATTTTTTGCATGCCCAAACTTGCAACAGTTGAAGCATTGTACAGTGGGGTAGCAGTATGTTTCTACAGTAAAAGAATTGTAAAAAATATATAGATGCGACGGCAGTGACTGACCCTCGAAGGTCAAAACCAATGACCGAGATGGTTTCCATACCGTCTCTCCAGATGACACATCCTTATAATTAATACGTCTGATTTTGGTTACTGGGCTCATGTCCGGATTAGAATCCGAGATTGATTCCAGTATCTCTTCTTCATTCACGTCCGTTGGTACTCCTCTTATGACACCCATTCGGGTGACATTGTGGGAGGGTATAAACGCCTTGTACGTTCCATTTGACGTTAAATAAATTGACTTTATAAATGAATTTGCCGACAGTGCACTTGCGAATTCCATTGCTATCTTGTAGCGTCCCTCCGCCTTAACCGATCCGTTGACGATATTAGGGATTTTTTTCGAATGCAGGAATTTCCCGAAACTCATGGGATAAATGGGTTTCCCCTCTTCGCACATTTGAACATATACGCTGAACGGCCCGTATGATTTTTGAGAATAAAAATGTTCCCTAAGAGGCATGGTAAACAATTGTTTAGCGTTAACATTTTTCGACGTCTCGCCCTCCTCGTCCACCAATCTTCGTTTACGCGAATCCGGAGGATCAGGAGGAGGAGGAGGAAAGGGAGGGTCCGGAGTGTTCAGGGGCGGATCGATGTCCATCCCGTTGACGAAGTCTTATTTGACAAAATAATAATAATAAAAAAAAAATACAAAACACAAAAAAATAAACTAAAAATTTCTAATAAACAAAAAGAGTCAGCTCGACTTTTTAAAATAAAAATTAATAATGAAGTTTTGAAATATAAAAGTATTGATACGCTCACGTAATTCAGCTAACACAGCAACACAGACGTCCAACCAGCACACTGTCACGATATCAACTGAACGAACAGTATTAAACTCGAGGTATTCACGATATATTAACCTTCAACTTCAATAATACTCTCTAGTGCCTACATCTCATATATTTTGCGAAATGTAATACATAGAATAAGGGGAGAAAATGATACATACATAATAATGTGATTTGAATATACAGTAAGTATTTCTCTTATATAGCATTAGTATTATGATGGCTACGTGAAAATGTATATGTGTTACGTGTGTCATGCATTTTATGAAAGCGCACCTGTGTTTATCTTCATATTATTATAATTTACGTATTGTGTTGATATATACTCAGACGTAGACATGTTGATGATGTGAAGTGTTAGTTTGCTGGTAGTTATCTAGTTCTGCTGACTTATTATATCTTAACACCATACGTAGATTAATATTTGCTAAACGCTTTTAAATAAATGAGAAAGGAGCACGTTTTCAGGCATCCTTTACACATGGAGTGTCATCCCACAGGGACATGTAGGTAATGGTACTCAAGAGAAAATACTGATACTTACTTGGATTCATGTTATAAGCAGATTATGGAATTGTTATTTTCTTCATGCAGTATAACTATGATTTATTGAACATCGTCTATACCTATTTGATAATTGATTTGGAAAATTTGTGAAGTGTTGCCAAGGGCAGTATAAAATATACTCGTAAATAGGTATTGACGCGGAACTCAAGAAACAAGATATATGCTCGCAAGTGATTTGTACACCGTACAGTGTACCTAACCAACATTATTCATCCTCTATCGATATAATCACTACGTCCACTCGTCAGCATTTTCATCTACGAGTATGACAGAGATACGGCAAGACAAAAAGCAAAATATACAGTAGAAAAATATAGCTACTATTCTTCGATATGTATTCTTAATAAGTATGCAGGATGGAACTCACTCGTATTCTACGTAAGCAGAAATATTTAAATATTATAAGACACTTTAAGTATATTTCTTTCCATTGACGTTGATTTTATATATGGACACATCGTCTTAGTGTTGGCAGAAAAGTGTAAAGGATCAAAGAATAGACCGGAATGGGAGGAGGTTATTTAGGATGTTGGCGTCGCCGCACAGTAGATTCTTTCGAGGATTTAGAAATCAGAAAATCATAACAGTCGAACTATCAATAAATTTATATATTTTTTGATGTACGATGATTAAATAGACATTATTTTATAGATATTACGTAATTACACTCAACAAGCATGCTTGCGGTACATGCCATGCACATATAATCGTAGGCTTATGTAATGGAAAAAATACGGTGAATGGCAGCTTTCATAAAACCTGGTTCCGGAACTGGAAAATGATCCAATTTTCGATTTATTAATCAATATTATCATCCTTTATTTGTTTAACACTTGTTTATGAACATAACATCACTTTTAGGTAAGGCCTAGAGTCAAAAATCTCTCGCAATAATCACGGATATTCACCATACAAAAAATGCAATAACATTGTGCAGCAAATCTTGAAACATAACCATTTAGCATTGTCATTGCACATTTTTTTTATTCCCGATTCATTTTCCACATAATACTACCTATTATATAATGCCCATATGATGTAAACACGTACGAGTATGTCTATCCTTATAAAATAATACTTAAGTGGGCCAAAATTATTATTATTATAATAAAAAACTACCCAGAATACTCCCTAAAACTATTTATTTTACTAATAAAAAAGTTAATAAGCTATACCCAATACTTTTTATTTATTAATTAACCAAAATATATAATGAATACCCAAATGCATGCAAAGTACAAAATTACTCTACAAATAATTTCGAGGTGCGATTTGATTTATACAATTTCCTCCGTAAATGTGTACAAAATGAAAATATTGTTCTCCTATTTAATGTGTTATACAGTCCTCAATCAGATAAACCTAATTTATTATGAATGTATGCTCTTAAAAATTGAGAATGATAGAACAACGATTGAAGATCGCCGCATTGACTAAGAAACGTAACCATTTCTAGGCGATTTATAGCGCGACTTCGCTCAGCACAAATTACAAAAACCCTCGTTTAGGCACCTATCGGCAGCCAATTTTTTTACCACTATTAGTAGAGATATTGGGGCTTTAAAATATTAAAAAACTAAAATGTACCTCGGTGTTGCAAAATAGTTACAAGCCTTTAAAAAAATATTTATATATTCTCAATTGACAAATTATATGAGTTTTTTTTATAATTAATTAAGTACATAATATGAAAATATTTCCAAGATATTTTTTTTTCAAATGTACATTATGTTTATTGAAATTCGAAATGACATAAAAAAATAAAACTGTTTAATACAAATTTACTGAGAAAAATGCTCTCTAACGCACAGCAATAAACGAATTGAATTGTTCTCAAATTTGATCTAGCGCGTGAACTTGTATTTCGCGATGTTGTCAAAGTAACCTAAAGGATGCACCAGTGTTTTCTTTGGTAGTTTTGGATTCCACATTTATCTAGCTATTTGGAAATACATTTATTTTTCCAAAAATAAAGTGTGAATTTTGTATTTTCCGCGTGCTAATTTGTATGGGAGGGTCTATTGTGCGCCGTCGCGTCGTAGAAAAAGAGGTCATAACAGAAGAGATCGCCAAAGCTTTTGGTCTAAGGGTTTCGAAGAATTTAATGTACCTAACAATGAGAAAGTGTCTTAAGTAATCATAACGTTGAACTATAACCCTGATTTGATGAAATTTTGTTCGTTGAAAATGTCGTATAGATATGTATAGTATATAGATATCATAAAAGAGTGCAAAATAAAATATTATATTGTCAACATTGCCGGTAGCAAAATGTATTCTCCTCCAAATGGAATGAGTGGAATAGGCAAGCAACTAAACATAATACCTTTATAAATGTAGCAATTCAGAGATTATACAAATATAGAAATTCGGTATATTATAGATTTTGCCCCAAGCGATGTACTTACAGAGCTGGATTTATGAAGTAAACTGATTGTGCTAAAACCTAGAACTTTCTAGGGTAAAATTAAATGTGGTACATTATTGGCTCGATTATTTGGAGCAATGCTTAAACAAAAATAAAGTAATACTTGCTGTGGGTATAGACTCACAAAATGGCAAATCATCTTCTTGGTGCTTTCATGATGCACTTAGATCTGCAAACTTAATATTAAAGTGTTTTGAGTGAAAAACAAGCCTCTAATATACATTCCCTTTCAGTAAATTGATAACTATTTGTTCCACATATTATTAAAATCCACGATGTAGGGGCGATATCTGATTTATCTTTACATAATATTATTTGGATTTCTCTAGTTGTGGGGTTCTCAGTCCGACTCTGTAAGCATTTACGTAACAACAGCTTTCATAATATTGTTGTATTCACTACTGTTTGATTCATGTAGGAATATATTATTATTAAAGTTGTTTATTTGATTGTCATTACATCACTAATAGAGAATTATTTTATGTAGATATTTAGCTCTGGAGGATATAAAGCTCTGGAAGCCGAGGGTGCAGGCAGAAGACCGGTGGGCCGCCCCAGAAATAGTTGGCAGAAGCAGGTGACAAAGTTGTGCGAGGAGAGACTGTGGTTGGAGTGGCCAGAGGTCCTGGAAGCTGCGAGTGACAGGGGCCTCTGGCGAAGATATGCAGATGCTTTGGGCCCCCGACCCAATCAAGGATAGACGGGGAAGAAGATGTATGTATGTATGTATGTATAGATATTTACTCGTAAAACATATTTTAGTACTTAAAACAACAACATACGAAATGTATCAATAAATGATGTTTTTGAAAATATTTCTTCTCTTACAGCCTGAGTCATGGCGTACGTGTTGTTTCTGATCTTGATTATTAACATGGATTAGGCAGATCTCCATGAAGCAATTCACCAACGTTCCTGAAAAACTTTCTGTAATAAAATAATTCAATAATTAAATTTGAATCTTTACTCATTTCCAGACAGTTGAATTTTAATTACTTATCGCTCAAGTTATTGATAGATTGATATTGAGCCCTTCTTGAAAATATCCAGAAATTCGTCTTTTTCACGAGTTGTGGAGCATTCATATATCATTTACGTGACATTCAGAATAGGTGGCGAATCTTATTGCTTACTTACTCACTGAAGCTTCCTATCCTTGTCGGACTTGGTATCATTAAACTACTCCACAACGAAGATGAAAAATAAACATTATATAACTTTTCTCATTTATTTAAAGTAGAGTTATAACTTATGACTGTAAATATTAGAAAAATTGAAGAAGGTACTTATTGGTTTTATTTTCAATGTTCGTAAGATGGAACGTAACAAATGGACTACGTGGTTGTCTGCAATGTGAATTAACTCTTTACATAACTTGGGACTGCCTTCGTAAATTCTGTGTCTATATAACACCATGGTATCCCATGGGGGAGTTACGTATGTAACTATTCCAATAATTTGTTTTATAACATGTTGCTAGGCTTGAGGCAATTTTATCAAAATAGTCACGTGTCTTTATCAGATCAGTCATGGATATGTTTTCATGTAAGTATATATCGAGCAATTTATGTAATTACTAAATAATTGTATTGAGAAACACGAATCATTGTATTGAAATCTAAAATACCCTTGGGATAAACTACCCAATAAACAGGATAACACTAAGGTAATAATTTGTACCTTTGCTGTAATCAGATTTTAGATAGTAGGAAATCATTTCACACATAACTACCTATAGTTTGATGTAAGTAATTAAACAAAATTATACTATTTAGGTATTTCATTGATAGGATTTGTCCAGTGTCGAGAGACATTAGTTGATGTCGGCGTTTAACATTGTGATTATATTCGACTACGTGGAACTAATGGAAAATACGAGTATGTATACCAGAACATTTTAAGAAATGGTTTCCTTTAAAAATCATGATCGTTTTTTAGGTGGATGGTTTTCATTGCTGGTTCGAGTTCGCCGTTTCCCAGTAAGAAGTACTGGATTTTGGGAGGTACGGAAGCTTTATCTCTTTTTCCTTTTGAAAAATGAGCATAATTTGATTTGATTGTTAATTTACCATGCAGTACAGGACTCAAATAAGACTACAGTAACTGAAACAATTTTCACCTTAGTGCATCACGGTAGTCCTTTATACAAATGTGGTAGGCACTTTTTTCTTCGGATGTCCAGTGGAGATGATTTTTAGAAATTGACCAAGAAAACTTGTAAGAGAGGTATTTAAAATATACTTAATACAAACTTTATATAAAGACTCTGTTTCTTGAGTTGTATTCATGAATAGATAATGCTTTGTATTCGTGTAAGCATTAGACTTGAAAAAATGTCGTTAACAAAATGGGATTCATCTCAAATGGTTTGTATCGCGACAAAAACATAATGGCACACCTTTAAATTTCGCGAGGATGTTTATGGGTCATCCTGGTACCATAATGATGTCACAAAGAGAATTGATATTTAGAATGCGTAATACGTAACTTTAGGATGTGCTACGCTGAGCTTCACAAAGATTAAAAAAGGGATGTAAAGATTAAAAAAAAGTTATGATAGCAGTTTTTGTTAATTCAGAAAGGTTACTTACTTCGTTATCCTAACTTAGTTACTTACTGAAGTGTTTTATCTTCTTTCGCTGGATAATGAATAAATTATCAGAAAAAAATAGGTTATTTTGGAATAACTTCTATAAATTCGGTATACACACTCTTTTTCTACATTATTTTATTTTTTAAGATTTCGAGAACTATTTAAATCAGACGATATTGATGGAATTGAATTCAATAGGTTTTTCCACGTTTATTGAGAATACATACAATTTAAACGATAATCATGAAAATGAAATAAATTACCTATAAATTTAAAAGCACCTGATGTAATATTCTGTTAAACATTATTAACTCTAAGGATAAGAGAGGAACTGTAATAAATATTAAGTCATTGACAATAATGTCAATGGAGGTATAATGACAAATCGATTCTTATAATTCTGTTGTAAGTAGAATGATTATCATATAACTATCAGTTTTTGATGAATCGTTGAAACACAGATTCACAGAATGCCAATCAACATTTTTATATAGGCAGAGATAAACTTGATATATACAACTCTGTGTTGTGCAATTGAATGGAATAATATTATATACTGAGAATTGATACAGGAAGAGCAAATAATATGTTTACTTACGTTTTAGAAATGTATGGAAATATCACAAAGGGCAGAGGTATTATTAGAAGACTAAAAATAACGTAAAGAGGAGTTTGTGGAAAATTATCACTTAAAAACCGTAAGAAAAACTACAACTTTTGTAAATATAGCATTATTTGTCGGTGTACAATGTACATACAGTTTTAGTTTTTATATAAATTTTGTAGTTAATTCCAGAAGTAAATCGAAGTAAGCTATGCAGCAGGTTCGATAAGATCTGCTTGGGATCATGATGAAAAATATGTGATGTTCAGCAATATCCAATAAAAGAGGCTTTAGAAGATAATCTCGTATCATTCACAAACCCAGGTATTTGTCTTAACTTCTTGAGGGTTTTTATTGTCCTTCTATATTATACCTCGCTGTTTAACTTTGCTGCTTAATGTTATTAAAGATACAGTTCAGTAAACCGCAATTACTTTAATTCTACCTTTTTTTCGGCTCACTAAAACGTCTTCCTGAGATTAATGAGGATACCTACGCTTAAGTCTTGTAGTAATTCTTGATTTTTACATGGGTTTGCATGTATTTTATATATTTAACTAGGCGTACTTCCATTTACCTGTCAAAGTCAGGTGTTCGTAAAACTCCCACAACATACTTCACATCTTTTCGGCAGCCTATCCTAAATATTTGCCCAAAGAGATTGTTCATTGTGTTCATATACTCATTGCTTACCCCATTATTGAGACATTCCTTGATGGTGTAGCAGTAATATGATGTCATATATTTTATAGGGCAATAATAATTATTTCAAACAATTATTAATATTTGGAATAATTACTCAAATAATTCGCTAAAAAATGAAGAGATTATTCAATATTCATTACAAGGACCTACACTTTGTCTCTCTAGATTTTTCTCTCCTTATTTGTAATAAAGTCTCTAGTATTCATTTTTTTATAAAACAGATCTTCATCAGGGACATAGGCCTACTAAACGTTTAAAAAACAATCTTTCAATGACTCATTATTCTTAATTTTTTGCGTAATATAATTTTTTACTCTAGACTAAAGAATAAACATGAGTTGGTTTTTTCGAGAGTTCTTAATTAGGTAATCATCAGGGGAAAAAAACATTAATTCTTTGTGTTTGTTTTGCAAATTTATCAAAGACTAAACAATAATCTCCACTGAAATGATACTATGAAAAGGAATAGTGTGGAAAGGGTAGCCTCTAATGTTTTAGAGGTTTAATACAATTAATCAGGTATTATGTCTTTGTATTCACTACCGTCGACCAACTCCTGTTACGGTGTGGACAGTGCCGTATTAGTCATAGTATCAAATGGTATACATACGGGTTTCGTGCCCAGTCAGAAAATAGTAGAAATTATCTAGGTAAATAAAAATAATTTTTGTCTACGATTAGTACCTTTGATTCAGTAGGTATGTAGAAGACTACTCTGGAAGTGTCACGTTTTAGGCGCTAACGTTGTGTTTTGCACTTCTCAACACAAGATTTGTAATGATGATCACAGCCATTTGCTCTCCGATTATCATTGATCCAGTAATGATTGCGATTTTTTGATGATATGAACAATACTCTTTAATTTGTAAAAACTGACGAATATGAGTGCCTGAATGGGCCTAGGGATGATGGAAAATAATAAACAAGACGAACAGGAAGGTGTACACAAAAGCTGGACTAAAGACCAGAGTTATGAAATCTGGGCAAACAGTATATGATTGAAACACGCGAAGGAATTAATTACAGGGTACTCGCAGAAGTTCACCACCGAAGCTCTCAAGCTTTCCAAAAAACAAATAAGAATCCTAACCAGGACCTTGACTGGCACTGCAGACTGCGAAGCACATGTTCAAAATTGGACTTTCAGACACCCCAGTCTGAAAATTCTGTTCAGAGGAGAACGAAACACATATTCACATCCTCTGTAACTGTGACGCACTCGCTCACAAAATAAGTTGCTCTCTTGGAGGGCACCTACTGGACTCCGAGAAGGCAAGACTACTCGCACCAAGACAGATCGTGAGCTACATGAGACACACCGGCCTTGAGGACGAGCTGTAATATTGAAGGGTGTCACAATAGACCTACTCTGGTCGCAGTGACGCAGGGGATATACGATATAAGGTCCCCTAACCTAACAGGAAAAAAAAGGTGTGCACCAAACCAGATTTTATTGATTATAATTTATTTTTTATTAATAAAAGTCTATAAAGAAAACGAAGTTGGTAAATCTTGAAGACTACGGCACTGGGTTGGATCCTATTATTATATCAAACTACCTCATCATAGTATAGCATCAATTGCTTGGTAGGCAGAGATAACGCAATATCAAAGAAAAAGACGTTAGGTAATATAATGTAATATAGATAGACATAGAGCATACTAATACTAATAAATAGTAACGAGAATGGTCTTGTGTTAACGACGTGACGTAGGAAGGGTATAGCCGGTGTTATAAATATCTTACTATTGTATGAGTAGGTAGAGGTACCGAGTATGGTCACGGCTTCACAATTTCATGTTATATTATTGTTTGAACCCCCATAGCGAAGAATAATGAACTCAGGATACAGGTAGTAGTGTGTAGTTTGTAATAAAATCATTGCTTGGGTAAATGTTACAACATGTGGGTTAAACCCAAATCAAATAATAATATTTATATCGGTGGGTAAACAATGATATCCCATTCCAATCCCAACTAGCTACTAGCTTGGAGGTTAAGGGATCAAAGATACTAGTATTCTGGAGTATATAAATTAGGTATAAAGAGGATGTGACTTACTCACATGATATCCTTAACCTTTACATAAATACAACAATCCTACTTGTAGGTACCTTCCACTTCTATTTTAGTGTCAGTTTATTATAGGTACCTACGAGTACATCCTCTCTTTGTTCAATTCGATTAATATTTTTACGTATATTACGATTGTAGGTAATGCAAAAATCCTAGAATCATATCATCGACTTTATTCTTTACACATCTTTATATTTCATACCAAGTAGACACATTTATCATTCCCTTTTGGTGGTTGAATGATGTAGTATTAGGTATCTATTGCTATATTCCAATATGATATGTTAAAAATTAAAAAAAAAGTGATAGAACAATTTCTGTTTTCATAATCACAGTGATGCAGATTTATCTCAATATTAATCGTGTCTCGGGAAATAATCAATCCGTTTTACAAAATCCTCACAGTTGTATGCAGCAGCAGTATTTTTTTTTAACAAAAATTTCTATAAATAGATGATGTAGTAAACTCACAAGGGAACATGAAATGTAATTGATATAATATGAATTTATATCGTTAATATTTAGGTCATAGAGTTTGTATAAATTCAGGAGCCACATAATAATATTTGACCTCCCCGATGCGATGAGGTGAACTAAATATTCACATATGATTGTCCTATAATTAGTGGTGGAGTATAGGCCTTTCACTTGATAGTTCTCTAGACCAGTGGTCCCCAACCTATGGTACTGGGCCGCGCGCCGCCTGCTTAAAAATCAAAATATTTTTTTGAAAAAATCGTCAATTATATAGCTTAAAATAATCATTTAGTAAAAAATGCCTTCACGATAAGTTATCATCTACACTGTACCTGATCAGTAGCTATGTATCTTCGGTGGAGAGAAGGTGTATGTCGTTCTTCTATATGTTTACCGGTACCTACTTTCTCGCGTTTAAAACCTTTCCTTCCCTGTGTTATGTAGCCGATGCACATTGCTGCAATTAAACTGTAATATCTCTATCAGTGGCGTATATAGGGGGGGCCCGGGTCCCCCCGAAATGTCAAACAATGATGTGCCATCTGCTATAGAATGATTCCAGGTTCATCACTTCACCCTTTTTTCAAAAAAATTTCGCCTGCGGCGCTTCTTTTTCGTTGCATTTTTAACCCATCAATTATAATGCTAACCTAAAACTCAACCTTTCTGAGTGCACCTGCACGAAAAATTTCGCCTGTGGCGCTTTTACTGATTTTTTACTACGTTTATGTTAAAATTTTGATTGCCTCCCCGAGGAGTTTTTTCGCCCCCCCCCCCCCCCCGAAATGAAAACGTATATACGCCACTGATCTCTATAAATATAATAAATGCGGGGTTGGGGTTTTAGGTATTCCTGAGGGACCTTGTTCTTTATGATGAGGAACCACAATTTATTATTTTATGTTGATTGTTAATTTTAATACATTTTTCTTTACTGTTGGCTTTTAATTTTTATATTTCTCTGTGTATTCCCCCCCCAAAGTGGGCCGCGGTGAAATTATCAAACGCTGACCGGTCCGCGGCGACAAAAAGGTTGGGGACCACTGCTCTAGACGATCATAACAATATAACCACAATGTTTAGGGTTAATAATTAACACTAGGGATCGTCTGAAGTAAAACGCATTTTCCAAATTGTACTAATAAAGAAAAAAATCAGACAACTCTCTTAAAACGACGTACTCATACTCATACCAACTGAATGTAAGTATATCGTTACTTTTATATATACTTTGAGTTCATACATATCTACTTAATGCAAATGTTTGAGCTTTTTTCTAATCAACAACGTATTTAGGTATTCAGAGAGTAATATTTTATTTGTATCTGTTGATTGTAGTACAAAATATCTGAGATCAAAAGAAGATATTTGACAGTTTTATATACTTACCCAAACAAGTAAAATGTTAACAAATCAAATACAAATATTATATTTTCATATCAAAAAAGATGTCAGATGATAAGGAAATATTTTTCGAGTAGGTACTCTCCACGTCAAATATATATTTTCTCCAGAGCACGCGTAGGTATTAGGATAAAATATAATAAAATCGGCAAATAGATATTATTATGTTTTAGTTTTTGAATTGATAGTTGCTTTGTGAAACAATGTTTCACAATACACAACAGACCTCCAGGGTATTAATATAATAAAAGAGAAATATTATTCAACATGTGTGTTATCAGGATATTATAAAAGAGTACTAAATTATATTATCATTGCATTGTACAATATTCTATGTGATGAAAACAATACAATAATCTTTTATTGTCCAGTATAATCTTCGAGTGTGTTGATTTGATATTAACATACTTACTTACTTTACTTTTTGTGTGGCATTTCGGCGTTGTCCTTTGCCAGTGTGGGCTGCGTCGACATAAGTATTCCTCAAAGCCTCGGCTCCAGTGCTGCCAGCCAGACCACCGCTTCCGGTCTTGCCTCGTGGATATCCTGGAGGCTTCCGGAAATTTTCTTGCCTCGCAGTCCCGGACCAAGATGTCTAACTGTCTGAACAGTACCACATTCACACTCAGGATTATCCCTCTTTCCCCACCTACAGAGCAAGAAGTTACAGCACCCGTGTTCCGTTCTTGCTCTGTTTTATATTAACTTATTTTTATTGTATAAACAGATGAAAGGCATATTACGAATACAAAAAGAAGAATTAGTGCTTAAGTAGGTAATACAAGTTTCATGAATTCTTTCGATTTGTGACAACGATTTTGGTAAATATGTGTTGCCAAAGAGCCACAAAGTTTATGGTGATTCTGGTGTGTGTTGAACTGCATCAGTATTGGATTTGGAAGGTGTGCCTTTCTTTTCCCCGGGTGGGCAAGCGGCACAATCTCAACTGTCTCTGGATGGGGTGGATTCCGTTAATCACATTATCGAAGCATATCAGTTTATAAGATTCAGCGGCACAAAGGAAAACATATCTAAACAATTTATTTCCTGCGAAGCACGTTGAGCACTTGAAGTCTCACATTTGGTAAATGTTATACCCTGTGTATTGTATACATACATCGTATTATTTTATCCCTTTGATTATCGAAGTACCTAATCAAATTATTTTCACTTATCCCTATAGCGTGCGCTGCACATGTAGGTAGATTGCACATTTCATGAATATAATCAATAAACAGATTAAATAAAACCAACAAGTTGGGTTATTAGGGTTAATTTAAGTCGTTGTGTGAATGTATTACATATTAATACAAAACTCATATTTTCAAGAGCATAGGACACGTTAAATGTAATATTTTACATCACGAATGTTGTAAAATAACCTTATGGTTTAAGGTAGTGGTATCTATCTGCTATAAAACAACACAGTCAAGTATTAATTACGCATATCTTATATTTTATTATGGTTTGCGTGTCATGGCTTCTCCACTTTTATTCTGGGATATTAACCTTCCGTCCCCCTTCTCCCCTTTCACATTCCTCATCTCTCCTCACCGTCCTGGTCGACACCTCATGCTAAGTGTAGGTGTGGCATGAAAGCTCATTTGCTGATTACCATTTGGTGGATATAATTTCAGCACGAAAGTTTACATTATCCGATAAATTAGGGACAAAATTATTACCCTAATAAAGATACTCCCACATTCTAAACCTCAGGTGAAACACGGAAAAATATCTTTATTGGGATTTGTTTTACCTTCTTTTTTATAGCGATTAACAGGTGCTTCTTTTAATAATCTTGTTGTAATAATGAGTTTGTATTGACCATAAACTTAGATATTCTTCAATTTATTGATCGTAAAACATTATACAGTTTCATGAAGTTAAAATAGTAAAATACGTAGAAAAATCAAATTACTCGTACAGGTAATATTGAATATCAATTATTGCCGTTATTGGTTACCCAATTAATGCACAGTTCTTGTCAAAATCATCGAAACATATTTACAATATTTATTTTCTATTTTATATGATGGTTCTAAAATGGAAACCGTGGGACAAAAAGAGAGGAGTAGGTCGGCCACAGAAAAGATGGGCCGACGATATAATCCCAGTCGCGGGTAGAAGATGGGCTCGCAAAGCTCAGGATAGAGGACAATGGAAGAAAATGGAGGAAGCCTATATCCAGCAGTGGAGAGATGGCTGAAGGAAGAAGAAGAAGAAGATAATGGTAGGTTTGAAGTTTTCTACTAATGTATAGTTAAAGATATTTTCATTTGACTTTATAGACAAAGTAACGAATATTTCAGTTGGCTAAGTTCTATGAATACGAAATGATATGGCTTTACGAGTATATCCCTAAAGGAAGAACCCCCATCTTCGGAATATATATTGTAATGTCTTCTTGCAAACTATCATACAATTTAAATTTAAGTTTCCTGTTTTCTCAAAGCAACGCTCCTCCTATTCCTGATCTTCGTATTAGACCGTAACGACCCTCTATATATGTAGGCCCGAATAGATTCATTGACCATTTGCGTCCTAATTATTCATGGCCATGTCTTTATATAGACATTATGTTATGCCATAATACTGCTATACCCAAAAATATCTACATTTCTTTGCATGGTTCGTTATTCCCATACTATCACTACATTTGTAAAATATTCATATTCTAACTTATTTTTAGCTATATGCTATTTGCTGAGTTGAGAATGTACACTACTGTTTTTAATTGATATGTTTGCATTCACACATTGTTTTTATCATATCGTTTTATTTTGATATTTCGTTTTTGTTGTTTTTATATATATTATTTATTGTCCACTTTATATATCTGTAAATTTGAATTATACATATACCTATATATAAAAATGTAAGTACCGTATCATTTAATATTCGCATTGTTGGATTTCTTGCGTGTTATGTTTTATTGAGTTTGTATTTATATTGACCAAATTGATATTGTGCTCGGATATGTCAAAGGCTTCTGGTCGTTTATGATTTAATAAATAAATAAACAAATAAATGTATGGATGATATAAAATTATGTCAGAGATGTTATTTATGTATATCTGCGCATTGTTTTACTTGACTCTTGTTGGGAATAAATAATTAATAATTGTGACTAAAGCTAAAAAGTTTTTATTTCGTACCTCCATATTTTCCGCACATAGAATCCTCAAAAATGTATGAATTTAAATTATTACATAGTTGTGAAACTTTCTGTATCATTCGCTATTGCACGAATGAAAAGTGAAAAAAAAATAACGCGAGTGTCATACCTTCAAAATGTAAGAATATCTGAGGTACGATCATCATTCTAGTAAGTATAAAGAAATTTAAACCAACAGGTGGAGTAATATTGATCGTTCTTCCGTTAAAATATTTCAAGTTGATACTTAACATATATTTAGTATCAACCTATCCTAGTATTGCGAATAAATTATTTTTCTATTGACAAGACTCTCGACGTGTTTACACCCCTCGGGGAATACGTTGAGAAAACAAACATTCAGCATACATGTTATTTATTGAACACGACTTATACTATAACCCGGCATCAGCAGCGACATTGCAAATACCACTCCAACTAAATCCAATATAGGCAAGTAGTTATCTACCAATAATAATAAAACAAACAGAATTTAACAGGATCACGAGAGAAGTTAAATAAATGGCGGAATGTTAGTACTATATTTTTGTATAGTTTAGTAATCTTAAAATAACTATTAATAATCATTAATTTGGGTCATTCGGGGAACATGTTATTCGTACCTAAATTACAATAAAATATTGAGGGCATGGTACCAGGAATGACGTCACAGTCTTTTCCCACGGCATTAAGGTTCAAAATTGCGTGACAATCGCATGATAAATAGATTAAAATAGCGTTTTGTTCCATTTTTTGGGGTTAATTTTGCGTCCATCAAAAGACTTTTACGGTTATTCCCTAGATTTTAATGCATATTATCAGTACAAGAAAAAAAAATTACTCCGCGACTTTCGGGAAACGAGTCTCCGTCTTTCGAAAAAAAAGTGAGAGGTGTTTTTAAATATTTTTTTTTTGCGAAATCTATACAAGATATAAAAAAATCTATTACGGTTATTCCCTAGATAAAGGTTTAATGCATCTACCCTATTTTGTTCCAGAGCATATTTAGTAACGGTTGTCGAGATAGAAGGTCTCCCGTTTTTAGAAATTTTTGAAATGTCGGTATGCACACTCTTAATATGTTCTCCCCATCCGAAATATTGATTGTTTCTATAGGTATTAGGTACGAATATTTGCATGGTTTATGTAACAATGCAGCGTGAAAGTTGTTTTGTCTGGAAGGAAACGATACGTATGGGACACTATGAATCAAACTGTACGTTGGTCATCAACGATGCAACTGAAACATATTCATGTTATCAACATATCTGCAACAATAGGAAACTACTGACAATGTTGAATAATATGTATCCAATGTAAGATTTTAAAACTATTACGATACAACTTTCAACATAATATTCTCGTAGTTCTTTTTATTCTATTCTATTCTCTCTAGTAAACAAGACACTTTCACTTGTTCTTACTTTCTTGCAAGTTGTTATTTTTTCTTAGTAAATAGTAGTTAGAGAAAGTATTCCACAAAGTGAATGTAAACGGACTTTGAAAAGAAAATAGGTGAGTTTTTTTATATTGTTGTGGTCACATGAGAAACGATTGTTTTTGTGACTGGAAACAATTGTGTTATTATTTTGATATTTCATAAAATACCTCTGATTAAATGTTTCTTTTTTTTTTCGTCAATTCGTTTCTCCTTACATTTTGCTTGTTTTGTTTTGACTTTTATTTTATGCTATGAATGAATAAATTAACCTAGAATCTTGTTTTCGAAATGCTCGATAGTATAGTAGAAAAAAATTAACAAATAAAAATAAAGCTGTAGACACGGTACTGTTCAGTGTTCCCGTATATTTACGACATTGAAGTATTATAATACTCTGTACCCACTCATGTTTCATCTTACACGTGTGGTGATATTTGCCTTGTATAATTAAAACTGAAATCCATATTAGTTGAGGTTTTTATCGAGTTTTTTCCTAATAAAGAGCAAATATATTTACATTATTGTATAATATTATAATATGGAAATTTAATATCCGTTACATACCGTATTGAAAACCCAACGATGCGAAGTACTGAGAAATGAAATCAGAGCATTTTCATACGAAATTACGGTCCTTGTTTTTCCCATGAATAGAATGAAAAGTCCCTGTTTTCGCATGAAAAGTCAAAGTGTAGTAGCAGAGTACTAGGAATGAATATTATGATTTGGTACATTCGATATCCAACATGAATATTTTTCATTCAGCAGTTTACCATTTGTATCTATCGGAATGACTGTTATTGATAGCACGCATCACAGAGTGAACGATGGCTGAATATGTGAATCGAGCGGCTTATTGTGATTCTGAGTAAATCATGATGGAATGAATGAACGAATAAATTATTAAGATCACGCGGGAGAGATTGCGTCAGAGGAGAGGTAATATATTACCAACTTTAAATTAATCATTACATACTAGAGTGCCTATCTAATATCATAAACCAACGTCTACGTGTGTATAAATCATGGATTTATAATACTAGTAAACTGGATGGAGAACATAGGTGTTTGTCTATACATTCTGTACGATTCTGGGGAAAATGGCCAGTTAGGCAAAAGAAGCAAAATGGAGGATTTTCCATACTAAACGGGCTATAGGAAATTGCGGTTTTCGCATGGATTTTTGATTTTTACTGTTTATATTTTAACCGAAAATGAATTATAGACATCATATTGACATAATTAAAGGACCAAGGGATGTAAAAAGTCCATTAATCAGAATTTATGAGCAATTTTATAACACAGGAAACGGCACACGATGGAAGTAAATTAAAGTACTTTTATTTATTTTTCTTATTCTTTTTTCAGATTTCCCTTTAAGAATTAAACCTTTTGCATAATTTAAGAAAAAAAATTGTGAAAAAATGTGTTTTCATTAGTTGCCTATCACTAATTATGATATTGAATATCACGGATGTGAAGACGTTTTAAATACATCATTTATTATGTAGGAATTTATTTTTTCATATTTTTTGTCATTTAAAGGTAATGTGTATGTATTTATGAATTTTCGTGCGATGTTTAATTTATGTTGTAATTAATGACAATAAAATAAATGTAATTTAATTTACTTCCACCGTGTGCCGTTTCCTTTGTTAAAGAAATTGCTTATAAATACTGATAAACGGAGTATTTACATCCCTTGGTCCTATAATTATGTCAATATGATGTCTATAATTCATTTTCAGTTAAAATATAAACAGTGAAAACCAAAAATCCATGTGAAAACCGCAGTTTCCTATAGCCCGTTTAGTATGGAAAATCCTCCATTTTGCTTCTTCTGCCTAACTGGCCATTTCCCCTAGAACCGCAATAGTCGGCCAAGAGATGAATCCAGTTTACTAGAAGTATTATACATCCATGGTATAAATTGTTTGGGATTCGTGGAAAATAAGCTTAGGTATGTTAATAGGTATACAAAGAATTGAGACTACGTCTGTATACAATAGTGTATGTAATATTACCAGCAGAGAATGGAATACCATAGGAGCGTTAAATCAAGTAAACATAATTTATTCAATTAATTGAAAATTTACACCCCGTCAGCAATTTCTCTCTCTCACACGTATTTCCCTCCCCCTCGACGAGTTTGGTTCATTAATTTTAAGGAAATTATAATTAATTTGGTCGCAGTTTACACGAAAAGAGTAAATATAATAATATTTTGAATCAGTGGTCCGCCATTAGGTTCGATTCTGATAATAAAAAGATAATAATTATTATTTTTACTAGATTGAGGTGAAAACTTTGAAATAATATATTTGCAAAAGTAGATTTTTTTTTCTTAAATAGAAGACATCGTAACATAATCAGATAAATATTTTAAACAGTTTGTATACGCATATAGCTACGCTACATATTACACTAAACTTTAGGCGGTCCTTTAAAGTTGTATACTTAGTTAAAGGTGAATCTTGGCTACAGTCCAGACTAAACCTAGAATAAATATTTTTAATATCTATTTAAGCTGGGCTACGCTGGGTTAAATTAAGAAATCTAGTTTTAAATGCTATTGACGTTAGCAATAATGAAAAACGAAACAATAATGATACATATTGCGCGAACTCAAGTGTATCCTCTTTTATTCAGTACGTTTCTGAGTATTCACTCATTAAAACCTGTATTTATATTTTGAATAATTATCATGAATCCCATTGTCTAAACTCGTTCAGAAGGGTAAACCTATTTCTGCGAATCCGAATCGAATCTATGGTATTATTTTATTTCAGTTACATTACATGAAATCATTTTAATTTTGTGTTCTGGGTAAGACAGGAAGTTCATCCTGGTTCGGGGTATTGGTATTACAAGGTTCATCTAGCGACTGACTCCGTTAAAATTAAGGCTGCCATATTATTTGTCCAAATAAACAGTCTGGTGTAAGCAAACCATCAAAATGGAAAGAGAATTTGGGATTTTTACCTAGCCTTTTTCTGAGACTTGAAAAACTCGAGCGCGATACTAAAAAAACATGTAGGTAGTAAAACTAAACTGATAACTGGGAACATTCCCATGTTCTCATAAGGAATGGTACGGTTGGAAAGAAGGAAGAGAATCGTACATTAGAAACTTATATTTTTTATTTTATCATAGAGTAGCTGTTTTTCCTGGGAAGTGTTAAAAGTTTTAAACAGTTTGTCTGGGAAAATTGACTATACAATATATAAAGCTTCATTAAATTCTTCCATTAGAACGGTCATACTCCGCAAGCAGTTCGCTTACCCACCTGAGGTGACTTTTTAATGAGTTTATTAATCTACACCTGTGTTTATCATTATGAACTAAGTTAAGTTAATCTGCATATTACGTGTGTTAGAATAGTTCCTCAAATTAAATATATTTGGGAATAAATTAGTCGGGTTCGACTTAATTAGATTGTTAACAATATTATGTTAAATACATTAAATTGCGGAAATTAAATGGACCTTGATCCTTATGAAAGGAAAGATAGGTTTAATATTAGGTATAGATAACTACCATTTGCTATTTTTACGAATGTGACGCAAGCAAGAAGAGTGTGTAAGGATAGGGCGATAGATAGATAGATGTTATAAAGTAATTTTTTGGACGTGTAAATTTTTGTCGGTGGGCTACTAGAAAAAATAAATTTAACAAGTTAAGTATATAGGATGACTTATAAAAAGGTTAGGTACCTACTCGAAGGTGAATTCTTTGTTGGTTGGATTTACAGTCAAGATACGAAAAATGGATGAAGATGTTATGCTATTATAAAGTAAAAAATGTAACATATTTTCACATACAAGAAATTGTAAGTCCAACGGGTAATTTACATATACGTGCAATATGCATTCAACTGATATGAAAACTAAATCTGGCAAGGCACAAGTGCACGGTAACAGCTGGATAGGAAGAATTGTAGGAAATATATACCTACAAGTCTAAAACGGAGAAAAAAGTATAGGGGAAATTTATGTTTCAATATAAAGATCATATTCTTCGAACGGGCGATATATCTGCTGATTTGATGCATGACAACCAATAATACGTGGGTGGGGGGTTGAATTCAGTCGTCTCCGGTGAAATTCATTTTATACTCGGTGTTCACATAAACAGTTTAGTCAACTACTGTCTACGAGATTTCAATTCGGGATGGGTTAATGCACGGAGCTGATATAAGTAAATCTTCTTCTTCTCATAGTATCGGTCAGCACTCATTAGATTTCCCTCCGCTCGCGCTCCCAGAAAGCCGCAACCTCTCCTGCGTCATCGTCCAACGGCTCTCCCATGTGCACCGCCTAGGAGCAATTGGGCAGGCCAGGAGGTGCTCAAGTAAATAATTATGACACAAGAATGAGAAGCGTGCGGGAAAATTGATTATCTAAATATTTATTGGGTTGAAGAGAAAATGAAAATTAAGCAGATTTCAGCTTAATTGTGTTTAATAATTAGTCCATACTTTGTATCTTTATCATAATGAAGTTATTTTACTGTTTAGCTAGATCTGTCGCATTGCGATATTAATTGTGAGCATAAGACATTAAGCGACCCTGGAATCGTGATTATAATAATATACATTATACATACACACCTAAGTACATTGTTCAATATTGGTTCAAGTTGGTTTGTCTGTGGTTTTAGAATATTTAATTAGGGAATCGTTTGTGAATTATAATATAAATTTCTTCATTACGCTTGAAATTCCTTATTAATTATGTGCTAGTGGGTTGGGTTGGGAAGTATTCTTATCTGGTTTTTATGAAAGTAATAAGAAGAAAAAAAGATTTTCATAGGATATCGCCCACATGGATTTGCATAAAAATATAATTACTGTATAGTAATATATCTAAAGGAAAATTTACATATTGTTTTAATCTATGAAGTTAATGTGATTCAGTTTTTTGAATATACACTACGGTGGTACATGTTATTATACTATTATTATAACATTGTGTAGTGGATGCTGTACGTTTAATGAATTCACGCAACACTTCATAATTTAGTATGTGAAAAAGATATATAAATATAATAAAATTTGTGACGAGTGTTGTGCTGATAGTTTAGAAAAAAAATATGGATATACCTAGTTGCGAATTATAAATTCAGTAATTACTTGTACTCAATGAGATAATTTGTATATATTTTGTGTAGAGCAAAATATGTTGTGATTAAATATACAGAAAAAAGTAAATTATAATGTATAAATAATATAAACCGCAATAGTCAATACAAAGCAGGATAATAGATGATGAAAAGTGTGCATCTGATATTCAATAATAATCTGATATTTTGTTTAAATGAAATTACATCAAACAAATTTTGACAAAACATTTTTTTAATATAAAATGTATCTAAAATAATAATGTTATTTGTCAAAAAATCACAATATGTTGTATTCTTCTTATGGATGGTTGCTCGGGTCGTCCTTTTCTTATGGAAAAACTTTTAATTGAGGGTGACCATACGGAAGATAGGACGAGGGCCGGAGCTTACAACCAATTATCTCAGTGTTGTGAATTTTTTGCTCCATCCAACGGAAGAGGATTTATACAATGTATGTGTACCTACTATGGACCTTTATATTATATTACATATATGTTTGCCTCAGATAAGCTTAAGAGAATAACGTTGTTAAATTTGAAATGGAGGTATGAAATAAAAACAGATTTGGAGCAAACGGTGTAGGAATATTTGCAATATTTTTGACTTGGTATCAGCAGTCAGTACAAGACTGAGGCAAATTTATATGAAGTCACCAAATACTATTAATCTGTTGTTGAACATTTTTATTTCATTGTAAGTTTTGATAGTAATTATACTCGTATCACCCGTAAGCAATATCGCGGTCTGTGGTAAAGTTTGGCATTTCTCGAATAGTTAGAAATAAATCTTACGTACGTACTGGTTATAATAATGGAAGGGAAACACGTTGATATACGACCAAGATGACACAATAATTAACCATCTTGATAGTGTGTAATATGGAAGGTGGGACTTGGAGTACTTAAAGCAAATGAACACAGCCGCGTTTGTAACGACACTTCGGAGCCTATCTGGCTGCCTATAAAACAGAAATTAGTGTCTTCTTAATACTAAGATACTCCTACTCTACCTCCCACGGGAATGTTAATATCATAGGGAACATTGTTATATTTATTGCCGAAGCAGACGCCTTCATTTGGATTTAATGAAATATTAAGCTCTCCTATAATAATCTTTCCCTGGATGAAAATAATGAAATTGTTTTATAATCGAATAAATTTGATGTATATTTCCACAAATTGTATTTTTTCTTCTTCGACAATACGCCATAAAATTTATAATATCAGTTAATTACTCAAGTTACTCATTTTTTGTAACAGTGTTGAATTTATAACAAGAGAGTAATATTCATGAAAAATTAGGTATGTATGTATGAATACAATATTTCTTTTGTATTTATTACAATTCTGTGTTAAGAGCATGGCACCAGGAATGACGTCACAGTCATTTCCCACGGCATTAAAGTTCAAAATCGCGTGACAATCGCATGATAAAATGGTAAAAATAGCATTTTTTCCATTTTTTGGGGTTAATTTTGCGTTTATCAGAAAACTTTTACGGTTATTCCCTAGATTTTAATGCATATTATCAGTACAAGAAAAAAAAATTACTCCACGACTTTCGCGAAACGAGTTTCCGTCTTTCGGAAAAAAGGTCAGAGGTGTATTAAATTTTTTTTTTTGAGAAATATATACAAGATATAAAAAATCTTTTACGGTTATTCCCTAGATAAAGGTTCAATGCATCTACCCTATTTTGTTCCAAAGCATATTTAGTAACGGTTGTCGAGATAGAAGGTCTCCCGTTTTTAGAAATTTTTGAAATGTCAGTATGCGTACTCTTAATAGATTTAACACAGTTTAAAATATAGGCATATTTTAGTTTTGTATTTCTAGGGAACTCAAGTCCTTAAAATCAGGCAATCTTTACTTATTCTTAAATGAGCATGTCACCATAAATCCTATGACTAGCAAAATTTTTCATAAATTTGCCTACTGAATTGGACTTCGAATTATACGTGGTTCGAGAACTCTTTTCATGTTATAACGCAGGTAGAGTCGATAAAGTTTTTTGTAGATAATTAAGTCATAAAATACCTGCTTATGAAAATTTTGTAACTTTTTTTTTTGTATTCTGTCCTAACAGAGGGAATTGATTACTTGTTGGAAACACTTATGTGTATAAAAACTCCGCCATTATTTTCATCTAATTTGATGTTTGTGTTCAAACAGATTTCTTTGCACAACATTTTTACATAATGTGTTGGTATATAATATCATGAAATGTCCTACATTTAGTAAAGAGGAGACTTCGCACGATAATATGAATACCTCACCTAGAGGTTATGTTAGTAGGTAGTAACTCGCATGTTCTGTTGAATCTTTTTCGTCTGAGAAATTTTTACTACAATGGCGAGTATATGTGGGATATAGTTGTATATGAGACCCTAATTTGATATTCCTAGAAAATATTATATATATAAAATAATAATAGAGTTGACAAGATACTGTAAGGTAGGACGCAAAAGGTCTATCTTTACTTTAAGAATAGGTAATCTACATAATATTTTGATAATTATAATTTTATGTTTGTTGGTAGATGGCAGCTAGTATCTAACTCCTAGAGTTTCACCGAAACAATGAAATGACGCAGCAGCCCATGGAAAGGCAGATGCTCGGCGCGAGCCTTCACAAGAATATAAAAAAAACGAAGAGATTAGAAGCAGAACCAAAGTTGTCGATATAATGGGCAGTACTGCTAAATTAAAATGCCGCGGCGGTGTCAGAATACTCCAGTCTTGGGCAAGAAACAGTAAGTATAGGATACATCCCAGAAATCGGTCTGATCTAAGGACATTATTAACAAGCCAGTTTGTAGTAACTGGATGTGGAGGGAGAAATACGAAGATGAAATGAGTGGAAGGGGATGAAATGTATCTATATCGAGCAGCGGAGGAATGAGGGTTAGGAGAAAAATAATGATTTTTATGGTGTTGAACGGTGACCAGACACACTCGTGACATCTAAAAATATAGAGATTTACTTGTCTCGCGTAATAATAAAAATCATCTAGAGATTTTCAATACTGTTAGTCTATCAATCTATTGGCGCAGGTTAGAAAGGGAATACAGGCTAGTATGAAATAATAATAAGAATATTCTATATATGTATGTAGTTGTAGCTACATAGTATGAAGAAGGGTAAATGAGGGAAAAGGGTAAAACATTTTGACTGATAATATAATCGAAATAGGTGTCCCAAAAATGCTGAATTCTTAGGATGGTAATGTTCTATCCAAATCTTTCGTCCCTACAGGAAATATTATTTCCGGTCAAAAGTTGGGGATATCAAAAAATTATAAATACTAAATATTGAAGCAAACACAATTTGATGAAATAATAATGAAAAATTTGACGTAGAATGTTTCCTACTACTATATATACTTGGTTCAAGACGTTTTTATAATTATACAAGTTTCATACATAATCTTTTTTGTATAATTATTATAAAACTGAAAAGTGGAAGGATTGAGAATTAATGGAATGTTTGTTGGAATGAAATCATAGCAAGACTTCTATTCTATTTTTTTACTGAGGCAGTCCACTCGAAATTGAGTGATCTATCAAGATATTGTTAGAAAATGAAAAATTTTGAACGGTAAATATCTGCGAGCGAAAGTTGTAACTTTCCCGTCTCTTTATATAAATCGACCATCTGTTGGTTGGTTACAAGATTGATCTTCAAAGACAACCTCGAAATCGTTTTCGCTTCGTGGGCATTCCGCTGAAAGAAAATTTAAGAAGACGAATGGGACTGATATGTATCAAATTCTGAACGAAAACCTATTAGGACTCATTTATTATGGGTATAATAAACTTGAAGTATATTTTTATTCTTTTGAAATGCGGAATGTAATGAAGCAACTAAAAGAATTCAAATTATTTTTCAATATAAATGAGAGAATTATCGTTGTCTGGATTATTCTTTTGATTTAAACTAACTTGAAAGGAGGAAATAATAAATAAAGGGTTTCCTTATTTTCAAAACAAGTCCCTTTTAAAACTATCCAAGACGTATTCCTTTTACAATTATTAGGTACCTTTTAATGTTATGTTTAGATATAAAAACAAGTAGGTAAATCACTTCCTGAAAATTTTGACATTAAATGTCATAATATCGATTTGAGCATAACAAAAAACAATAAGAAACAATACCTATACTATAACATCAAAATGATACCTACGTATTTGATAAAATATAGTAATTATTGAACAGGCATCTGTTAACTGACTTTCGTGTATATTCGATTGAAATATGTTTAAAATAGATACCATTCGACTAAAACTTTGAGAAAAGTGGTTTTGGGTTTAATGTATATAATCGTGTTTTACTTAGTTTATGAAAGGATATTGATGAAAGTTTCTTCGTTTGAAAATGTAACTCTGTAAACATTACCGGAGAGGTTGTTGAAAACTACATGTTGCCTCACCTTCGTTTGATGATGACGCAGGAATTATTTAAAGTAGATACCTATTTGTTTTTGTGGATATATTTTGTACAAGCACAACAAAAACTTATTAGAATACCTTAAAAACATTGACACAGAGCTTTGACTCTAAAAATCCCTGGACAACGGTCGTTCGCACTCGGAAAAAGAAGAAAAAGGAAAATTTCGCTGAAGTTTTAGCCAATGTCCAGGACAGAGAGACTTTTGACCTACTGATCTTTATCGTCTGGGTAACCCGACAGGGCACGCGAAGAAGAAGATTGCCATAGGAACAGCGTACAGTAAAATATAGTCTTCGCAGATGATGGAGAGGAAAATGGGGGTTCATTAAATAACTAATTAAGACACAAGGTTCTAGCCGCCAGAGAATAATGGTTGAATCGGTGAAAAATGGACCGAATGGTACATATATATTATGTAGAAGGCTGGAATTTTACATTGTAAGAAGTACCTTCTATTATTAGCTTTAAAGATATATTAATCTTCTTTTCATACCTTGTTATTTATAAAATTCATTAAAGTTTTCACGTTTTATTCTAAGCTCCTTTTCTTAAAAATCCAGGGGTATTGAGTGTAATATATATTCATAGCCACAAGTAGTACGAGCTGGTAAGTAGCTTTTTCTATTGGGTATAAGGAAAATCAGTCTATTCTCACAAGGACACTGTTTCGGACAAACAATATTAATAAATTTAAAACTTTTCTACCGTTAGAGATATTTCGTATTTTGCTCATTCGTACATAGTGGTGACCTTTGTCCCTTTTTACAAAAATAGAATTTTATTTCCAACACACGAAATAACCTATTAGAGAAAGATAATATTATTTTTATATATCAAAAAGGATAATATGTTTTTGTCTAGTTACGTATATATTAGTATTAATGTCTGGAATGTCAGTCAGGCTCTGGTTAAGTTGAAAAGGACACACATGTATCCACGAGTAGGTACTGGTATTAAGTTTTGTAGAAAAGATTCTATTTTACTTTACGGCCATTCACCAGACTGTAAATGATCTAGGAATTTAGTGCATAGTTGTCACTCTAAAAATTCTCCCATTTGATACTATTTTAGTTTTGTTTGACTAATGCTATTTTAGCTGGGCAGTGGGCCGACATCGTTTAAAGAAAAAAAAACGCGTTAATAAAATTCCTATTCTACAAAGTACATAAAATAAAATTAGGCATATGATAAATCAGAGACAATAGAAAAAAGTGAGTAACAGAATATATTACGAGTAGGTATATGGTTGGCGCAATGGGTTGTAGTACAGATCTCCCAAGCAGAAGGTGCCGAGTTCGGATCCCGGTGTTGGTGATACAAGCTTACAGTGAAGTATGCAGGAAAAATATTCCATTCGTTAACTTGTACATTATCATAGAGCTACTCCTGGTTTCAAATAACTTGGCCACTGGCTACATAGTAATTCTATAGAAAAAGTGTGACAAGTAAGGTGAAACGATGTGTACGAGTAAATTGGTTTATTAGAAAACGGTTTCAGATAATATTTCTGAAAGCTATATACTCGTATTTTATATGATTAATTTATATTGATATTTCATTCCTGAAATGAAAGAGATAATATATTATGAATTAATATGAAGGAATGTGAACCGAATTCATAAAATCAATAATATTTTCTGATAAAAAAATGAAAATATAGTAAAGAAAGGATGTAGTGAATTACCGATATACCTAATATACACACATGCGCATACTTGTATTAAGTAGATACATATTATGTATATTATTATGTTCTATCCTTATGTATATATCCGTTTATCCGACTATACAGAATTTTGTAAAGAACACTGTGTACGTATGGGGATTTAATATATGAATATTTTTTGCTGTAGGATGCACATATTCCAGGATATGTATGAAGCATTCAATATTGATTCGACGATATTATTCTAAAGCGAAAGCCCCAAACTAAGCTGTCATATAGTTTGAATATTTCGCATGTGAAATTTTAGGGCTCGTAGAATAATACGAGTAGGTATGTTACAGAATTCATTGAGAAATAATTTCAATACATCAATGATTTACCTGCCGTAAAAATGCATTTAAACTAACTATACGTAGGCTCCTGGATATACTTTTATTGTATTGAATATACGAGTAATTGAACGAGGTTGGCAAATACTGAATCGCAGAATCATAATAATATTATTATATGATGTGAATTGCTCAGTGCTGGTCTAGACGTTGAATAAAAAATATATAATTTTCTACCACATATGAAACTCTACATAAAAGTAATTGAAGATAATAATATACCAACTATTATTTAGTTGGAGTTAAGAATTTTTTATCAAAATAATGCGCTTTCCAGGATTTTCTTATCCATTGTTATTGTGCTGAGTTCTCTTATACAGAATTAACTAATTATTTTTTCCCCAATAACAACGCAGAATAATTCTATAGGGACATTTCTAATGGGATGAAATTCATTAGTCCCTCTCGATAGTTTATTGGCAGATAAGGTCGAAAGATAAAACATCAATATACGACTGAATGAAAATAATTCACAGAGACAGAAAAGGGCAATGAGAAGAGACAATGAAAACACAATTGAAAAGTTGTTTTTAGATGCTGAATCAGATGATGATATAAAGACGAAGAAAAAATATTTCCCTTTTATTCTCTCTCCATTTCTCACTCATATTCATCCAGGACTGCTCGTCAAATAATGCTATCCAATATCAAAAGGCAATTCGAGAGCAAGTTTATAGGATAAACAAATGTCTCCAAGGTCGTGCAAGTTTCTCTTGCCTGTTTCAAGAAATACGTATTACATTTGTGGGAATAAATATTAAATTTATTATTCGTAAGAAATTATGTCTTGTTTGACTTTCCTACATTAGTAGGTAGAGGAAAAGAAAAATATTCTTAGGTTCAAATTATATTTCAAACTCGTTTTACGGAACATAAGATAACTTTATTTTTTATAGAAAACCTGTCTGCGACGAAGCGCATGAAGCAATGATTGTAGATTGGCGTTTAGCTGCTTCCGCCTATTCCGCACAGGACTATAAATACAACTTTTACAGATATATCGAATATAAATCTCAAGCAAATCTCGCTAGTATAAAATAACATTGAGAAATATTTGAAATAGATTGAAGAACTGGATTTTTTATAGCCAGGACAACAACAGTTGTTATCTAAAGAAAGGTCACTAGAGTTAAATCCTATTAACCATTTTAAGACCGCTACTTCAAATATCATTTGGCACAGTTCCAGGCAGTGTCCATCGTTAATAAAATAATATCGATAGCAAACTAAAAATAACTACTGCTCCACGTTTTATGGTTCACTCCCTGATAAGAGAATAACGACATAAATACGACACATTATTGCAAACAGCCTCCCATGAAAATTATTCAACAATAATGCTATGGAAGCAAAAATGTTAATAGTACATTAAACTAAAGTAGCCTCGACGCCAGAAAAATCTTTACAAATTATTACAGAATTATGTTTAATATATACCTATCTATACTGGTATCTAATGTACTCTCTACTTTTATTAACAGAAGGATTACAATTTTATTTGTTTAATTTCATTCTTATACAATAGCACTGACTATAATAGAAAAAAGACAATTGAAATAGAGGTAACACAATGGGATAATCGATTTCCACTGACAAGCGTATCTGAGTAGATGATTTGTTTTAATAATCATAGTTACGTACGTCGATACATTCATGTCAATCGATTTAAAAATGATAGGCGAAAATGATATTGATACGTTATATAATGTATAAATAATGATGATAATATACAATGCGGACAAAATCAATAAACAAGCATGTAATATTTTAAGGGCTGATCTTTTTTGTCAAGATTTTTAGTGTTTTGTAATAAGAATATGATAAGACAGACCATAAAATCCCCTGTTAAACACTTTTTGAAGCAGAACAAAGTTAAGAGATAAATGATTTCCAATTTAATTGACATAATAAGCTGCTTAATCAATTCAGATATATTGAGTGGGTGCTCTATCAAAACAGCTGATGTTTGTTATCAATAGAATGAGCTACTAATCATAAGATTATAGAAATGTGGTAATAATTGTAGGTAATAACTCACTGAACTTATTGCCTTTCATCTCTCTAGAGACTGAATTGCTAATCGAGTGTTGTGTCTGATAATACTTTCTCATATTGATACGATAAAGAGTATAAAGACATAAGACATGAAATAATATTCACATTCAGCGATAAATCATCCATCTAACATGAGACATATGTAATACTTGTGCCATTTTATGATAGCAGAGGAAAAAAACAGCGATTTTAAAAGGTATTTTGGTTCACATCACAGGTGTTGCAATAGTTGTTATGATTCGAGAGTGCCGAATATTGTGCTGTGTGCTATGCCGACGAAAGATTGCTGTGTTGCAATCTCCATATATATGCTTTTCTGCCGACCTGGAAATTCTACTTTATTAGTAGTACATGCCTTCATGCAAGGGTTGCCACCTCTCCGGGTTTGACCCGGAGTCTACGGGTGGTTTGACCCGGAGTCTACGGGTTTGAGTGGCGTTCTCCGGGCTCCGGGTTAGCATAGTGTATCTCCGGGTGGGAAATTTTTGTCATGACTAAAAAAAAAAAAGGAAAATAACCCCGGGGTCCCGGTCCCCCCCATCGAAAAACCGGGGCTCCGGGTCAGCATACAAAATCTCCGGGTTTGTAATTATGGTGTGGACGAAAAAAAAAAAAAGGTCAACTATTATTACACATTATTACAAATCTCCGGGCCTACGCTCTTACAAAGGTGGCAACCCTACTTCATGCTCAGACTATTAAGAGCAACTGCTATTTAAGAGTAACTGTTATTTTAAAAAGTAATCTCAATAGAGGGCCGTGCATGGACAATATACACAAGTTTCACGGCGTCTCAAATACGGTAGAGTACTATAGCATAACGGTAGAGTACCAGCTTGTTAGGTTGGAGGTCTGGGTTCGATTCCCGGCCGCGGCAGATGGATGCACTGGAATTGGTGAATGTTAGGTACTTAAGTGTAAAGTGATCACATTAAGCCAGCCGACGATCGGTCATAAGCCTGATGGAAGGTCCATCCTCTGCTGTGTATCTGTTGAGATATAACTACTTGTATTTTTTTACCTTTTAACCTTATTTTCAGGTACCTAATCTCTAATCTAATCTAATAATAAACTCTTATTACTATCATGTTTTACATACCGAATCAAATAACTTTGATAGATACTATCATTAGTGTAACCACGTTAACATCATTAAGTAAGGTGAATACTTCAAAGACTGTGTAACCGTTAGCAACATGCTACGAACAACATTATTTATTTTTCATAACACAAAAAATCATTGCAATCGTAGCAATATAAATATGATTTCTTTAATTTTTTAGCAAAGGTTATTCGGCAGCTAATGGTAATGATGGTTCAACGTCTCCAGAATCAATGAATGGCGCCGTTTGTTAAGTTTTTTTTCTTTTGATACACTAATAAAAATGATATAAACATGAAAATTGCTTAAAGAGTAGACATACGTGAATAAACAAAAAAAAGTATTT
Source organism: Ceraclea dissimilis (assembly GCA_963576895.1). Taxonomy (NCBI): domain Eukaryota; kingdom Metazoa; phylum Arthropoda; class Insecta; order Trichoptera; family Leptoceridae; genus Ceraclea; species Ceraclea dissimilis. Next base: position 14,351,223 of record OY756361.1, on the reverse strand, counting down.
AGGATACTACTATATTAGGGACTTACCCATAAAACCTGTAAAAGCTTAGGTCGTGGTAGTAGAGTAGGTAAACAAACGGAATCAAACCGTGTCCGACCCCTTTACAGTCGAACCAATCACAATACAGCCTACCAACCACCTAAAATTTTTCCTAAAAGTCATGCGTCTATAATGGAGATTTATTAATTAACTTCGAGAATTTCGACAACCTTTCGTTTGAAACAACGGTTAATCACAGTTAATGTATGGATGAAATGTGGTGAGTGTAGATACTACGAGTAGATATACCCGCACATAATACCAAATTAATAGAGTTCAGAAGTAAGGATCAATGGCCAGACGAAATTATCTGGGATTTTTTTGGCGATAGTGAAATGCCTCGGAAACTTTGCCTACGTACTTGTAATTGAGATAGTAATACCTATAAATATCTGTTTTGAGATTTAGATAACAGTATTTTATGGAATCCTCATGCCACAAAAATACCGTAGTACGGAAAGTTAGGTAAATTTTAATTATTATAAATTCTTAGCAGCAAGTTATAAAGATTAGTTAGATAACTCCGCATTATTTTACCAACTTTCATAAAGAAACAATGGACATTTTTTTTACAATTTTAGAAAGAATAATACCTAATGTTTTTATTACATTGCCCGTAAAATTGCACCTTTCGTGTACGATCAAAGTACGTATAGGTAGGTACAAGAGAAAAACATATTTTTATTTCAAGCGATTCGATTTCGAAGACCCAAACAATTTAATAGCGAAAACCTTGTGTTGTCAGTTTTACGAGGTTAATATCTTTCAATACCAGGGGTCTTGAACATTTTAAAGTTAGTTTTATTACGTCATTGCACCGTGTCCAGTGCAACTGGTCTATGTAGGTACCTACCTCTTAGATTGTATTAAATAATAGGAGAGGAAGGAATGGACATATGGAGAAATAAATATTATAGAAAACTATGCATTGAATTGTTTTTGCTGAAATATGAAAAAATGTGTAAGTACCTAAGATAGAGTGGTAGTCAAATACTTCCAATACACTATTTTTCTCGCCAAAAACAAGAAAAGACGGAGTCTTTCATTCAAGTACGATTATATTCCATTATCAGAAAAACGATGTTGCCGTTATTAGAAATATGCTTAAAAATATACTGATGAAAAATACAAGCTTAAGAAATATGTTTTAACACGGTCGCTTCGGTCATGGATATGACACAATAATTTATGTTGTATGACATGAAAATTGTAAATAAATATTGTGAGTTATTCGTTTCAGTTAACACACTAGTAATGCTTGCTATAAAATGTAAAAATACATGAAAACAAACTACTTATCCGGTCATCCCTCATCTCCGCAGATCATTTCAAGCAGCATACGAAAGACGTCAACGACTTGTCAGTAATAAAACGTGACTGTCTGTTTTATTTCTTTTGTTATTCCTTGATTCCACTTTCTTTTCACAACCTTCTCAGTATTTCTTTCTATACCTTAATTCTTTTATTTTACAAAAAGGTAGGCATGTGATAAGTATGGCTTTACTTTTCTATTCTATTCGTGATTTAAGAGAGGGACCATCTACGCTGACACTTGAAGGATAAAGAGAAAAAAATATTCTCTCGCTAATACAAATAATATGTTTATTGGACGATTTGGATTTATTCGTGACCTTTTGACAGTAGTTTTGTTTCATTTGGTTCCCAATAATAATATGTTCCCATTACTCAACGGGCGTTAAGGGATAAAGATGGTTAATGTTATAAAATGTTTATAAAGTCTAATAAGACAGATCCAAGTACAAAACATTTTGTTATAATAAATTCATTCACTGTTTTGTTCCTTTACGGGACCTATGTAATTCTTTATTTATTCATTTACACTTTTGTTGAACAAAATAAAGAAACATGTAAACATTTCAAATATAAAACACAAGATCTGTTCACTAGGGTGAGCTTAAAGAAGTGCTGCGATCTTTGCCAGCTAACCGTAATGGTATTATGGCTATTAAATTAATATTTATTCAGAATTGAATTTTCTGTAAGCAGGTGTTAATGAGAAAAGCAATGCAGATTTTTCTAGAAACGAGAGAGAAAGAGAAATGATCCATAATATAGGTAAAAAAATTAATGTACTTCCTAAGAAAAATGAAAACAATAAATTTATCTACTAATTTGTTATTAAAAGCAAAAATAGTGCTCGAAGTTTTACAAAGTTTGTCTGAAATAATGACAGATTATACAAAGTGTTCAAAATTCAACCGCTCGGGGATATTTTCCATATCCCAAACCTTTCCCATTTCAATCTTCATTTTGTAGGTTCATCTGAGTATAAGATAAACTTTTCAGCTGTCAGGAGAAAATAAACCTTTCTTTGAGAATTTGTTTTGAATGAATAGAGGCGTGTCGTTATAGAGAAACGAGGGTAAAAACAAATTCTATACAAATTTAAAGACTGATTTAAAAATATAGTTAGTCACTAAAATGGTGTCTAACCATCTAAGATACTATAATGTGCTGCTAAGTAACATAAACAGGCAAGTAGCTTTGGCAAAAACATTCTTTACTGGTGATGGAACAATATAGGACGGAGACAGACAGCTTGGTCTCATCGCAGGACTCTGAGTAAGCTGAGAAAAACAGATGGACGGATCTAAGAAACGACAAAGAAGAAGAAGAAGGTACAATGTACATGCTAAACATATTGTATTATGTGTTTGTTTTATGTTTGGCATAGCTTTTAAAATGAATTTCAATATTATTATCTACTAATCGAAATTTATAATTTCGTAACATAACAATAAAGTGGTGTTAAAAAATTAACGCCATCAGCCATTTTCTTATCAAATATGAGCAATTTACGGGCAGTCCCTACACTCTAGAGCCTTATATATCTACGATAATAAATCCCACAACAGTTAATCGTTACAAGAAATTAAGTTCGATTAATCTGTTTGAGGGATCAAATTATCTGATACAAGAAAAAATATAACATTGAAAACTATTTCCTCTAACTGAGTAATACCTAATAACATGAAACGATTATTGAGATGTTCGCATGGATAGACATCGTCTCTATTTCAGAGGTCCGCTATAACCTTAGTACCTATTGCAGTAATTGAATGATCATGTTTTGTGCTTATGTTGTGTCATTTGCTTCAATAGAGGTAATATCTTCTCTGTAAAGCTTTGCTTTTGCTACAGTGTAAGTGGTGCTTTGTGGGATTTAACTAATATTCGATACTCTTATAGAGACTCTTAGACCTAAACATTCGGCTTAAAATATCGTAGAAAATGAGTATAATGACTTCTAAGATCGTATTATTAAAGATTGGCAACATTGTCATTACGTTATACGAAAAATCTCGGATTAAATATAGTAATTAGCGGACTCTATGGAATAAAACAATGATGCCTTTGTATTACTTTGTGCCATATACTATCAACTATAAGGCTAATGAGTATACTCGTAATATTAATAAAACAAAGGGACTATAATATTATAAGATGCTGGTTCAAAGGCAAATAGTTATACCTACTTATTATTTTACTATGATTAAAGTCTTCTACGAGTATTAAGTTAACAGAGATGAATTCATTATTTTATAATTTTATCGTGAATTTTAGATATCAACTCTTTTTAAGTTTATAGTTTTAGTATGCGTACCTAACTTTGTACGAAGCATTCTACAGTGTCGTATATCTACCTGCTTTATTATCTAGGTATACTTATATACTTTATTACCTGTTTGAATAATAATTAATCTGATTCTATGACATGAGTTCAGCTTAGGTTAGTCATTTAATAATACCTGACAACAAGGAGGCTGCTTTTGCCTACGTCAAAAATTTAGTAGAATTCACTCATGATATTGCTGAAATGTCGAATATAACTTAATTGGTTTGAAATTTATATTATTATCGACGGTTCTATTGCACCTATAAGAGCAGAATGGTGACATGGAATTTGTAAATTACATTGCTGAAAAATGTTAGTTAATCGTGCGATGGCATCCATAATTATTTTTCTACTAAAATGCTTCGGACGCTATATCGGACGTACGTATTGATGTGATTATAAGGTAAAACCGGTAAAAAAAATACCCTAATGCCATGGATTCTGTTTCTTGTGACATGATTGTAACCTTGACGCGTCCAAGTGCCCGAATCAGGGCCTAGGGATGAAGCAAAACAATAAACTATGGTAGTTGAATGGCCACCAACAGTCCTTTGAAATTTTTCCTTAATTTAGCTGAAAAAAAAACAGGCCATCAGTTATTTTTGATAGACACTGTATAATGTTTGGATAACGCAATTTATAAACTTTTGTTATCTTATTCATCTTTAAACTCTTCAGACACTGTTTCAACATTAAAAATGAATAATGTTTGAACTTTTTGTTAACGCAAATATTACAAGTTTACAAAACTTGATAGATTTCAACAACACTGTATACAACGGGTAATTTATTCATGGATGTGATTTCACATTCTTCAGTAGGTACCTAAGTGACGTAATTACATATTTAGGTGTACTGAAAAAACGTGTTTTTCAGGGCGTAGGGTAAATCTTATATAAAGAGATATTCATCTTCATCTTCACATTCAACATTTTTTTTTTATTATTTTATAAATTATCTAATATTCACTAATATAAGTTTTTGGCCACATTATACCTCTATATACATTTAGTTGGGCATGAATATATATTTATTGTTGAGTTAGCGTCGGTTACTTTATAAAAATAATTATATTTTCATGGGTGAATTCTTTTTATGGTTTGGACTTTATCGAAAAATATACCTATACATAATTCAATTTTCAATTTCAAATAGTACAGGAAGTTTAATTTACGATACGTTTATGTTTCAAAAGCATATTGTATCACTCATATTCAGGTGCTTTGCCTGAAGAAGAGAGAGTGAGAAGTTCCAAAACAAGCTGTACTATTTTGAAATGCATAATGTGAATTACCCCTCAGGGAAGAGTTTACCACGTAGCACCTGTGGGTGTAATAACGCTAAATTAACACGTACTATTTCGTTCGTTTGTGGAGTGCTCCGGAAAAGGACCCGTGTTTTACGATAGTATCCTAGATCCAATGGGGGTGTGCAGGATGGATGAGTCTACACGAACATAATTTGCAGTCAAACTAATTATTTGTGATTAAAGGCAGCGAACCACACTGGAACATTATTACTATGTTGTCTTCTATTTTTGAAAAATATATACCAACTTGAACATTTAAAATACACGCCTTTGTAGGTAGGTACCACTACATTTTATTATACTTTGGTAAAGTATACATTCGCATATTTATTCAAGTAGAACTATGAACAACAAATAATATGCAGAAAATGTTCAGTTCATCAGCATAAAATGTCCCATTGTCCCTTTAGTCGTAATACCTAATTGAAATGAATCCACAATGTTTTACAAGAATGAGAACTCAATGAGGGAGTAGGTACCAACTATCTTCACACCCTCCAACATAATAATAATATAACCATAAATTTAACTGCCTCAAAGTTATTCAATTGAATAAATTTTAATAGCTTTTTAATGAGGATAATAGGACTTCAGCTACATTTTTGGAATAATGCGCGTACTTCCTTAATAGTAATACTCATTATTAATAAGTAGATATTATATGTTTCCATAAATGTTTGGAATCTGGAAAATCATCTTATCCTGTTGGGGTAACATCTACCTAAAGAAATCTTCATTCATTTTGAGAAATGGGTATTTGTCCGCTGGACGTTTTCTGTCTATGGTTGATGAGATATAGTAAGCGAAGAGGGTGCGTGATAAATAGACTCGGAGAAGATATATCTTTAAAGATTCAAATATGCCCCAAATTCTTATAAAAATTGGGTCAAATTATCCTTCCGCAGCTATGTAGGTATGTTTACTTTATATGTGTCATTGTACATCTTTTTGGTGTATTACTTATATTTTTGTGAAATATTTTATGCGATTGGATAAAAATAACTTACAAATCATGAATATAATCCTCCTTTTTCTCTCACGGTCATAAGAGAACAATAATTCTGATCGTGAATCTCTTAAGACTAGTGTTTTATGCTGATGTACTTGTTTTAAGAAACGAATGCACGTCAAACTAAAAAAAAAACTAGTAGCTATTACTGTAGCAGGGAGAAATACATTTATTCCAAAATGTGTTAACATATTTCTATATAATTGTCTAAACTTCTAAAAATAAATAAATAGTGTTCAGCAGAGGTATAAATACTCTACGGATTTAGAGAAAATATACCAAAAGCCTATTTTCGTTTTCAAGTACCTAACAATAAAAAATATTAGGATTTCAAAGCATCTTCATGTAACCTTAAAATGTTCATATACATATTTATTTACATATTATTCTTTCTTTTTTGTTTCCTGAATGCTTAGATATTTTCATGAATATAAAGACATAAGTAAATATTTTTTAACGATTGAGTAATATTTTGCAAGCTGCGTACTCGTTCATACTGTAAAAAACGTACCACGCTAATCTAGCAAGTTGCTTTAAAAAGTGGTGCATTCAGTGCTTAATCTTTTTTATTACAAAAAGTAATTACTGTTTATTAATTTTGTTACAAGAAATTGTTGTTTGTTAATTGCTTCATTAATACTTATGATGCCAACAAATGTTCGGCCAATATTTAGACATCCGTATAAGATCATCAGGACTGTGTCATCAGGAATATCTTTTTTGTATAGTTTATTCAAGTGCTTTATATCAATTTTTGTCAGTTGATCTATCAGCACCCCAAGAGATGAGATTTGAATATGCGTGCGATATTTCCCATACTCTGAATGATGTACTCCAGGGACAAAACTGTACATGTACAAATTCCATACGTCGATGATCACTCTACATTGCTCGGGTGCAATTCTTGTTGTGGCATGCAACTGTACAAAACACCTACATACATTTTACATATATTTAAAGGTATTTGTATTTAAACTGAACGCTCGAGTCACCTTTAATTTCAGCTGAAACATTGGGTGAACGTAAACTATAAATAAAAATCATTTTTAGACATGAATAACACACAGACTATTACGAATATTATGTGAGAAACTCGCATGCCATTTTCTGCGAGATAGATCATAAACAAAACCTTTCGATAATTTAAATTTTGTATTATATTTTGCATGTTTTTTTTTAAAAAAAAGCTCAGCTAGTTTGTACAAGTTCATTCAAATTATGTAAGTTGATCGGGAAACCTAAAGTTCGATCAAGTTAGTGAACAATATGGATCCTAAATAGGTATATGATTTTCTTGATTACTTCTGAATTCATTGTATTTGTATGATTTCTTCACATCGTACTTTCTGGTAATGAAATGAATTTATTATTACTTCGCACTTTTAAGACTTCGTCGATCATAATTTAGTCCAAAGTACCTACCCATGATGTAGCATACAATTAGAATATTGTTTAATTAGTTAAAAAAACTACCGTATTGTATTTATGTATGCAAAATATACTGTATAGATTTGGCTTCATTGTTTTGCCTTTTGATAAACATTGTAAAGTTGGAAATGAAATCCTTCATCTTTGTATCCTAAACAATGACAATGTAATTATTTGTTATGAAGATGATTAAATATGATTTACTTGTGAAGAAACGTTATTATTTTATCGATAAACTTTGCAGTAAAGTTTTTGATGTAGGTGTAACGTAATGTCACTGGAAAGCTTATATTATCTTTAGTATCTAACTCCCGAAGAAACTTTCTCTGCGAAAGGTCAAACGAATCGAATTGAATGTATAGTTTTATCTTATCGTATTTGGATAAATTCATTAAAACCCCCGTAACAAAAATATTTACTGTCAGTTTCCACGAAGGAATTTCTTATTATAATGAGCGTTGTCTGAAAGATACAAAGAATTTTACTTCTTAGAATAAAATCATATGTGAGTAAAATATAAGTACCGTAAATTCCTACATAATAGATACAACTATAAAACCAATCGTGATTCCTCAAGGCTAGTGCGTACATTTTCCTTGGATTTGGTAGGTCAGTAATAACAATATAAAATAGAAAAGGTTTTTTGTTTGTATCTTGGAGGAAAAAGAAAAACAAATACCCCATCAAACTTTTCACGCCTTATGGGTATTCTTAAAGCGCTTTGAATAGAGTGTCTACAAGCAGAATAAAGTTACCTGAACAACAGATTTTGGTTAGATTATGGAAGGTTTTACACAAAGTTTACAAAGTTTTATAGAGAAATTTTAGAAGATACGTATTATTCAATACAGTATATACTATGGTAACATATCTTTGAAGTGAAATTCGTTATTAATTAATAAACTACAGGAAAGTTGATTGAAGACTTTGATATAATGAATATTGTCAAAGTAAATATCAGCGGTTTGCAACTCCAGATACCTATAGTAATATTAATGGATAGATCCAATCAATTTTCTTATTGATGATGTTATAAAACGAGATTAATGTAGCATAACTGTATGAGAAACAATCTATAATGTATCAAGTTTGACAGTTTAATATAGGAAGGTAAATTAATTAAATGACGTTAGACGACATCACGCCCTCATGCATCGACTGATAAAAAACATTCAATTGTCTGATCCTGCTTTGTATGATTGGGACACAAGTAAATTGTCATAGAATTTCCGTACTGCGTATTAAACGATTACAAACTTTTGTATATTTTATTCAAATTTTTATAACTTTAGTATGGCCCATTTTGCGGTACAAGAAGAACAGCTACAAGAAGTGAAGGAGAGTGAAAGATAATTACCTAATGATATTATTGTTTTACTTAATTTAACTTCATGTTGTACTAGATGTCTAACAAAATACTTGGGGACATTTCACGACGGTGTAGTATAATGGAGTAGGTAGGTACTAGGTAGATGTACAATATACATCAACAACAATATAATATTTTATCTGTAAAAACTTTCTTGTAACGTCTTAAAACTTGTTGTGACGTGGAAGAGTTAAACGTTCATTTATTAGACGAAGTTTTAGAGACTGTAAACGATTTAGCAGCTTAGATGTTTTCTTCTCACAAATTATTATTCTGGATGATTTTATATTATAGTCTTCCAAATTGTGAACAAGCTGAAGGATTCTTTAATTTGATCTTATCAAATTTGAGATGATCCTTCTAAATTTATTCTTGATGGCAATTCAAGAGATAATCGTCCAGTAAATAAAAAGGTTGTATTTTGAACGTAGACTATATGATGTAACTGAATTATTATGGATATTGTGAGTATATGTCATTTGTAAAGGTTTTAGTTTGATAAGTTATAAATGAAGTCATCAATTCTTATATTATTTTTAATTTGGGGCACTTGAGATTTCTGTACTTCCAGACTCCAAGTTACTTAATTCTGGCTTGACCAATTATTATAATAAGCTAGAAATTGTACTGCACATAATCATCAAAGGCTAATTAAACCGGCATATGAGGATAGTTGAGGAGCTGCCCGGGATATAGATACGCTTACACTCATATCATGTGATATTCAACATAGAGCGGAAGAAAAAATGGTTAATTTAGATTATTGTTCCGCGATTTGTAAAAAATAATATTTTTGAAGTAGAAGTGGAAAGATCTGAATGACAAAAGATAAGATAAGGTATTAATTAATATATCGTCAAATTCAACTAAAAACTAATTGATCGTTAGTCGAACAAGCAACCACCAACTCCATATAACATAATATTTATTATAGTATAACCGAAGCATTTCTTATGAAACCTCCGGTTGAACCCATAGTGTGTGATGTAAGTAGTTTGATTTTGTGGGGTACGATGTAATGGCAATGGTAGAATCTATAACAATAAGTAATGGCCACTGGAAACGTGTTTAATGGGATGTGGCAAAACGGTCGGAAAGATTTTGCCACAATAAGTAAGACATACAATATCCTATACATGTAATACAGATATTATATAAAACTATTGTATGCGTATAGTGATACTATTGTGCGAAAACAGGCGATTGGCGTGACAGCCTGCGTTTCAATCGCTTGTCTTATGGGGTTATTAGGTACTCATGCTTTTTTTTTTTTAGAAAATTTGGACTTTATCTAGTGACAGAATTGTTATTCCATACTAGTGATGTAATTAGAAAGATAAATGAAATAAAATATACAGTAAGATAGGTACTATAAAACTCAATATACAGATTTTTTTCCCGAAAGTATTTTTGTAAAACTTGACCATTTTTCATTTACACTTGTATGTAAGTTCCAACTCCCACTGACATCCGGCATCTTATTATTAGTTCTATCTTGCTTCTATTAATTCATAGGTGATTTATAAAAAAAATAACATTTTTTATTAGAAAATAAAATACAAATAAATGAAAATATCTTGATTAAATATTGATCATCATGCGTGGCACCGGACAACCGGTGTACTTGTATTGCTTGATGATATAATTTCAATCAGTGTACAACTCCCTATAATACGAGTAAATGATGTTGGACTGAGTTAGAACTCGGAGTAAGAACTTATTAGATACTTCATGGACCATGGATATTCCAGAAACGTAGATGTCTGAGTCAGGAAAAGATTAATAGGTACTGAAATCGACATCGAGAGTAAGCCGGAAGCTTTTGTATGCTCGTTTGTTCTCAGAAGGTTATATCTTTCGCAACCACTCCAACGATACACGCATAAACTCTGATTTGAATAGGACCTGGGATCGAATAAATATAAACAGGAATATGATATTGATTGACAGCTGATTCAAGCGGCAGAATGTGATTCCCTTCTTTTGTATCTTTTCCTTTTTACGAAAATATGAAAAAAAGAAAAAAAAAGGATTTCGTGAATATCGATATACCTACTAAACGTAATAAAAAAACTTATTGGATAGGTAAGAAAAAATATTCCATTATATTGTAATGTAAATATATGCTAATAGCTAAATACCGAATGTAGAGATGTCCACGAGGTAAATTTTATTTATTTACATAATATGATACTCTTCCTGGAAATACAAAAAAATATCCAATAAAATCTTTCAACAAGAATACAAAAAAGTTTCACGACGTAAGTAGGTATTATGAATTATTCAGACATATTATATTTTCGTGGAATTACAAGACATATATTTCAGTTATACAATAGTATTTGTGATCAGAAAAGTTTTCAGGACAACATAAATTATTATCCTTGCGTTATATTGGTTTGTTACGCGCAAAGTTCGCAAATAAACATATTCATGAAGGACGCAACACGTCATTTGGAATGACAGCCTATAATAGAAATTGCAAACTAAGTACCTGCTAAATTAGTAGATATTACATACTACGTATGCCCAGGAGTTAATCTATGTTGTTTTTAGAATTCCTTTTTCGAATTTGTTTGAAGTTAGATTTTTTTTCAGTTCGCTATAAGTAATCATTCCATGTTTTAGATCTCTTTATCCACTGATTTGTTCGACTTATCCATTCGTTGATTTTGTAGGACAATTAAATTAATAATTAAAAGTAAATTTAAAACAAAACCTTGAGCTTAAAAATTTTGTTAAACTTTGGGATTAAATTATTTTCTCAAACGCTCACCCCATATAATACCTATTCTATGTACTTTACTGCGTATTATGCATTGCATTCGTCTACCTGTTAGTTAACGTATATATTCCCCGTCGAGACATCGGCCGTAGAAATTTCAGGTTTATAACGGTCAGTTTGATACTAGAGGTTTGAGGAACTAACTATGCTTAACATAATAGATTTCTCTCTCAAACAATATTCTCCAGAGGCCCCTAGCTTTCCAGTTTCAGTCTCCTGTTGCAGAACTTTACTTCATCAATTATCCCTTGTAAATATTAGTTCCTTCTTCAATGGCTTTATACAAAGAAAATCATATAGATTAAAATAATGTTTCAATAATAATCTGAACAAGCTTAGTTATAATTAATTTACTGATGATTATTACTAAACGTTATTATTTTGCCTCATAAGAAATTTTTTTTTTTTTTTTTTTTTTTTTTATTTATTGAAATTTTGACATTAATAACAATACATTTTTTTAGGTTCTACAGTGATTATCTTAAATAAGTATAATAACATTATACCCTCCCTTAAAAAGTGACACTTGTGTAAAGGGAGGGGAGCATGAAACATATTCCTAATAATAATTCCAATAATTACAACTTATAAATACAACACTTCCAATCATATCAATATTTAACAACATACATAAGCAATAGAAACTATAGCTAACATAATACAGTGCACAAGTACATTGCAACTAGGTAGGTACTTTTCAAACAAAAATCAAAAATCCATCCATTGAGACAGCATTTTTTTCAGTTCTACCGACAATACAATAAATTAATAATGTTACAAAGTTATATCAAAGTTATTATTCAAAGTAGATACCATTGTACCGTGTAGGTACCTAGGTATATATATATCACAATACCAAATGTATTTTGTTCACTTAAATTAATATTAAATAATAATAATTAAATGCAATATAAACTATTCTAAATCTAAACAGAACCTCGCAACTGAAACTGTTGGGTTTGGTTCTCTGTTAACTTTTCTTCCCGCTTTTTTTAAAAAAGTTTTTTATTTGTAATTTAAATTTATTTTTACACTTAATGTCTCTTATTTCATAAGGTAACTGATTATAAACTATTCGTCCTCTGTATGTGTAGTGGTGTTGCGCTGTAGTAGTTCTACATTTAAGTATTTTTAAACTATTCGCCGACCGTGGTCTGCCTGACACGTTAGCCGCATATATTTCCGGCTTTTGGACAATGTCTCTGTACACCTGAATTAAGGCATTCCTGTCAAATAACTCCTCAATCTGAGGGACAGGGAAAATTGCAAAGAGGTCGCTTGTGGGATATGTTCTCGGTTTTTTTAATAGTATTTTAATTACCAGCCTTTGCAATATTCTGACCGGTGCCAAACTTGTAGTATACGCCGCTCCCCATCCAATGATGCCATACTGCAAAATGGACTGGCACAGTGCATAATACACTGATTTTAAACTATTTATATGTAAAATGTTTCTCAGCCTCAGAAATATATATATCAATTTTCTGATTCTTTTAATAGTTATTTCAATCTGATATTTCCATTTTATATTTTCATCGATGTTTATTCCCAAATACTTTAATTGTTTTGAAGGGTTTAATGGCCGACATTGACACTGGGTATTTTTGGGGCAACAATTATGTACTATTATTTTCAGGCTGGTAGGTATGGGTTTGTTTGTTAGTGAAAAATTGATAAATGTGGTTTTTTCAGTGTTCATGGATAGCAGATTTTGATCAAACCACACCTTCAATTTGTTGATATCTTCATTTGCAGAGTTTATAAGGCCGTCCAAACTTGGATCCCGGATTATAATAACCGTGTCGTCCGCGTACGAAATTATTTTTCCCCTTGTGGTTATTCTGAACATGTCATTGACGTAAATAATGAACAGAATGGGGCCAATCACGGTTCCTTGTGGGATTCCAAATTTGGACGTCCGAGGACTGCTAAAGTGACCACCCATATTTACACATTGAATGCGATCACTCAAATAACTTTTGAACCAGCTTAGGGCTTTGTCCATGACACCATAGTTTTTAAGTTTTGTTATTAATTTTTCATGAGAAATGCTATCAAAAGCTTTGCGCAAGTCAATAAATATACCGCAGCATTTATCTCCCTCATCTAGAGCCTCCATTACTAAACGTGTCACCTCAGCCATTGCGTCACCCGTACTGCACCCGGGTCTAAAACCGAACTGATTTTCATTTAAGATACTATTCTGGGTTAGGTATTCAACGAGTTGTTTTTTCACAATCTTTTCAAATACTTTTGAAACATTTGAAACCAAGGATATAGGGCGATAATTGACGACATTTTCTTTTTTTCCCGATTTGTATATCGGTGTAACTAGAGTTTTTTTATAAATATTTGGAAAGGAGCCCGTTGCAAAGCTTATATCAATGATGTGTGCTAGAGGTGATGATATGAGATCTTTCGTAGCTTTCAGTATTTCGACCGTAATTTTATCATATCCTGGGGCTGTTCCACCACCCATGCCCACTATTATATTTTTTACATCCGTATCCGTAATGTTCCTAAAAAACGAAATGCCATTTGCAACTACATTATTGTTTTCACCGTTCAAAAATTCCGGTTCAGTTTGGGAACCAGACTCTATCATCCGCGCCAGCGATTGTCCAACATCGACAAAATATTCATTAAAAACATTTGCGCACTCAACCGGTTGAACTTTTGGATCGATTAGATGGTCATTGCAGTTGATGAGCGGCAAATTAGTCGACTGTTTATTTTTTTTATCTATTATTTGCTTTATAGTACGCCACGTTTCTTTTGGATTACCCTCACTAGAATCTATTTTTACTTTATAATATTGTTCCTTTGTGTATCTTATTAGTTTTGTTAAATTATTTCTGTACAATATGTAATATTTTTTCAGTTTGTCATCTGTAGGATTTACTTTAGTTTGGTGAAATATTATTTGTTTCTGTCTTATTGATGCCAATAGGCCATTTGTAACCCAGGGCTTTAGTTTACGTTTTTTACACTTTATAATCTTAGTTGATGAGCTAGTACAAGAAAGTATGTGGGCCGATAAGATATTTTCAAAAGCTTCTGAACATTCATCGCTATTCGTTGAGTTAAATACACTAGTCCATGTTTCTCGTGATAAATTATCGACAAGCATTTCAATATTTATTCGATTACATATTTTAGGAGTAGATTCGTGGCAGTTTCGAATATTTTCCATATGATAGCCAAATATGCAGGTATGGTGATCAGTAAGATTGGTTTTCCATATGACAGATGTGATATCGGCTGTGTTATCGGTGTTACACCATATATGGTCTATGCACGTCGGGGTTTGGTTAGGTACCTCACGCGTAAAATTATTGATACAAGATTTATAATTGTACTGGATCATCATATTTATGTACTCGTCTCTCACATTTGTCATTCTACAGTTTTCTGAAGTATCTAAATTTATATCCCCAGCCACGACTGTAAACAAATTTCGACTATCTTTAATTATATTTTCCAGCGCAGTTATAAAGTTAAGTGGATTAGACTCGTGCGTTCGGTAAAGCGCGATAATTTGAGAAATATTTTTGTTATTAGAATCTGGACATATCCTCACTTTCAAACAATTTACTCGATCTATAGAAATGATTTCATTAACATCAATAATATTATAATCCTGTCTAACAAACACCGCAACTCCAGAACATTTATTAATAAAATGTTTTGTAGCAATACATTGGTGGTACGTAGGTATACTGAAATTAACATCACCATTTGTTTGCGTTTCTGTCAACACTATAACAACCGGCCTCACAATCAAATCATTTAAATGAACTATGAAATCATCAAAATTTTTATTAATACTACGTATATTAAAGTTGAGAACACTGAAACCGGACACACAATTAGACAATACACCATTACATTCTGCAAATGTAATACAATTATTTTCATTTATTTGACAACTTTGATCTATGTTATTTATTATTGTTGAAAAATCTTCCATGTTTTTATTTATTTTTTTATTTACAGTGTTATTATTTTTAATCCTCGTAGTTGATTGCTTGTTTTGCTCTTCTCATCATCTGACTTCTAACTGCACATTCCTCGCTGTCTGCTCTGTGGTCCGTGCTGTGTTGGAGCGCTTTGAAACGTTGGTTTCTTGAGGTGCAATTGATACATTTTGGTGGTTCCATCCTATGGGGGCACTCCGCAACTTTGTGCTCCTCTGCACAGTGTGCGCATCGAGGGCCGTTCATAATATTGGCACACCTTCTTGATGTGTGCCCGTAATTAAGACAATGGAAGCACTGCATCAGCGGGTTACAATCCTCCACTTTGATCTTATAAAATCCCAGGTTGACTCGTTGTTTGTTTAGTAGTACTTTTCTCATATCTGGTCCAGTCTCGACAATCACATTCTTCAGGTTTCTTCTAGTTTTGATTTCACTTTTTATGATTAGTGCGTTTTGTTTGTTTTGTTCTGTAAAATATTTTATCTCTTCATTCTGAAGCAGTATGTCGTTCATAAATTCTTCTTTAGTATAATTGGGTTCTAGGCCTTTGAAAATCATGCATGGGTTCTTTCTTGGTATTTCCTTAGCTTCTAATTCTTTTGCGGATTTGTTTATTTCGGTTAAGAGCTTATTTGCGTCTTCTCTCTTTGAGCATGACATTATTAGTCTGTTTTTAGATATAGTTTTCATATATTCGACTCCAATCCCCAGCTTAGATATTTTGATGTTCCTTTGTATATTTAGTTTTATGTCCTCTCCTTCTTTATTACTATTTACAAGAATCTTGTATGACGGTTTGGGATCGCGGGGTCCCAGTTTTGTTTCGTTCTTGGTAACCATAGCATACGTCTGCTGTGCATTGGGTTTATTCATTTCCTTTAGTTTTCCATTTTCAGCCAGTAGTTTTTCACGTTCTTCCTTCAGTTCTTTAATCAGTTCTGTGTTTTGTTTGTCTTTTTCTAATATTTTTGTGACATCTATTGCCACGTGAGATATTTGTTCTAAGAATTTGTTTGTTTTTGTCACTAATTTTATTTGTATTTCTTTTGTTATTTTTATTTGATTTTCTTCTAGAGTTCTCAAGAGGCCCTGGACATCGGTCCTGGCCCGCTCAATGTATGCGTGAGGGTCAATCCCCATCACGTCTTTTTTTTTTTTTTTAACTATTCTTCTTTTTAAAATGGTTGTTTGGTCGCACAAGTGTTAAAGTTATTATCAATTTTGTTTGTTGAATACGTCTATTATTGTTGTAAGACAACAAGACACTGATTATGGGATTATGTTATTAAAATATTATTGTCTCCAGTTCAAGGAGGAAAACGTACAAACGACTAAAATGAAACGAGTACGAGTGTAATTAAATGAATAACTTCTATACGCGAAGTTAATTAAAACAGAGGGAAACAGACTTAATTTCTCGAGGATATTTTTATCTTATTTTAATTAAGAGAATAAAAGGAATATACCATCTGCTTGATATTATTTTTCTTTATTTTTCGTTACTAACAATACATTAAAATATGTTTTCTTCATCTTGCACTAAGCGCTGAGACATAATTGAAAAAGTGGAAAGAAGAGCTTTACTCATAAATAATAAAACTAAATAATAATGTTTATTTTCTATTATGGCAACGAAGGTTGTCACTTTTCTGAAAATCTCGATAGTTAGGAGAAAATAGTAAAATAATATGGTCTTCCATAATATAAATCATCATATAACCAGCCAATCCTTCTTCTTCTTCAGCTCTGCCTTTCCATTGCCGAATATAGATAATTATTTATTTATTTATATAGGCATCTTCCTATCGCTTTCTTTTCTTTCTGTTGCTCGCCTTTCTCATCCATTGTCCAGTGTCCACCTGGCTACCGACGATACGCCGCGGCCGTCTACCCGTCTTTTCTGTGGCCTCCCAACACCTCGTTGATTTGCCTATGGTCTCCATTTTATATATGCCTGGGCCTCAACAACCAGCCAACCAACAAATATTATTAAAAGTTTAAGAAAAAGTCATTTATATACATACATATTTTTGTATGAATTAATGAATAAAAACATATAAAAATCAAATGAGCATAAGTACATAGTACAAAGGCCGCGAATTCAGATTAAAATTAACGTAAACATTTTCCATAATTTTGTTAAAAATAATGTTTATACAAGTATAATAAAATCGCGTCTAATAAGACGTTTCCTCGCTAACGAGATTTCGTTGCTACATACATTACTTTTACAAATAATTGGGAACATTCAAACGAAATATTCATAAGCATTGAATGTAATCGAGTAAGTTTCTATAACGATCATTATGTAGGAAGTATACATACGAGTACATAGTATTTTTTAAGAGAAAGTAGGTTAAATTTATTTGATGGACCTTCTATTAATAATTTTGTGAAGCATTGTTATCAAGTTCACATCGCTTAATGTCAAAAAGGACACAATAAAGTGTCGTTTTAATTTGATATTTTGAAAGAAAATGTTTTATGAGGTTGAAAAAGTACAAGAAATGGTATGGAGGCACATATACCTGCGTTTATTAATATTTAAGCAGATGACAGCGGATTTCAATAATTTTATTTTTGTTATCTCAACATGTCCTCTGTGCAGAGGATTGTGACAACTATAAGTTATATTTAACGGAGCTCGGCTAACTTTCACAAATAGCAAGTTACATACAAGCATACAACAGATGTGTGAATCTGAGGTTATCGAGAGATGTGGTAGGGAGAAGTGAATATGGAAGACGATAGAATTATTCATCCTGTTGGTTTGAGATCTTTGAATGAAGATGGGTACAACTGCAAGACCATCTAAAATATCACCATGAAGTATTATCATCGGTCATCCGCGTCCTATGGATAATGAGAAAACATTATTAAAGTTCTATAATAAAACCTAAAAGGATTTAAAGGAGAATAAATATTGTGAGAAGTATTTGTCTCTAGAATAAGAGAAAATAATGCAGAGATTCTTAAGAAATCCGTTGCCGAATGTTTTATTTCTGAATGTCCTATACTGGTACTGTACTACCAAGTATTATTTATGGCAGATATGTTGTAGGTAGTGTACAGTTAAGTAAAGGGGTACATTTTAAATAAGCAACTCCGCCCTTGGGCCCTTCCATGTGTCTCTATATACGTGTTGAATGTAGATATATGAACGTTTTAAATATTTAGGTTTTATCCATTTTGAAATTTCCCCTGACAAATGAAGTTTCACCTCATCCGATTCCATACGTAACACGGTACAATTTAATACGATCTGTTAAAAAAAATTGTTCCAATTTTGGTGCAAACTTAAGCGGGTATAATAAATATGAACAGCATATATTTAAAATATTAAAGTAGATTGTTGCCACATTGTACGAGTATTATTACAAGAGACGATAAAAAGAATTTATACGTCCTTACCGAATAAATTAGGATAAAACGTAAAAAATACCGCGACACGCCGCGTATTTACCTTATGTTTATGTTGAGAATAATATTACAATGAATTCTGGATATGAAAATAATCCTAAGAAATATTTTTTTACTAATAAACATATAAACTACTGTCTTACTGGTTCAGACATGAAAAAATGTATGAAAAAAATATTAAAATGTACGACTATAAAATTTAACTAAATCTCCGAAACATATTTATGTTATGATTACAAACTTACTCGTTTACAGGTGCAAACAAATGTTTTGAGTTTTTTCCTCCGTTATAATTTCAAAACGATTCACATTTTTTCTATTTGTCTACATAATAATCTCCCACTTTAGTGAATAATAAAGAAAAAGAAGGAGGCGATATCAATTGTGAAGGAGAGACATGTATTACACATCTGAACGTTATGTATACCGATAACGTGCGAGTTAGTATAGATATCGGGTTAGGCCGGTTGGGGGTACAAAGTGATTCAATTATATGAAACCAGACTTGTGAAGCGCAAGGGTGATGTGGACCCCTACCTTATCCACAAATCGAATCCATTACCTCATTATTAAAGTTCCGAAGTAGCCATAGAGATGTCGTTTACAACACTTTCTGGCTATGAAGCAACGGTTTGTTCACGCATAATATAAATCTGCAAACATTACTGTTTATATTTTTTATATTGTCAGTAATCATTGTATAAAATGCACTACACATTACACAAACACCAACATATCTGTTCGCACAATTACCTCCTCACACTTTATGTCAACCTTATTCTACATGGAATTTGTCCTTTCAATATCTAGATTCGTAGAATAATATTTGTAAGAATGTAAAGGCACTTTGCAGATGTGTAAAGTCTATGTCATTCTTTCGTATCAGGCATTTTTATTTTATATTATTAATTTAATACTTTTTACATTATTTAAATTAGTTCACGCCTTGATCAAAAGTTTATTGTATAGTGTAGGTATTTCTTCTATTCTGTAATCTAAATAAATAAAATGTAATTACGTATTCACGAAATGAATTGCAATTACAATACTGCCACTACTTCATTTTACAATAAAATCTCATTAGTGGTGAGCAAATAAATGAAATATAAATCAGTAATTAGAGGAGAAAATGGCTTTTACAATTCTTTCTTTACTGTATGACGGTACATAACGTTGTTAGGTGTTTAAAATGAATTATTCTTACACAATTAAAAACCAGCGCAGAACTTAAGAAATGATTATATTCCCACTCTAAATAATCTTTCCCCCTTTATAACAGGAAAGCTGTTTTTTTAACAAATATTTCGTTTGGCATTTCCAACTCTCAGTAATATCCTTTGTAATTCTTAGCTTTTTTTAAAAGGGTGCTTACAACTATTTAGCCTAACAAACGTTTGTTTTAGCCTTAGACTGAATTTTAAGATTTTGGTCACGAGCAAATGAGAACATAACGAGATGATATATTCTCCAAATATTGTTCCCAACACCTTGCACATATACAACAACATACTAACTGTTTTCCAAACACTCCAAGAGAGACATTGTATGAAGATGTAGAAGTATAATTTACAACTGATGTTTCAATATTGAGAAATTTAGTTGACAGGTTTGGACATCTTTGTAATGAAGTTTTCTCTACTATACTTCAGTACCTTTACAAGTAGTTATACTTAGTGAAGCGGTAAAATTAACCTCCCTTTTGCTGAACGAATTTGTTCCATTATATGAGCATAATACTCGCACATCCAAGGTAGATTCCTATGATATCTTGCAACATGAGCTGTGCGCATACAAAACACTGCATTGGCCGACTTTCATTAAAGTGAAACCACTTTTGTGTTAATAACTTCGACCAGGACTTCAGACCACCTACTTCATTTTATACCCAGGGTGTTGTTTGAAGTCTGCGGTTGGGATTCAGATAACATTATACCTACATAGTTTTATACCCAGACATACAATTATACAGTGTAATGAAAGTAACTGTCGCTAATGGGGGTGTTTGGTTTACATAGGTAACTAACACAATGTAGTTCTAAACGCAGTTACCATATGTAGGTTTTATACTTTAAATTCTTTCAAAATCTGTTTAATAGTGATGGAAAATGTAAGTTAATTAAGCTGATGGAATGTAAGTGACGGATAATTTTGCGTAAAAATAATAAATAAACCCTGTTAAAAGAATCCGTGAATTATTTTGTTAAATCCAGTGGCTGGGTATTGATTAACTTATTAATTTGACATTAATTTATTTAATTATTAACATTCGACAATGAAAACGAATTATATATTTCTAACTACATCCTAAAAATCATATATCTTCACGATATTATTAATTATCGCACATGTGTTTTTTAGCTCACATCAATAGTGTAATAATTTGAATAGGTAAGCGTACGCAATACGGCATGAGGATGCAGCAATAGATATTTTATAAAATATACTCGTAATAGTGTAAATATTTGATACTAGTTGAAAACGCTGCGTAAGTAATTTTATAACACAGCTTAAATAATAAATGAGGGGAAAATGGAAGATAATATAAAATTACCTAATCCTAATAGTTGTTTTCTTAAAGCTATATTTTTTCCTCTAATTTATAACACTCTACTCTCAACGGAAAAATTATATTTTATTCAAAAGTGTTGTTATTATATCTCAATTAAGTATGTTGTTAAGTACGACGCGACCTTGGTAGCATGTATAAACAAGAGGTGCGAAAGGCAAGCAACAGGAAGGAGTGGAAACTCTTGGAAGAGGCTTATATCTGGCAGTGGAGGGACCAAGGCTGATGATGAAGAAGAAGAAGTATGTTGTCATAGGTCAAATTAGTAGCAATGGGCATGCTGGCATTCTCTTTATTACTAATTCGAAAAGTTTAGATTGTAAGATTGGGAATGTATTTGACAATTATGGCGAACAATTGACAATGCAATATCAGGTAACATTAATTCTAGCACAACGAATTCGGTACAATATAGTAGCGTATATGTGTTTTCTGTATTGAATTTCCTCGTTTTGCATTACCTCAAAGGAGTTGTTTGTAAATGGGCAATAGAATTGGTTTTACCTAGGTGTACGTGTTAGGTTACACTCTCTTTAGGACGAACTAAGAGACTTCGTTTCAATTATAGGTCACCTCTCCTTTGCAACTACAGACAGGGTGCTCTAACGGAAAGTTTGACTTCCAATTTTGGTATTGACTGTGTAATGTAACACTATCCATGATCTTTTAATGGCACTACTACATTCAATTAACAATTTGCAACGCTTGCGCTGTAGTCAGAACTACGCACGTAGCTACTTTTTAAGAGTTGACAAGTTAGATAGGGTGTTGGATATAACCCAATCTAGAGAATTAGTATAGGTCACCGTGGGAAGATAAGGGTTTATCAGCACAAATTATGTAATACATATAGAGTATATATGAGTCTTTCTATTGATTAATTATGGAGTAGTGTTCCATAAGGTGGCTGCCTAAAATAACAGGTGATCGACTGCTCCCACGTACTCTATTCACCTAACGTGTATTGGACAAACCTGGACCTTTATTTGATTTATTGTACGTTAATAAATATTACGATCTATCCTGTCCTGACGTATAAAATATAAATTAAAACTACCTATTTTTTTTTTTAAATACTATCATATGACTTTTTTTATACGTGGAGGAGGCATGACTTTGCCAATATCACGGATATCACAGGATTAGGCTCAACGCGGACCCTAAAATACAAGCATTGGGCCTAAAAAATCAGTATTTCTAAATCGTCTTTCAATATTGCAAATATTAATAATTACCGATTTTTGCATTTTTATGTATAAATTTTGCGGTGCCTAAATCAAGTTTTTCTAAATTATTTATTAGCGATTTTGGTAGCTGTGTGTGGTGACCTGTAGCTGATAATACTTTATTTTATTTTATTTTTAATTTTATAACACAACAGCTTGTAACATTTATAATATATACAGAGATAATAAAATACTTAAAGCCTATTATACTAATGGAATACTAATGGGATGCCGAATATTTTTTATTTCACCTGCTAATTCTGTACATTTACGATTTTTTCTGCTACGGTTGTTTGAATGTTAAATGTATATGACTTATCTGTAGAAGAGTGTTAGGAATCAACTAAGAATATTGTTAGTAAATTTAGCAACGATCTGTATAGAAGTACTCGTGTGTAATAGATACGCACTTACACGTATCAACACTGAAAGGTAAAATTAATAACCTATGTTCGAACGTGTAGTTTAGCCCCCTTTGTCGATCTACCTCTTGTAGATTATAACGATGAATCTTGTTAAGATAATTAAACTCGATTCCGCAAACGACGTACTTAAGTCATTACCGGTGAGATACTGTTGTATCAAGCATATAGTTATACAATGTTCATGTCAAATTATAATGAATCGTTATAGTTCGAAGTGTATTATTGTACTGCCATTATATTAATTATTATGTACCGCCTTTGTATTGTGTGTACTTAAGTACTTGACATATTATTATTATTATAATGTTGCTAAGTAAATAAGATCTGTTTGTGGTGGGTTGTCAAACATTTGGCCCTTGTTTTCGGCCCACAGAGGATACTACGTAGAACCCTCGCAGCACTGCCATATAATAATACAAGTGTATGGCGAGGTTTGGTTGGTAGGTACATACTATTATATTAATATGGGTTGCAACTTTGGTCTAATTCCTTTGATAGCAGTAAATTCAAGATATTATGTAAATGGGTACGGGATCTAGAATCTAGATGAAATTCGTTTGTTTCAAAAATATTTTCTAAGTTTTTATGCAATAATAGTGACTGCACGATCGTTGGTCCTGTATACATATAACAACAGCTTCTAAGAGATTAACAAGAGTGATGCAGTCTTATTACGAAATATGAATAGAGATTAGGTTGCGCTTTCATTATCCATCTCTATCCAAGAAATCCATACACTTTTAGAGAACACAGTAATAAACTACATTAAAAATTGAAAGTATCCTCTCCAATAATTTTTTTAGTCAGGCGAATTATTTGGGTACTAGAGTGCATCGAACAGTTGTGGAAAAGTCGAAATTCGGATCCAGCACCCCAAAAACAACAAGAACCACGAAGAAATAAGTACAAATTTTTATATCAATTAATTTCACCAATTTTCTTAACAATTTGGTTTTAAAATAATATTATCGGTACACTGGTATACTCGTGTTTAGTTCATTTCAAAACATAATGACACCCTTGGTTCATGAATCGATTAATAGTGTTGAATATTGAGGGAGTAAACACACACCTACTGCCGCACCTTTATAAAATAATGTACAAAATCAATAAACAATCGTTTTAATAGGTGAGAAATTTGCTCATTAACCTAAAATAACAAAGGATGCTATACAAATCCTAAACAAAAGTTGTTAAGGGCGTAATTTTCAAGGTTTTATATTAAATTGTTTTACCTTGAATAGGGATTTTAGAGGAAGAGTGCTTACATTGGTGATAATTGGGGTTTGTTTTTGTGGTTCAAAGATCGTCATCTATTTGCCACTTTAATAAAGAACACCTACATTAAAAAGCCCTAATTTTGCTACATAATTTCCTTTATCGATTTCCATAAAATATATAGTATACGAGAAGATATGCAACTTGTAGATCTGAGATAAATTTTCGTACACGACTAACGTTGACTCATTCTAGCTTCTACGAGTGGGTGTACTTACTTACAAATCCTCTACATTTGCATCCTCTACAACTATATAGAAAGTAGAAGTTAGAATATTTCATGGAAAAAAAATGTAATCGGGGAAGATATATCCTGACAAATACATGAAGTGCTAGTCATCTAGTCCCATCATATTACATACTTTATAATTCACATTCTGCTTTGAAAGATTATATACGAGTATAGTAACTGCTTTCTTCCTTTTCTACATTTTCCACACAATTTTTTACAGAATATTTCAATGAAATAGACGATATTAAACCTGATACCAAAAGTGACATTGTTTCTGAAATTTTGGAACTCCCCTCCAATACACGAGGTCTCCTCACATTGGAGGGTAGTATGGAAAATTGTAAATATTGTAATAAGTTTTATATACATATATGTACTAAGTGTAAGATATTAGTTACTAATAAATTTATTTGAATTTGAATTTCTCTTCCAAATATAGCCATGGTGACATGGTAACTGAAACTAATATTCTCCATAACCAAGGGCGTAATTTGAGTACCCATATTATGGTTGAAGCAGTTGGTTGAGGCGGCAGTCTCTCAAGCGGTAGGTACCAGGTTCAAACCCCGGCGCTGACGATTTGTTCTATACTTTACAATAGTGCAAAGTGTGCAAGAAAGTATTTATGCGATTCTAGTATTCGTAACCGTAGCTCCGGTAATCGCAATATCGTCCGGACATGGTTTTTATGATGTCGTAACCTAGAAAAACTATAATACATACTCACTATGTAGACCATAAAATATATGACGTATATTTTGGGGTCCCGTTAATTAGAAAGATAGTAGGTAATACTACTTTAGTACAGATACTACAATGTAGGTGACATACATATTATCGTTTTTTCTTGATGATTTAGGAGATCTTATTCATTGTTGACAGTTGCAATAATATGCCAATAGGAAAAGAAAACACTCTCCTAAAAAATCAACTCTTACCGTTTCGGATTCTTGAAGAGACCTTTTCTCACTTTTTTTTGTTTATTTATTTTCAATATAGCATACAAAACAATTGCCCAACTAGGTACAACCTGTACTTAGGTAAAGTGAAGGTAAAATTTTAACGAATGCCTATGGATTTGTACTTTTATTCGTTCTAACAAAATGTTTTCTAAATATTGAATATCATGTAAAAAAAATATATGGCTACCTATCTAGCTGTTCCATACTTCATTCATCAGCCATTCCGGCGGGATATTCAGCCGGCGGATGTTTTAATAAAAAGGATTGCCTCAGATCACGATAGGATGCACGTACCTTTACATACATATGCCGGAAGTCACTTAAATTCCCCCATGTTCGAAATTTAAACTTCCTTCTGATGAATACACTACCCCAATATTACTACCCTTCATATGCTAAGGAATCGTATTATTATAATTTATTATTCGGTTTCGGTTTCCACATCAAGGTAAGAAATAATGATCGATTATTTTAAGATATTTTGGGCATGTCTCGTTGAACAGAGGATATTGAAATTTTTCATATTATCATATTTACACTCACAAAGATACTCGTTTAAGTGGAAACAAATCGATTGAAAAATTCGTAGTTTACTGAGAATGCTGTTATTTTAATAGGTTACTTGGTCAATTAGACAACTTAATCTACCTGTAATCTTAACTGATTTTCTAGTCCGTAGATTCTTAGTCAACCGATTAATTTTCTATATGTGGTAAGGGAGTTACTTAATACGTAAATATTTAGTATAAGTATTTTATATTTCTAAATGTTGTATTCGAGTAGGCTCAGTGGTGTAGAACGCCACCTTTCCTGAAACGGATGGTAGTGGGTTGAACATCAATTTTTACAATAATAGATTATTGTGTACCTATCTACTTCACGACACAAAAAAATTGCTAACTATGAAGTGTTAACATTTTTTTTGTCGTTAGGACGCGTTCAAACACATATATTAGGTCCTTACATATGAAATTGGCGTTTTGCCGTACTGGCCACTTTGATCTCAAATATCTCCTCTATGGTTAGGAATTCCAAATTCAAATTTATACAGCTATTTACTCATGTATTTGTGTTTCGAAAATTATAATTCATTTGTTTTTTCCTCAATTGTTTTTTATCTTTGCGTCACTCAGTTTACAAAATGGAAAACTTGAAATATCGCGTTATTTACGAGTACGAGTTCCACCGTGGCACCAGTGCTGCAGAAACGACTCGAAGGATTATTTATGTGTATGGCGACGGTGCCGCAAAAGAAAACACAGTGCGTTTTTGGTTCCAACGTTTTCGTTCTAGAAATTTTGAGCTGCAGAACAAGCCCCGTGAACAGCCGGAGACCAAAGTTGATAATGAAGTATTGAAGGCTATTGTGGAAGCGGATTCATCGCAAACCACGTCCGAGTTAGCTGCAGGCTGCGGTGTTAGTGATAAAACTGTTTTAATCCACTTGAAGCAAATTGGGAAGGTGAACAGGCTTGAAAGGTGGGTACCCCACGAATTGAGTGAAGCAAATCAACAAACGCGCGTTGACTGCTGCGTTGCATTACTCAACCGGCGCAATAATGAAGGGATTTTAAATCGAATCATTACCTGTGATGAAAAGTGGATCCTGTACGATAATCGGAAGCGCTCATCGCAATGGCTGAACCTGCCGAACCAGCCAATCCATGCCCCAAGCGAAAATTGACTCCAAGAAAGTTACTTGTGGGCGTTTGGTGTCTTTCACTACAGCTTTCTTAAATCTGGCCAGACGATTACGGCAGATGTCTATTATCAGCAACTGCAAACCATGATGGAAAAGCTAGCTGCTAAACAACCGAGGCTGGTCAATCGCTCTAGGCCACTGCTGCTTCATGATAACGCTAGACCACACACTGCACAAAAGACGGCTACCAAATTAGAGGATCTCCAATTGGAATGTCTAAGACATCCACCGTACTCTCTGGACCTGGCTCCAACAGATTACCATTTTTTTCGAAATTTGGACAACTTCTTGAAAGGAAAAAAAATCAACTCCGATGGGGCAGTCCAAACCGCCTTCAAAGATTTTATTGATTCCCGTCCGAATGGTTTTTTTAGTAAAGGGATCGATGAACTATCTACGAGATGGCAAAAGTGCATAGAAAGCAATGGTATATACTTTGATTAAATAAATATATTATATTAAAAATAAATCGACTTTATGTTCCTCCCATACAAAACGCCAATTTCATATGTAAGGACCTAATATGTAGGTGGCAACAGAATGAGAAACAAAAACGTTCACCGTATAATTCAGAAAAAATGAAGAAAATAATCAATAATTGGGTTAAATTAGTTCGCACTGTGGAATGGAATGTTATTTATAACAAAATGTGAAGGTGTGGCTTTTTGTTAATAATTATTTGAACTTACTTTTAAATGAAACATTCAAAACATCAGGACGGTATTTTTGTAATAAAAATATAAGATGCTACGGGAATTTATCAATGATTGTATTTATTTTGTGTTTCGGCGTTTAGTTCTTTCTATATTGCGAACGTTACCGTACAGAGTATTGGGCACAAAGGAATACCAATGCATATTTACGAAGCCTTTGTGATTGAATTTTCGTTCAAGGTGTTCTATGAATATAATAATATTTTGTATCCAATACAATAACTTGTAGCCAACGGCGGCGCCAGTCGAGCCGCACCTGTTTATATGATTTGTAGTTCATAGCGTGCCGATGTTAAAAAAGTGAAAAAATAATTCAGACTCCTGGAAAATGAAAATACTAGTGTTTGAAAGCCATGCCAGTAGGCAGAAGTTTTTTCAAAAGATCTACGTTTTTCTATTATATACATATCCAAATACTTTCCTGCACACTTCACTGTAAACTAAAAGCTGTTTAGTGAAGTACAGATTACATTTTCAACCCTGAGATTTTTGGCACTTCCAGTTGTAGTGAAATAATTATCCAACAAAGCCGTAAAGCTAAACTAAATTGTTTATTATAACAGGGTTTATTACATAAGAAGAAAAAGCTCCATCTATGTTCATCTATCGTAAATCTTGATTAAGTTTCTAATTGATTTCACTAGAATTACAACTTTACACCTATGTGTTATTTTTAAAGTGTTCGTAATTCTTCAATACCGCATCTTTTGAAAACACACGGACTACAAGCGTTCATTATAAAGATGAAAGTAACACTGTATAATTCTCTATTTAAAATGATTAAATTTTGTTAACTTTTTTCAGTCCATGCATTATCAATAAATCTCAGTAAATATATTTTTGTTTGGAAAATAGGTACTTCATCCTCGTTTTCTAGAATATTTACCTATAAGTTAAACGAAATTTCTACGAATATTTTAAGGCCATTAGAATTTCTACAGATCCATCCATATTCATACAGAAATGATTTGTGCAGAATGTTCAAAATAATTAATTTTAATTTTGTTACTTATTAACGATTCACCTATTAGCGTTTCTTGAGGCAACACAGGGAGGTCGCAAAGTTTCGTCACTCAGAGGGAGGAGTTTTCTATTGTACACCATACAGGGTGATAATTCATTTTAACGACCGAAAGAAGTTGTTACAATAATGTGTTAGAAACGCTTACCTCACATTGGTAATGGTTTTTGAGAAGAAGAATAATACATCAAATAAGTACTTAACATTAAAATATACAAACCTATAATATTTCTTTTCAAATCTTGTTTCCTGAGAGTGGCGAACCTATTTGTCGTCCAATTCGTCAAATTTTATTGTTGTGTAAATGTTTTAGATGAGTATTCTATCGACCATATTGATATCAGATACAATGTTCTACGATTTTTATAGTATAGGTAGGTACCTAAAGAAAACTTTCAATCCGAATTGCATAAGTGCTATACCTGGTAGTAGTAGGTGTATTAGAAGTTTAATAGATTTCAAGAAAGACTTTTATGACGAAGAATAGTGAGCATAAAAATAGCAATTTAAAATCAAGACGCTAATGTACCTACTCGTACATATAAACACATAGATTTTATTGGTGGTTCATAAAAAGGTTTCGTTTTTAAAAATTCCGTTTCAATATCCGTTGGAGTATTCAACCATTAAAGCTCTTATTTATGTCCATTAACAATACTTTTTAATCGTTACACGCTCTATATTCTACCGGCTGAAGCCAAATTGGAAAAGGTACAGCAATTAATTTTTTCGCTCTTTGAATTTTTTCAATTTTATTATTTTCTTATATTTTTTGTACGCATGTATTACCTACAGAGCACATACTTGTTTTATGATACTGAATAAAGTGAGCTATGGAGTGTGCCTGCCGTGGAAATATTTGCATTTAAATTAAACATGAAAGGATCACTTCTATAGCTGTACTTTTATATTAATTGATTGGAATGGATTAAATCACAGGTTATGAAACGTAAAAGAGATTTGCATATTATGAAGCCAATTTGAATTTTTGATGAAATCATTGCAGTAAAAACTACTGCAGGTGATCATACAAACTATACATAGACATTACATATTATTATATCTGATATGCTTATACATAATTTCTACTATGAAGTCGAAGAATCTTATTTCTTTATTTTACCTTCACACCTGTCCCTGAGAAGCCTTTGACATCAACGAACACCGCATAGGAAGATACAACGTTTTCCATATTTTTGATCTTGGATTAGAAAGTACACTATAGTTATATAATCATGCATGGCTATTTATGTTTATCTAATCTGATCACGTTGTTTCTTGTTAGTTAATCATCTGTTCTATATAATATATTACATCGGTAATTTTATGAATTATAAAAAGAGCAGTTTAAACAAAATTTAGATAAAAGAGTTCTGGTCACGAAAAAAATATTATTTAGCTTAGCTTTCTCTTTTCCAGTACAATACCCACAATCACGTGAAATGTATTTCGTCTATCAGATTTCCTCTTTCTTTCTAGTTGTCCATTTTGTACAACTGATGTACGTATAATACAAATAAATCTATGTTTCTGTATGGAAATATGAACACATAATAAAGTGAATGAAAGTAATGGGGTGATTGATCTCTCAACGCAATGCAATAAATGTAGGGTCAGTGTTATCGGACTATGATAATAATATTTCATATTTATACACGCGTCAATGTAATGTATGAAATAGTTCTGGTACACTCATAAAACAAATAAATTGATATTAATGGTAAAACACAAACCAAACATCAGATTTTGAAGTATAACGGTGTTTATTCGGTAGTTAATTTTAGTATTGGCTATTTCGTGAATTTATTGATCGCGTGAAGTGTAGTGGGTAGTGATGTATAATCCTACATAGGCAATAAATATCACTTAACTTTCAGTGAGGGATGAGTGACCGTCAGGTTGCGGTGTGTTGGAATACTCACCTACTCACACAATGTATGTTTAGGAACAATCTATCGTTCTGGTAGGTAGTGAAAAGGGTGCGTCCTGTCTGGACACTTTCCATTAGCGCTCCTCCTGATTACATCCTCTAGCTCTAGGTCGCACCCACGTCTGATACTCGTATTCCAAGTAGTACTAGGGGTCACCATACATTCACTCTTCATGATAAGGGTTCATGTTTTACACCATTCAGCAATACTCGACATACAATAACACAAGATCGGTTACTAGCGATATTGATATAAGAACGGGATTTTCTCTTTATTTGAATCAATTTTTACAATAAATTTATTATTGGTCCTCGTTTTCTGCCAACTGTAATATTTCCCAAAGGTAGGAGCTAAGCTGAATTTTCAATTGTAATTTTTTGTTACATGATTTTTATTTACACATCTACTGCATCGCTTTACTTAATTATTGAAATTGTTTTGTCTATAGAAGTTTATTTTTCAATGTGTTTATGAATCTAGAATGAATTGTTTTTGTTGAATTAATTTACCAAAAACTACCTACGGATAGTATGTTTTCAAGTAAAATAGTATGTAGAGTAGACAGGAATGGTGAATTCAATATTATATCAAATGTCAAATAAAATCATTAATAACAAATTGAGATCATGTCGTAATAAGAATTGTATCAATATGAGAATGCTCACAATATTCACTTCATTAAATTTATACGCACATACGTGTATGGTAAATTAGATTACTTATAATAATTGTACTGAACACAATGATCATACTGAATTGAACCTCGTAGATATGATTCATAATAACTATGGTATAATGATTTTTTTAGGAATGAGAAATCTAGCAAACTTTCAAATTACGTTCAAGTTTTTTATTCGTGAAGTACGTTTCAAATTTGTATGCATTCCTTACGTCGCGCCGTTGGAAAAGTTTGCATTGCACTATGTAGCTCTCTTCATGCAATATATTGTTGACGTTATTTGGCAACTGAATCACAACAGTAATCTACGAAAAATATATGTAGGTATGATATTGATTTAGTTATTACTCATAAATAGATCAATAACACTTTTCAACGAAACGGGACTTTGTTTAATATACCAGTTAGATGCTGGAGTGGTTTCTCCTAACTGAAGAGGTTGCTTTAAAATGACCCGCAGGCGCTCGCAAAGAAGTCGACACTAAAGAGACGATGTTGCCTTTCTCTCGGAATTTATTGTGTTGTCTTTGTGAAGGCAGTTATGTATTTTAATACTACTATTACACCATCATGGTACTATGCGGTATACACATCTTCTTTAAAAATAACTCTATTTAAAAAGTGTGAGAGCCTACCATACAACCCGGGGATCTCAAGGGACGCAGTCTGGAAACTAATCCTGAAACACTGAAAAAAATAAATTACCCACATTAGTGATTTTTTCGTGAAATGCCTAATTAGTGCAATAACATAACAAGCTACACATACCTTATGGAGTAGTGAAATATTGTAGTCACCCTAAGGTTACGTGGAATTCCTTAGAATATTCTCGTTGGACTGTTCAGTGTTCTTGTATGATAAGGAGAGATTATCGTAGTAAACATGCTTAGGTTAGGTCCGACTAAGTTTGTTTACCCCATCATCTGATACGTGCGAGTGTGGTTTGTGTGATAAACTACAGCTTTCATTACTACAAATGCCTTTCACTTTGTGTAATATTTTAACAAGTTAAGGTGGCGTGCCGGACCAATGGAGAAGTGTGATCTTAATCGCAACATTAATTTGTCGTGATACCTACAGGTTACAGGCTACAGCACTCGTATTTATTTATATACGAATAGTTTTCCAAATAAATTTATTGTCGGGTAATTTGTATCAACATGTTCAATCGATTTACTTCAGAAAGTAAACAACACTAATAAATACGAGCAGGTACAAAGGCACAAACGGAAACTGATGTTTACCTTACATTATGGAACTACGATACTTTGATGATTTCCAAAATAATCTTCCTTGTATTATTGAACTTTAGAAACCAATGATTAAACTTGTCATAAAATAACTTAAAATATTTTGTATCGCAGAAAATAAGTAAATCAACGTTGTTTGTAGCGTATGATCTTGACACAATGCGTGATTGACATACCAAAATTACTCCAGGTAAATATTCCACTATGTTTATTTAGGTAAGGAAATTACCTTCGTAAACAAAATAATTCCTGTTTTCTTGTGAGGAATCTTCAAAGTCGAAATTAGATTTTGAAAATATTCAAACGTCGTGTATTATAATACAAAGAATATGACGCCTTGCATTACAATGATATTCATGTACTGGAACGTTGCTGTTATTTCAAGTGTGAAACAATGCACATTTTTCTTATTGTTTGACTTGGTATATTGTATTAGTATGATTATATTATATTTTATTGAAACAATTCCCAGGTTATGTATCTATTAAAATAAAAACGTGGAATTTATATCATAATAGTACATTTCAGATAGGAATCTAGGAATATTTATCAAAATAAGTGTCCAGGTGTTACAGTGAAATTGGTATTGTGTTATCGTCATCTTGGGTACGTCCCGATCAAATTTCGTTTGTCTCGATCCCTTGCTACGTGTGGGAAGAAGTTGTTATGTAAGATAGAAGAGGATCCTCTGTTGACGCGCGACATATTATTGAATTTAAAATGATTCCAATTGTATTTAGTTTATGTACCCGAGTATTTATAATTCGTATTATTAGGTACGAAGCGTAGTCTAAATTTATACAAACATCCGTGGGTACAACCTTCGTCAAAACGTATAAAACCTATGGAATATTCATATAACCTCCAAGGGAGATCATCGAGATTAAAATTAAAAGGTCTCTCTGTCGCTGTTTACCACACTTTGTGACTGTGAGAAGTGACTGATGATATTGTTGAATATATGGTTTTCCTATTGAGCCAGCTTTCTCTATCAACAATTTAATTTTCGTTGTCTCTCAACAATGTGCTGATTGATGAGTTTCTTTAGTAAATTATATAATAAATTATTAAATTTAGCTAATATCTGTTATTATTTCAGTCTTATAAAAGATTTTAAAAGCGCAGTTTAGACGATTCCCAATGTTCCCAGAATATACCACAACACCAAGATACACATAATTTTGAAATATTTATTGGAAAATCGTTGAAGGTAGGTAGGTAAATAATTTCCAATATTGTTGGTGGCAATTTGTTTGCAAATTGTCATGTCATTTTAATGTAAGGTAATCTGATGACTACAATGATTCTGCTCGAGTGACTGTTAAGCCAAGTATGTAGAACCAGGACAGTATGATATACTGTGTCAGAAAATAATTAATTGTTTTACAGCCTCTATAATTGATATCATATGCTACTAGTTAATTATTGTAATGTATGGATTAATCTTCTAAGACAATAATAATTTGCCTACACGTGTATTATAATCGTGTATAACATACCTATTGAATATGTATTGACCATACCAATTTTATATTTTCTTTTGCATTTGTATATGTTATACCTTATGCCTAGTAGATGTTATACCTATTCTGTTGACTATACCAATTTTTACATTTGATTTGACTATACCGTATTGAATATGTATTGACTATACCAATTTTTTACATTTGTATTGACTATACTGTATTGAGTATGTTTTGACTATACCAATTTTTTATATTTTATTTTGTATTTTTATATGAATATGAATATGTATCATAATATGGACCTGAGAGGCTTGCACAACCCACCTCCAGATCTGGAATAATGATATTATTATTATTATTGCGTTGGAAGATCTCTACAAACACATTTATAAGAGTATGACATAATGGCAGTACTACAATTATGACCTTACACTGTTAATTGAGAGAGTCCTAGGTGAGATAGTCAACATTCATTAGTAGTTTCTTAAAAGGCGAACGACTTAGAATGAGGTTATCAATGGACGGGACAAAAAATCCTAATGATAAGTATTTTAACGTAACATGTTACGTTCTTAAGCGGAAAAACGAAGAAAAATATTTGGTACAGAACTTTATTTTATTTTTTTTTTATTTATTAGTCATAAAATATATACAAAGTTAAAACAATTAAGTCCCGCCAAACCTGACAAGTTTGTCGGCGTGTGCTCTTAAACAATAATCTTAATAGGTATGTAACAATACTATCCTAATTCTATCCTATTCTATTCCTATCCTAACATACTTTCAATTTGCATGAATTTTCAACTATGTATTTTAAAATGCAGAAAGAAATAAACGGATGATATGCAGAAAGAAATAAACGGATGATATTGTAAGACGGGGCAGTTGAGGGAGTGACTATCCTGGTGCAACCACATGGATAGCATGGACACAGCAAACTTCTCCACGTGGTAGTCAAAGGGTAACTGCCAACCCGGTTGACCAACGTCCAGCATAGAGGTGGTGATACAGTCAGAGTTTGATGTCTCAGGAGACTTCGGGTCTACCACAAGAGAAAGAAGAATATAAATATGAATATCAGTGATTCTTGGTTTATGAACTGGAAATATATTAATTAATTCTGTAAGGGTACATACCTACTCGAGAACTGGACATCTTGAAAGTTATACCTGGTGTCAAGAAAGTTATTCCTACTCTGTATACAAACCTCCATGCAATGATATTAATACTACTATGTAAGAGTACTATAGTATGGTGAAAACAACCAACTACCACAGTATTTATGCGGTTGAGAGATTCACAGTCGAGTAAATATTCGTACTGTTACAAGATGATATAATGGAACATCCTCCAGATAATTGTTAATATTGGCTTCCCTATATTAGATTACTAAGCTTACATCTGTGCCTTAACAAGCTTTGGAACAAACGCTATGTAATGTATAAAGTCCTATTTGAATATAAACTAGCAGCCGCCGAGCCGTTAGGACTATACACTATTGACTATACAGTATATATGTACACCTATAAACTCTCCTATGGATAACGATTGGATTCCCACGCAAAGGTTCAAAATTACCCCAAAATCGTTTTATTAAAGTCAAATATTTTCCTCAAGGATGGACGCGTTTTGAGTAAAAGGAATCGGAGAGCGTGTATGACTAATTGCATGAATGTGACGGAAGCTAGGAGTGTGTGTAAGGATAGGGCTGTCTGGCGCTCTGTCCTCTCTGCCTACCCTGCAAGGGATGTGGCGTGAGGGTATAGATAGATAGATAGATTTTCAGCCGAAAATATTTAGGGACATTCTTAAAGTGTTGTATGCACAATCTAGTGAATTAAGTATTTGTCGAGATGAATAGTCTTAAAAAAATTAAGCAACTTTCTATTACTTGATGTATTGTTTTGAGAAAATTGCTTACTTACTGTGATTCATTAGATACTTGCAAACCGACTTTGTTAGACTGTCTCGTTCACTGCGGAGTTTTAAAACGATGTCGAAGAAAATTACGAAGGAATGGGGACGCTTTTCTTTTTTTAATTTACTTTTAATTGTATTAATGAAGCTCTTTGTCTTTAAAATCGTTTTGATTACCAGCCAAGAAATGCGATACAAAAGTAACTGGCTTGTATATACTAAAGTAAGTATATTCATATACGGAACTTAGCTACCTACTGTGAAGTGAAACAGTTTCAATAACGACCCAGTTTCCTTAGCCTTTTGTGAATATTGTATCGACGTACAAACTCGATACTCTTTTCCCTTAATCTTTATCAAGAGTCAAAACTCTCGAAGAAAAGATGCGGCGGATGTTACTGGCGAGGCTCCAGCAACTGAATTAGGGAAGGTTATATTGAGAACTATGAATCGTATGCAATCGGGTTACAAAATCTATTTTTGGAACAAACATTCTCGCTATTGTAAATAACGGAATAAACTTTAGCGAAATGTTTTGTTCGTAGAGATCATAAAATAATGAACTCTCAGATATTTCGTTTCGTATTATTATCCTGTTATCAATAGAAAATTTCTGTTTTACTGTAAAGTTTGAATCAGCATAACTACGATTGAAGTGTTTTGATTTATATTTCATATTCTCTAGTTCAGAACCCTAGATCACTTTATAAATCATCCAACATACTCATAACCTTTGTAATACTATTAATACAGCTTCAGTATAGAAGCCACCGTTTGCAATACAATTTCTATGCACTCGTGTGAAATCTTTTCAATGGAATTCTCATACGTTTAACCACCGTTTTCTTTTTGATACTGTTTGTTCGGAAATGTTTTTTGAGATCAGGCATTTGAGAAAATATTAATTTTACTCTTGAAATCCATTTGAAAAAAATACTCTAGACGTACTCTGTTCTATTCACAATGTTAAAGTATTACGTAGAAGTTTAAGTAGTAGGTACATATATGCGTAAGTAGGAAATTTACTAATTAATACAAACATTCTACGTACACACTTAAATGATTTTACAATGAGGTTAATATTATTAGTAAGTACCTAACTAAGTACCTACTTACACTAGGTATTTCAAGTACCCTAGTAGATTAAATTTCAGACCGATTTGCCGTAATTCGTATTATAACCTTAGATTAGGTGAGTAATTATATTTAACTCCAAATATTTTTGTATGAAATGGTTGAAGTACTCAATTATCCATTAGTAAAGTAAAGGTTACTTAATTAAAATTTAATCCGTTGATTGTCCTAATACCAACTTAACGGAAATTTCATAATGTTATTAGGTACTTGCTCATATCCCTACACATTATTATAATATTCATTTCCATATTGTTGTGAGGCTGTAGAGACCTATAGACATTAGGCTTAGGAAACCTCTTGAAACGTACTTCCTAAAGAGCGGATATCTGAAACTGAACAGCTCTATAATACCTACACATAACTATCAGC
The DNA here is from genome assembly GCA_963576895.1 of Ceraclea dissimilis. Lineage (NCBI taxonomy): Eukaryota > Metazoa > Arthropoda > Insecta > Trichoptera > Leptoceridae > Ceraclea > Ceraclea dissimilis. The sequence continues at coordinate 14,313,373 of OY756361.1, read as the reverse complement.
TGTGTTTTATACTTGCTTATAAGTAATGTAGGTATACCTTCTATACATACATTGATGTTACAAGAGCTTACTAAAATATTTACTATAGGTATACAACGTCAGTAAATAATGCCACAGCATGCTGGAATAATTTTACGTCGAATGTTTTGTCTCCTTGAGAATAGGAATATTAGCTAACATAACAAAACATTCTAGAGTATTATTTACAACTAGTGGGTACCTACCCGTAACCACTATTAGTACTTCACCCTTCAATGTTCCTCGAGTAAACACAGGAAGATCACAAGGCTCCATATTTTCCCCGTTTCTCCAATATCGTCATGAAAATCGTAAAACCAGATTCATATTGTCGATTTTTTTAGTTGGTACCCACCCCTAAAAGTCACAAAACTCCTCTTACATGTCTACCTACATACATATGTATTTTACATATATATAGAAGGTGGGTACTTATTAAATACTTCGATTTGCAATCTTTAAGTGTATAGGTACGTACGATATAGTATGTGTGTGAATTCGATTTTCATTTTCTGTCACGTTGTACAAAATGGTACTTACTTGATTATTTCCACAAAAGAAATATTTCAAAACTATTTTCATTCATAATTTCATTGGTGGGTAAGGTACAATTCGATATTTCAAATTTTCATTGATAAAAAGTGAGACTTCGGCGAAATTTTCTAGCCACCCATAAAGGCGTCGCTGCTTTAAATTTACATACATATTCATAAAACTTGCAAAATTTTCCGATGGGCAAGCGTTACATACCCACATGACTTGGAAAATACGAGTATTATGTAATTGAATTTTTGAGATTCATTCAAGTTTCACAATTAAAGTAGAAGAAGCACATTTTTTGCGGCAAGGAAACCTTTCAAAAACTTTGTTTGAGGATCAAAAACCGATGACGGTAAGTTTTATTGCAAAAAAAATGATCAATAGATAGATATGTATATTCATAATATTTCCGACAGCCTCATAAACCTGTTTGGTTTTTGAAGAATTAAAAGTAAATATTGATTCTTGTCCCTTCTCCCGTAAATCTACTTACTGAACGTAATATTTTATTGGATGAATCCTTGTATTTTATATGCGAAAGCCGTATCGAGAGTCATTTAATAAACGACGTAACGTGAAGTTTTAGTGAACGTTTTATGGTTGTTGTGACATGATGTCATATTCTTGAAATGATGTTGACAAATGGATAAAACTGTCAATCTTCCAATATAATATGTAACTTATAATACTTTACTATAAAATATCGTGACGAATATTCTCTTTTAAAATATTTTCGAAACACATCGAAATTACACCGTCAGTGAAAATATCTATAGATGTTCGCCTTATACATGAAATTATAGACGTTCATTTTTTAGAAGGCTTAGTGTGTGTCAGTCGGTTGTAATGAAATATATATAATTTTCAATACACAACGTTTGCCATATTTATGTAGTTTCAAATTTACATCAATGTCTCCCAAGATTTACCTATCTATGTTTAAATTACTTTAGAATGTAAGTAATGTATATTTTTGCTGGGTATATTATCCGAACTTTTATACACAAAAATTGAATGCTCTAATTGAATGGTTTTCACGGAAGATGTACGTAACTAATGTATAAATGTTTACACATACGCAAATCGCATACATTATTATATTACGTAGAACGAGGAACGCGTAGTTTAAGATTATGTTAAGAAAAACTACTTATATGTGAAGCCTTCCAAGTTTAGATTTAGGAAAATATCTTCTTAGATTTTAATGTTATTATCGAAATATTCAAAATAGCGAGAACATCATAGGATTAAATATAGTTACTTACAATTTCTTCGTATCTTCATTGTTCATAGAAGAATGAAGGCATTGTCTTAAAAACCGTTGCTTTCAATGACTGAAAATTTGTTTTCAAAAGTTTGTTTGTATATAGTTTTAGTAGGGCCTTAGAAAATAGACCGGAAGTTTGGCGAGGATGAGAGCTTTTTGTTTACGAGCTTTGCATATTATTACACGTTACTTAAGGATGCGTTATTTACGGTTTTATTTACGAACAGAGTATACAAAGGGGTTCAGTTCCGGATGTTGTGTTTCGAAATTCAAATGTTTCGAGGGATGTTTGTTTCCTTCCTGAATTCAGCGTTGACTGAATTGAAATAATTCTGTTTCGTTGAACTTCATCCCATTTAGGTGTTAAATATTCTTAAATAAATCGAATATATTATGGTAATGCTTGATGTACTTTCCGATCCGCGTTTGGTGATTGTCCTATTTGTAAAATAGTTTGTTTTCTCTTCAGACATATATGTTTTCTGTTATGTGAATTTATTTCTAGAATATTATAGAAATTTCTTTTTTTTATTTATCACAGTTCCAATAATCCTTTTTGCTATTCTTTATCTCACACTTTTACGTTTTATTATTGCTTTCTCATACAAACTATCCATTTTTCTTCATTAACAATGCTGGTTCATTCATGAGTTGGTATAATAATATAAATTGTTTATACAGATATATTTTTTCTATATTTCTATTCTCGGATTTTTTATATCCCTATGCTTACATATCCCTATGCTTACATGGAAGGTGCGGCCTTCTCCTCCACAGATGGGGCAAGCGGGACAAGGGTGGAGTCCGTTAACCACATCGTCGAAGAATGTCAGTTCACTAGGTTCAGCGGCACAATGGAAGACATCCATAACTTGTCTCCTGAAGCACTTCAATACCTGAGCTCTCACGAACTTAATCTCTGACTCTGGTCTCTCCAACGCCATACGATATATATATACATATTCGATTTGACTATGGATGAAAATTCCCATATTAATTTTATAACAATTTAATGAGGTAGGTACTAATATGAACTAATACATCAAATATTAATAATTTAAATTACATTTCAATTATTTACTTTTAAATCAATTTTAATATAGAATTGATATATTAATACCACCAAAAAATGAAGTATTTAAATAAACAATGAAATCAATCAACTACGCGTGTAATATAAAATCTCACGGAGGTAGCTGCCTCTTATGAAATTCATTAATAAATTTTATTTATTTGAAGTAGACCGTACTAAATTCTCTCAAAAATTATTTCAACTCTGTGGAGCGAAAATAATTATACTTAGATGTTTTAAGCATGTTACTCGTGTAAATATAAGGATGTGTATTGTGTACGTACCTGATTGCCTACTACCTAGGAACCACAAAGGTGCACCGATAATTCGTCCCCCGACAGTTCGTCCTGTGGTAAATATATCATTTTCAGCCCATTTCTACAATTTGAGTACTTACATAGATAGATAGCACTATTTTTAATTTTTATTTTAAGAGTATGCATACTGACATTTCAAAAATTTCTAAAAACGGGAGACCTTCTATCTCGACAACCATTACTAAATTTGCTTTAGGACAAAATAGGGTAGATGCATTGAACCTTTATCTAGGGAATAACCGTAAAAGATTTATTATATCTTGTATATATCTCTAAAAAAAATAAATTAAAAACACCTCTGATATTTTTTCCGAAAGACGGAAACTCGTTTCCCGAAAGTCGCGGAGTATTTTTTTTCTTGTACTGATAATATGCATTAAAGTCTAGGGAATAACCGTAAAAGTTTTTTGATAGACGTAAAATTAACCCCAAAAAATGGAGAAAACGCTATTTTTGCCATTTTATCGTGCGATTGTCACGCGATTTTGAACCTTAATGCCGTGGGAAAAGACTGTGACGTCATTCCTGGTGCCAAGCCTTTAAGTATTTTATTTATAAGTATAAGATTGAGAGTGATGATGTATGATTGTTTATAATGTTTATGTATACTTTTATTGTTGGTTTGGAATCACTCCGAGACAGGCATTGCCTTGTGGAGTGACCTTTTTGTAATTTGTATATATGTGTGTTTTTCTGTATAATAATAATTTATTTATTTATTTTTGTACAAAATAGTTCACGGGGCGGTGGTCTGTCCCGAATTACTGCAAAAAATTAACTTCCACGTGCCACGTAGGAGCGCTCGGCAGGCATTACCGTTTTATCACCCTGCCTCTGCCACCACTTACGGCCTCAATTCACCACTAGTAAGATTACAGCGAGCGGGAAATAATCATACTGAAGTAGTAGATATTTTCGGCGTAAGCCTCAATGTATATAGGATGAGAATGTTTCAACATTTTGGTTCAATTCAACCTCTCATGTAGATGTGATCTTGATTAAAATAAAGAAATAGACAATAGTGCGAATTGATGTCAGTCCGCTACTGCTCTGTGTGAGCCTGTATTTTGTTAAGTTTATATTATTGTTAAGTAAATACAATGTTGCAATTTGATGTGGGTATGTTGCTTAGTACATATTTTTTGTTTTTTAGGTTATTGTATTTAAATATAATATTGTAATATGTAAATGATCTACATGATCGTATATTAATGAATAATAATAATAATAATAATAGTCGTTGCTATTTTTCTGTATGAACTGCCAGAGGGACGAACTGTCATTTAAGCCCTAAAAATGTATCTATATTATATTATCCTTCAGCGTACCTAACATTACACATCAGAAGCATAAGCATATCAGAGACTGCGATAAGTAAAATAAAGAAGTGCAGAGAAGAGTATATGGTAATTTTAAAATTAAATTTATGAAAACCTTCGTCTGTGATATGTTTATTATTTATTAGTTCCTTCTGCTAATGACTTACGTACTTACCTACGCAAGATTCGGTCGATACAAATATAATCTTGATAAAAAATGAGGGAATTGTATTTTGTTGAACGTAAATAAAATGGTATATACTCGTACATACCATCACAACGTAATTGATGAAAATTTCTTTGTGGTGGTTACAACAAAACGATGTCAAAGTTAATTATTTGTAATTAGATATGTTATGAAATTGTTTTGATAATTCCAGTCATTAGAGAATAATAACATGTATAACTTGGAGTATTTCGACCATTATCAGTGGAATGGTTCAACTCATACAATTATCACAAACAATTGAATTATTACTACACCACCATATTATTATTTTAATGGATAACTTTCCGTTTCTCGTATCCATCTAACTAAGGAACTTCTGCTTTATTCATCGCCCCCTTAGTATTTCATATCACACACTTCAACTACGATATAATTTAATATTTCATTTAAATTTTTAATTACAATTATAGGAGATCATCAGTAAAGGAGGATGAATTTACTGAAAGTTCACATTCAGTAGCGAAACATTCTCAAATTCCTTAAACTTCTCACGTACAGATGCGCTTAAAATTATGATACGGATTACGATATGTTGAAATAATAATATGTTTTGGGAATAGTTAAATTGAGGTAGCATCAAGCGAGTCGTGTTTCTCGGATGTCGGATGATTGGGTCTAGGATGACGGATGGTGGCAGTTGACAAGGGATTGTGGAGGTCCAAACGGGAAACTCGAGTAAGTAATGTTTTTGTTTTCGATAACTACACATGCTTTCTTAGGTACAACAAGTTAAATAAAGGGTACCTACATTATAATATTATTGTTACATACGTGACGGGAAGACCTGACCGATGAGGCGAGGAAGTTACTTTTATTAGTCGAGGAATTCGTTTATAAAAATAGGGAGATCAGAAAAAGTAGGAGATTGGAGGTATCGGAACATAATCAAGAAACATAAGAAACAGTGGACTGCTTAGTACTTGGATTAATTAGGGTTGATGGAGTAAAATAATGGTGGACTAGATGTGAAGAAATACCTTAGAAACCCGACCTTAAAGAGGGTGGGTACGCATAATCATGGTTTATGATATTCTTATGCCAAAAATATATTTTTTTAGTACTAATTTTGAATGAGAATGTCCAGGGAAAATATGATTGAAAGATACCTATTTGCCTACCTGACTTAAACAGCTTTTAATAACTTTAGATTTTGCTAAAGGCCCCTTATGCAAAGTAGTCAAACTAATGCTACTACTTCTTTCAAAATAATTCTTATTCTCAGTATAACTCAGTTCTGAGTTGAAATTATTTAACAAGATTGAGATAGGGATTATAAATCTACGGACAGGGAATGCAGTGAATGCATTACCAAATTCAAACATTATGTTAAAGAGATTGAAATAAAAGTAACAAACGGCATATAAAAGTTGGTGCTACTGTAGTTCAGAAATGGTATAAAATAATAATAATTGTTCCATTGAAATAAAATTTGCCGTAACGATAACCAGTGGTCGTAGTGTGTCGGAGTGGCATTAGTCTGTATAATTATGACCATCTGAATTCCATTTAGTAAGACTCATTACCATATCTGGCTAGGCGAAGGGTGTCTCTACTCCGAGGAGTGGGAAGTGATAAGACTCGCTAATGGAAGTAGAGGGGATACCAACTTGCATTAGGATGTACTTGCAAACTTTAAAACTGACACTTGATATAACAATAGATAATATGTAATATGGAAGGGATTAATATTGTTTAGGAATACAAACTTCGCTAATTCATCAGGTTCCCTCCTTTCGAGCATCATTGGTACCTTTTGATGAAACATATTAGAGTTTATTGTAAATGGAAATAATTCTTTCGCTTGACAGGTGTTATAGTCAATTACATGAAGGATGTTTTCCTACCTACAATCTACAAATCTGTAGGATTTTATAAATAAGAGACGTTTGCTGTAATTAATGGTATGATTCCTGGAAATTCAATTTATCGTCGTGCAGATCTTCTAGGAAAAAAATACCTTTAGGTGTGTAGTGCAGCGCAATGCGGGAAAATCTGGAATGCAACATTCCACGTACAAACGCATGCCAGACTTGTTTCTTCTGCATAGTATACGTTTTCTCCCCCATCGGCAATGTAGAAAAGTACTCTGCTTTCTATTATTTTTATTTGTTGGTGTTACCAGACCATATTCAGCTATTCATATTTCCGCCATAAAATAGCAATCTATCATAATATTCTCAAAACGTCAAAACAAATTTAAAAGAACCATTTTTACGTACATTTGATAGTCGGAGACTACGAATTATTGTGCAATACAGGAAACCATACTTCTTCTTCTTCTTATTTAAATATGGCACGCACCCGTCTGCGGGTGATTTTGCCATTGTCAAGTATTTTGGTTATTTACTTATTTCTCTACACTGAGAGTGACGAATCATAGTATTTTATATTTAGGTAACAAATACTAAATGCAGTGTTATAAAATGTTTCAATATCTTCAACATGTACGACAAACATATTATTTATATACGAGTAACATCAATGAACAAAACTATTGTATGACATACACAGAATATATACAACAATATCTCTCTGACCGCACAGCACAGTTATATACAGGCCGTAGGTACACTCAAAAATACAATTCAATTCCAGGAACTACAGGCAAAATTAAACTAAATGGAATATAGAGTCGGGCAAAATGTTTTTTTTTTTTTTTATTTTTTTTTTTAATCAATGTTATGAAAAGGATTTTTTATTTCCCGATTTCAAGTAACCCGTTTTTAAAACACGTTTGGGAGATTTTAATACAAATTACACTCATGATTCCAAAACTGAAACCATACTTTCATACGCAGGTAAATTAATATGAAAATAATCGTACACCGTTTCCCTTAGAGAAAATAAGAGGAAAGATATATAGTAGATACCTATATTCTTGCAAACGCCATGTGGTATTAACATACCTAATGGTATATTCTATTGAATGGTAAATAAAAATGCAATATTTCAGTGGTTCTACGAGGAGCATTGAAGAGTGAACGAGTGAAAAGCTAATTATTATTATAGTTCTTTTTTAATTTGTGCTCATCGTATACCTACAAATAAGATTTAATCGGAAATTGTGCATACGACCTGTACCTATTACTAGATAATCGTACATATATCTGTAATAGTTTGAAAAACTGTTAATCTATGTAGGTATTGTTTCTGAAATGCACTTCGCCAATTACAGTAATATCCTCCAAGTGAAAGCTACACGGAAACATTGATGATGATAATGATTATAGTAGTTAGTTTAATAGCGTGTAATGCTACTGCTCTATGTAACAATGCAACTCTATGAGAACTTTCTAGTAATAATATTCACTTACTCGAATATGCAAGTTAGGTGATTTATTCTCCAAATTACGCCAAATAATATATCCACAGCATTAGGACATAAATCTAACATTCTATATATACGAAGATAAAGGTACTCAAGGTAATTAGATTTATATTGAAAGTCCTAACTATCTAATGCTTTAAGTAACATTAACAGGATTAATCCTATCTAATATTATATTCAATTCTATCCCCCTCACGACGGGTCCCTTGCAGAGTAGGCGGAGAGAAGAGGTCGCCAGACTTTCCTATACTTACACACAATTCTTGCTTCCGTAATATTCATGCAGTTCGTCATACATTCTCTACAATTAGGTTGAGTTCTTGGATGACCGCTTATCTAATCTCGATATTTGTTTTTCCGTAGTCGCATAATTGTGCAGCGCTCGCTACAAAAAGTTAGTATTATACTACTGTACGTAATATAACAAAATTTTATTCAAATAACACAAAAAAAAAACTTATATCCCCGTAAGAGGGAGTTTCGACTGATGTTTCTAAAACGACCTATATTTTTTATATCAATGATATATTAAAAACTGACATTCTCTAGTCACAAGCCAATATATATAAATCAGTTGTTTTTCTTTATATCTAAATAACACAGAGGTTTTGAAATAATGACAATATAAGAAATATACTCGTATACATAATACTATGTATTCGTAAATCCCAATCTATTGTCAAAATCTTATCTAGATTATGAATTGAGATAACAGGCATTCAAATGCTATGTTATTTTAAGAATATCTCTGGATGATAAGGGAAACGCGTAAGTCAAATACATTCTATTCTTATTATAAATGTCGATTCAAGCAGGAATGGAAAGAATTTACTGAAACGTTGTAATATTTTTACGTCTGTGAGAGAAAGTTTTGACAGTTCTACAAAACGGCAAGATCTCGTTAGGGAAAGTTAATTTATGATAAAAGTCAATTTTATTCAATTACCAAGAAGGGAATTTTTACTTTGAAAGAAGAAAAAAATAAAGAGAAGATAATTTGTACCCTTAATACGAATAGAAATGTAATAATAATTTGTGTCTATAGTAGGTACACCAGAAATTTCAGAAAAGAAAAAGAAGGTACATCAAAAGAGTGATTTATGATGAATAAAATCGAATCTTTCTAGAGATAGTTATGTAGGTCCGTCTCAAAAATTTTCAATTATTCTCGTCTCAATTATTGTTCATACATGAAGACATAAAGTAAAGAACAAAGGGCGTTCTTATATTTGGTGCGATTGTAGTGGAAATCCAGCAACATGATTTTATTGATAGGGCAAGTTTAGGTAGCACAAGATAAGTACAATTGTATCGTCATGAATGAATCAAAAGAAAATGTTTCTTTTCTCTCTCAATTAGGGATGTTACACTTATTACTTGTAACAATGGTAATTTGTCCCTTGGGGAGCATGAAATGTTCATTGTTCATGTTGATTTACGAGCCTTGCAAAGATAGCAAGCATTGACACAAGTAGAAACCCTAAGATTCGTGTACAATTTCATTATTTTAAGACAAAATACGATGTAGGGAGATAATCCCTTTTTTATTCCATTTTATAAAACTTTACTAATGGGATGGGATTTACATAAGAAGCAATTAGTATTTTATGTAATTTGAAAGGAAAAATATTATTGAAATATCTAACTTAGTGGAGATATGTGCAGAGAAGGTACTGTCAATTACTTGGGTCAAGTATATCTGCATAATTAGCATCGAGAGTGGAAGTAAATTTGACCATTCGTAAATAAAACAAAAATAAATGTACAGCATTTTTAAACATCAACCTCATATTGATTGAAGAAATGGAAGATATTGAAGTGTGGATAACTGTTATGAACAAAAATGTTGGTTTGTAGTGGTCAAATTAGAATAACCCTTGCATCATGATCTGAGATATCAAAAAAATAATGTTTTCATTCGACATTTTCCACTTATTTATGAAATACTGCTTGACAATCTATTAAAAAAACATTAACAATTATTAATCATAAATATGGAAATCTATTAGAAGTCGAAAACCTGTGGATCGAGATGAAATAATATTCATCATAGGACTAAAACTTTAATAGCTTTATGAATATTAGTTTAATCGGTTTAATATTGATACAATACAATATGAATAGTAGTAATACTCTTCACAATCTATAACACAACAGAGGAATTATTATGGGCATACTTCATTCAATTATGTTTTACAGGAAAATTGATTTTTAATCCTATTTAGTTTATTGTCAAATTAACGTACACTAGCTTTCCCACAATGAGAAAGAATCTTGCGATAAGCTCCCACTTTGTCTAAATCTTGAAATTCACCCCATTTTGTAAAAAACTGCTAATACGATGATCAGGTAGATCTCAAAAAATTTTTTTTTCTTGTTTTTTTGCACATGAGTGAATACTTCTACGAAACCAATACTTACCTACTGTGCAGTTATAGTGACAGGACGTAACCACATGCCTTGACAATGGAGACCAGATTCTCAAGGACGGATGTGTTCTGAGTAAAAGGAATCGTAGAGCATGCATGACGAATCGTATTATTAATGTGATGGAGGCAAGAAGTATGTTGGTACCTACAATGGAGACCAGATTCTCAAGGACGGATGTGTTCTGAGTAAAAGGAATCGTAGAGTATGCATGACGAATCGTATTATTAATGTGATGGAGGCAAGAAGTATGTTGGTACCTACAATGGAGACCAGATTCTCAAGGACGGATGTGTTCTGAGTAAAAGGAATCGTAGAGTGTGCATGACGAATCGTATTATTAATGTGATGGAGGCAAGAAGTATGTTGATACCTACATATGTATTGAGATAAACTTCGAGTGTTAAATATATTGTTATGATTTTATCGATAAAACATTTTCTCATTTTCCGCATAAAAGGTTCTAGTCTACTGATTCGATATTATATGAAGGGTGAAATATTACGATGTCCCGTGGTTTCATCTCGGTTTTCAGATTTGACAAGGCTGATATCTTTGACATTATTATGTCGCTTAATAATGAAATGTTTTCAGAAAGTAATTTTAAACGCAATGTCTTGAGACAAAACCATGAAGTTCTTTGATAAATTTTGGATTTTTGGGATGAGTTTGAGTACTTGACATCGGTCGGTAGTAGATTTACTATTCATAAAAGGGATACGAGGGGAGGTTTCATCTTCCTTTAAGCTTTCTTGGTAATTTATTTAAATCTCTCTGCCATATTTTCATGAAAGATTACGTTTTACTTGAATATTTACCCATAATGTAAATAAAAAACCAGTAATGTAGGTAGGTAGTAGGTACATTCAAATATCAAACGAAGCGAGAAGGACGGCAGGTGCCCTTACCAAGCAGTAATATTACGAGTTCACTGTTGAGGCAGTTGGTTAGATCGGCGGTCTTCCAAACGGGAGGTGTCGGGTTCGAACCCCGGCGCTGGCGATGTATTCCACCCGTTTGCGATACATGCTTTTAGCCTATAGTGCAAAATGTGCAGGAAAGTATTTGGGTTTGTGTATGCAAGCCCAGATAATAATTTGCCCTTTTCTATTACTGCAAAACTATATGGTCATTAATCCACTTTAAAGTTGCATATTCTACGATCTTACAATACGCACGCAGATAATAATAATACTGTATTCAGTTGGATACTTTGTATGAAATATATTTCTTATAGAATACATTCTGCCCACGATACCTATCATCCATAAATATCATAACTAGGTTTATTAATTTAGTAAATTACTTTTCTGCAAAGGTGATAAATTTATGTGGGAAAACAAATTAAAAACACGTGAGTAAATTAATTTAATGATAATACTATAGTACCTACTCGATTTAAATTTTCAGAAAATAAAGTTTCAGAAAATCTTTATTGATGAGTAGTTTTTAAATGAGATTAAGTATTCTTTGTTGTGTAAGGTGTGAATTTCTTTCATACAGCCTAATAATTGCAAATGAATATTTTCAAAAACTTCAGTGTTTCATATATACATATATACCTAGTTTTATAAACTTTGCAAAAACGCAGCGAATAAATCAATGAAAACTTCCGGCGGGAGCCTTTGAACTTTAGATGACGTAAATATTATGCAAGTACCTAAAAATACCTACTGATGAAACTGTTAGGTAAGTTCCTGGTTAGGTATATATGTAATTGTAGAAACGCAAATATATATAATTAATTTTATTGATGAAAACTTTACCTTTTGTGACTGTATAGGAGATTTTGGTACCTAAATTTCCCAATAAAGCCCGGATCTTCCTAGGGTTAGACCAAGTTGAATTAATGTAATAACCTTTCCAAAGAGTGTTCCCAGAAAATTGTGGTTAAGGGAAAACATCCCAAAAAGGAAACTTGCCAGAGGCGTAAGGACATTTTTTCCCACAGTAATATTCATTGATGTTTTTTATTTGCACAACGAAGGTAGGCGTTGTTGATCAAATTAAAAGAATGAAACACGTAAACCCATAAAAGACAATTATTTTCATTTAAATATGTAGGCTCATTGAAGTATTTTCGATTTTATTTATCTTCAGATTTCCATGTACAGAATATCCTAATGATTCCTTTTTCAATGATCCACGGTTTGTATAGCGGACCCCCAGTCTTTGTTTTCTTTTAAATTTTTCTTTTTCTTTCTCAGCTTTTCTCAGCAAGTTCGACAAAAAGTTTTAATCCTTTTTAGTTCTGCGGTTCTCTATTTGCACATTGTGAATATAACTGAACTTAACATTAATTTTGTGTACAGGGAATGTTGGGTTTTTGAAAGACGCAGTATTTACTGGTTACTGATACTCGATCAGTAGAGCAGTATTTAACTCCGGTATGCCAAAGTTTTGAATACGTTCCTGAGTGAATGTTCAATATTTAATATTTTATTGATGTGGAGAGCGTGGAGATAATGTCGACATTAAGATGTGAACTAAATCCGAGATATTTGACCATATTGTTATTTTTATTGAACATAATAAAGTTAAGCTTTTTTATAGAAATACTCGTACGATGTCATTTGCCGGCACTGCGGGTGGCAGCATTATAATATTCTATAGGTTTTAAAGTATCTACCTAAGTACCTACCTTCGTATCGATTGGATTCAGATTCAGCATATTTTAGTCAAACAAGCTCACAAGACATACCTAGGTTAATAGGGTCAAAAATGTTTCTTTCATTTCCAAAATACTATTCGAAAGGAATGATAATGCATATAATTGAACATCTATCTTTTACCATAATATTTTTGGTGGCACATATAATTTGGTCGGTAACCTACTGGTTGGTAACGTGCTCGACTGTTAATCCGGTGGGCGCGGGTTCAATCCCCGATGCCGACTTACTCCGCTTCACGACACAAGGCTTTCAAGCTTACTGCGAAGTGTACAAACATATAGATTTATTTTAAAATTAAATAAAAAAAAATGAGGTAGTGGGTAACTTATAAGTGAATTGAAATATCAACGTAATGAGCAACAGTTGCGTAATAATCTTATGCGCAACAAGGAAAAGAATCATGAAAAATTACCACGAATTATGAATTTGAAAATTGAGTATGCTGTAGTCATTTTCTGACTAAATTGTGTGTGTACCCATCCCTCTTCAAAGGAAGCTATTTTGCCTATACGCAATAAAATCTTCTTGCTAAATAATATTTTTCGTATAAATATCATTTCATTTCTACAATTTTTTTAGGACTTCATTAATTCAATTTCAAATTATTGGTCTGCAAACAATATTTTAGCGAGATATTTTATTATTATATGGATGATTTGTGAAGAACAACGAAATAAACGTTAAAATTTCACGTGAATGTTAATAAACTGTAGGTTGAACTGTGCAAATGTGTATTTAGGATGGTGTTAATTATTATTTTTAACGAAATGATAATATTTATTTAAACATGAAAAAATAATAACGCTTTATAAAATTTTCAACCATTCTTTTATCGTTTAATTTTCATGAATAGTTTTTCTAAATCTGTTTGTGTAAATTTCATCACTACTGATTTTTTTAGAAAATTAACGTCATGTAAATTTAATATAGCATTGCACGACAGTACTTAGATTGCTAAGAATTAGTCCATGAGATTTAATTTAATTTATTTTAAAACTACGCAAAATAAACCTGTTATGAATTAAATAGAATTTAAGCAAACAGGGTCCTTGCATGTTTTTTATTTATTTTGGTTTTCGGTACATTAACTATAAATTAAGGTTTCCCGAAAATTTCACATTTTAATTCTCTGTCTTTGTGGATATATTTATAAAATAAAGTCTCATATTCGATTCTAGCGCAAAAGCAGGTTTTTGACTGGCCGCCATATTGTGACGTCACTTTCCCCAATTCCTCCATACATAACCCACAAACAATCAAATTTCTTTCTATGAATTTCATCGTGTCGTGACGTCACAATCACGTTAAACAATGGCCACTCGTTTCAGAGCAACATAGAAAAACTCGTCAAATTAACATTTTCAATTAATGATTATAAATTAACGGTAAATTAAAATTACATAATTTAATTATATTTGTCATTCTAGTAAGTAGAACTATCGATTTAATATATTTTTTGAACGATAAAAAAAATGCAAGTACCCTATTCTACGAAGTATTGTGGTAACAATTCCATCCAACCATCTCCGATATAATAAATTGATAATAAATTTATTAGGGTTGTAGAAAGCAAAGCACTTAATTCAAAGTTCTTTGTTAAGCTACAAAGCTTTTTTTCAAAATGAAAAGGTATAGCATTATGAATTCATGTACAAAAGATTGATCTTCTGCCTTTGGGTTGAATCTCATGGGAGATGGTTTTGTATCTTTCCCACTATGAATCAAAAACTGGGTTCATAAATCAAACACTACAATGTACTGCTTCAGCCAGATATGATTTCTTCATTAGATATTCACCTTCTATAATAATTATAAGATTTCTTAGAAAACCACATTTCAACGTGATTTAGGAGTGCTTTTTATAGAACTACTATAAATTTCAGCTAAGACTCAGTACACCTACGAGTATATCACATATTTCGAAGCTATTGCGTCGAAAAATGAATAAAAAAATCCTTATTTAATATTTAATATAATTCACGGCCTACGGCCTTTGACAATATATAATATAAAATATTTGATCATAATCAATTAAGCAATATAAAACAAGGCATAATACAAATGAGAAAAACATAAATGATATAGAATTGTAAGGCAAAATAATCATTAATACGAACTGTTATATTCAGCACAGATACAACAGAAAAGATTAAAATAATAAAATACAACTGTAAATGGCTAAAAACAACTATTCAGCCTGTATAGTAAAAAAAGACAATATAATAAAGTACAATTATAAAAAGGTCAAATAAATAAAATTAATCTGTCTGATGTATAATGGAAATGAATAAAATAATAATAAAATACTTATGAGATATTGTGTAAATTGTTTTTTTTGTATTTCTGATTAATGTTTGAAGTATTATTTTTAACTACACCCCATCATTTTTCTTGGAAAGATATTAAATAGGTTCGATTTTTTTTCAAGCCCAAAGCGTCTATTGCAGAAGAGAGCAATATTAATTAATTAATTAATACTTTACACGTTTAATGCCGTGAGGGTCACCGGTGACCTCATCTTTTCTGCATTATTGTTCCATGGGGGTCACCGGCGACTTCGCGCAAAAAACGCCAACGGTCACGCTTTTCATTTATTTCGCGTATGTAAGTAAATTTTGGAAAATAGATTCCAAATTTCAAGAAGAGTTGAAAAATATTTTCATAACAGTTTTTTTGGTATAATTATGGGATCCTACGTCCGATTCATGTATTACTTATTTTGGGTACGGTTCACATTAAAGTACATCGAATACCGAAAAAAAGTTTTTATGTAAATTTTCATATTTGTTCCATCGGCGTTTAACGTGTTAATAATTTTCAATGTTTTAGTATAATGAAAATCAGAATGTTATTTCTTGGGTGCCGTGAAATTTTTGTAACTCTTTCATTCAAGTTATTAAGCACCTGTTATGAATAGGTCGTTTTTTGAGGAGTGCTGTGTTATTTTCTTAATTTATTCTTGATTATTTGATCCCACTGTTTGTTATAGAAAGGATTAACATCTTCCAAACCACGGAATGCAATTAGAACAGCGCTCTTTTGATTAATAATCATGGGACTCAACCAAGGCCTTCATTACTCACGATTTTAAGACATATTGGTTTTCTTTGATAAACTCCTTATTACATAACTAATGAATAACAGAAAATTCAAGTCTCAATAATGGATTGGTAGTTTAATATTCCCTTTACTTCTTTCCAGAATTCGACCGGAATCGAGAAAGTAAACAGGAAAATAATGATGTTAATATTTATACAAAGAAAGGTTTTAGTTATGAAATTATTAGTAGTAAATTATTGCTTTCACCAACAGCGCTATGGTACTCGTATTAACCCCATGTAATAATTTTGTTTCCCTTTCCGGGCGGATTTGAGCCGCAAGTATCAAGTGTTAGAAGAAAGTGATTGTGTTAACATAGAAGAAAATATTTCAGTTCTCAGTTAGAAGCACGAGACTGAAATATGAATCTTTGTTTTCTTATAGTTCGTCAACCTCAATATGGCATCCGTTCTGTTGTCTTTGATGATAATAAGTAACCAAATATATGCAAAGATGTATTTCTTTAGCATCCATAATTTTTGTCATCGTTGTCATCATCGCAAGTACATAAGCTGTTCAGAAAAAAGCATGAAGAGCAAGGGGAGGTATGGTCTTTATGTCTACCGTCGTAACTATTTATGTAACTTGTCGGAGTTTTATGTAGGTACAGTGTAAACTACTCTTTAGACAGTTTTTTTTTCATCCATATGCGTAGATAGTTATATCTTTATCAATAGTTTAAAAAGTTAAGAGGGGAAGTTACTATGCTTGGAAATGGTTTCTATACGAATGACACAACCTTTCACTAATACTGTGTTTGAGCCAGGGCTCAATTTTTTTTATAAATACTTCTTGCGATGAGTTTTAATAAGAAAGATTTTTAATTAGAAATTTTCCATTACAAAGAAATAAGATTGTCTGGAACTGGATTACTGGAAAAAACTTCATTATAAATTATGATCATAACAATATTTATAGGACTGTTTCTGTACGCAACACGAGAAACGACATAATAATGAAAATACTTTATTGAATATGGAATACTGATTTACACATAGGTACAATTAATTAATTTTGATAAGATGGGAGGAGGGACGAGTGTGATTTATTAGGGTAGCTACGAGTAACATACAAATATAAAATAATAATATGAATGATGATATATTACTGTATCGGGTCTTATGGAAAAATTTTATGTATTAAGTACTTAATGAGTTTCCTGTGTAGTATTTCATACACCTCTTAAGAATTTAGAAGGTAGTACAACAACATGTGGAATTGTGACAATAAAATATCACACAGTGTTGCTATGTCCGACGGCGGAGGAAATACAATACAAAAGAAAATATGTACAGCACGGAACCTGAAACACTTGTATTCTCAAACAATGTCATAGATCAAACTGACAATATTGGTATAATAATACCACCTTACTCTGAGTTCTTCTTCTTTCGTATGCAAATACAACCATTGTACAAATGATCTGGGAGTCTGAGTCATAGCTCCGCGTCAATATTTCAAGATATTCAGTTGCCCTTGGCGTCACCTCATGGTCTTCCCAAATATCCCCCTCGAACTTCTTGATGGGACAGTGCCCCACAATGTGATCCACCATCTCTATCTGCCCGCACTGGCTTTGGGGATGTTCCCTCTTGTCCCATTTATGGAGGAGGTGCATACATCTCCCGTGGCCAGTTCGGATCCTATTTAGGGATGCCCATAGTTTGCGAGGCAGGTCGAAACTCTGAGTTAAAAACTAAAATATGAGTATATATCAGAAAATGTTTTATGATGCTCATATTTTATTCGATTTAACCACAGTTCTGTGACCCTACAATGATGATCTAATAAACTGGCCTTCAATATATGTATACCTTTCTTCATAAGTTGCATGCTTGTAATGAAAACACATATTTTTCACACTTGGATAAATCATGCTGTTCTCCCTTGGGGGCAGATATATAAACCTTTACCCTCGCATCAATATTCTTGTATGGGTCGTATGCATTAAGTTGGTTATTTGAGATTTTTTTCCCTGACTATATTATATTTTGGTGAAGGTATTTCTCATATTGAAAATACGAAAATGAAAATACGAAGAAATATGAAATTGAATAAGAGTTTGTATTAAAGTCTGTGAATTTACACCAAGTGCTCGCTTATATTTATGTGCTTGTATCAATCAGAAGCTTCATAGTGCTCGTAGGCCATGAACAATTGAACATATTAACGGATTAGTATTAAACGATTCCACGAAGGGCAGAGAGGTTTCATTATGTAATACGTACCTATTGTTAATGTAAAACATGTGTAGATACCCGGATACTCATATACAATGTGTCGCAATTAGGCTTTTTTCTGCCTGGGGATATATCCCGATAAAACCCCCCAAATCTCCTTCTGACGTTCTGTTCTCTATATACATTTTTCATTCGCTCGTTGTACCCACACGTTGTACAGTGGTATTTTTTTGTATTATAAAAGTATGCTGTGTTTTTGTGTGTAAGTATGTAGGAAGGAATCTGAAAAAAAAAACATATTTATAAGAATGAAATACACTTATTTGTTTAGTAGGTCCGCGGCCCCTCAACTACCCCCCTCCCCTCCCCCTTACACTCTTGCTGTTGTCAGAAACTATTAATTTTATTGACATGGAAAACTATGGATTGGACATTAATATCGTTTTATGCAGAGCACCCCTGCTACCTCTCCCCCCATGATACCCAACAGGTGCCAAGAGTATTACGATTCAAAACTACGGATCGACACTAATATCGCTTTTTACATTCCACCCCCCAACCTCCCCTCCCTCCATCACTCGTGCTGGTGTCGGGAAGGTTACTATTACACCCATGAACGCGTCGCTGCTTTAAATTTACATAAGTACATATTCATAGAACTTGCAAAATTTGTCAAAGGCCCAGCGTTACAAACATACAGGACTTGGATCGTTAAATCTTTATACAAGGCTAACTTTAAGTCCTTCATTGTCGGATTGATGATTGAATAAATTGCTTATTCATTGTTTTGTTCTCCTGTCCGAATAACAATGTTAAATAAACTTAATATCAACAATAACTTGTGTATTTTCAATCTTTGATGCCTTCTTTTTGATGCTCACTACACAACAAACGTAGAATTTTACGAATAATCTCGATTTTGATGCCTTTTTTTCAACAGTCCTTCATTTAAAAGAGGTAACATCCAAATAAACATATTGTAATGGAAGATATTTGCATTACAAAGGATGTTTATCATCGACCTTCCTTTACCATCTTATTACACACAATGTAGAAGTTCGAAGTTGATGCCCGTATAAGTTGTGCAAGAGCAATGTTATATGCATGTTGTTTTTATATCCGCATAATATTGAATTGTTTGAGTTAGTACCTACATTACAAAACAATATAATATCCACACACTCGTACATATGTGTGTCTAATGGAATGAAGAAAATAATTGGGACATATATGTAGATGAATTTAGTGGCTAAACTCTGTTGTTTTATGACATAAATGTTTTATATCTCAATACAATTGCGTCTTATTGTTTACGCTTACATAAAATTCCCTCATCTCACGCATACATGGAGTAATATAAAGTAGGAAATCTTTTATTCTATAACTTTGAAAATGAAAGAAAATATATTACTTTCTCATTTAATACCATTTTTTTTTATTAAAGCTGATGTAAGATTAGGACAGCTTTATACTATGCTTTCATTAAGTTATAAGACTTAGAAAATTCTAATACACAAGCATGAAGTAGCCATTTCATTACTTTACGTAGATTGTCCAACTATTATATTAGGAGACATATACTAATTTCTACGAAACAATATAAAAATCTATGGTATTCATTAAATTATAAATCAAGTATTATTTATTGTATATTAGACTTATTATATGAAAATGTTCACCAATAGAAATAATAAATTGATACAGGTATTTTATAAATGTTGGCCAATAAAATATCAGGAGGGTAGAAAAAAGAATTTTAAATAAATTAGCTGTAACACAAAGAGCCATGTAGGGAAGAATGCTAGGGGCATCACTAAGAGACAGAAGAACCAAAACATGGATACAACAGAAAACGGGAGGCGACCAAGAACAGGCCGAAGAAGTGTTGCTAGGCCCCAGGCAAGGTGATCGGACGACATAAGGAAGGTTGCCGGGGGCGGATGGATGCGGTCAGCACAAGATAGGGAGCAGTCGAAGTATAAGGGGGAGGCCTATGCCCAACACTGGGCGCGAGAAGGCTGAGAAGAAGAAGATAAATTATTTGGGCTGTATGCCATACAGATGGATGTGATTGAACCCGATTCACTTATCTTCTATGACGGGATTCTTCACGGGTGATTTGACTGCTTGATTCCGATTCTTTAGTGATGTTGGACACGTGCGGTGTGGTAGCGATCGATGTGGTTCCCTGAGTGGTTGCTGTGTGTACTTCTTGTTACGTTATATTATTTTGAGTAGACTGTAAGTTTGAAGATAATTTGTTCGTTCTGGGAAATTTAACCGTTTGTATGTATTACTAGTCCTCGTTTATATGTATCGCAATATTACTAGCCCGAGGAAATTCGTATATTTACAATGAAATTTTCAGTTGATATATAGCCCAGGAAATTTAGCTTTGTAGCGTAGATAATTGTCGGAAAGCTGGAAACTGTTATAATCTCTTCACTATCATGCAAAGAAGGTTTCTTGAAGTTTGCACCAATTTTCCGCTTGTGCTAAGTACAGGGTGACCCATAAACCGAAAAAATTATGTACTTTTTTCAGTTTTTCAGTAATAACTTCTAAACGATGCTTTCTAGGAAAATGGTGTCTTTTATAAATTAAAGTACATAATATTCTGCGTCGTTTGAGCATAAATACTTCTTTGTACCTTAAAAATTATTGTGATATAGACACTGCCAAGTACATATTAATTTTCTGAACAAATTGAAATATTCGTATTTTTCACTTTTGTTGTTGAATAACTCCCCAACTCAGGTATTTACGGTAATATTTCACTGATCATATTTTTGAGGTGGTCGGTAGCCTGGTTGGTAACGCGCTCGACTGTTAATTCAGTTGGCGCGGGTTCAATCCCCGACTTACTCCACTTCACAACACAAGCTTTTAAGCTTTCTGTGAAGTGTACAAAGATGTATTTGGGTTTATTTCGATTAACCCAGATTCATTTTTATTTAAAAAAAAAAAAAAAATTTATGGATCAATTTTCTCAAACTTGTGATTAAGAGTTTAGACCTACGGCACACAGTTTAGGATGCACAGGTGTTTAAAGAGAGACGAGTGAAATAAAGATATTTACTAAATGATAAATTTAGATATGTAAAAGGTAAGCTAATTTAAATTTTACTATTCCATTTTATTAAAGAATATTTTTTTAAAGTAAAACACAAATTTTCAATACTGATACGCCACTGCATAACATTTTATATCGAAAAGACTATTTTTTTTACCTTCATTGGTTTTATTAAAATATCTCCTAAACGGTTAGTGTTAGGAAAAAATATTTATATTGAAATTTATATACAATAATTTATCTACATAATAATTGCAAAATAATTTCTTTGATCTTTATTTCACTCGTCTCTCTTTAAACACCTGTGCATCCTAAACTCTTAATCACAAGTTTGAGAAAATTGATCCATAATTAAATATGATCAGTGAAATATTACCGTAAATACCTGAGTTGGGGAGTTATTCGACAACAAAAGTGAAAAATACGAATATTTTAATTTGTTCAGAAAATTAATATGCACTTGGCAGTGTCCGTATCACAATAATTTTTTAGGTACAAAGGAGTATTTATGCTCAAAAGACGCAGAATATTATGTACTTTAATTTATAAAAAGACACAATTTTCCTAGAAAGCATCGTTTAGAAGTGATTACTGAAAAACTGAAAAAAGTACATAATTTTTTCGGTTTATGGGTCACCCTGTACTTAGCACAAGCGGAAAATTGGTGCAAACTTCAAGAAACCTTCTTTGCATGTTAATGAAGGGATTCAAATAGTTTCCAGCTTTCCGACAATTATCTACGCTATACCCCCTTTTTTAATGTTAATACACCGGTCTAATAGAGAAACTCGCGCATTATGTGGATTATGTAAATTAATACAAAATGTAATTTAAGTTTTTGAGACTGTTTTTAGATCCTGAAAAGGAAAATCGTAATAATATGAATTAAACTATCCAAGAAGAAATAATATTTGAATGCATTACTCAACAGCGAGTGTTTTAATTCCTCGTTTTATACATTTAATGCTACTCAAGCAAACTTAATATCAACCATTGTTTTCATTTTACATAGATTTATGATAATGGCGGTGTTTTATCGGAAGCTCTAAAACTCTAAAGGAAACAATAGATATTTTTCATAAATAATGAATGAAATCGAGAACACTTCATCATAATACAGAATAAAGGAAAACAGATTATGTGATTTAGAACAACATTAGAAGACGCAACTAAGTAATTATTATTGTAAATTGAAGACTTGCCCGGAGTTAATTTTTGTTTTTCTAATAAATCGATGAATTATTCTGGAGATTTAGAAAATCAAATAAATGTGAAATAATATACGAATTACTTATTAGCAAACCTTGAGTTCCAGTATATTAACATTGACCAATATTTATTAAAGTTTTTCTACATTTGTGTGCTACGTATTTTTACACCTTGTTGTACCCAAATGATTGAAACAATTTGCTTTAAGGTGTGAAAGTTTGTTCAAAAAGTTATTACATTTCAAGTGTTTGTGTGAGTACTATTGTCGGGTATAATTTCTTTTTTAGATAGATATTATCTCGTATGATTGTTCATTGCTCAGGTACAGCGTGTGTGTTCCTTTCAATAAATTATTACACCGATGATCCTCTATATCCAATTCACTTAAAGAGATCTCGGTTGAGGTAGGTACCTAGTTGAGTCATCCATTTGGGATGTCTAAAGAATAAATTCTCTCACAAAAGGACCCATTGAATATGTAACTCAAAGCAGAAGATTTATCTGATGCCCGTGCAAGGATTCTGAGAACGGAGCGACTAGATTCTGTAATGTCCAGTATAAGTAGTATGGGATTCCGTACAAAAAATCAAACCAAGAATAGAAAATAACGTAATACGGTCTTGAGAGGTATTCGACAAATTCGTTTCGTGGATACTTTTTTTGAGTTCGCGTTTATTTCATCTTAAGGAAACATAGTGTTGGTCAATTTGTATTCAATAACGGTTGTAATATTACGTATTGAAAGAACATTACAGCGGGGGAGAATAAAGCGATGAGAAATTATATTTGCATCCTGCATTCTACTTCTGAAAAGGTGAATACTATGGCTTAGTATTAGCAAAAGCTGATAGGATAATGATCGGAGAAGTTATTATTTTATTAAACCGACATGTCTCTTTGCATTATGCTTCATGAATAGAAATTAGTATTAATCATGTGTGTTATTTTAACATGTTAATTGTATTATTTTTACTAATAAAACTGGATAAGAGAGACCAAAAAGTTAAAACTAACTAATTAACACTGATTCAATCTAGATTTATGAACTAAGCTGTGGACAAGGAAATACACACACGAGTAGGTATAACAAAATTAATAATGAATACATGCTACAATAATACTTTCCTCATTACTATCCCTCACGGGAACACATGAAATCCAGACCATTTTCATGAAATTCAGTCTTTCACCTACATTTTGATTACGTTATCAACTTAAAGGAATAAATCTATATAAAATTAATCTAAACTTTTTTCAAAGTTATATATTTTTCATAAACGGTATTCTTTTGATATTACAAATTCCATAAACACAATGTATTATGTTTTACATAATTTATTTTGCTCGGAGCACTTCAGGTGAAATGATGTGACTTGTTCCGTGAAAGCGACAGGTCTATAACTTTTTCTCGTTGTGTTTTTACTGCCTTACAAATAATAATATAGTAACTTTTGTAATTCAAACATAATATAAACTTTCTGAGTCGTAAATTATTCAAACTATGTTTTGATGAAATGTTCTTCTTATGTCACACAAACAAAACTCCTGCTCTGTGAATACTTTTGCATAATAAAGTGATGATACATATACCATACCTATACTCTGATGGGTACTTAGACTTTTCTCTATGAAATACTCGAAATGATAATACCGTTATAATTACATATTATACTGTAACATAAGAATACAAAGCATTTTTATTTCAAATTTTAACCGTTATTTAACACTAGAGCGGGGATACAGGTTCTAGGGAACCTTAATAAAATACAAACTGAAGACTATAGCAACTATGGACATCTTGAAAATAGAAAATTACGTCAACAGTGGGTATATAATAAATACACTTATATGATTGTCTACTACTTCTAGAGCGAAAAGTCAATATTGCTGCTATAATATTAATAATAATCTTATTTATATTTGATTATCAGATAAAAAAATATTCTTACCTTTATAACATCTACTATGAACTGATTATATTTTCCTCTTGACACTATTTATTAGGTGATCCTTTCTGAAAATGCCTTCCTCGAAACCTTCTATCCTCTTCGTTTTCCCTTATTTTCTGATAATTTCACGTTCTTTAATCCGTCCGTATAATATTTTATAAAAAATATTAATGGGTATTGTAAAGTATCTAAACATTTTGTCTATTTACCTATGAATTACAGATGTAGCAAATAAATAAATAAAACTTCTGAAAATGAAATCAACTAGGTTAGGTAATGACTTATTTTGCATGTGAAAACTTATGAATGTTAAAGACATAGTTGAAGGTAGCAACAGGGAATATTATTATTCTTGTGAAGGATGATCCTGTACATAATATAATGTTGGAAGTTTATAACATTACGAAGATAAATCCATTATAAGCCTCGGGCTTAAGTATTACTTCAGATATAATTATTATAAGATAAAATTTGTTTAGTTTGAAATTCACGTCTCAAAAACGACTATTTGTTTGCTACGAAATTACAAAAACATTCCTATCAATTATCGCCAATTTGATAGAGGAAAGGATATTTTTATAGGAATTACATAATATTGATAAGTTCCCATTACCATTGTTGCTGCGATGGCTTGATGAATGATGGGGTGGTTGCAGACTGTCGACTACTGGGTGAGAGAAATTGGAAAGTGGCAGCAATGGACAGAGGGAGATGGCTACAGCTCTTGGAGACAGCTAAGAGCCATACAGGGTTGACAGCTAGCACCCATACAATTGGTTGGTTGGCAGATATTGCCCATGGCAATAAGCCCGCCATTTTTGTAATGCATGTTCATTATGCCAATAAAGTATTTATTTAGTTATTTATGTATATATGGATTTCAATCGATTTCAAACTGTAACAAGTACCTACTATCAATTATTGCCGGTATTGGTACTATCAATTATTGCCGGTATTGGTACTATACATAATCTACAACTTGCAGAAAAAGGCAATTTTTATCACCATAAACATTCCTGAACTAAAGGCGTGAGATTTAATATAAATAACAACATTGAATTAGTTCGGGTGAAAGGATAATGTTTTATGAAACCAGGAAGCAATAAAATATAACAACCATGCTGTGAAAATACATTTCTCCATATTTATATTTCCTAATGATAAAACCAAATAAATCCTATGGTTATTTTTATAAACAAACTCTTCAGTTTTCTGCCACTACATATTAAATCAACGTGTCTCCTATGTGAATTATTTTTTTCTGTCTCTCTTGTACTTGTTGTTTGTTTTCGCTTCGACTCTTTTGCATCTTTGAGTTTCACCGCAGCGAAGGAAAGTTCCCATAAATAATGAATGAGAGAAAGCAAGAAGAAAAATTCACGGGTTCCTGAAACAATACGCCTTTTTATTATTTCTGTCTGATTCTTTTGTTTTTTTCTTTTGCTTGTTTTTAAACAAACGCTTGGTAGCATTTCCTAATATCCCCTACCTTCCTCTGCCGTGAAAACTTTTATATTTTTTATTATTATTATAATTCTTATGTGATGGTTTCTGAACAATTTTGACAGCACTGCGGAGATGGTTGAGTAATTTAAATATGAAAAATAATTCTTTATTCTTTGTATTTTCATAATAATTAATTCCAAAGTATAAATTAGAGTCAAGACGTTTCAACGGAACTATTTCACTCGAGAAATATTTAATAATACAATAGGTAATAACTAAGTAATGAACTTGTTTCGTATATACATAACTAACTATTGATGAATTGAGATTAGAGTGTTAATTAAATTCTTTACATCAATAATTTAATATACGTACCTTGTTGTTGCTTTTTGAAAATTCTATATAAAAATTAATAAATAACTTTTTCTATTGAAATACAGTTATTCAAAGTGAGTATTATTAGTTGGTAAGTAAATATTTTCTTTGTTTTCTATATTATTAATTTCACATAATTATATTCTGCCTTATTTACACAGTATACACCAAATACCTAAGTTCTTTATATAAACCTATATCTATAATGAGAGTACGTGCAGGACACTTTGTTGTATTTTTACGACTTGTTTAATAACCTGGAAAATCTTTTCTGCTCCATAAAAACTGACACCCTTGTTATAGGAGATGGGTACTCTGGTCTAAATGGTGGTACCAAGTTCAGTCAAACAAGGGATTATCTGTTTGAAGGAACCCATTGATATCTAATAAAAAAATTATGTTCAATTTTGTACGCGAACGTTGTGGATTTTATGGGAGAATATTCAAATAGTGTGATGTAGAAAAAAAGCATGACAAAGCAACAATGTTTACATTCCCATTTTATAATGCTATGATTTAGTATCAACATTTTTATCACTAGCAACACATAGGTTATATTGGATGGTAAATTAAAAATATTCTAATGCTGAACATGTTGGTGGATTTGTAGAGTTTTTTGCATGATTGTTTTGGAGACATTTTATTGAAAGATAAATAATTGTCTCCTTATTACTTATGCTTCTGTATTACCTACTATGAAAATTTATAAAATGCCCATAGCTTTTGCCTAAATGAAATTTTCCTTTCTGAATTTACAAGTATTAGAATGTATTAATCTTATAATTAAAGGCGATGTTTTTCTCATACTCGACTTAAGATAAACACAGAAAATATAGTAGCTTTAGAATCAAAGGTCAATTATTATTTTTTCAATGAATGTCGTTGTAATTGGCTTTTTTCTCTCTTTCTGCTTTCTACTAAGATTAAGTGATTAATTAGAACCATCCATCTTAAGCTAACATTCGGTGTAGGTATACTTAATAATAACATGTCTCAAAATGCGAAATATCAAACATGTAGGTATTGTAGGTGTAGTAGGCATACGTATATTATGACATGACCCCGAGCTACTTCTCCAAATCATATTATATTTAATATGAAGTACACGACATAATATATCATTCCTCACACATCACCATTAGTACACAACAATTATATGTTATTGCTATAAATATGACTGACCTGTAAGCTTCTAAAGATTCATACAGATAACCAAAAAATTAGAAAGTACCATATATTTTTTGATCGTTTTTTAAGATTGTTATGTTTAAATAATGTTGTTATCTTGACTTCGTAGTAATTCGACAAATGGCCGTAAGCTCTCTAAAAGCGTTTCTCAAAGTGGTAGATCTAGGTATTTAAGTCTCTAAATTACCCCTGATATTTAGCATGTTCAGAATATGTGAGGGCACTCTCTGTCATGATGGAACGGGTTGTGATTCGAGCTGGTCTAAAAATTCTAATTGACAGTCACCCTCGCCACTGTATAGTATATATGACGATTATACTGAGATTTATATGCATAAATAAAAAAAAAAGAATTTAATTCCTCTTTGTAAATACGAAAACAATACATCATTAACAAAATACAATATCGTTAATTAGACTTCCTTCCTAGAATGTCAAGTCGGAATTATAAAGTAAACATTAAAGAAACATAACTACCCAATGAAATCAATTTAAAAAGGTTTGTGTTTTGAAACACGATCCAAACATTTCAATATTTTATTCATCCAATGTAATCTAATGAATGTCTTCAATGTAAATTAATATTTAGACGGAAAGAATGTAAATAACATTGAAAATTTAAATGAAAATAATAATATCGAATATGCGCCAAAGTGGAAATATTCAAAAACCATTCGGTATATTCTGAAAATTAATTAATTTTACATAAATTAATAACAACCTCCGTTGTAAGGTTGTGATAAGATAGGAGAGAATATCTATAGAAATAAATTTCAACAGATGTTACAACTCTCTCAAAGTTCAAAACAGAAAAGGGATTATGCGTACATTAATGGGAGAAAATATTATAAAGAAATTCAGAAATATTTGTGAATTTGTGATTGTTATTTAAAAAAATCCCCTTTTCGCTTTCCCTTATATACTCGTATGTAATGGATACTATCAGTAATAATGTATATAAGTATATATTCACCACGTAAAGTATTTATTTCTAGCCCTAACTTCTCTTTCAATATTTTTAGAATAAAACTAATTAATACCTAATGATGTTATGTAATGCACTTCTCCAATCAAAATATAACGTTTTTCTTTATGAATCAACAGGACATAGTAAATATTAGTCAATTTAATTACTTATCTGATGGAAGCGTTTTTCTGGTGGTATAGGAATATAATGATATACGATCAAAATGAATGAACAACTAAGTAAATATACTTTTTCAAAAAATCATACGTTGCTCGGTGCTCCACACTTGGCTCCGAAGATCCGTCATTTTATTTTATATGATTAATAACAGACAGACCGAAAATTTATGTGTTTCCTTTCGCCTTCACTGTTGCTATGCCGGATGTGTATGTTTTTGTAGGGAAATTTTGTATATTTATATACTTACCTACATACATTATAATACCTACGTAAGACCACCTGAGGTCTAAATATTACGTATGTGTTAAGTTTAAGAGTAAACATTTCAAACTTTATTGATTGATATGCAACTTTTAAGGTAAAACACAATATAATACCCTTCGATTGTTTGGAATGTTACCACAGATTAGTTATTATACCGCCTACGCGTTTTCTATGATGGTACTTACTTTGATGTATTCATAAAATATAGGTTGAACCACAGGATTAGTACTAGTATCCTTAATATTCCATATTATAATATTATTCTATGATATTACACCATCTTCCTGTTTAATTATATGATTATACACGGTCTTGCCTTGTGAATTAGCTTTCCGCATCTAATGATGAGGTTTGGTTGAGATTATTATGGAAAATAAGCGCAACAGTCCTTCAACATTCCTTCTAGAAACGAAGGGAATCCCAGTGGGTACTGTTGGTTGGCAGCAAAATATTCCATCTCATCGTCTACTCCATTTGGTGCAATGCAGATTTTGTAATTTATAAATAACTGATCCTTCAATCAATCTTCACAGCAACTATGTATAGTACGAGATCTTTCAAATTCCTATAGAGAGTGATTAAATCTAGAGTCACTTTACCTATTCTCAGGTCAATGTTAATGCTTTAATCTCGTTGACGATAGAATACTTACTTACTTTACGGGGTCGGACTTTAGACCGATCGATATATAATGATTGTGGTGAAAGGAAACCAGGGTCTGGATAATGAAAACAGGGAGATTTTCCTTTGATTCACACCCACATCATGGAATTTTAAAGAATCCATGAAAATGTAGAGTCTCTTTAGTACTTAGAGAATAAATACTTCTCCATTTTTATTCTTTATTTTACGTAATGTTGCATTTGTTGTGATATATAGAGCATAAAATAGGATATAACAAATCAATAAAGATAAAATACAATGTTTAACTTTTTTTATCGTTAAAATAACAACGTGTCCCCTTCTGGAACGTTATACATAAATTAAAGGAATATATGTTGAGCAGTCATTGAAGTAATCAATTAGTAGACCACCATCACAAACAACGCCTTTGTATTTGGAAATAACATTATAACACTTCAAACTAATAAACGTTATACGCCACTGTTTCAACAATATTGTATTAGGAAATGTTTGTATACAAAATGCAACACAGAAAGTACCATCAACCATATGTCTTATGTCTATACAGGAAATAAAATAAAACTTGCTTACATTACGAGTCCCGACGTCAGACCTGGCAACTCCAATGTACAGCGACAGATATCGCCTTGTCATTTGCCATTATTCAATAAAACAATAAAAGAAGAAAACGAAGAAATTAGGGGAATTTTAAAACTGACATTTTAAATAATTACAGTTTTTCCTTCAACAGAGACGAAAGGCATCTTCATTCACATATTGTAGCGTCATGTGAACTCCCTTAGGGAGGAAGATTTTAGATAATTTAACTAAAGTTGAAGGGGTCCAGGGCCCTAGTTAGTTCAATTTGAGGTAGGGCGGCGGTGGTAAGATGTAGGGCGTAAGTATTTTTTTTTACTTGATCTGTATCTGGTCTATTCATTTTTGCCATACTTGAGTTGTGAGTGGGAGTGAGTGCGGTAGTAGATACTTAATTGCCGGGAACTATACCTATTCAATATAGGTAGTTTACTTTAAATAATCTTGCCTTAGGTAACGGTATTTATTAAGGTAGGGCAATGGTATTTTAAGGTATGACATTGCCCCACGATGCCTCCGTTGGCATACAGTCCTGGAGAGGTCATATTGATCGCGCATTTCTCTACATTTTCCGGAAGAACAAGAAGAGATAAATAGAGGTAGTTCGCATTATATCCAAAAGAACTTCAAGAGCGATAAAGATATTTGTGCGATAGAGGCACTATAGTTCCTCTGAAAGAAATCTGAGATAGGAATTTCTCTTGAATCTATTGTTTTTGTAGAGAAAAATATATTCGTTTAAAATTCAAGGTCAAATTTTTCGTTTCACTTTTATGTTTTCATCTTGGGATAAGATTTCATTTTAATATAAAAATATGCGTGAAACCAAACTAAGTAATAGAGATAGAGTTTAATATATTATTTATGAATATATTCTGCGGGTACCTCGTGGTTCGAGCAAAACACCAGGCGGATATAGAATTTTCAATTAAGTTTACGGTAATATATACTAGTAGATGTAGGTTTAAGATACGATATCATAAAAGGGTTTCGTTGTTCGCCATATGTAATACTAGTGTTTTGTGTGTATGAAGGTCCTGTTTCCTGTACATTATAGCAGCTGATATACCTTCCTATTGTTTGTACATACACTAAGTATAAAACTCATTGGATATGAAGATTTTTCTGAAATGTGAATCAGTTTTAAGAAATAGAATTGGTGGTATTTCCCAGTATAGTATAACTTCCATACCTCCAAATACGTTTTTCTTTCATCGTTGATTATTTTTATTCGAGCTGCTTTTTTGTGTTTTGTATTCTCACTGCAATACAAAATGAGTGCTCAGTGCGTAGAAGTATGTTTAGGTGCTTACTCAAATAATTTCAGTAAGCAACATACTCGTATGTAAAGTTTCTCTCTAATTCTATCACTCGAGGAACGGTAATAGGTGATGTAGTAGCAAATGTATTACAGTTACCAAAAAAATATGAAATTCAAAGACTTTCCGTATAACTCTTTTACGAATAATGGATTTCTAATAATTATTAATATAAGCAATTAATGTATTCCAGAGCCTTAGAGCCTTGTACCTACTTGTGTTTAATATAAATAATCTGTAATGAAACTAAAAAGATGGCGCGTATAACAAAGCTAATAAATTTTGTATAATAATATGACAAATATAATTTCAATCTCTTTAAACATTTGTCGCTTTTCCCGTTTCATTGAGACACTAAAAAGACACAGAAATGAGATTTTGGATGTAAATATTTAAGAATGTATATAAACATAATATTAAAACTGCTTCAAAGTCCCATTGACAAGGAGGAAAATACAAAATCGACGAAATTAGGGTGTGTTTTGTGTGTGAATCTAAACTATCATTATTAGTATTCTATATTAGTCCAATTCATGGTCATGCGTAATGTTTTAAATATTTGTTTGTAAAATATTGAATACTCTCACATTCATTAACAATTTACATACATAGGTTTTTCCTGCTATTAACGAGTGAGTCAGATTTAACAATACTCGTATCATAAAATATTTAGTGGAACATGTGTGTGTCCACCCTGTGTCAGCCTAGTGTACGGGTGGGACGGAGATACATTAGTATTTTAGTATTAGCATTATATAATTATGTATGTATTGGTCCCCTGCACTATATTGTATAGTTGTTGACTGAAGATTGCCTAGGTTGATTTGACTTATTGATTTCGCATATTTTTGTTGATGTCATGTACGTGTGTGATCTATTTTTTTATTGTAATAACATTATTAAAGGCTTACGCCGTTTATGTTGATAAATAAATAAATAAATAAACATCGGGGAGACTGTCTCTTCGCAATTTGACAATATTACAAAAAAATAGTGGGACATTGTAATTGCAAATCGAGTGGAAAGGAGCATCTATGTGACGTTCATTAATCTGATTCCTATCACAACTTGTCAATTAGCCGTTAAAAGAGCTTTCATAATAATTCTGCCAAACAGTCCATACAATTTACTTCTACTGTTAAAGTTAGATAGGTAAATATTATGTGTGTAATACTGAATATAAAATGCGTTCATTTTGCATTTAGCAATCGATTCTTTTGTAATCAGTACGTATATTGTTAAAAGTTTTACCACGAATGAAAAGTTTGGTTTGAAACTGACTACTATACGAGTACTAGAAAAGAAACTGCTCGGTTGGAGGATTGAAGTTTGTGGACGAGATGAAAAAGTTATGACAAGAAAGAGGTATTACTTTTTGACTTGGATGGATTGTGGGCTTAGCGATGTTGGCGTAGAAGAGCTTCGTGACCGACGTTCACAAATATTGGAGGATTAATGACAACTACAAATTACCCCAGCAAACCAACTAAATTTCGTTATTATATTATTATTATGGAATTATACGCGAATCTAGCAAAATGTTTTTTCTTCTCAAATTGTTCTTTCTATTAATGTCGTCATATTTCTTCTCAGCAATCTTCTAACAGAGCTTTCATCGTCACAAAGAACATTGGATAAAAGTATTAAATATTTTGGGTTATGTGAGAATAAGAGACGACGAAGAAAAACAAAGTTAAGATTGATGGGTAGATCACTGACGAACGGTCAAAGTATTAAAATATTCGTGGAATTTTTAGATAATTTCGATTTTTTTATTATTTGTTTTATTTTTATACAGTTGTTGTAAAAGTAAGTCGGTGGAGATATAGCAATAAAATTGTCCTTTGTCTTTTCATCTTTACTCAGCATTGACGCATTCTACACACAGTCTTTCCATTAAAGTGACAAAAGACAAATCTCATTCCTGCGTTATTAAATTTTGTGGTAAAAGTATCAATTATCATGCTTCATGTTTTCGGTTTTTTCTCATTGAAAATGCGCCTTCAGTGTCTGGTCGGTTGTAATGATTTTAAATACATTTAAATATATGTTTAATATATATATATGTAGGTTAGGTAGTGTGATGGAGGCCCATCTTTATAGCAATATCATAAGTAGTAAGTAGCTATATATTATAGGGCAAAGGTTAGGTATACTTGTTCCCTTTATAGAGAGATGATTCCCACTTAACATATTTCTTTCAGAATCTACTGAAGAAGAGATGAAATCATAGACATTCCTTTTATTCATTATTTCAGGTATTGAGGATAAGATGTGTGTGTGTGTGTGAAATGGGTGATGTATGTTTTTGTTGATATTTTTTTTTATCAGGATTCAGGTATCCAGAATCGAGATGTGAGGGTTTGGGAAGATTTCTCGTGACAGTCGATATCCTATCGGGCGGTTTATTCGTTGATAAGATAGTTTAATTTAGCTTTGGAGTGAAATATTCTTATTTAGAATATGGTGGAAGCAGTAACCGACCTAATTATATTAATATTAGATTTAGCTTCAGTGCAACGAGAACAGGACCGCTTTAAGGATGAGAAATTTTATTTTGTTTTATTATTTTAACTTTGATAACTTGTATTAACACTACTACTAGGTTAAGGCGGATTGAGACAAATTATTTATTATTTACCATTTCTTTGTTGTGAATCTTCAGCCAATGCGAAGATTTACTCATCAATTTACAAAAGTGGATAGTGTCATTATCTTGTAACATTTATTCATATGATTATAGCATTGCATTATACAAATTTATATATTAACATACCTGACTCTATCCTTGCCCTTATAAAGCATGATTTTATTATTATTATTGTCCTCCCAATAGAAATTTATACACCCAAATCCGGTCCTGATCCGAAGGCGTCTGTACTGGGTCTTTTGGATGGAACTAACAAAATATATATTACTAATGATCCAGTCCTTTACCTATGACACCTGATAAGGTGTACTTGCGCAAGCCGGCAAGTCCTTTCCTCGAAAAAGCCTCAAATGTCTTGGGTTAAAAACTCTTGTGGTGAGAGTTCCTATAAGACGAGGTCGCCCCTATATTTTATTATATAGTAGTTGCTTGTCGTTTTTTTGGAATGAAATTTATTTATTCCGCGAACGGATAGAGGGTAGATTACTAACTGGACCTGAAATCGACTCTGGTTGTTCAGGACTTTAGGGCGCGTGCGTGGGTGGGCGCTCTGAACTAACTGCATGACAAACAATTTTGACAATGTCCATTTGTTTAAATTCTATTCTCGAATGTAGTAAGTATCCAATTATTTACGATTATGTACTCAATTCGCCTTCCAAAATGTCTCAATAACCTTGCATGTAGAAAGAGGCAGATAACATGTTAACCATAATTTATCCACAGCCCATAAACTTTCATTCGTGGTACTTTGAATTGTATATTTATTGAATTCTCTTTGTGTTATTGTGTGTGTTTTCTATGTAACATTTCAGAAGGACAAAGGTAGGTGATACTTTCAATATTCCACTAACATCTACGAATGAAAGAATATCTTATCTGTTTGTAAAATTATAATGTAACTTTTATCTACTGAACACGCCCCTGGTGTATTATGCGTTATGTATGAAATGCGTGGAGTATGTGTTTCTTAGTGACGCTACAGGTACTTACTGGGATAACGCTTCGTATTGTATAATAGGTAGATACACCAAATTGAGGTAGGACTTTTATTTCAGCGAAAGAAAAACACGACGTTGGTCCAAATTAAAGAATAGCTTATCCCTAGACTGATCACGTAAAGGCCAATTTACAACGAATATTGTAGAACAAAGAAAGACTTCGCTACGAATTACGAAAACAGGATAACGGCGGACAAGCGGCGATTCGTTTTACGCAAATTCAGTGTCTGAATGTAAGTTTGGAATGAAAGGTGAGATTAGAATGTGTGATAGAGTGAAAGTAGAAATGAACTTAGGGAAAGTAGCTTTTAGAACTAGACAATAGGGTTTAGTTTTTGAATTTAGGTAGCAGTTAGTTAGGAGGTAATGTTGAACATCAAAAGTTAAGTTTAGTATTCTTTTATTTTTAGCTAGTAGGTTGTTCCCATCACAGTAGGTATTGGGAAATTCGTGGCAATACAATAGTATACGGAGAAGTTTCTTGTACTATTGCCTACAATTTTCCTTATAATACCTACTGTCATACTTGGACTTGTGATGAAGTTTTCTGATATTTTACAATACTCTATATGAGATGCAAAATGATGAATATCGTCGACTTGTGGAAATTGTATAAGTTACAAGACGCGAAACTCTTAATGACGAAGTTTCATAACTACAGTAATACTTTATATGGAAAAACAACCCTTCTTCTTTCCCTATTTGAAGTTTAGAGTTCGTGATATAGTAAAAGTATGTAGCTACATTTTATAAGCCTTTTTTTCATTAGTTTACATAGTTTATCTTAAAACATTACCAGTTACTACCATTAAACACAATGCACTGGTGTTGTAAAACTATTCCATTTCATATCATGATAGTTGTGTATGGTTCACGGTCGTTGTTATCCATCTTATGCTTTCCATTCCAATTCCATTTACGGAAAGACCAAGGCGAAATCTCGTTGAAGGCCTCTAGGTCATCTTAGTTTAAGAACATATGTATTGACTAATTATCAGACTAACATAATGAGAGTACATGGTTGGCCCAGTTGGTTGAGGCGGCAGTCTCTGGAGCAGGAGGTGCCAGGTTCAAACACCTCGGCGCTGGGCGTGTATTCCACACTCTGCGATACAGGCTTTTAGCTTAGTGCAAAGTGTGCAGTAAAGTATTTGGGTTTGTGCATGCAACCCAGATCCTTAAAAAATTGAGATATATTGAGTTTGCTTTGTATTTTGAAAGCTAATTCACTATTTAATCCGGTTGTTCATGAACTGTACCAAGTTAGTAGATGGAAGTATTTTATTGATGGAGAGAAATATCACCTTCTCCAACTGATATTGAAGGGCAAAATTGAGGGACGCCAAGGGACCGGTAGAAGACAGATGTCCTGGCTGCGGAATAAATGGGAATGGACCGGCATCCGGAGTGTAGGGAGCTGTTCCGAGCGGCGCAGGTCAGAGACCAGTTCGCCCAAGAACTTGCCAACGTTGAGGGGACCCGATAGGGCACATGAAGAAGGAGGATTTTGGAAAATCGTGGAGGGATCTGCTGCACATGGAAGAAGATCGCGGACGCAATGTTTCGGGAATTGATATGAATAAAAGATGATTAATATATACAAATTGAGTATATTTATTTATTTTATAATATAATTACATTAGACAATATTTTTACATATTTCATTTCAGCTATATCATACATTCTATAATAACATATTTGTTTTGAAATTCGGGCAAAATTTAACATAAGATAAATTGATATTAAACAAGGAACAAAATAATTAATATATTCTTATGTTTGTATATTCAACAGAAAACTACAATATTATTGTTTAAACTTTCATAAATTTTAATTATTAGTCCACAACAATTTCTATATTCATTTAATTATAAAATTATGTAAATGATTTCGTTTTTTAGGTCGATTTTATTCAAACAAAAACATATATGTTTTTTGTTTTTTACCTTCTAGAGTGGTTGGATATAACAATACACAATATATTTCAATAAAACAACATAACTTTAGTATATTCATTTTCTTTGAAGT
Source organism: Ceraclea dissimilis (assembly GCA_963576895.1). Taxonomy (NCBI): domain Eukaryota; kingdom Metazoa; phylum Arthropoda; class Insecta; order Trichoptera; family Leptoceridae; genus Ceraclea; species Ceraclea dissimilis. Next base: position 14,276,035 of record OY756361.1, on the reverse strand, counting down.
ATGTATCTTTAACGAAGCACCAGGTAGAAACAATTTGGATGGATAACGATGTATTGAAAAAAATATTTTTGGATATTTTTAATGATGTATTCGAACAATTCTAGGAATTCAGAAGTAATTCTTTTTCGAAAACAATAATCATAACATAAATAAATAGTAAAACTTATACCTACTGTTTCATATCAGATTCAAGTATTCAAGGATACTCTCCTAAAACGTGTTTTTTATTTCCATGGATGCAAGTCAGAACGACTTGAGGGTTAAACGATAGAATTTAAAATGCGTGGTAATATACGAGTATATTTCATTTGAATACGTTACTACGAACTATTTCGCTTTAAATGGCGTCCTGAGTCGCTATTTCACAATGAGAAAATAAGATAGAAAATATACAATTATAGTTTTGATTTAGCCACTTACTTTTTACGAGTTTGTAAGTCTGTGTGATGTTATTATGTAAGTTAAAGAACATTACTTCACTTTCTGTTTCAAAGAAAAAAAAACTTTTACTTTCGTATAATAAAAAGAAATACGTACAAATATGTAGGTAGGTTGTTTATTTTTTTACTAAAAGATCATTAGATAATAAGAACTCCTTGTATAATGCTTCTTGGAAGGATGTTGAATAAAAATTAACTTCATTACCAAGAAAACTTTAGGAAATCTTGAAAAAAAACAAGTTCTCTTGTATTAAAGAAATATGGTATACTGCAGTACAGTAAATACAATGCATCTCAATGCGAAAGTTATATAATATATGTACTATGCCATCATTCAAATATATCTTAACATTAAAGAGTACACCCTCGCTATACAATAAACTTTAAAATAGTAATTCAGTTTAATAATGATACACATTTATACGTAACTGTGTTTCATGTTGTTGTATCATATGAGTGCATACATATTATATTATTTTATATCAACAGAGTAAGGTGCAAATGAAAAATTGACAAATGACAACCGTGGCTTTAGATCCGATGATTTGCTTTTGACGGTAGTTTCGGTTATTATAAATTGCTTTCAAAAAAGTATTCGGCAATGATGTGATGAAAACTAGAAAATGATTACTGAAAAATTTTACTATTAAAAAGTCATCGATGATAATTTAACTTATTGATAATTAGATTGTATATATAACATTAAACTTATGAATATTTATTTTACTATAAACACATCAAAATAAAAGTCTTTTTATTAAAAATGCTAATATGTACAAATTCATGGAATAGGATATATAATTACAATTAATACGTAATTTAAAATATAGAAAAAAAAAATAACGTTAAATATTATAATGAGATTTTATTAATTCGGACATTTTTAAAGGTAATTGTAAAAGAGTAAAATGAAAAATATAGCAATCGATATAAATCCCCGATTAACATTTCTATAATACTTTTCTACTAAAACAAAAAAATATATAATTTGATTTAAATTCTATTTCTTTTTACATCACTTAATAAATCTACAACAAAATATTATGAAATACTTATTTACAGATTCAAGTATAAAAATTTAATAAATTATTTAACCTAGGGAGAATGTCGGGATTTTATTGTGAATGATTACCATTTAATATCGGAATATTAAAAGATAATTTGATTATTATCGGTTTAAGAGTTTTAAAGTTTGTATAAAGTTTTGTTACTGTACAACATTTACATTTGTTATTTAACGTGGATTGTGAAAAATATAATAATTGCAATAAAATGTAAAAATACGAGTATGGTAACGCATGTGGTTGTGCAGGAAATCTGTACCATTGATTTGCGGATACTATGAAAATAAATCATTAAACATAATATTCTACTTACAAGCATCCATAACATGTAATCTTTGTGGTTTCCTGCAATTAATCATTATTATATCCTTTGCATTTTCCTCAACAGATGTGCAAAATGAAATAATTTATGTATGTAAATATTGCATCGCAACGTATTACGTAAATGTTTTAAAACGTGAATAATACAACATGTAGAATACACAATGTGTAAAAATATGTCGTACTCAATATCGGGTAATGTATGCACTGCACAATCCACATACCTTGTGTTGTTTTATACGATACCGTGTCGTTTGGGATTAAAATAGGAAACAATGGATTTTATGTAACTAGTATTAGACATTTATATTATTTTATGACTATAAGTACGTAATTTATGTGTAATTATTTATAACATTTTTTTGCATCTAAAAACAGTAAGTCCGGGAGGCACCGCAAGCGCCTCTTCCAGTCTCTTGTCACCCGTAATAGTACTGAGCATTAGAACATCTATTTAAACTCCTAGGACTGACCACTATGTCTGTAGGTGGTTGTATCATTTGTGCTGGGATACCCCGCCTTAAAGTACCAGTCTCAGGTATTCTAGGAAGTGTACCGACACTAACCACATATTCTTCCGTTTGGCCGTACATATTTGTACTACTCCCTACATAAGCGGCATTTGACAAAGCTCTTCCGTATGCTGCCTTTTGCGCTAAGGAAACATCGGAAAATGCTGGAATACGTTCTTGTTTAATGGATGAATTTACAGCAGCTATTGGTAATGCAGTTGTCATATCTATATCACCGTCAACTTCAGAGATATTGTCTCCGAAACCACTTGGTAAATCAGTAGTCGCTGAAATATCTGGAACTTTATCGTCTCTTTTAGAGTTTTGGTGTCGTACTATGCAATGTGCGACGCCAATACAAGAACAGAGAAGAATGGATGCAGCCACCCCGATGATGATGTAAATGTAAAAGCTCTCGGCAAATTCTGAAACAAGAGAAAATTAATTCGTTAGACTTAATTAAAAACAAAATACCTTTTCAGAAATTTAATAAAAATGCCTTTCTAATACCTAGTCATCGCACAAAAAACGTTTATGATTTTGTTTATTTAACCGGATTGGTGTGATATGAAGAGACAATCCATTGTTTCGCCATACGTACATTACTAAGTAGTAAATCTACTCAACTTTATTTTTTTCCTTTGACCTTTTAATACGGTGCTTTTAGATTTCTCGATGGAAAGTTGTGGGGTAGTCTGTTTTTCTTTTATTCTATACGTATTTTGGAGTGCTAAATCCGAATCCGAGGTTTGCCAACAAAATTTCGTGACGGAACATGGCGAAAAATTGGTAAAATGGCGAATATTTACATTTTCTGGCGAATTCTGGATTTGAACTTAAAAACCATCAACTTTTTGCGGGTCATCTTTTTAGCGGAATGAAAGCACATAAAATTTCCTACAAATTTGGTATATAATATTTTTTCTAAAATAACTAGCAGCGGAGCTGTCAAGCTCTTAAAATTGGCCAAATATTCTTGTTATTTTAAATTGTGAAAATAGAAAATGTATGGAGAATAGGTCACCTTGTTCGAATTATCACCAAATTTTGACAATTATTCTTCACATTTATGATACATATTTTACCTCGTTGGAATCAGTAAATATGGAGAAAGGTTTCAGGATAAATTTTATTTAAAAATATAGTGAAGTGTTTAAGCTAAAAAGGTTTAAACATTTTTAGCCTAAACAAATTACTATATTTTTAAATAAAATTATTTAAACATGTCTAGCTCAAATATTTCACGGTGTTTTTTAATAAAAATTTCGTTAATAGCTTTCTTTGTATTTTCTGATTCCAACGAGGTAAAATATGACTCATGAATTTAAAGAATAATTGTTGAAATTTGCTTATGAAGGCAGCAAGGTAAACTTTTTCAATACATTTTCGATTCTCGTAATGTAAAACAATAAGAAAATTTGGCAATTTTTTGGACCTTGACAGCTCCGTTCCTATTTATTTTAGAGAAAAATTTTATATGGCAATTTTGTAGTAAATTTTACGTACTTTCATTTTGCGTAGAAAAATAACTTACAAACGTTGTCAGTTTTCGAGTTCTTATAAAGAAATCGCCAGAAAATAAATATTTTCGCCATTTTTTGTATTTTTCGCCATGTTCCGTATCGAAATTTTGTTGGCAAACCTCGGATTCGGATTCAGCATCCCAAAAAACGTATAGAATAAAAGAAATCCCTACTACCCCACAACTTTCCATCGAGAGACTGCTTTGTGTTTAATTTCACCGGATTATTTCATTATAAAACTAATTTTGAAATCCAGATTGGGTGGGCGGGAACATTGGGGCGCGGGTTTGACACCACAATCATTGAAGTAGATTTCTCTTTTATAAAAAAACATAACAATACATAAATTATACGAGCGATTTAATTGTGAGGTTTAACATTAAAGCTTGAGAAATTATAGTCGGTACACCGCATCGTGAGTTCAATAGTTTACACTGAGGTTTCTTCAATATTTGATTTGAATTCTCTCTTCAACGGTTTAAGAAAACCTTAATACAAACCAAAGAGTAAAATATGGATATCATTTCTATTATTTAGATTCTCAATCTTTTTCACTAAGCAGTGAATACAGGCTGCAGTACTATTGAATGTTACTTTACAAAACGTAAAATATAGGTAGGTGTATTTCATTTTGAAGATTGAAAGGTGGTGTTGGAAAACTTGTTAGAGTTTAATGAAGTATACGATACTGTACGTGTTATACACTTATTGTACCAATTGTCTTTTGACAGGTAGGTACCTGCCCAACAATACAACACAACATTACCAGTATGTAGGTACGTATGACTGATATGACTTATAGATTTTAAACTGAATTCAAATATGTAAGTATGGCAATTGCTACATGAAACACGAATACGAAAATTCATGAAAATTGATTTATTTGTTTAGCGAATATGTTATTTTGTGAGGGAGCATTTTCAATACTAACTCATTTCACTTAATTTTATTGTTACTACACAGATTCCTACATTCTCTACGTACACATTCCTACACGATAAGTATGTAGTCTAAAATATTCTCTCGCGTATATAGATTATGTAATATAGAATGCCCTTCCACTCGATGTTAGGTATGCCAAAAGCCTGGAGGAGTTCAGGAGGTTGCTGAAGACTCACCTTTTTGTGCGTACCTACGGGTCAGTCACTGGTTAGCCAATGATAGGTCAAGTTAGCCGAAACTGATAAGATTAATTCATTTTTATTATTTTGTTTTGTGACGATCCTATGTGGTGATTTAATTATCATTTTTACTGTTTGTGACGATCCTATATGGTGAAAAGAAAAATGTACGGTGCCCTTGGGGCGATTTTATCGCTAAACGGCGCCTAAAGTTGTCCGATTATTATTATGTAACATTACTAAAATATTATTCAGGTGATTTTTATGAAGTTCTGAAAAATTGACGTACACCTTTTATAATACCAAATCCCAAAATTTAGTATGTGTGTACAATATTTTAATTATAAGCCTAGGTAATCATATTATTAGGTACGTTGTCACAAATTTGTGTAGTAATATTAAATGGATTATTAGTACCTATTCAATTAAACCAACGTTAATTTACCAATGATGATGAATTAATAATAAATAAATTAATTTATTATGTTATTCGGGTTAAAGTCGCTTAATAATTTAAACGTGTGGGAGTTTAATAATATCACATGTAATATTTGTATCATAAAATTTAATACTTCCAGTCACATTGAGAAATTATTATCATACAAGTATTGTGATGCCGCATTATGAGGAGAATAACTCTAACAGATATTAATGAAAATATGGTTTCATTAACACCCTCCGTTTTAATTGAATATTTTATCTTAATTGTTATTACAGGGAATTTGGAACTTTTACCGAATAAGATTTAATATTTCATAGACAGACAGCTCTAGGAATCTATCAACAAGTGAGTTGTTCGTTGTTTATACTCGCATACTCGCGCACAATGTTTTTTTTGGCTTACCAAAGCGAGCGAGCGCCTCCCTCTGGAGTCTGCCGCCCCTAGGCCGCGGCTTATACGGTCTATCGACAAAATCAGGACTGCCCTTCAGTAGCATAATGGCACGGTAAGTAGGCATAATAATATGTATAGTTACTCTTTTGAAAGTTGTACTGCATAAAAATTAGGTTCTACTTTAAAGTTATCTAAACCTGTTCTATTTTAAAAGTGAAACTTGTATGAAATTTTGCGGTTAATCCTATTGGAAACAAACTCATTCCATCTCGTAAAATATTTAAGAACACTGGAAGTCGAGGAGATAGTCGTAAAACATTAAATTATAAACAAAAGCGAGCAGATATTAGCTTTTTATTGTAATAGAATAATGGGTGGGTTTTTAACCTTGTGTTTCTGTCAATAACACAAGGCAAATAGGTTCGTAGTTCTGAGGGTCACCTTGTTAATATAAGGCTCATCCCGCTGATAAAACAGTTTGCGTTTTGTGAATACAAAATAATTTTATATTTAGTAATTATCATAACATTTTGTGATATTATTATATGACTACAACGGAGGTGGTCGGTAGTCTGGTTGGTGAAGCGCTCGACTGTTGATCCAGTGGGTGCGGGTTCGATCCCCGATGCCGACCTACTCCACTTCGCGACACAAGTTTTTCAATCTTACTGTGAAGTGTACAAATATATATAAAAGTAAAAAAAAGATTTTGTGATTTTTCTTAATGACTTTTTCTTAATTTTCCCCTAAACACAAGTACGCTTACAACGCTTCTGTTATTAATTGTTACATCGTCCTGTGTCATTTTTGTTATCATAGGTGAAAAAACGTGTTCCTAGCGTTGAAACCCCGTGTGTTGGAATGTTGAAATATTTCCCACATTTTTTTTTCAATTTTAGTTTAAATTAGTTTTCCACACAGCATGAAATCACTTCCAGTATAAAGAGGAAAATAAAATTGGAAATGGGAAAACGAATGAATGTTTAGTGTTGAAGGTCTTTTAAACACCAAGCTGTCTTATAAAATGTGACTTCGCTGAAACACCGTTGGGTACAATTTTACACCGTGTTCTAGAAAACAGCCTTTAAATATGGATTGGTTCAAAAGTGAAACAGAATATTCTCTACATTGGGTATTGCACTCTGAAGACTTCTTTATCCTGATGCAAAGTGAAATTTAAAGTAGATACCTATGTAAGTATAACGGATTCTGCGCCATATTGTATTATGTATGTAAAAGTACAGGAGTGTTTCTCTATAAAACTCTAAACTAAAAAGAATCTGTGATATACCTATATACTTACCTACACCAAGGAGTATCTATAGATTGTAAACAGAGGTCGAAAAGATACGCTAGGAAAATTTTATTCTCAGTAATCTAATTTCACTTATTCTGCTGTAAGAGTTTCGATACATAATATTCTACAGAGTTTCAGCCCTACGCAGTCAATTATTGTAGGAACAAATTTTTCGCTATCGATTTCACTACATGCCATCAGGCATGTGCTAAATTAGACTGAAAATAAAATTAAGTCGTTCCTCGACGAAATACGAAGACATTCCCGCTACACTAATCTCTATGTGTTGGAAATATTATCCAACCATGCTAATGAATTAGGTTTCTGGGTAAAAATAAAAGGTATAACTCCATGTCATTTGTCTACATTACAGACACACAACCCTTTTATTTAATTTATATGAAAAATTGTATACGCCATCCTGTAGAGAATAATTATGAATGTTGAAAGCGTAAAAAGGTTCACGTTCGTGCAATATTGAAGAGGCTTCGGCGAACCGCGAGTTTTCTTTAAAAGTAAGCACCAACGTATAGGTAACTTACCTACATAGCATGTAGTGTTTATCGAAAGAAGCGATGAAAGCGGAGCCATAGCGGAGCATAGTTACTTGTCAGTGAAATACACTGTGCAGAGGATTGTAGTAAGAACTACCGGAAAAAATCTTTCATTTATTCTAGCTAGCTCACGTACCTACCTAATATTTATATTACACGTTAGAGGAACATTGAAGTTTAGTTCTCAATACGTTCCTATGAGGATATTGCATTTTTACTGTTAAGGGCATGGCACCAGGAATGACGTCACAGTCTTTTCCCACGGCATTAAGGTTCAAAATTGCGTGACAATCGCATGATAAAATGGTAAAAATAGCGTTTTTTTCAATTTTTTGGGGTTAATTTTGCGTCTATCAAAAAACTTTTACGGTTATTCCCTAGATTTTAATGCATATTATCAGTACAAGAAAAAAAAATTACTCCGCGACTTTCGGGAAACGAGTTTCCGTCTTTCGGAAAAAAGGTCAGAGGTGTTTTTAAATATTTTTTTTGCGAAATCTATACAAGATATAAAAAATCTATTACGGTTATTCCCTAGATAGAGGTTGAATGCATCTACCCTATTTTGTTCCAAAGCACATTTAGTAACGGTTGTCGAGATAGAAGGTCTCCCGTTTTAACAAATTTTTGAAATGTCGGTATGCACACTCTTAAGTTAATAAACTGAATTGAACAACAAAAATTTCAAATCGTGTCATAGTTTTTCTAGTTCCTCCTACTAAGACAGACAATTGGGAAACTCCACGTTTTGCTTGTCTCGCCAAAGTAATTATTCAAATTCATTTACTTTTTCTATTTACTATCAGCAAAAAGTATCCAATACGAAGTATTGGTTACGTTTCCACGAACGTTAAATAATTAGAAGACGTCGAAGCAATTAGTTATCTCAGTAAACTATAGTTTTCAAAGCGGAATTTAACTGGCAACACTAAAAATATTCAAAGCCCTACACCGTCAATATAATTAGTGGTACAGTGTGTTTTTAATCCTAATAAATAATATTCAAACAATTCTGGTTGGTAATATGTACTAAGGAGTATGAATTCTGGCACTGTTGGTAGATTACGAACTCTTACAATCAACAATGTAAAAGTATTTCTATGTTGCCTTCCAGAGGGAAATAAATATTAATACTTCTTCAGAAGATATAAAATAATGAGAAAACTTAGAGATGTGAATTGTAAACAACCTTATAGTAGACAATGTTGTATTCTGTCGTGTATTCAAATAGATGGATGGTTTAGGAATAGGAAAATGACACGACATATGAGGTCAGTTGAGACATTATTAGGTATGTAGAATGAAGACAGAATATTTTCAAGAAAACTTACGACGAGTTAGATAAATACCTTTCATGGAGTGAATGGTCATGACAGGTGGGATAAGATCAGTTGTCATACTTGTGATGTTGTGAGTTAAGAGAATATAAAGCTGAATACCTCTATCTCCATATGGCATTGTGTTATAAAAAATGAAATTCTGTACAGAAATATATAAAGAAATTCATAAGTTAACGTTCTTTCAAAATGAGAATTCATGTTTATTATACATCCTTTGATATCTATGAGATGAAGAAGATTTGAGTTGACATATTAAGTAAATATATATTATACTTGCGTATAATGAAAAGCAATACAATGTATTTACTGTAAATAGTCAATGTCATTTAATTTTATGAATCCAAATCCAAGGTAAAAAATGCCAAAGTCAGAATATTTTGGCATTCTTCACCACAGCAATACAATATTTTATTTAATAGGTACGTATATGTAGAATTCTACGTGGATATTTTCAATCGTTATGTACATTTATATTTGAGGCGCTAAAGTTTCAGCGACCAAACTGACCATCGTCGGGTTTCACGGGAAAAGTTTAGGTATTATGACGAAACACACACAATGATTGACATAAATGAAAAAATGTTGTTATAGACATTAGGAACTCACACTGGAATCATCCGAAGAGACAGAAGGTCTTTTTGAATTATACAAAGATATATAAGTATGCCTCGTAAGTATCAGTTTTCAGAATATGTGCCAGCAATTGGAACATTCTTGAGCGTACGATATCACGTTTTCACCATATCTTTTAATCTTACCAAGTAGGTACGAGTGTATAGATGGAAGATAATATAGGTAAGTACTTATTTTATTACATGAATGTTGGTAGGCTTTATAATACCTACAAAGTAGTCACTGCATGCATATATATATACATATACACATACAAAAGCAATACCTACGAAGTGTGAATTGTATGGAAGTTAACACAAGCAAACTCATGAATATACAAGTCCACAAGTACATCAATAAACTTCATCGGAATTATTATATATATTTCGTATTCATATCCGCGGATATTCAATATACTACACACTACACTTCACATGTGTAGTTCGTATTATCTATTATACGAGAATATTCAGTATTCAATGTTAGGTATGTATTATTATTAGAATAACATTATAAGAATGCGCTGAGAAAGGACGTAGCTTTTGACATGCTTGATAAATTATTTAAATGATATACCTAATATTTTGATTTAAATAGTTTATGTGTGCCTAATATTTTTATGACATTTAGTTCATATCATAGAAAACAACGAACTTATGTACTACAAAAGATCTTGTTTTATTAATACAGATAATACTCCAAGAAGAAATTAGGAATATATAGGGCTACTAGCCAGCTAAAGTATGTCTTTGAAAATAAAAAGCTCCCAGTATGCTCAGTAAAATACAGCAGAAAAGTAAATCCATAAATATAAGAAATACAAGATTACTTGTGTATGGGCTTGTGTCTCACGTATGAATTTCCTCTGAAGTCATAATCATAGTATCGGTGATGAGACTATTGTTTATTTACAGTAGGATCAAAATGCTTTGTGACATTGAAATAAACGCTGAAATTTTCTGAAGAATTTTAGGTCTACATTATTTTAATAACTACAATTAAAAATAAAAATGATTTTGTCTGTATTACTTCTTCATTTGTGTATTTTAAACCATTAGCAGTAAATCATTTTAAAATGGTTGAAGTAAAGGTATTTCAACTTACACCAAGTAATGTCAATGCTTAGGAAAAAAGTCTTGGAAGAGGTTGATATTCAGCAGTGGAGAAAAATAAGCTGATAATAAGAAAAATATGGTTAATGTTACAATACATGTAAGTCTTCGCTCTCTTACATTTAAAATTTTATTTAATTTGCAAAAAACGCGTATTCATTGAAGTGAATTCGTTTGGAAAAAGCAGAACAGAATAAGGCTATAAAAATCTGCGGTGAAAATACGGTATGAAATGGACTATTACTAATGAGATTTGGGACCTACGGTTAATGAGAGATGAATAATTTCAAAAAGCAAAACCTTTTTTCCTTAATAAAGTCAGATGACCCAGGTTTCAAATGCTTTAAAATATTTTAGAAATAATATTTTAAAACATTTCATTAACGTTTTGTGTTACTATTTATGAATACTTTATTCTTACGTTAGTGAATTTTGAGAAATAAATTGAATTGAAATAGATAGGTATCCATAATAAACGTGCAGAGGAAAAATGTTTGAACGCACCATGTAACCAGACGAACTCGTAATATGCGACTCGAAATACAGCAGAAAAGTAAATCCATAAATATAAGAAATACAAGATAACTTGTGTATGGGCTTGTGTCTCACGTATGAATTTCCTCTGAAGTCATAATCATAGTATCGGTGATGAGACTATTGTTTATTTACAAGTATTCCAAGGCCTTAAATTGAAAGACAGACTACAAAATAAAAATATTTACGTAATAGGCATGTAGTCTCAAGGTGGTTGAGTCTCTAACATCTCTCTTAGTTGGAAAGCTTCAGCATATATAGTTGAAGATTACGTTGTTTTCAAACATAACATAACTGGTACTAAGATATCATAGATTGTGTAATTTACCTCAATGTAGGCGTCAAATTATACAATGGAAATAATCAAAATGTAGTTGGTTTTGATTAATTACCTTCGTAAATTCTCTTTTAGCGACGTCTATCCCGCAACGAAGATAATGATTACTTAGAGTTGTATTACAGTTATGTAATCATAGTAAAATTATTGTGTTGTGAACTACCTACATACAAGAGCATGTAGGTACTCACATACCCACTCGTAAATAGTGTGATGTAACCATTAGACAATAAATATCCTACCTTATCCTTATTTAATATTAGTCTTCAAAGTAATAAGAGGAGTGATCAGATCATTGATCATTTCCCAATTTCCTAGTAGTACCAGAACTGTATCAAGTGTACAAGTACTATTATGACTGTATTCTTGTTTGGAGTTTTCCTGAAATTCGTGAATAAGAGCCATTAGAATTCTTTTTTATTTATTTTAATTAAGTTGTCCCCTCTCGATAAATTGTTCATTTCATTCAGAATTTGTCAAATTCGTTTGAAGTCTAAGTCAGATTACAAGCATATAATTATTTTCGTCAATTTATTGTCAGGTTGTCAGCTTCATTACGTAGTGTCAATCAATTGGCAAAGGTAATCAAAGGCATATACACTTGTAATCATTCATTATACTGAGTTAAATAGAGAAACAAAGATGTTTGTTTTACCCACAGTAAGTACATATGTATGTAATGATGTAGGTGTGGTATATATTAACGCCAGTCAAGTACAACAAAGACTTGATTAATTCAATTTGTAAATAATTATATACTCCATTGTATTATGAGAATGACGGTATTTGATTTTAGATCACGTTAAAATAAGTTTTTGTTATTAGTGGTAATATATTTTGAAAAATAAAACTAAACGCGACCTAGTAAATCTTATTTATTTATTTATTTATTCTATTTAAGGCCCTCCACTCGTTTGCGAGTGATCTTAGGCCGTCCTAGTAAATCTTATACATAAAATAAAAATGGATGTATGTATGTGGGTATGTATGTATGTATGTATGTATGTTTGTTCCACCATAACTCTGGAACGCCTGGAGCAATTTCGACAAAACTTGGTATACACATACCTTACTATCTGGAAACGAATACTGTGTGGTAGATACTTCTGGAAATCTTGAACCTTCTGAGAAATTTTGCTGATGAGGGGATCCAAGGGTTGTATGGGGCTGTGTGTGGTATCGTATGAAAGGGCATTGGAAAAGAAATTCAGATCGCAAGTTATATTTTGTCCAGCTCATGCCATAGGGAGACACCCAGTGATCGAGAGGATCGGGTCACCGCATACCACCGTGCTTGGTGGCTCATGAAAGATCTTCACGAGCAGAACACAGATCTTTTGTCAAATTTTGAATTGGGCAAGTGATAATGGGAGGCTTTATCAGAACGAAGGAATCCTAGCGCCAGAGAATTACGTAGAATCTTCTACAAGGCTGTGGAAACAAGGCGAACTTTGTAGAACCTTGTGAAAAGTTGTAGAAAGTTGTGACAATTCGAACCTTCTGGAAGGTTTTGGAAATGAAACGAGCTTTCTAGAACAATCTGGAAATTTCCAACACTGTAGAACCTTCTAGAAATTTCTAAGAATGAATAGAATTCGAACCTTCTGGAAGGAGAAACGAACTTAGTAGAACCTTGAAAGTTGTGCAAATTAATCGAATATTGCTGGATGTATGTGTGTGTCATACTGTCGATTTACTTCACCGATCAAATTTGCCGTTACGAAGTACGGGTAACTCAGCTAGTTCATAATAAGTTTATTCGTATAGACATACAATGTACATACATAGTCATCGGTAAAAGTCTTCGCGCTTTAAAATTTCTTTTACTTGCTGCTTGATCAAGGATAAGAAATAGGGTATTTAGCCGACAGGGCATTGTCAAGTTCCTTTATAATTTCTTTAGTGGTATAACGTATAGTAATAATTATATCTACATACATTAACTTAATTTAAAATAAGGTTTAGATGAGGAGATAAAAAAAAATAATGGCTAAAGTCAACTTAATTATGAAATTCGTGATTATTAAAATTAATGTGGATGTCGTAATGAAAATTAGCGAAAAATATATTACAAAAATGATTACCTACCCGAGTACAAAGTATAAAGCATTTAGGCATCTTCCTACAGGTATAATAATAAGATAGGCGAAAATAAGCTCTGAGAATTACGTACAAGTATATACATATATGGAGATGGATGTATACTGTAATCTTCAGTTTTCTTCTACCATGTACGTTCGTAGAATATTACCAACACTTCAATATTATTGTATATGGAAAATACGAGGTGTTTATAACGTTGGTACATATTTACGCTGTTATTTAAAAGGGATCAAATTACCTACATAAAGCAGGGAAACGTTTTTCAAGCGTGTTGGATTTGAAGTTTGTCGTGTAAATAGTATTGTAGAAAGTAGGAATATGTATATAGGATAGTTTTTGATATCAAAAGAATTAATTAATTGAATAGAGAACTAATATATACTCGTATATGAAAAAGAATGATAATTAATTAAAGACACAGGAAGATTTGAGTTTTAATAACGTGTGCACTCTAGTGTGCACGTCCAGAATCGGCCTCCATAGTCCGCCCTTAATGGCATCGCCGGCAGGATCAATAGCAACGTGGCGGCGATTCTTCTGAGCTAAAGACATGCTCGGCAACGGGCTCTTGGCATTATTATCATTATTTTCCGTCCTGGTGATTGCCTTCAGGTGTGGAATCTGGTACTGCGAGAACAGGGCAACGGAGTGCACTCAAGTTAACCTGTTGTATTGTGATATTTTACTGTTGTGGTGTCTGAAGAATTTGTCTCACTATTGTGCATGTGTTGATGATGACTGTTTTCTGTATGACTGTAACTATTTGTCGTCTTAGGCCCAGTAATTATCTATGAAAATTCTTATTGTAAACTATTTCATACAATAAGCGCACTGCATTATATCAGGGTACTTATTGATTATTTAATGTTTGACAATAAGTGTCACGATTAACAATTTATTGGAATATAATGAAGAGCACACGTATTGTTTAAGATATTTCAAAAAGTCTAGACATGGCCAGTAATACTGTTTTCCAACTCCAAAAAGGGGTAAAAATGTAATTAAAATATATTGTAATCTTGCCAAATAAGTATTAAAAGAAACTCGATATTATGTAGCTAACGTGAATTGGATGGTAAATAATTTTTGCCAAAATAAACAGAGGTTATTTTGTAATGACATGACAGTTCACATAATATAAGTACAGAGTACCTAATGTTGTGATATCGTGTGTAATAAAGAGAGCGAATATCTAATAACATAGTTTATGTAAATGTAAGGGCGTGACTGTGAGCATACTATGAGATCAGTCTAGGGAGAGAATATGTCAAATGAAAACTCTTTTGACAAAATTAATGACATTGCAGAACGAGAGTCTAATATTTTTAAATATAATTATAACGAAGAGTCTGATATTTTTAAATATAATTATAATTATATTGAAAAATAAATAATTAAATCTTATTTATTCTGCATGACATTAGTCACAATGTGGTGTAACAAGAAATCAATAAATAGATACAAATCTATGTTTTGTCTAAGGATCCATGAAATATGCAAAATACACTTTGCGTATGTAGGTCGGGTCCATCAATGGAACAGAGCACTTTCATAACGTTCTAAAAAATACGATGCCAAAGACAGTGTGCCAAATTAAATAACATGTTTGAGTTCTTGGTAGATTATGAAAAATGCTTTTTTCAAACAAGTACGGTTTCCAAAGACCTGAAAAGATATTTGTTATACTTTTACTATGCAAACTAGTCTTTGAAGTAGGTAGCTCTTTATAGAAAAATTTGAAAGAGGAAATTTCCAATGATTAAAATATTCCTATATATTGCTGCGAAATGAGTTGAGACTAGGTTGTGCTACCAATAAACTTTCTGTATGGAGATTATTGAAAGGTTTTATAGAAAATTATATGATGACATTAAATAAGCAGTAGTGTGTGGGCTTTTTGTATAATATAATAGTGAAATGATGTGGTTTAATGGGTATTTATTCCTAACATGACACTATAGCCTATGATGGTCAGTTAAATGTTAATGAAGTGTACCTATTGTAATAGTGTGATCCTGCGAAATAAAATAGTTTAGGCTACAAAGTAATTATAGCTAATGAAGGTTTTCTCCACTTTTTCAATGTTTGCAGTTTACGTATAGTTTGAAAACTTTGTTATCGATGATCAAATTTAAATTTCAAAGAGTTTTGGTTAGGACACATAGACAATGTTTATGTATCATATTAATTAAACACATAGGTATATACATAATTATGTGTTGTAATTTAAATGTTGAAAACGTAAAACAGACTTCAAAACAACCACTAGATTCTCCAAACAATTTAATTTGAGTTCGACGAGTGACAAAATAGTAACCATATTAATATTAGGTCGTTCATTTTAAATCAAAATTTATACTAATATTACCTTCACATAGCTTCACTAGGGAAAGATCAAAGTGAGTTTGGGTGATACGTATAATTATTTCCATTTATAAGAATGTCTTTTTTTGCACTTTCCTGATACCAGAATTAGCAACACACGTAACAATCCTTAAATATATCGAAGGTAATTCAAAGTGATTATCGTATTTAAATGAAAAAACGATAGTTTTACTGGATAAAAAAGTTCAAAGCTGAAAACATGAAATTCAATATAGGAATTCAAACATGATATAGAGAAAATGATCATTAATATTAGGAAATACGATCCCGGAAGACCTTTGATGTATAAAATTGCTAGGAAAAAATAGTTTGTTAAAAAAATAGACGTCTAGATAGTAAGTATTGATGAAATCGATATTTGAGATACTTGCTGAGTTGTATGATAATGTGAATTTCTTTGATATGGCAATTGAGACGTAGTGACATGAATTGATGGAATGTATTTTGCCAGAGTGCCTCTGTAAGACGTTAGCTACTTGCATGAATTATTAATGTTTGAATCGCATGTGAAAAGAGGAATTAGGAATATCAATATCACGGTAGGTAGACTCCATTATACCTACAAACAAGCTCAATTATTTTATACAATCGTGAAAACCTCAAAAACATTCCTAATATCCTTTGTAGAACAAATCGTGTTTTCTACATTATTATTATTAAATAGAAAGCATCATTAAAATTAGTCATTCAACTTCAATCGTAAATATTTTTCACATTCAACTATAATCGTTATTGTACTGGTTAACGTAGAAACTCTAACTTATCTGAATTATAAAAGTTTTTTTATAGCTTTTCACGTTGATTTATAACTTGTTCACGTTATGTAAGTTTGCCACATTTTTTGTTGGTTTTCGTAGCCGTTAAAAGATTTGTGGAAAGTAATTTAATATTACAATTATTTGCATGATAATAATTTATTACTTTCGATACTACTTGTTGAGAATAAACTTGCGCTATTATAAATTTTAAAACTATTATTTGAGCACATATTTTTTCTCAAAAAATAATTTATTAGGTTGTTATTGCTTGATGTTCAATAGACTTAGTGTAACAACAACGTATTTTATAATCGCTAAAGTCGCCATTTTTCTTGAAATTTGGAACTTTACATAATAATATATTTTTTAGCCGTGACACTGCGACAAGTTCACTCTAGTAATAATAAACACTTATTAAATATTCTATGTATATCTAGAAATTAGGTATAATAATATAGTCATAGTTTCGACACTTTAGTTTCATTTGGGTTTCTAAATTATAATTTTCTACGTGACAAGAATAGGTGTACCTTCTCAAGTATTGATTGAACTCCCTATTTTCCAGTATATATATAGGTAGGTACCTAACTACATAACCAAGTGCACAAAATAATTAAATTCGTAGTATGTCTGTATTGGAGAGTCCAAAGTCAGAGATTAAGTTTGTAAGAGCTCAGGTATTGATTGCCTCAGGATACAAGTTGTGAATGTGTTTCATTGTGCCGCTGAACCTACTCCTAGATAGGTATATAGTTTAACATACCGATACATATTTTGAATGTTATAAGCAAAGGTAGAAAAATAAGTGGACTCTATTGCTTTTTGCGTGTATATTAATAAAACAAATTAAGCAACGATCAACGGGCAATGAAATAATATTACTTAAAAAAAATAAGTACATGGTCGACACAGTTAGTTGGTGTTGGTGCTCGGGTCTTTCAAGAAGGTGGTACGGTTTCGAATGCTCATGATGTAACTATGTTGCATAGCATTTAAAGAGCAAAATAACATCATACATATGTTTTCAGCTGTTCAACTCGACTTAGATGTATCTAATACAAATATTACATTTGTAAATGTATGAGAAGTGTAGACATGACTTTATTATATAGCGTCACTTCTGCAATGAAGGTTCATATGTGGATGACTCACGTGGGATTCTAGAACTGCACGAAGTTCTAAGTTTTACTGTGTATAGTACATAGATAGAAGTAGCACAAAATACCCATGTATACATTGAAAAAGATTTAGATAAAGATTGTCGAGGATTATCCACACTAAATATTTTGCTGAATAGCGATAACTTTCTTAGATTTATTTCATTGAAAGAGATTATGATTTGATAACCAGAAAATAAAAATGAAAGATGAAAATAACTCCTGATTGATGACCAACCCAACTGCAGTAATAAAAGGGACTAGTCTTTTAATACTTTCACACAAACAAAACTAGAAGATTAAGGGTAATGAATGCCGGAGTGTTGTTTTTTTCAGTGACGAAAAAAGTAGATGAATTTGTGTGCGCAATGAAAGGCAAGGAACGGTAGGGTCGATGCCTCAGCGCTATATGGAGCCTACCTCCCGCAGTGCGAATTGCTTCGCATGAACATTTTTTGTTTGAAATCTAAGGAAAAGGTTATACAAGTACATTCCTCTCCTAGGAATTGATGGGTGAAACGATATCTTTTTGCCTACAAAAATCTTCCGACAAAAACATTACTTCTTCAATGCTGTTTAACTGTGGTGTTTTCCGTTGTAAAACTAGGTATTTAAAATCTTTAAATTGCTCTAAGAGTAATAGAAGACGGTAAGATAAGAGGGAATTGATCGTGTTAATGTTATATTTTACTATATAGGTACATTAATTTTACTCACTCAGTTCTTCAAACCACGAGTCTTCCTCAATAAGGTGAATACTTGTTTTCAAATATATTAATTTGTATTTCAGTCTTACACAAAATAGATATGTAGGTTCTTCTAATATTTCCGTAATAAACTAAACTTGAATTTGATAGAGAATGAATAATTAGTAATATAAAATTCAAGTAGAAACCTAGGGGAAGGGGTAGACCTCCGGCAACATGGTGGTCCAATGTTGAAAGGGAGCTGGCGGCGCAGGGAATCCCAGCGATGACAACCCAGGACAGGAGATCCTGGAGCCTACGTACGAGGAGGCCCGACCCTGGATGAACCGGGACAGAAGGGCAGGACAAAGAAAGATAAAATTCAAGTAGGTAATATACGTAATTAATATGTAGGTAATACAAAATATTTTTTAGCCGTCGCGTCAGATTAGAAATAGAGTGAGTTTACATGTTCAAGGTTCAAGAATTATTGTAAGGATGCCCAAATGGCAATGATGGGATATGGGATCCAATTGTAGGTAGGCCTTATAGGATTTCATTGCTGGGAAAACCTTAACAAGTTTTATATGAAGTGATGTAGTAAAATGTACTTGTAGATACTACATATGTGTAACACAAGGGATGATTCAATATTAAAGAAAGGTCGACACATACGTTGATAACATCTGGATATAAATTACTCCAATTTGTTTTTATATTGTATATTTTATTGTGACAAAAACATATGAGAGAAGCTTGTTCATATATACATAATTTATACACTTTTTTAATGTCACGGTTGATTAAAGAATGGCAATGTGTGGTGATGAGATGGAAAGTAGAAAATTAGGAACGAATGAGGGAAGTACATAGAAAGTAAAAAAAAACGTAGCGACCTGAATCCGATTTGATTTCAATACGCCGAGACAAATACTATGAATTATAAGGGCATGTTTGGAGTACAAATAATCTTAGATTGTGAGTGGGGAACTGCTCAAATGTGATAATTTTTAGGTACTTGGTTGAGTGAAAGATACGAGTATATTGAAAATTAAACACTTAAAAATAAATTAGAATAGACACAGTAGTAACTAAGGAATAGTTAGATAACAGGAACGTGTATGTATTGGTTAGTTTTGCAAATATTTTTCATCAATCCCCATTCCCCAGTCAGCAAATATTATGATCGAGTACCTACTATTATAATAGTACCTACTCATCCAAAGCCTCCCATGTTTACGAGAAAAACAATATTAATATTTTGATAAAAAAGATTTTCGTTTATCATCTCTCTGCTCCATTTTTTACTTATTGTATTATAACTCTCCAAATTACTTATCCTTCCACGAAGGATCACCTGCAGACGAGGTACATGCTATATCAGGTAAGGTAGATACTGAACCTTTTTATTAGCACAAATTACACTCGTGTTATCTTCAGACATTGTTTAATATAAGGTTTTGCGAAGCTTTCAGTCAATCATTATTCGGAATTCAAGAAAATAATATTCCTTCTCAGTTTGACATGGATATTTCAACATTTTGTACGTCGTAGATTAGAGAAGCGATGTATACATTTATTTCAGTTTATTTATTTAATACAAGCATCACAAAATGACAACATTTCGAAGACGCATATAATGATAATTTTTGATTCCCCAGTCACTAGTATGAGGAGAGTAAGATACCTAAGTAATTCATTGAAGTGGGTTCAAAGCTAGTAAAGAATTAACAGATAGATTAAAACATAGCTCTACACACCAATCAATAAAATAAAAATGGAAAACCTACTGATAAATAATATACATGATAGAGTCACATATTGTAATCGCATAGTTTTAAGGTATTCATGGTTTTTTCATACGTCTTTTGAAAATGTGAAGAATTTTAAAGCCTCTCTGGCATCTACACAAAAGGAGCAAAAAAATCTTCTCGGGAGAGTTATGTTCTCGATTGCTGCTGTTGTAATTGTGTATATGTATAAGAGTTATGACGATATTAGTTGAAACATAGATTGATGATTACTTTAGACAATAACTAAATATGACGAAAAACTAGGTAGAATCCATTTATTAAAAAATAAAGAGCCTACATAATACAATGATGAAGTTTTCATTTACTAAGCACTCAGTCAAATGAAATTTCAATACCGGATGCTCAAAGTCGGATCTCAGGAAGGGAGAATATTAAAAATTAAGTGAAGAATATTGAATTAAGCTAGGAGGTAAATATTTTTTATGAATTCATTACGTACCTGTTCATTATGAAGACTTAACAAAAACGTAAAATAATACCTAATAGAAAATTTACATTGGATGTACTCGTAGATACAAGTATGTCTGATCGTTGGAGATTCACTGTTACTATGATGTCAGTTATACAACGAAGATATCTATGTATTTGCGCTACGACGCGTGCCTTGCAGAATAGGCACAGGATATCAGACATAGTTATCGCTCAATCCCTAGGCACACTCCTTGCTTCCGTCCCAATCATGCAATTCGTCATACATGCTCCTCCGTTTCCATTTACTCAAAGTGCGTCTCATCTTTCAGGCCTTTCAATTGGTCAGAGTATCAAATTATAAGGTATTATTGTCTCAGTGTTATTAATTTTATCAAAAGTTTTGTTAGTTTAATTTCTTACCCGGGTGACACCAGACGTAAAAGCTAGTTGTTAATTACAATTTAGTACTAACATTATGGCTGGCCACACACGTCCCGAAGTTCAGTTCCGGAATCGACCGTTTTGCAAAAAAGTTCCGATCAAAACCTCTCTCTGAATTCAGCGTCACCCCGATTTTGAATTCAGAAAGAGGTTTTGATCGGAACTTTTTTGCAAAACGGTCGATTCCGGAACTGAACTTCGGGACGTTTGTGGCCAGCCTATAATAGACTTTTCTGAAAGTGAGATTTCTGAAAGAGAGTGAATTAAAGGGGAGGGTGGAATTCTCTTCTAATCAAATTATTTCAACATTTAATATTCTTTTCACATAAAACGTTATTGGAAAATATTTTTGTAGCTATTAGGATCTAATATTAAGGATTCCACGTAGAAAGTGCTTTTAATTAGTAATAGGTAAGATACGTGTTATTTCCGACGTTGGAATTCCTCACAGAGTATCCTTACTTCCGCCACTAGCTACCTTAAATAATTCTGGGAACATAACGCTTATTTTTTGTTTGGATTAGTTTAACAGTTTTTTAAAAAACTCTGTTTCTACTTAATCATTATGGTCCGTCTCTCCGTCATTGTTTTTGATAGCCATTTTTATTATCTTATTGATAAACACTTTTGTTAGTCTATATGCAGCTTCTGTGCATTCTTTACACATACGTATGTTCAAGAATGTTTCTAATAATTTAATTTATGCATCCAAAATTAGTCGAAAAAGAGATAGAAAAAAAATAAGGGAATGGTAAACGGATGTTAATACTTAATTTAATATTGTCCCTACCTAATTCGAAAACCTAAATGTAGGTAGGGTAGAGTAAAATAGGTCATGGAAGGAGTCTATAGGATGAGGGGTATTTACCGATTATTGAATAATACAAATATAAGTAATATACGTTTGGTCTACGGATTATCATCAAACATTTAGATCCCGATATTAGTAGTTTGTCTTTTCTTGGACAATAACAATAATAAGAGGGATATTTTATTATAAGGAGTACTATTTGTTTTTATATCACAATGGAAAATAATTTTATTATATATAATGTTGGTGATGTATTTGCTCTGGATGATAATGTCAAAATAACTGTTTCGCCAAAACTATTTCGATTTCTTTTTACGACGGAGCTATCCGGAAATTTGAGTGAATGTGACATATCGTGTTCCAATGTCCATTCCACAGTTTGATGAAGAGGTTGAGGACAACAATTAATAATTTTTAACGACCGAACTCAGAACATGGCTTAGGGATTTAAATGTGGTTATATGCACCCGACTTGGCATATTATATGTATCAGACAATAGTCCTAATTTTATTTTATTACATGATGCTTTCCATAAACTTGAAGGTTCCAATCAATCCCAGTTGCTGAAGAATATTAAATACATTTAATTAGAAAAACACTAGAAGAGCTAGTCGAAACAATGGATTTCAGTTTGTGCTAAATTATTCTACGTGAAGAAAGAATTGTAAGTCTCTTTAAAAATGAAATAAAAATATTAATTAATATATTATAAGGAATATATATCACAAATCCGACGATAAATATTGAAATTTTTAATCTGTATTAAACTCGTACTTACCACCAAATCCAGCACTTTTGGATTCATTTGGACGCCTCGTTACAGGCCATCCTCCATCAAGATCAGGACCAGCTCCTGAAGGTCCGACCAATCCAGGACCAGGGCCTTGTGGTGCCCATGAAGCATTCTCTGCTGTTTTGGTTGGATTAGCAGCTACTTTAGGTGCAGGGGGAATCGCTGCTGATTCCTTATACCAGTTGTCGTCTCCAGGATCTAAAGATAAAATAAAAGTAGGATAATTAGGAAATAATAATTCTATGGATCGCTCTTTTCTTCAATATAATATACGAATGTTTATAAGTACTAAGAAAACATATATTTCATCAAATTGTTAAAATAGTTTGTAAAAGTTTTATCACTGAACATGTTAAATTCTTTATTGGAAAGTTCCTATTTCGCGACCTTCGTCCTATCGAGCAGGGAGAGATAATTAAATTTACAAGTCAAATTTGTTCCCGGAATTTGTTTTCCTGAAAAATGTCAAAATATTCTACGTTGGTCTCAGTATCTAAATAAATAGGTAAGCATAAATGCGTCATTCAGGAAATACCATTTTAATGCCAGTTAAGACTACATTAATTTATTTTATGAGATACCGACCAATTATTAATTTAATCCCACATAAAACTTTCCTCCCAAAATGTATACATTTTCATATAACAAAAAATAAATGTTTATAAGTCATTGTTACCAGTATCGTAGAAGTCATCCGAGTCTGAATGGCCTTCTTGAATCGGGCTCTCGTCTTCTTCAGGTGGGCCTTGATAGCGCTCCTTGAGAACTTTGCGGGGAACTGAGAAAAAAGACATCGATTTCATACAAACTGATATTAAGTATTATAATTTTAGTATCTAAAATATTTCTAAAGTATTTACACTAATTTTGCCAGACGCTCATTCTCAGATGGTACAAATCTATATTTTAAACCTACAAACACGAAATAGTACTTGGAAAATGAGGCTAAAACTTTTTCTTTCATACAGGAAGTAAGTAGATACTTATTCGTAGTTTATTCTATTGATCTTAGCATTAACCTAGTTTTGCTTAAGCTGATACGCTGCAATAAGTTATCCTTTGATAGATTTAGGAGCGTAGGTAAGTAGATACTTTGATCAGTTCGTGGAATGAAATAGCAGTTAATTCTTGAAAGTAAAAGAAAAATGTTGGTAAAAATACCTAATACCTGTGTAATTCTCTAAAAGATATACCTATTTTATATCTACCAGAATGCAATAGATAGTAGATATTTTCTTAAGTGTGTTATAAAAATCGTGAGAGAAGTTACCTGAGGATAAAATTGCTCTCACGATCTCAATAAAAGCATGTAAGAGAAAACTAGAAGAGGCATTATCTAAATCAATCTATTATTTTCCAACGTTTATTAACACTTTTTGGTACAGACAAATACTTGTGCAATGTACATATTGCTGTCCTTATATGCATTGAAGTTTTTTGTATATCGTGTGGTATTGGAAAGTTAAGAGATAATAGAGAGATTGTTGGAATGTTCGGCCATATGACCGTGGTCTAAAGGTTCATGTAGTAATTGGATGCGAAGCTGTTGCGTGCGGTGTGAGAGATGTCGATATAACTATAACCTCCTCAGTAAATGACTCACACAGCAACCGTGAGTGGAAAATTTTTCCAATACGATTTACTTCGGTCGTGAAAGTGAAAACCTTAGCAGAGATTTAGTTTAGACCTTAGATACAGACGAATGTCATAAAAATAAGTATTGTAGATTATTTATATTAATTGTGCTTGTAATAGACGTACAAAAGACTAATGCCCGATCCCACCAACTACCACCTAGGAAGCAGACCCCTAAGGAATTTCCATACAAAACCACAGATAATTTGAGTGATTATTATAACTGTCAAAACCTTTAAGATATAAATCCATACAAAATACAGCATGCAGCTACTTAAGTGAGGGAGATTCTGGGCCGAGATATTTGGCCACCTAACTAAGTAGAGCTGCATGCTGTATTTTGTATGGATTTATATCTTAAAGGTTTTGACAGTTATAATAATCACTCAAATTATCTGTGGTTTTGTATGGAAATTCCTTAGGGGTCTGCTTCCTAGGTGGTAGTTGGTGGGATCGGGCATAAGATTATTTACATCTCGTGTATTTATTCTGACAAGTTAAAACAATATTATGTAGGTCGATATGACATCAGCTATAAGGGAGTGAAAAGGAGTGCAACTGTAGGTAGTAAACTTACCGCATGTATAAACAACTTTCAGGTACATCCTAGATTCAGGTTTGCAAGGATTCCCAAAGGTGGCTGAGTCAGCAGACAATGCACATCGTCGTTTTCCGTGACACAACTGCATCACCGTTTCCGTAGCATAGCTTACAAGGCAGGCTGCAGAACAAACATACGCGATCAATACAACAAAGATAACACGAAGAAACTTGCAAAATCATCATTCTGTTGAATGTACTACATAAAATATCTGCTGCAAACGCATATCAAAATAATATTCATAAAATATTCATGAAAAGCTTCATTTTATATATGACGCGCATTTCTTTACGATATTTTTTTTGAACACTCATAAATTAAAATCCAATTTCACGAATTTTAGCTGACAATGAAATGGTATAAAACTCATTTTATCTATATTAACATTTTCCTCTTTTTCAATTTTTATTACGACTAGAATTCTGAATATTAAATTGTTACAATATATAAAAATGTAATGTAAGTTTGTCTGCTTGTAATTTGGTTTTAAAATTACAGTGACATTAGAGACATCCTGTTATTACAAAATGCAAGTCTGAAAAGAAGCTTCCGCATATTCAAACGTCGTGAAAACTTTATAATTCACCGTTAAAAGTAAAGTTCCAACAAGTTATTTTTTATGACAACTCAACGAATTGAAATAACAAGAATATTATAATGGTTCTGTAACTTACTTTCCTCTGGTACACCCTGTGGCTGCGGACACTGTATGCTCTCATATTCAGTCCTTCCAAAACTCGCAGAATAGATTGCTATTCTCGAGTGTGGGTTACATGACATCTGTAGGACATCATTTTCGCACCCTACTTTACTTCGGAATTCGTCTGAAACAATACAAGAGTTTTGTTAGCATAGGCACTATGTACATACGAGTATTATCTTATTAATTTCTCACTACAGATACATACATCGAAATTGTAATATTGTTACGGGACATATTCGTACTTCATAGTGTACATGAAACTCTATTACATTTAAGTTATATATATTGAAGGTCCTTCCTCACACCCGAATAACACAGGCGCCAGTTAGGCGCCTTTTTATTCGCACTTACAGCCCAAAGTTACTCAGACGGCCCCAGGGTTAGCCAGAAGGGCACCCCCCAGCAACACCGTCCGGAATGACACCTTCAATATCCCTGCTACAAGGATGATAACAAATAATGAGCTACATTACATAATAACTTAGACTAATTACAAAACTATTCGACCGAGCCAGGGGCAGCAAAAATAAAGGACCCTGAGGACTTGACTAAAAAGACTGGTTTCAATGCCGTGGCGCCAGGCGCCACAACCCGGCGATTGTGTGGATCAAAACAAACAAACCTCCCCGCATGGGACATATAAAATAAACCCACCCAAACCTCCACCAAGGAGAAAGGACGATACGAAACACAGACGAGTTCACATTTAAGTGAGTAAACTTTTTTTTAATACAACACTGAAGTTTAAACAGTTTTTTGTGACTAGTTTCGGTTGTCTAGGCCATAATCTTACTCAGCAGCTTCGCCTGCCTTAGACCATAGACTAAGACCATACTAAGCATGTTTAAGTATGAAATATTTCACACTTGATAGTGCACAAATTTTTGTTTGATGAAGACGGAATTGACTCAAAAAATGAAAATGAAGTATTCGAACATGACAGAAAAATGGATGAGAGTAAATTAAATAAATTCATAGTAGAACAGTTGTATCGAATCATGTGAGTATTTCATATTTGGACAATCTGTTTAACATTAATGCACTGATGCTCACGTACACAATTGCGGTAACCAGTTTACTATGTTGGTTATATAGTTTATGTAATGTTACAATTATTACTATTGGAACAGACTTCAGACCTTTGAGTTTAAAATTCAATGTTAGTAAGTATGTATGTAATAATCAGAACAATAGAGAAACCGCAACACGTATAGTGTTCGTACTTTTACTCCCTTAGTTACACCCATACACAGGTTATTATATCAGAAAGGAAATGGTTCAGTATGATACATCAGGGTTCGCTGTGAAGGTGTAACGTGTTTAGTTTAGTTAACGTTTTAATATTCAGGTTATAAAATTATTATATATCACAATATAAGACGAGTGGTAAATTTATCTATAATGGAATTTACTTTAAGCCGTTGTGTTTTCAGTTATTTAATACCATCCATGCACGCATAGTCAGACTCATAGCAAAATATGTATTTTGAAATAAAACTAATATTTGTTGAACGAGATGTTCTTAGCATTATGATCACACTGCATACAGTTGGAATCTCATCGAAGCGAGAGAGGAATATTATTTATTTTGAAATGCTTCATGTATTAATAATATGAATTCAATTGAGAGATTTGTACATTAGTATTTACTAAATTATTTTGGCAACTGGAAAATAATGAGAGATCATGCAAGATAACGAGGTTTACCTTCTTCACGAAGCTTAACAGTAATACCCTTCTCTAGATACACTATTATAGTTGTTTGTGTTTACTCTATATACAAAATCAAGACGGCTATGTAAACTGATGTGGATTATCCCCTTATCGGATTACTAAGGCTGAAAATTACTTATAAGTGGAATGCATTACCTATATGTACTACAACGATGCTATGTATAATATCTGATTTGAAGGTTGGAATATTCAACTACGTAGTACGAGTATCATTAGTATTATAATATAGCTACACAGACCACATGATCGGGGAAGTGTGCTTTGGCAACTGTCTAATTAAAGAGCCTGGCAGGTGACTGAGATGAATGAAGTGATGGAGTGCTTGGTGCGCACCAATCCTAGGATTGTAACTCAGAAGAAGATTGAAAAAAAATGGCAAAAAACTCAACTTAAGTCTCAACCAAATTCTTTAAATAATTAAACGTAAAAATATATTTTACAAAAAAAAATATAATTTCACATCCTAGAATTGTTTTTTGCGGCCTCCCAAACGATACCAAACACGCCTTTCCGAGGCGCTTCGATCCCGTCATTCGAATGGCGCCTCCCACCAAGAATTGACAGAATCAAAATTTATAAAAAGATATGACATCTACTGGTGAAGCGCTTTCGTTAGATACCAAAGACGGTGGCATGCGGTGACTGGATCCTCTCGATCGCTCGGTGTCTTTCGAGGCTTGAGCTGGACAAAATCTGACTTACGATCTATATTTCTTTTCCTACGCCCTTTCATACGATACTTTACATGACCTCACACGACCCTGGATCCCTTTGAAACCCCTTACATCTTTTTTGTCACTGGAGTAGGCTGATCCAAAGTGGTACTAATTCAAATAGGTTATACTCGTATAAGGCAGAAGACCAACTATTTCCGCATTCAAGAGTAGACTGAAGCAGCATTACCTTTCTATTTCAAATCCCACTACCAGTCCCTCCTGAAGCCAGCATCCCTCCCTTACCCTATCCCATATACTATTTATGTATATATTTATATATGTATAATATCTATGTATGTATTTATGTATTCAATTATTGTTAAGTTAAGGTACCCTTTTGGTACTAAATTTATAATTAGGTATATCTCATTTTAGTCTCTGTTATGGGTTGGCTGACAGAAAGCTGCCATCTGGCAATAAGTCCGCCCGTTGTATGATTATTTTCAGTACAATAAAGATTATTTTATTTATTTATTTTAAGACCGGTGGGCCGCCCCAGAAATAGCTGGCAGAAGCAGGTGACAAAGTTGTACGAGGAGAGACTGTGGTTGGAGTGGCCAGAGGTCCTGGAAGCTGTGAGTGACAGGGGCCTCTGGCGAAGATATACAGATGCTTTGGGCCCCCGACCCAATCAAGGATAGACGGGGAAGAAGATGTATGTATGTAATTACTAATATCTCACATTACTACATATATACCCAAATTTCACATTAGGTACAATATTCACATTTTCCAACCTATCCTCCAATGTGAGGAGACCTCGTGTAATGCTCGTCTACTGGTACACAATTGTATTGTCATCGCCTTTACGCATTCTTAGAAAATTTCAGCTCTATAAGTAGTCAGGAAGTGGTTGAAAACCGTTTACAAAATTTGTGCACAGACAAAAAAACATAGTAAAAAATAAAAATCAGCGGAGTGAAGTTTAATCAAATCTTGTAAAAAAACTACGGAAGGGCATGTGTGAAGGTTAAGAAGTTTTGTAGAAATAGGATAGCCAGACGTTTTGTTCTTTGTGACAATAGGATTATCTATATAGTTATACTCGAAAACGATTAACGGGCAATATTATTGCCGTGTTATCACGGAATTCTCTAATATTTCCATGAGCCTTTTCATAATATTCCTGGTAAGATTTCAGGTCATTAGAGAACCCACGATAATAATATTCAATGCCATATTCAACACTATGAATTGAATAAACGGATTTATGAATTAATGTAGATTTTAAATTATTTCACAAGAAAGCCTCGTCTTAGAATTGAGAAGATTTCCATTATCGTCTTTGGTGTGAATGGTTCAGTAATGATTATAAAATTTTTCAAGCTATTAAGAACATAATGGAGGGGTGCAATGTAAGAAGGACTTACGATAATACAAGTTCTTGTTTGGTGTAGGTCTATTTTCGTCCCTTTATTTCAAAACGACTCATTATACGGAAATATAATAGCTGTAAAACAAAATTAGGGAAAGATCCTTGTATTATGTGTAATAACAAAATGAACAACAAAACACACCTCAAGAAAAATTTAATGGGTATTTTTTCACTACTAATGTTCCCAAATTATTATTAGCAGTGCCAAATCAAAAAAAATATATTGTAAGGTACAATTTTATAAAACTTTACAAATGGTTTTTGTGAAGAAACATTTCCTTAAAAAAACAGTAGAAAGTTATATAATAATATGAATTCATTAGTCATTAAAAACAAAAACCAACTTTCAAGTTTTTGACGGATGTAACTGACACAGTTAATTAATTTAAATTTATCTAAACAGTTATTGTGTTTATACGACTGAATGAGTGTAAGTAATGAAATTGCGAGGAAGAATTTACCTGGGTTCTTTTTTTGTGGCCTCAAACCGCAGAGTAATAAATTAACGGTTATACTTTACCCTGTAGTCTGTACAAACAGTAGGCTACATGAAAACTTTTCATAGCAGGGCAAATACATTTAAATTAATTTTGTTTGTAATATTGCGTACTAGTCATATAGACGTTGTTAAAATTAATTTACTCTGGACATTGATTATGCGAATGACATTACATTTTTACATCTTTTTGTATAAACGCTTAGGTAAATGAAACTTGAAATACCATTGATATTATATATTGAAATACTCTTATCATACGAACAATTTATAAAAATGTTTCGTAGAATCTATCTATTTACCCTCTATATTTTCACACTCTCTGATCACATTCCTAGATATATGCAATTTTGTCATTCGAGCTTTCCGATTCCTAACAGTCAAAACGCATTCGTCTTTGAGGATCTGATCGACATGATCGATTCAGGTTTTATTCTCACACCACCCTTATACTATCTTACTATTCGTCTGTCTTTATTATCTTCACCAATAACAAAATACAAAACCATGATTAGATATATTCATGGAAATATTTTCATCGTAAATTCTCTTGAATGAAATCAGCTAATTGTAAACTTTTAGCGTTCTACACAATGACCTCAGTTCAAAAGGAAAGTGCTCACTTTTCAAGGTAATAAATTTAATCACGTAATGTCTCAACTTACTGATGATGAGTGTCATTATGGTACGCGACAATAGAGATGTTGTTACTGTTGAAATGGTATTCATGTTGATTTACAAATCGTACGCGATGCCATCATAAAGCACGTTGTAAATTTATAATAATAAAGGCCTCGTATACGGTACTTGACAAGAGTCATTTCATATCCGCTCACGGCGGTAAACAACCAGTGGGAAACATAGTATGTATCTTTCTACCTACAATATGATAAACCGCAATGAATTTCGTAGAAGCTTTTGTTGGTTTAGTTCACCTGAGGCCTTTACGACGACAAAATATGATACAGAATAATATAATTCGAGTAATAACGTCACACTGTGTACCTACCTACTTATACTTACTCGTAATTGTGCGCTCAACTTTAAAATAAAACTTGATAATACTGTGAACTTTGTATTACGGTGTACTTTAATAAAATTAATACGTAACATTTTATTCTTTATTATAGTCCGAGAGCCCGCTGCTTAATTTATGACGTATCTGTTTTTTGATTGAAATGTGGTATAAACGATAGCTTACCAATAGGGTATTACAACGCACTAGGGTTGCCTATCAAAATCTTGCCGCAACCCCCCCTGCCCCGCCCGAAAAGGTCCCTCTTCGCGGTTTTTCGCATTTTATAGGAATATGGTAAGAGATAGGAGAAAGTAGTCAATGACAAAAATAATCCTTGCTAAATTCTCTACAAAAAATTTTAAGTCAATTTTTTCGTAAGACTAGTAGTTTACCCGTAATGGCCGGTCAAAAAATATGATATTTTTTGAAAAAATAAAAAAAAAAGTTTGATTTTTTTCCTTTCACATTCTTCCACCCATTATTACTAACATTTTATGGAAAAAAAAATTTGGTCTGCGGCGCTATATCACTGGTTATTTTATAAAAAAACTAAATTTTAAGAATTTTCGTCACTGAGTTTTATTGTAATAACTCCGAAATTATTAGATGTATGAACATAAGTTATAGCTCGTTTTGTAGCTAAGACTATGGTAATCAATTCGTTCTCTGACTATTTTCCTGTAGCTCTTATAAATTTTCAACCAATTTAGTTTAAATACATTTTTTTTGTATTTTAAATGAATTTCGGTTTTGGACCGGCCATTGCGGGTAAACTGCTAGTTCTACGAAAAAATTGTCTTAACATTTTTTATAGAGAATTTAGCAAGGATTATTTTTGTAATTGACTACTTTCTTCTATCTCTTACCATATTCCTATAAAATGCGAAAAACCGCGAAGAGGGACCTTTTCGGGGGGGGGCAGGGGGGGTTGCGGCAGGATTTTGATAGGCAACCCTAGTGCGATGTAATACCCTATTGGTAAGCTATCATTTATACTACATTTCGATCAAAAAACAGATACGTCATAAATTAAGCAGCGGGCTCTTGGAGTATTACTCGTAAACAAAACTGCAAATAACAACATTTTCATTTAATTCAGTATAATAGTATAATGTGGTGTTACAGAAGAATTCTGGGTATTTCCTGGAGGGACCACATCACGAATGCTCAGCTGAGTCGAAGAAGGGAAGAAGACACTTAATCTCCGAGAGACGTGCCCCGCTGGATTGGCCATATCTTGCGCCACGAGGGTCTCCTAAATGATTTAATAGAGGGAATGGTTGAGGGGAAAAACACAGGGGGCGCCCCCGACAGCAGTACCTGGACCAGGTGTACGAGGACTTGAACTGGGCCACATATGTCGAGCTGAAGAGAGCTGCGGGAGACAGAGAAGAGCGGAGATCAAGATGTAGGAATTAGCTGCAAACCGATCCGCTGGATTAAAACTAGAGAAGAAGAATAGGTACCTACCTATTAGATATTTAATATTAACATTATTGTTTGATGTCTAAACATATCCGTCGACAATTTTCTTTTGATTACAAAAAATAATTTTATATAGTTGTAGGTATACCTACACAATGGAAAGGAGAATTAGAGGAATATGAGCGAAGGTACTATAAAACAGGTTGTATTTTACAGACGTATTAATTACCGTAAACATCAGTTGAATGAAAGAAATGTGAAATTTCAAAATTACTGTTTGACAATTAAAAGTCAAAACGCTATCTTTACAAGAATAAGGCATTGACTGATGAATATTGTATAATGATTTTCTGTCACTGATATTACGATATTGTAGGCAGTTAATATTGATGTAAAGTATCTAGATCATGTGTTGTATTTTAAAAACACAAAATATTTCAATAATTATCAACTACTCTGCTGTGCGTCAAGTTTAATGAGACCAATTATGTTGTATACAAAGAAAATTCTTACCTATTCACTTTATTCATAAAACAGGTAGACGGATGTCTCACCTGTGTCATGTTATTATTATATATTGTGAAAGGTAAAAAAATATATAATAATCGGCGTCTTCCCGTCGCGTAAAAGTTAAATAATTCATATAAATGTTGCTTTACGATTATGTTTCATTCAAAATATTACAATAAAAAGTATTCTCGATATATTTTTTCATATTAACGACGAACATTTTCAGATACTCTCCGGTCATAATGCGAAAGGAAAATGTATAGAAGAATAATTGTTATTACGTTTTCTTATTATTGCTATTAAAACTATTGTTAGATTGATATAATAACATTATTATTGCTAACTCATACAAATATTTGAGAAATTATATTGTAGACCTTCTATAGAACAAATAAAATAATACGAAAATAGCAAAATATCTGCCTAATAATTATCGCCTGAAAAAATGGGTTTTGATACCAATGGTATTTACTGCAGAAATTAAAAAAAAATCATATGAATTGTCAGATTAAGCGTAAATGAGAATACTCTTGTGCCATGTCACATTATATTTAGAAAAATTTCCTGCACCTCATTGTAGCAAATGAACTATAAGCGGCTTGGAAAATATGTATACACTACTGCTTTATGCATATTAAAATAATATTTTAGGAATGTATGACTACTACATATGATTATATTATACATATAGATTATATTTTGATAAAGACAGAAAAACTACAAACTGCAAAGACTACACAGGATTTTTGAAAAAGTTTTTGTATAATTTGAACAATTGAAATGAGTTTCAGGATAAAGTATAAGTACAGGGCATAGCAATGGAATGAAATCAACTCTTACCCATGTGTAACCTTATCTATAATGCTCATACATATCGACAAAATATTGACAATATTTTATATTGTTTATTCTTGTAGCTAAAGTTCGAGTTTCAACAATCGCCAATATTTACGTCGTAAATTCAAAAATATTTTAATCGTACATAGATCTACCCTTTAACATTTCTTTTTCAACGAAAATATAACATAAATTATAAAAACAGCCGCAAGATGTTCATAAAACATATGAGAAAAAATCTTGTCAGCAACGAAAAACAGGGAGAATAATGATGTTTGAAGGTTAGGACAATAAAACTTGAAGATGCTAGAATTATTATTATAGACATACATTCTCGTAGAACGAGGAACACGTGGAGGAAAATCTATACATCTTAAACTACGCATTTTTTTTTTCTAAGTGGTGCTTACACGTTTTCTCAATTGACTTAAACTACAAGGATGTATGTAGATTTTAGGTACATAGAAACTTGAAGACTAGACATAATATAAACATATTTATGGAGATAGTGTTTCAAATCCACGCCGCTCATAACTTTATGGGATGTTTTGTATT
Organism: Ceraclea dissimilis; assembly: GCA_963576895.1. Taxonomy (NCBI): domain Eukaryota; kingdom Metazoa; phylum Arthropoda; class Insecta; order Trichoptera; family Leptoceridae; genus Ceraclea; species Ceraclea dissimilis. Next base: position 14,241,468 of record OY756361.1, on the reverse strand, counting down.
TTCGATTACCCCAATCACGGAGAATATTCAGCATGTCAATTTTGACATCCATTTCAAATTTTGTATTCTAACTTGAAATTTTGGAAACAACATAACACAATTTCAAGAGACTGATAGCAGCGTCTTGAACTTATATATTTAAGTACCTGCCTATAATAGATTTAAAAATCTTTTCCATGGAAGAAAAGCTCAGCTTGGAGTTGTCAGTCATACGTGTCAATAAATAGCTGATGAATCTGTCAACATATTAGACGAGATGCCTAAAAATTGTATTGATTTTATAAAACTCAAATATATTTTTGAAGAATAAAAACCTCCAATTTAGTGCTATATCTTGCATAGTCAAAATGTCTTAGAAATGTGTAGAAGTGGAATGAAAGAAGCGACATTGTTTTAACATTTCCTAGATTTTCTTTTATTCCGCACAAATAACTAAAGATTAATAATATCCATTGAGACAAAGTTGTCGACCTTTCACGCCCATAACATCATTTCTCTATTTATTGTGAAGTGGGTAACCAATAATAATAAAAACAATCACTATCGGTTCTCGTAAATCTTTCATTGAATCATATTATTGGACTCAATCAAGACGTACTAATTTGTTATTATTATAACTTGTCTATAAATAGTCGTACAAAATCAGCACTATACGAATCAAAGATGTACTGGCAAATATTTCTAACAATACCTATTAAGGAAATGACAATTACGAGAATATTTCGGTAAATCTTTAACATTGTGAGAAGTCTGGTATATGAAACCTTGTCAAAATTCCTTTAGTCAAAAGTGACAATTACAAAATATGAGAGAATAGTGGTAGAGAACTATGTACATACATTGGTAGAATAATTATAGGTATACAATTAGTCAAAAACATTAATATATACTGTTGTCAGTATATCTGTTTAACAATTCTGATGTTGTAAAAAACACGGGGTGTGGTAACAAGGTGGTACCGCAATTTTGTGGAAATTTCTGTGTGCTTTGTAACTTTATTATTTTTTTTGCGTTAAGTGAACATTAGATAGTGTGTTAATTGTATTTTGTATTGTACGTATCGATATATCGATACTTATGTATTATTTAGATATTCGTTTACGTACCTAACGTGAAATCCGTTAAATAACCAGACAATTATAAAATTGCTATATAAGTCTTATTTTTAAGTTGCATTAAATACACATTGTTAAGCTGATGTAATAAAAATGACAAAAGGTTTTGCCGAGGGCTTGTATGTTCAATTTACATGTACATATAGCACTTGTAGGTGATTGACGTCAAAATCAATTACTTACTATTGACATTTGACGCGTAAAAAACTTTCATCTCTTTCATCGCCGCTGTAGCGCGTACATTCGTTCAAAGTACTTATGTTATTTTCTTTTGGGAATAATGATTGTTATTTTCCAGTTCACAATTTTTTAGCTTGTTCAAAGAAAACTTCAAGAAGCACTCGAAATATACGACGAAGATTGTGACGAGAAAAAAAAACTCAAGTGTTTTTTTTTTCGAGTACAAAATTACAACATTATTATAGCCTATCATACGAGTATATTAATTAGATATTTTATCATTCTCTTTTTGTTAAAATTAATTGGAATATTTATTAAAGACTATCTTTGCGAAGAATAAAATCAAATAGATCTATGGATTGAAATACTATTTATGGGCTTCAGAGAATCAATCATCTTTAATTTAATTTAAACCTCTACGACCTCAAACAATATTCAATAGAGTGAACACTTAAAGTATTAACTTAAGTTTTATGAAAATACATTTCTAGTGCTTTTATATTGACAAAAATAAACAGAAATCGCAAGGAATCAATAAACATAATTTGGAGTTCGTAAGCAAAGTCGATTTGATACCTACATTATTCACAATATTATTTTTGCCTATTCATATTTTATTTAGGTATTAGGTACTATAATTCCAATAAATCTTATTTCTCGACTAACAATAATTTTACTACACGTCACTGAGCGAAATGTAATAAATCTTTAATATCTTCTTTACATCTTAGATGTAGGTACGAGTATAGTTCCTCTACCTAGTATTGTATTGTATGACTTTTAGTTTCTCCTTGGCAATTTAGAGTTCGTCCAACTTTCTTCGATCTAACAAAAGGTCATTCTCCATTTTAGACATCTTTAATGTTGTTGGATCTCTTGCCCTTCTGATATTAATCGCTTCAATATGTTGTCATAAGTTTTTTTATTGGCCTACGCTTTTATTCGACCCTTACTTGAAAGATGTTAATCAATATTTATTGTTGGTAAGATATCCACAAACGGAGTTCCAGTTTTTCAGATTTGCAAACTTTTCACCTTAAAAACTCCGAAAATTGTATAGAGAGATTGCGTCAACAATATGTATTAATTCTTAAAATAAAATAATCTTTATTGTACATAAACATACAAAGGGCGGGCTTATTGCCAAATGGCAATTTCTGCCAGCCAGCCAATTCTTCCACTCTCACAAAACCTTTTTTCTTTAGATTAAAATTTTGAATAAATTAATTCACAAATTTAACGTAAACTGCCATAATTCATACCTACTCAACCTGTCAATCTTCTAAGAAGATGGCCTTCTAAGACATGAAGATTGTTGTCCTATGCGTAGATGTTCAACTTTGTACGTAGAGAAAGGATGATTGAATGGCACTAGCATGATATATAACTTGATATATATGTGATGTCTGTTTGTATTCCGATGTTAAATAAATAAATAAACATTGATGATGCTCATGAAAATGTACTATCAGTATCACATAGTTATAATGTGAAGAATCTCATAACATAAAACTCAGTGATTGTGTAGTTTTCCCCGATTGGATTGTAAATGTAAAAAGGTTACTGACGCTTTAAATCCCCGATTACGCCTTAACTTTTTGTTTACTTCTCATAATATATGGACTTCATAAAATACCTTTCATGTATCATATTCCATATTTCTACGATGACCTGCGAGAATGTAAACTAAACAATATAATGTGTATTTTTTCCATCACGATATCAATGTACAGTGTAATACATCACTAGCATCAGACGTATGAAAGATAGACCTTGTGATTTTGTGGGTCGCGTATCGGCTTGTAAATCAATAGAAAACCTCTTTAACCACATATCGTGGCATAAAAAATACTACCGCAAAATATGTGAAACGGAAGCTGAGAAAAAATACATGTAATTTATATCGAATTCAAGTCCTACAAAATACAAAAAGAGTAATGGCAGAAAAATAATGAAATGATGTTATTCTTTTTATCGGTTTTAGCTTCAAATGATACATCCACTCTTTTAAGAAATTGTTTCTTTTTGTCTCGTATAAGTCAGGAAAAAATTAACATCGAAGATAAATTACGAGCTTATCAGATACCCACTGATGAGAAATATTCGCAATTATTAAATATCGCATAGACATTTTGGTTTGTGTGATATTATATAGTTTGTAAATTTCATTTTGGTTTATCCCGAAAACTAAATATTAAAATATTTATACCAGTATGAGTACTACAGTGTTTTATTACAAACAGTTCAACGACTTGCGTATCAAATCAAACTACATAAAATATGCTACAAATATGTATGTACTCGTATCTACAGCTCATTGGGAAGATGTAACGCTAATAAAGGGATAGACTAATACGAAAAAAGATAAAAGGCTGAGGTCAACATTTCATGAATACCCAACATAGCTTCTTCTTTACTAAAACCATTATAAGGAAGAACATAATATTATTTAGATTTAGTTTTGTATACCTATTTGTTATCATTTAGATTTAGTTTGTATACCATTAGGTATCAATGTGAAATATTACAACAGTCGATAAATTACTTCTTTACGATAAACTTCGTCCTAGATATCGGATACATGTAAGCAATCGGCAGTTCATTAACCTTATAAGAGTTGTGATTTTTACATTTAGTGTGAGGGGTTTTTCTCGACATGGCCCTTTACCAAAAGAAAGAAAGAAAAACAAAACATTCATCAAAACACTAAAAGATTTTTTTTGTTATTTTGCTTATTTTCAGCTACACTGTTGATAAATAATTACACCTATCAACGTATTTTCGTTTTTTTACGTTTGTTTGTCACACCTAAATACTCAGAATCATTTGGAGATATCATAATCGAGGAAAAATTACACTTTACATGCTTAGTGAGAAGTTTTTTAAGGGATAGTAAGTAAAAAAAATGTACAATAATATGCATATTTACAAACAGTGGGTACCTGTATTGACAATCTATATGATTAGTTTCTACAAATGTAGAATAACAGTATTAGTTCAAAGGAGAAATAATGGTATAAGATATATTCGTGAACATCTCTTTTATTTTTTTATCTTTTTAGAAAATGGTAGGATAAGATAAAAATTTGATTGTGATACATCATACGCAGAATGTTTTGAGTGTTTTTTAAAGTTATGTAAAAGACAATCCCGCCCACTGCCATTTTAGCGCAAGTGTGGTATGGATGGGTATATGACTATTATTGTTAGCCACCTAATAAATGAAAGATATATTCTAACATCATAAGCAAAAACCAGATATTAACAAAAAAGTTAATCGTGAAAAACATCCAATACAGCCTTTATAATTCTACACAAATAGGAGATCAGTATTGAAACTCAAACTTTTTATGATTGAAATATATGGATCTAAGATGGAATTTCCCAATTCGATAAAAAATATACAAAATATAAAGTTTGCTTATGCGTGGTAAGTAGTTATTTCTTACGACGACAGTATTGGGCACTGATTTTATTTCAGTGCGCCTTAATACTAAATACGAGTAATACGAAGAATAAAAGCACAATACATAATTTCACTCTACAGAAGCTGGAAAATATATTCGTAGGTGGGTTGATGTTATAAAAGAATATTGCATACTACATAATGATTATAATAATAATGACTTTATTATTTGGCAATCCATCTCCATCAATGCCAGACACAGTCTTATTATTCACCGTAATAATAATAAAGAATCAAAACATATTATTTTATGGAAAGAGAAGTGAGCGAGACGAGGATATACTTACATTATTATATTGGTTAATACTTCATTCAAATTATTCATCTCTCTCTTTCACTATAAATATTTATGGTTTATTCGGGTTAGCAATAATGAGTACCAATATTCCTAATGTGGATATATCGAGAATCGTATTTACATAATAATGAACTTTTGATTCATTTCAGATTTATTACGTATTCAGTAAGTTAATCGCATCTTTTTTCTTTTCCTCGTACCGTCTTGAATTTGGCAACCATCTCGTGAATCTCCTGCTAATCCTGAATCATTTGTTTTAACCGATTCTGCATCTGGTTTTACAAACCGCTGCTAGTGTCTAAGATTTTAAGCCACAGTACTTTTTTACGAAGCATATCTCCCCGTTCCCTCTACTCTTTTAAGGAGTGTGAATTGGTCAAGTATGTGGACTTTCGTCTCTTGTTTGTGGATAACGATTCTCTATAAATTATATGCAAAACTGTTTAATAAATAATAATTGCAGATAGTAGCTAGTATAGTGTTAGGGTGGAAAATAATAACAAAATAACTATAGAAGACATTGAATTAACAAATTTAAAGGAAATAAAAAAGGCCAGATAATATATCCCAATAACATAGTTTATAAAAGTGAAGCAAATTTTGTAAAGTTTTGGATCAATTAAATATAATCACGAAACCTTAACAAGAAATTAATTTAATCCAATTTTGCCTAGATACGCTATTTTTACAATAATTTTATTTTTGATATAATGAAATATTTTTATTATTTATGAAAATCTGTGTTTGTTTTGGGTTAAAAATATTAATTTCATTAACATCATAATATTTAACTTTCATTAATAAATATTATAATATACTGAAAATAAAAAAGTATGGATTTCATCTGAATTATTTATCAATAAATTTAATTAATTAAACCTCTTCATACAATTTTGAAATCCGGATTCAAAATGATTTTCAATTACCTGTCGAGTATGTATTATCTACTCGTATTTTATAATTTTGATTTACGTTATTCGTTAAATATTAATGCTTGACTATTATGACTGCATATGTATAATTTTATTGTATTTTTTTGTTCTATATATGTTGAATCCAAATTTTTGTTGTAATGCATTTTAAGGGCGCAAGCCGTATATGTTGAAATAAATAAATAAATAAATAAATTATTATGAAAAAATGTTTAAGTTTATTATTATTATTGAATTCATAATTTATTGCCGCAGGTATATTGGCTTTTGACCATCTAAAACTGGGTGTTTCTCATACAAAAATAAAGACTTCTTTTGCCATTTATCATGTGTTACTTTTTGTCACACTAAGCACCGTACCTTGACAGGGGATATAATAAAACATTCCACAAAAAATTAGATAAACCATTCGTGAGAATTAATCTTGTAAAAGTTAATGATGACTCGTATATGCTAAAATAAATTCATTTAAAAAAATTGGGATACTAGATAGATAGATACTTTATTCAGTCATTTTAGTGCACATACAAACATAGATGGGTATATTACAATTCAAAATATAGCGACATTTATTAATATGTGAATAGTTTGTCTACGTTTAAGAGCATAACCGTGGGTGAACTAGAGCTGGTTGCCCTGTATCTCACCACACGGTATAATGGGGCCGCTTCACGCTCGGCGTCCTTCCACGAGTTTTGTGAGAATGAGTAAAAGGACGTACGGACGAGGTGATTGTCTTGAACTGTATACGTAACCGACGGTTAACGCCTTTTTACTCATTCGCGCGGGACTCGTGGAAGGACGGACAGCATGTGGATGAGGCATAAGATCTTCACAGAAATATACAATCACCGGGATAAGCTAACCACAATTCGATATCGTTGCCTAAATAAAATAAACTATACTGTTAATATTAGTATTATTTAGACTTATTTCTTAACCTCAATAGGGGACGCAAATAGACTAAAGCCAAAAAGGGGGTGCAAAATGCAAAAGATTGTGAAACGCCGACTTATTACGAGTAATGCAATACACCGCTAAAATATAACGACGAAAATTTTGTAATTGGCTTTCTGGAATCCACAATGATGTAGTTTCTCACCGTCATCTTAAGCAACCTTTTGCTACCACCTACTCAATCTAGTTCCAACTTATGATAATATACTTGGGAGTTCGTTAAATCCTTTGAGATTACTAGGAAAAGTTTTAAATTTACTTGATTAAATTTTCTTTAAAAGTAGTATATTCTATAGTGCCTAGTTTATATATTAATAATTCATGTTGTGTTAAGATTGCAACAATTTTGATTAATGGTTTATAAATTCTAATGTAAACAGAACCTTCGGTTGTAGGTACATTGTCTTGAAACTTAAAAGGGTCTCATGGCACATCCAATAAATTAACGCCGTATCAACTCACCGTCTCATTTGAGTGAGGTTCTTGAAGAGGCGATCACAGGAATAAAAGAGTAAATTCGTAAGCATTCCTGTCAAAATTATACCTGATAACTTTCATCTTCGTTACATACGAGTACATTGTACTCCATTAAAATATAACAAATTCAGGTAGGTACTCGTACAAAGGATGAAAATGTGTACTAGCATAATGTTAGATGTCATCTACTACTACTACTACGGCATTACAGTGTTATATTAGGTACACATCATTCTGTTAAATTCTTGAGCAATATGTGAAGTGTCTTATAAATCACATTTTCTTTAGTAATTATAGTTTTCCTTTATATTGGGTCTCGCTAGAACAGTGTGATTTGTGCTAGTAACTAGATCTGCGATAAATAAGTGCTATTTAAATAATGAAAAACTAATATGGTTATGAAGTCGTACCAAACTCAATTCTGTGATCGAAAAATCGTAGGTAAGTAAGAAATTATAATCATTTCCTAGAATATTGAATTTTGTGACCGTGACAAAAACTGAACGATGGTGCCGATTTTCACAAAAAAAAACAAAAAAGTGCCGATATCTCGAGAACGAGCGATTTTTTACTAAGGTCATATTTAGATTTTCTGGTCCGTCATGAGTTGGTCTATCACCTCTCCACGGAATATCGTTGACTTACGGGACACCGTGTATAGAGTTTTTCCATCATATTGTTCAACCTAAATTAGGTATAACGCGCTAACTTTGTTTATTAGCTTTTTGTTATTTCATTTCTGCATTAATGGTATCATAATGAATTTAGTTTGTTATGCTGTCTCTGACAAGCAGTTCACTCTGCGCTTTTGACTTTTATTTTTACACTTTGACATAACGAATGTTATATGATATAGGCGTGATGTTGGCCATACGATAAATAAATATGCTGTCTCATCACATAATGTCAATTCTAGAAGAAAACTTTAACATTCATATAATAATTATCGCATAACACATTCATTATACACTATAATATATGTGTGTGCTTAGATTATTGATTACTAACGTTTTTCTCTTCACCAAATCTAAGCTTTATTTAGAAGGCTAAGAAGTCTTTCTTCGTATTCACTGAATAATTCCCTAAATTGTATTATATTGAGCTTCTCATTTTATGTTATACGTCATTAAAATTATATCAATACACTGAAACATTGATGATTCAAAGTTTCTAACAAATATTGACTAAGCAACGAGAATGCCTTAATCTGTTTCCGCAAACACAAACAAATTATAAAACAAATAAATCGTTAAACATTGATAATGCTAAACAAAAGATTTTCAATTTCTTAAAATTATTTGAATTATTTTGAACTTGTGATTGGTGTGAGGCAAAAGGGTTAATGACGCCTGAGACAAAAATTTAAAGGCAAAATGATAAATTAGGATTAGTGTATTTGACTTTCGCGGAGTTTCTCTTTTTTATTTGTACAATATTTAACTAGCTATTTTAATAATGTTTGGTCTATATACTCCATTTGCCCTTGTGAGGTATACGAGTAACTCACTATGCTTCTTGTTTTATATAATCGCAACCAGTTTTTTTGAGGTTACTTACTTATTAGGTACCTAATGGATAAAACAATTTATCAAACAAACGCTTTTTCCTTTCACTATTCGTCTTTTAATATAACACGGGATATTGAATACTGACTACTTTGAATTCAATATCGACTAGATGTCTTTTCTTTCACTTATAATGTAGATACTTCTTACAATATTACATACTTGCTTCAAGAGGTATAAAAAATAAATATCTACGACTTGTCATCGATATTAGATGAAGTTCTCATCCTCCTTCTTCAATTTAATCTTTTTAAATCTAAGATTGATATCTTTTATGCACATATAGGCCTGGTACTGTTCGTTAGATACACAAAGAGAGTTTATAGAACGAGAAAGTGTCAAATATATGTAGGTGGTATGAAAGTACATAAACGAACACTGTATATTAAAATATTTGATTTCATCATAGGAGCGTAGTAAGCAAAATGTATCATAAATAATAAATATTACATTCGTGTACTTCGTATTTCCGTGCAAAAGTGTAATAAAATTTCAGTGTAGCATTGGCTTGTTGAACTAAACCGGTAACTCCAGGGAAACGGTATAACGGAGTATGAATCATTAATTAAACTGTGATGGTAAAAATCCACGGTCTGTTAACCGCACGGGGTTACCGACGCTCGTCCCATAGGGAAATCATATGCCAGTGATGTTGTTTGATTTTATTTCCAGTAAAATTGATAGCAAAACTTATATGTACGTGGATTGATTGATAAATTCATTATTTATAATCCAATAAACTCTATCTATCTATCTATCTATCTATACCCTCACGCCACATCCCTTGCAGGGTAGGCAGAGAGGACAGAGCGCCAGACAGCCCTATCCTTACACACACTCCTAGCTTCCGTCACATTCATGCAATTAGTCATACACACTCTCCGATTCCTTTTACTCAAAACGCGTCCATCCTTGAGGATCTGGTCGACATGATCGGACCAGGTCAGTCTCGGACGGCCGCGCTTTCTCACCCCTCTTCGCTCATTCAGATATATCTTTTTTGTCATCCTGTCATCATTCATTCTCTCAACATGCCCAAACCATCTTAGTTTGTTTACTTTCATTCTTGTCACTACACCAGTCTTGCAGTCACTCATTTCCCTAATAACCTCATTCCTTATCTTATCTCTCAGCGTTTTCCCGCACATTCTTCTCCAATCCAATAAACAAGGTGAAGTAATAATTCCCTTCAAGCATATGATAATATTATATAAAAATGTTACACCACCGACATACTACGAGTATGGGAGAAACAAAATAACATTCGCTACGAGTATGTCTACATTTAATTATATTTTTTTTTCATATCGCCTACTGGCATTAGATCGCAAAAAATCCTTTAAGTCGGAGCACCACAAATAGTACCTACCTATTAATTAAATCGTTCTTTGACGAATCAATAATGGATAAATAGAACATGAAAATGCGACGTTTTTACTTACATGGTCTGCATTTGTAGGCAATTTCGACGAATTTTCTAACTCTCGGACATGGGTCTCCTCCAAAAGCCTTCGGGCTGGTGTTAAACTTGCACTGCCTCTTCTTCTGACAGACCTCCACAACCGTCTGCAATAAAGAATACTGAAATACATTAGTTAGATCAGCCGTTCAAAACATTGGACAAAAGTAATAGTAATCGTGTCTTTCTAATTACTTTACAAATCTCTGTTCTCAAATTTAACCTCATTACCTAGTCGGTAATTTATTTAATCGCCCGTTAGAAGTTTTTAAATTGGCATTCCAATTAGATAATCAAAGTTTCTTAATCGCATATTTTATCTCCATAATCAATTCTTAGCTGCGAATTTATCTAAATTTATTAATCTGTACTATTATATGGATTCTCATGAAATGAAAGATTGAGAGTAGTCGCGGTGTGGGAAGACGGCAGATGTCCTGGGTGAGAAACATCAGAGAATGGACAGGAATCCAGCCAGAGGGTGGGGAAATATTTCGCCTTGAACAGAACAGAAAAATCTACGCCGTCTGAGGGCCCTGACGTGGCACTTTAAGAAGATATTCTTATATGAAAATAAAAAAATGGATTGAACGTATTTTGAATATATTAATATATTGCAGTGATTTGTGTGCCTTATGTTTATAGAAAGTACATACTTTATAAATATAACCAAATCATTTGATTCCGTAGGACAAAATCAACATGATAATATTATATAAAAATGTTACACCACCGACATACTACGAGTATGGGAGAAACAAAATAACATTCGCTACGAGTATGTTTACATTTCATTTTATTTTTAATCATATCACCCACTGGATTTCGAAAAGTCCTTTAAGTCGAAGCACCACAAATAGTACATACCTAGTAATTAAATCGTTCTTTGACGAATAAATTATGAATAAATACAAAATCAACATGAAAATATTATTGACACTCATTTCCGACTCATACAACTTCTTATTATAAAATAAGAATCATGATGTCTGTGATTAGACATTTACAATCCGTAAGGTAATCGCATTAATGGAGAAGTAAAATATCAAATGGAATTAAAGGAATAATTCTAACTTAATCCTGTAAGTAAGTCTCTGGAAACATCAAAGAGATACCAAACAGTATATCTAATCGAATTACAAAGTTAAAACGACTTAAGGAAATGTTAACAACAAAACGTAAAGCACAATCATTAGTCCTGGCAAAAATTTAGGCCATTAATATTCTTAATTTGAAGCGAAGGAATATTCAAAGTTGTTAAATGAGCTGTTTGTAAACTTTCATCAATTATTATTGTCATTACTATTGAAGTACATGTTGGCGAAGTTTAGATTAGTTGCGACTGTTGCGAATATAAGTAATACCTACTCAAACAATAAAACATGATTCCGATAAAACAGTATTTTAACAAATTAATAAAACCCTTTATAACTCGTACTAATCTGATTAAGTTATCATATACTTAGACAATAAGACCAACGGAAAGAGCGTATACTTTGCTCAATTGATGCTCTAGTTAATTATAAAGAAACTTGTTTTTAATACATAATCTGATTTCGATATTACTTATTATTAGTGACTGTATAATAGTTAGTAAATTACCTATTATTAAAAACATAATGAAAATCACACACCTGTAATGCTTTAGGCCACGAACAAGTTGAGTTGCCAACTATTTCCACTATAGTCGGCGTGTATTGTGCTAAGTCCGTAGCACAAAGGCTTTGTGAAGGTGTTGGCTTCCCATACTGCGCTAATTGGATGGTAATGGATGTTCCTCTCGGACACTTCAGCGTCACAGTTTCTTCATCACAGGCAGCTTTCTGATAAGTCCTCAATGTGCCTGATAGAAGAGCTGTTGTTGTAGTTTATTAATCAATCACAGTTATGTTCACTCCAAGTTTGTCGATGCAGAATTGTGGTTTTAATGTTTTAGAGTTTATTCACCGAGTTGGTTGGAAGTTTGATAATATTTGTATTGCAATAATAATTTACGTTTATTCAGCGTTGTCCGTTGCATAAAATTTTAACACATCGCCGAAATGTACAATTTCAGTCAATTTATGCATATGAGATCCAGCAAATTCAGACAATACACGGGAGTTTGCTTCGTATAGAATACAGAGGACGTTAAATTTTATTAGTACGAAAAGCGAGATAGTAAATTTCAATTCGATTTGAAAAATAAAGATATTTTTTTATCGCATAACGTGGAGCCGTATTTTGATTAGGAGAAGAGTTATTAATTTATCAAATTTTCGGATTGAAATTGATTATTTATAATTTAGTTTAAAATAGATACAGCGTTCGATTAATTCACACGGTGGACCATCATATTAAGAATGAAATTATTAGATTAATTTTGTATAAGATAATTTTTCATAGTAAATAAAGGCATTTTTAGCATACTCAGTTAGTTGTAAATGTAGGAGTTTTAGAAATAATTCAGAATTAAAAAAAAAAAGATTGATTAAATTAAAACGATGCAAGAGAATTCAATGATTGAGTTATGACGATATCCGAAAGAATAATCAAATCAGCAGCCATCGATGGGGTGATGTTGGAGGTGTTGGTGGTGTCGCCATGTAGAACAGCACAGAACAGGAACATGAAACAAGAGAAAGTGAAAAGGTGATTAGTATTACTATTTATAGTACCTACCCATATGCGCTGAACGTTCAAAAACGTTGGAAATGAAATGTACAATATAACTCTTTCGAAAAAAAATCAATTCTTAAAGCACTTTTAGATGAAAAGACTAAGAAAGGTGTGTAAGTAATAGTGTGCGTCTGTGTGTATGTGAATTAAAATAAATCAATATGTCTAATACATTTAATTTATTATTCAATCAAATATTCACAACAGCAGCATAAAAGCACACCCATCATATGTATTTCTTTCTCCTGATTTTCAGAAAAATCGTTGTACCTATCTTAGTTTAGGTCTTTTGTTTTTATGTAGATATAGTGGGCAAGTTAAAAATTTTATCTCAAAGATAGCGGTGTACTTCGCCGACCTTCTGAATGTCACAATATCTATATCTTTCATGTTGTTTGCGTTGTTACACTCCATTATTAGTTTACATACCGTGATTATATATAGTAGTATTAATAATATGTAAGAGAAATGTAAAGAAGATGTACGTAAGACGGTTACCAAGTTTTAATACTTCTCAGACATAGATACTTTCAATCTTAATAATGTTTGTACTATGTAGTTTAATTAAAATTTGATAATATGCAAGTATCTAAACACTAGATTATACATATGATGGTTATAACCGCAGGTAATAATTCCAGCTTACATAAACAATGTTCCAATTATAATGAAGATTTCTAGTAGATATTAATAATGTTAGTTCATCTATCTTGTTATCTTGGTTAATACTAATGCTGTGGAAATCTGCATACTTACCTATATCCCTATTAATTAAATAGTGTTAACTTTATTACATTGGCTTATCAAAGTTTATTACGCAAAATTGGTTAAATTATAATGTAAGAAGTTCTTTAGAAAAATGTCTCTGTTCATGTATTAATATGAGAGAAATAAAACATAACAAAATACTATTTCCACGAAATATTAATGTTATATTTTCCCACGTCTCCCTCTTAATAATTTCCTTAATGGTTTCCAAAAGTGATTTGGAGCATAATATTTTTCGCAAAGTGCGACATTATGTAATAATTACATTATTATACAAGTGAGTAAAGAGATTAAATTTTTGCAACAGGAACCAATTTGTCGGCCCACTTAAGACGGATTGATTTTTTTGCTTTCAATTAGATTTGGAAAATCGAAGTATTATGAGTACGCATTGAGTTTAGTATCTTAGAATCAAGATCAATCATTAAATAACAAAGCATGGAACTCTTGGAGTGTAGCAATAGGTAGAACATGTCAAACAGAAGTTCTTCAAAATTCCACAGATTTTTTAACACATCAATCATGACGTCAAAGATACATACTGCCTAAATGTATTAATTTATTTATAATATTCAGTATAAGTAATATTTACGTTTACATGTAGATACGTACGTTGTCCACGATTCATAATATACAAATATTACGCTTAAATTATAGATACTTAGGTAAACTTAAAAATATATCTACGTACTTACTTACTTACTTACTTTACGTGTCCGGGTGGGTCAAATAATAAAATACGTAGGTACTTATTACGAATATATAGAATATATCTTTTTTATTAATAAACGTAGAAAGTAAAAAATAAAGAAGAACGGGTAAAAGTAGTCGCATTAAATTATCGTCTAGAATAGAAAATGTCATGTTCCTCAAAAGTGGATTAAGCCACAATTCATTTTACATTAGATATTCCATAATAAGGTAGACCCACATTTTGTAAACTTAAGTAAATCAGTAAAGTTACTACATAAGTATTACACATTCTATAATATTTGTGTACGTGACTAGGATAAGACTTCGTTATTTAGTGCTTAAAACGGAAGTTTCATTTTATGACTTTAGTTTTAAAAGTAAATAAATTATTATAATATTACTACTCAGAAAAACAAATCTTCAGGGCCCACACAGAGATATGAATCGATATTATAAATTACGATTTGCTGTACAATGAACATTGGACATATATTATTAATGTGTTCTGTGACCATACCCATTTTTTTTAACAAATTATCGATTTCCAGTCTTTGTGCAAAACATTTAGATATTCTTCGTCCCACTGTTTTCGCATTTCGTTTCAAGCTAATCTATCTAACTTCTATGGTGTATTCATTCGTTGTTCTTTCATTAATGAATGATGATATTCATTCGAGCCACTTTGAGGACCTACGTTTTTAGAAGATCGTTGAACATTATAAGTTGATTGATTGAAACAATCACCTACTCGTAAGACAACGTTAAGCGATCGTGATGAAACCATTGCTTGAAGTGCATATCGAGTGTCTGTTATGCTGGCGCTACACGCTTGCCAAGCGTCCACAAGGCGTATGGATGAGGCGTTTGTCTTGGCTTGTGTAGGTTAACGTATTTTTGCTCATGAACACAAAACTTGTCGACTCTCGAAAAGCGTGGCATTAATATTACCTTTCCTGCCGTTTTTAGTCCTTGTGTTGAATATAACAATACTACGCATTCTATGTTGCCGGACAGTGAAATTCCGAAGTTATTAAATAAACTATTGTAGTGTAGCAACAACAATAATGAGCACAGGAAGAAGAGATAAAACAAGGAAGAAAGTAGCAAGAGGATAATATCAGGAAGTAAAGCAAGTCACGATAAAAGAAAAAATATGTTTTTGAAATTAAAGCGTAAAGGAAAGATGGTTTATAAGTAAAGAATGTACACACCACAAGATTGATGTTCTTAGGAAAAAATGCGATCTTGCCGGGGTCATTGGTGAGCGTAATATATTATGTTTATATGTATTAAGTTGATATGATCTTTGACACGTTCCAAAACCCAAAGCTCCGGTCCGGTGACTTTTTACGCTTCGTCCAAGCGTAATAAAGATATTATTATTGACATATCTTATTGTATTACTGTGACGCGGATATTTCATATACCTACCTACACAATAATAAGATATTTTGCTAAATATTTTGTTGATATTTTATTACTTACTGGAATATTTGATTATTCTATTTCCCTATTCGATATCTCAATCACAATTTGACGGGTTTTATTATTTACTTGTGTAAAGTACTGTACGAGTCACTGAAAAACGAACAGAAGAAGAAAATAAAACATTGCATGTCCTTCGTCCCCTATCTTTGGGGTTTGAAGAACAAAATACCTACCTACGTAAATACTTATAAATCGCTCCTCTAACTAGCTGCATGAATATGTATCGAGTACACGTTGTCACGCGGGTTCGGCGGTTTTATGCAACCTCTAGAGCATCACATTTCAGTAAGTATGAAAATTATTTGATGAAAAGGTTTGATATTAAAGGACTGCTTTTGAAATTAAGTATTCAGTCATTTTTTTATGTAATGCTACATGAAACGTCATCTTACTGTGTTCTCAGAAATGTCAACAAGCGATTTTTGTGCCTTGTAGTAAAAACACACAATAAAATACGACGAAGGTATCGAATAGTAGGTATATGAGAATTTTCAGTTAATTTTATCCCTTATCCTTATAGACATTATAAATAGTCTAATAATGCCTTAATTAGTGACAAGGTTATATTCCAAATTAATAATTAATTAACAATTTCATTTAATGAAATTTTATTTTGAGAAAAACACGGAAGTTTACCTTCCTACTCGTACTGTATAAGCTGACATCAAATTAAATTTATAATTAAAGTCAATCTTGATTAGGAAAATATTCGTTCGTTGGAGAATATTAGAGAAGCGACATCATTTAAGTGCTGAATTTCATATTACTAATTATTAGTTATATTTTTTACTGAAAACATGACACAAAAAACGGCAATTTCTCACAGACTGCAGACAAATAATATACAGATAAGGATTACATTACATTATTGAAGGATTTATGACACAATCATCAAGGGTATATTCCATAACAAATCTACATCGTCGCACTCTAAACTGAGACAATCAGAGTGGATGGTGATTAAGAGTAAATTATTACCAGAAATAAACTTTATCCTTATCGTGAACTTGTCATACAAAACTCAAATATTTTCCTGCAAACTATGGGAATAAAAAAACACGTATCGCGTAGAAAGCCTTGTCAAAACTATAATTCGAAATCGTGTACTGGTTATTCAATCTAAGACTGAACTCACTAGACTAAATTAACGTAAATCAAGGTGATTATAGGACAAGGGTAACTCAAATCGCCTGAGGTGTTGGGAACGGCTCTGAAAATTAAGAAGGATGAGGCTTCTTACAGGTTGAGTCTAGCTCATCTGTGGTGAAACTGTTATCACGCCTACCTGCTGGATGGTCCGTTAAGTCCTGTCATATGCATTATCGGGAATACTTTTTGAAGCATGTGGTAAGCTTCGCACAATACTGAAGATCAGTTTGATGAGTTTTGTGGTTTCGACACGCTAAATAAATAAATGTAACCGAATTGTGAGAATGATTTTTTATGAACTCTCGTACATATAATATGTATGTTCTGCATTTAAATCTTTTTTTAACAATATAACCTTCATAATAATATTAAACTCACTTCCACGTGTCATTCGCACATCACGCCGTAAATTTATTTGACGCTACGAAACCGAGTCGTAAAATTTTTATGGTTACAATAATTATTATTCCCGAACATGTATTTTACCTACGGAAGGTGTTCTAAAACAGTGATTGTAATGTATTTTTTTTATGGATGGCTATTTCGTAGAAGCTTATACCTTAAAACAGAAGTTAATAACCATTTGAAACTTGCGTGCCACATTCAATCTGCGGTGACGGTACAGAGCTATCTGTTCCTTTTTATGAGAGTCCCCCCATTAAGTTTGTATTTAAAAAAAAAACCTATTCCGAAAAACAATTCCATAAACAAAGTTTTGTAGTTTCCGGATTTTAATCTCGTTGTTGATAATGTGCTCTGCATGATCTGATATTTACCTAAGATTTTTTGCTTTGTTTAAAATGTGCAGGAAAGTATTTTGAGAATATGGGAATTCAACATACCTATGTTTTGTTCATCAAAAATATAGATTTGACAGAAGGCAGAGAGACTGCCGGAAAAACAAAAATAAAATAATTTAAATACAGGAGCTACCGGCATGTAAAAAAAAAGTTAAATTTTTGCAATAACGAATCCATTGTCGTACACTGTAGATTTGTCGATCTCTGTCGCAGATTCGCTAAATGCGATTTGCTATAAAAAAATATGTATGTACAGGGGGTGTGCGAAGAGATCCATTCTTTATCCTGAACACGAAGCCCAATATAATTTAAATTTTAATTCAAATTGTGGAAAAAGTGTCGCGGAATTCTTCTGTGAATAAAACATTCTTTACACATTTTTTTTTTACCTATACATCTTATTAATCTATGTAAAATTCAGTTTTTATATGTCACTGAAAATGTTTAAGTAAAAGTTTTGCTTGTTATCTATAGCTTGTTCATAGGTATATGCATGCAGCTGGTCAAATAAAACATTGAGTTAATTAACATACATACTTAATCTGAAAATTCAAGGGAATTTGAGACTGCAACATGAAATTCTAATAATGAGTCTTTTATTTATTTTATTTTCATTAGGTAATATTTGAAATAAAATATAATTTTAAATAATGTCTGTTATTTTTTGATCACGGTTTTTCACTATGCCATTTTTATACAAACATAGCAAAGCCACACTTTATATTTAGTACCTATCCATATTGTATTGTATGAGGTCGTGTTCCAATCAGTTGCAACACAAAAGCCCCCATCGCCATCGTGGCGTTATAAGTTCCAATTCAATTTTCCAAAGGGACGACCCTTTTTTGTTCACTTGACGAGTTTTGTGTGTGAGAATCACCCAACATTGGCTTGCCGTTTATGTAAATACATTTAAGAGGTAAATAACCTTGTTTATTCCTATATTTTTTATCCTTAAGTTTGTGTGAACACCGTCTCCATTGGCAAATATCCACTTTTAATATTTTAACACCCTTATCATGTTACACAAACACGTCAGATGGATGTTGTAGGTAGGCACTCAAACTCAAAAAGGAGGATGTTAAAAAGACGAACAAATTGAATACCAAATAAGTTGAAGTGGATGGACTGGTGTAGAAAATTTGTTTCTAGAAAGTTAGAAATGACGTAGGTAAGGTGATTGCACAAAACAGCTCTGTGATACTCGTATCTTGAGGAAAATGAAAATTAACATGAAACATAAAAAAGCGAAACACCGTGTATGGATTTTAATATAAAAACTCATATTTGACATCGTGACAGACTAAATTAAAACTTGATATCTGTATGAATGCCGAGAAGCCTTTATTATGGGATGATAATATTACGAAAGAAAATCGTGTCGAAAGATTATTTTTATTCATCAATATTCATATCATGAACAGTACAGACTCTATAGTCGGTATGGAAATATAATTTTGTGGACGGAATAATAGCTCACTAGTTCAAGGTTCCGTAAGACAGACGACACGTGAAATGTTTCCACAGCATGCGTATAATGTGCCTGGTAGACTTAATTCATGAAATATTTTCATAATAACACCCTTTACTAAAAATGCATATTGAAATATCGAAGCTGACGCGTCTTTTACTAACTAACTAACTAACTACGCCCTTTATGTCTCCATTCGGGAGCACAGGGAGGCTACCAGGCGTCTCCATTCAGAGCGATTTTGTGCGAGTGATATTACCTCTCTCCACGTCATTCCTAATGCTCTGATGTCGTTGTCATAGGAACGGTGCACTGTGAAAGAGGGTCTTCCGGGGCGTCGGGACCCCTGTGGGTGGAAAAACAGCGCTCTCTTTGGCCAGCTGTCGTACTACAGCAGATATAAAAAAATGTTATCACGAAGTATAAAGATCAGTAAGAAAATATTGTGTTTCCATCTTCGCTAATTCTAATTCAGTTGTAATAACTAATATCTCAAATATTTAGTTAGTCTGATACGTACGATTTATACCATTGGCACCATATTAAATCGTTCAGATGCATTTACTCCGTGTTTTTTTTCGCAGTATTAATATCAACAGCATTTGTTGGAACTAATATTTTGCATATGCGTGAAGTAAATTGTGAAAATAAAAAACATAAAAGTGTATGCACGTCACGGAGTCAAAGTGTATTTGTATTTATTTTTATAGTAATACCTACCTACTTATTCTAACATAGGTTGTTAATAATCTTCATTCTTCACGGTTTTCTTAATCTTTTTTCAGTTGAAATCTAAGAAAGCCGGAATACGAGAAAACCAATATTTATACATACGAATTTGTATACAAAAATAAAACTGTTTAATGATCTGACTAATAATAAAAGTGAACCGTTTCTAAATACCCTCGAAAAAACACACATCTGTACCTCCGACTCGTACCTATGCCTTTGCAATTATTTTTTAATACGAGTGTATCATTAGACGTTTTGCATGAGTTAATTGTTATGGAGTGAAAGAAAGTGTACAAGAATCGGAGTATTTGAGACTCTTCTTCCGGATAATCATATACTTAATAACTATCCCTGTGAACTGAGAACATTGAATCCATCTTCCTGAAGAACATCCAATTAATTATAATTGATTGTAAAATCAATTAATTGCTATTTCTGAAATATCAATTGAATTTTACCTAAAGCCAGGAGCGACTTAAGATTAATATACTTAGGTACATGGTAATTATTTGATCATTTAAAATTGGTGAAAATATTACCTCAATGTATTCTTCCTTTAAGGTTATTCGGGTGTTGGCCGCGTGTCTTTTGATCTTCTCTAGCTTTCGGCAGCGATACTTCTGCCATCTTCAGGATGAAGTAGATTTTTCTATGTAAACGTCCGTCGAGTCATCAGTAATTTTCTCTCAATGTTTCAAGTAAAGTAGTAACAACGAAACGTTTTAAAAATAACTGATGGTTTAAAAATTCCAAAATGAAATATATTTGATTTTAAAATCCACACCAATATTGGAATTCCTCATTATTATAGAATCCACGCTTCTAGTATTTATACCAGTTGAAAATTGTGTATCATTTTTTATATTAAACTTCCTTTCCGGCAAACAACCGCCTGGTGATACAGAGCGATTAAAAATACAGACAAAAAGTATTGTAAATGCATCAGATAGATTATTATATTTTTCATCCACTTCGTGAAATACGAATGCTCCAAAGTCTAAATTCATCTCGTCCATTAATCTATCTATCTCTACTTCACATAATAACAATAATATAAAACCTGATAGAATATCGAAATATTTCATAGTAATACACTATTCAATTTTTGAACCGTAAATTTACTGGCATTTAGCCAATTTTCTTTTCATCGTAAACATTGTATAAATTTTCAACTATGTATTTCGTCGTTGTTTTCAAATCATAACAATTTTCATCTATTGTCGAAATTTCAAATCTCGTCTGACGATATTAATAAATCTATTATAATCTCTACATCTTTGTAAATAAGCCACAGAATTGCCAAATTACTTACTACAAACCTAGCATTTCATTTAGATAATACGATAGCATGTGTTAGAAATGCCGATATGTGTAAATGATACTATAAATGTTTTTTTTTTATTATTATGTGCGAGCGGCTTACAGCACCAGATACGCCCATATCTGGCTTACATAATGTATTGTCCTTCATTTATTTGCATTGTGCAGTTGGAATCAGTTAACTTGCACATTTTAATTACACGTTTGTAAACAGAATGTGGAGGAAAGAGTAAAGTAAACGTTGTCACAGGAATGAGGCTAACAAGGCAGCCGATGGCGATTTATAAGCATCGGAACGCACATACTGCGTTAGTTCCAAGGGTGTTCACACAGTGCCGCATGTGTGAATATATATTTCTCGCGTTTCTATTGGGAAAAACTATAACGCTTTACTTTATTTATATACTAAGTTTTCCTATATAGGTATATTGAGGATGAGGGTAAGGGATCATGTATGTTCTAAAAATATTACATTAATAAGTCGCACAGAAAATCATCGAGCAAAACTACCTATGTAATAATTAATTTCATTGTACTGTCATTACATGGTTTGTTTGTATTTGTCATTTAATATGAATAAGTATATATTGGTGGAAATTAATTCTACTCGTAGACAATTAATTATCGACTTACGTTATTCAAAGCAATGAACACTAGTTGGTGATTAATTAAAATTAATTTTAATTACTCCCTAAGTGAATACGACATGGCTTTGCTGTTGTAATTGCTTTAGGTATAGACACACTCCTATTTACTCGTAGTAATATGTTTATAACAACCCCATTTAATTATTCAGCTTCATCAATCGAAACATGGCGTAATTTCCCACATTATTGATGTCGGAATATGACGACCAAAGTATAGTTCTATACGATGATTTGCAAAATACGAGTAGGTACTCTACGTAACCATAACTTCACATACAATGTGCCTTCGGAATATATACAATTACTCGTATGTTATACTATTTTGGATAAATTAAATCCGAACATACATTATTCACCGTTACCATCAATTTCTTACTTTTCCTGATGTATCGAAGCATCAGATAATGATTCTATGCCTTCATATTACCAACTGATGCCTATTTGTTTAATGAAAATGAAATTCAATATTTTCACGGATTCTCTCTGCTGGTGATGGCTAACGGATACTACACACTCGTAAATGATGTGCAGGTTGTGTTCGCAAACAATACATTTGAGTAATTTATATCGCATCTATTTGTTCTGATACATATCGCACTGCCCGTTTAACTATGTTGGAATAAAAGATGTTTACCCTAGATCGAAGTGTGTGAATATTTATTGAAAGCATAAATAAATAAATAAGTCTACAGCAACGTATTACCAGTTGCACCCATATTGAGGAGTCTTTATTGTATCCGTACCAATTAACTCTATAGGCATATAACTGCTGTGCAGTGTACAGACTCATAATGTATTTATAGGATGTTAGGTGATTAGTTTAACGATCCCGAGGTCTAAAGGGTTATTAAACCCATTTTGGTTGATCCCGCAGCTATTTAGACTGTACCCCAGGAATGACTTTTGCACTTCCAATAAGGGTAATTAATTAAGTATCATACAGATATGTATGAAATGAAAACTCGAAATGGGGAAATACCCTTTTCCCAATTTCCCTAAAATCATTTTCAATCATTAATCTCTTACGTCAATCTGGTGATTTGAATAGCTATTCTATTTGTCTACGTTAGTATGGAAATAATTAGTCGCGATTCATGGAATTTTATCGACACGTTGCTGCGGTATGCTGTGGAAGACTGACACGTATTGAATAATCTGCCGGCATAACTAGTATAGGTATAAATTACTTATTGAAGATTACAGAGATCCTAAACATGCATCTTGTATATCAACTTTTTCAAATGAAAAACGGGTTGGGTTGACTGTAAGATATTGCTTTTGCAATAAGTCTGTCTTTTGGCACACTGCATTGTCTTGTTTTTGTTGTTATATATATTTACCGGCCAATAAAGAATTATTTATTAAAAACAATTTTAAATTAGTAAATAAAATTCGATTCCAGGAATTAATAATTATAACCATAAAACCTCAAAAACCTCATAGCGAAAAGTTATTTTTCATCATGATTCTACAATCTACATACGTTGACATTTTAAACCTGAAATATCATATTATTTTTAGTTTGTTGACGTTCCTTTACTTCATTAAAATATGTATAATCTGTTTGAGATATTGATTACATAGATCATTATTTTATAAATAACGCATGATTTTTGTGCCTCGATTCATTTTTATTTATTTTCACAGCGCTATAAGTTACGAGTACATCCCGCACATCCCAAGCATTGAAGTGAAATAGGTAGAAATAGTTAAACAAATTTTAGAAACAATAAAGCTAATTAGTTCTGTTATTTACAAGTAAATATATCCCGTTAATATCGTCTGTACTATCTAATTGTACGTATAATGTTACGTTATTATTTACTGAACGTTTCATATCTAATTTATCCTCTGTAATTATTTCAATAGACAGTGGAGGATGACAGCGAGCGCACAACGAAATAAGTACGAGTAGATTGTGTAATTTCACTGTAACCCTGAATGGTTCAAACTTAATCCTATTTACTGAAACACGAATACCTACTTCACCGATGGTCTCACGTTGATGAATTCTGTAAAGAGAATAATTGTAAAGGTTTGGCTAATTATGAATGTGCAATTTCGTTTCAACTTTGAGAATAAGTCACAAGTAATTATTATACAAGAGCCCTGGAGAAATAAACAAGAGGAATAAAACATAAGGGTTTAGATTCAAAAGAAATTAGATACAATTTTATTTATGCTCTTAATTTTATAATGTTGAGTTAAAACAGTTGTATTCATTTTGCCTCTGATGTAAGACTTCGATTCTTTGTTATTTAAAGTTCGGTATATTACCGGTTCGGTGTATTAACCTTTGCATATTTCTTTCATTATTTTCAGTGAACGAATATTGAACATAGGTTTTGGGAATTGACTACGCAAGGGGCAACCAAAAAATAAGTCAATTGTCTTTCCTTATCAGCACTTACATCATGGATTCTTGTAAAAGCAATTTCACGCAATGAATGGCCAGTGTGTGAACAAATTATATTTTATAGCATAAACAATGCAGATGTGGAAATGAGGTCGCTAAGAAGAATGTGTGGGAAAACGCTGAGAGATAGGATAAGGAATGAGGTTATTAGGGAAATGAGTGACTGCAAGACTGGTGTTGTAACTAGAATGAAAGTGAACAAACTGAGATGGTTTGGGCATGTTGAGAGAATGAAGGATGACAGGATGACAAAAAAGATATATCTGAGTGAACGAAGAGGTGTGAGGAAACGCGGCCGCCCCAGACTGGACTGGACCGATCATGTCGACCAGATCCTCAAGGATGGGCGCGTTTTGAGTAAAAGGAATCGGAGAGCGTGTATGACAAACTGTATGAGTGTGACGGAAGCTAAGAGTGTGTGTAAGGATAGGGATGTCTGGCGCTCTGTCCTCTCTGCCTACCCCGCAAGGGACGTGGCGTGAGGGTATAGATAGATAGATAGATACAATGCAGAAGGTCTACACCTACAACGAAATACTCCGTCTATTGAATGAAGATGACGGCGCGAACAAAATGATAAAAACTCGAATTCACTACTTCTGTCATGAGATGACGAAAACATCTAGTCGTATACACTTTAAAGGAACTCAAAATATTAGGGAGAAACATTAGTATTTTGTTCAGTATTCAAATATGGTAAAATGTACCTAGAGGTGTTAATTTATTTGCACTTTTTGATGTGCTGTTTTATATGTGATACTTGAAACAAAGCACTATATTCGCGAATTACATCGTAAAACCGATGAATGTTCATAATTTGGACTGAAGCACACAACTTCTTTCCGTTTATGAGATGTACGAGTAAATTACTTTATAGAGATGTACTAACATAGCTTTATGAGTCAACCTTTTTACTGACTATCGAGAGTAAACATTAGTCACTTACAGTATTAAAATTCTGGAAAAATCTCTTGAATAATGTGCACCATGTTCTCAGAAGCTAATATGATCTGTAGCACAATGAAAACTTCTTAAATGGTATATAGTACATAATATAACACTAGGTATGTTATTCAACTTTAAATAACAGTTATGTGCGTACCTATACACAGAACACGTTCATTCTCATTTTCATATTTTATTAGAGTTATTAAAAAAGGGAACGAACATACTTTTGAAGTCAGTTCCTTTTCTACGAAGAAAGGAATGGAAGACATGACGCAAAGTATCAATCTTGGAATTAAAACTAAGAGAATGAGAAAGCAGTCGTACTTATTCGTCCAAATTTATTCCGAAAAATAACCGAGTCTAGGACGATATACGACCCATGCATAATCGTGAGTTCAATCAACTTAATGAAGATTCACACTTCAGTAAGTTTATGATATTAATTTGTGGGGACTGAGTTCATGTCATTGAGGAGAATTCTCAACTTTCGACCGAACAGGGAGAAATATCTAAGTTGAGATGGATAAACTTGAATTCGAATTTTCGTATCACGGTCATTGACAGTGGTGCATTTTCATGAGGATGCTTACCCGTACACTGCATAATAATACACACTAATACCTATTAATAAATAACATATCCTCTCCGTTCTGATCTCACTCAAGTTCAGAGACTTAGCGAGAGATAATCAATTTTGGTTATCAAAATAATAAACATGTAACTAAATTTGAAATGATTGGATGTTGTTTGTATACGAGCATAATATGTGTGATATTATGTTTAACAATATTACGTTCTTGTAGATATTCACAATATTTCCCTTATGAATGGAACGTTAAAAAATTATTGAAATATGAAATTTTAAGGAAAGCTTTTTTAGTTTATAGCTTTGCCAAAGTATAACCGCAGGATATTATCATCTGGCACATCACATCACAGGTTTAAAATTTGTCTTAAGCTTGTCAAAGGAAACAAGAATAAACTAATTTTGTGATAAATAAAATTTAATGGACGAAGTAAATACTTTACAGAAAATTATTGAAAAAAGGTACACAAACGATTAATCATCTTCTTTTAAAGGAAAAGGGAAATAATTTTCCCAAAAAGCTTTGTAATAAAAATGTTTCATTTTGATAAAAGCAACCTACTTATTTTAGTAAAAAGCAATATCAATTAGTCCGCCCAAAATAAGCGACTTAGGTAGTGAGTGCTTTGAGTGCGGTATAAATATTAAAATAATTTCGAGACAAAACATTTTATACTCTCAAGTGTATCATACAGTTAATCATTTCCTCAGATTTCCGCCTCCTACATTATTTATAATAATAATTAATGTGTATTCTACCCTTTTGCGTTATTACTTATCTCACGCTGACAAAGATCTTACTACACTCATCTCTTCGCAAATTCTTCATTATTTTATTATGGATGATAAAATACTCGTATAGAACTAAATCTACGTTTCTACCAATATAGAAATATGTTAACGTATCAACGAGAATCGTACATAATCTGCTACAGTTGGGAAAGAATTTAAACTTATTCTACGGAGTTCATGCTCTCACTCAGGTGTATGAAAACTTGTAGAATTACTTTTGTGTCAATGATTTGGTATACATTGCTGTTTTCACTCGGAATATTTGATAAAATATGCGAACGCAAGAGTAAAGAATGCACAGCACTTCGTACATCGAGTGTCTATTCGGATGAGACGGTGGACGTTCAGATTCTCTATGACTATTTTGTAAAAAAATCATGAAAGATTTGCACACTGCATAAGGGCAGAGAAAAAATGATTATAAGGCTAAGCAAGTCCAGTGCCTATAGGTACTTCATATTCTTACTCAAAACTTATGAATATTTAAGTTTTCCTGCGCATAAATCTTATTTTAGTTAATCAAATAAAGCATTACAACCACACATAACAATGCGAAGAAACCAAATTACTCTGTAGTAAAATTCGGTGGTAGAACGAGGCGAGGATATAATGTATTAAAACTGTAGCTACAGTCATACTTACTGTATAAATAAGAATAAGAAGCCGTGTTCCAACGCAATTGGTGAACAAAGTTATGACCGTTGTTAAAATTATGATTGCCGCTCTTATTGCTGAATTTTCCCGTCTTTTCTCTTCATCCGTAGCGAGAATAATGTAATGGATACTAACAGACGGTTATAATATAAAGATTGCCTACATTTTAGTAACACTCTCCCGACTAAAATGTAAGAAAGAAGTTAAATATTCATATAACAATGAACGGAGATTATTTTATACGTACCTTGGAATGGCACTTTTATTGGATTGTGTTATTGGGAAATATTAAGAGAGGATTTCTATAGTCGTGTCACGCTAGTATGTACATAAAATATGTATAAAGAAGAATAAAATATTTCATATCTTCCATGCAGCGTCCACAGTAAATAAATAAGAATGAACTCTTGATATAGGTAATAGAATTCAGTGTATCAAACAATAGCGTTATATAGTTGAGATGCAATCAAGATGATTGATTTGTTAAGAATCTTATAAAAATAATGAGCTTTTTGTGCATTAAGTCTCCGTTGGTGGTTGGATGTAAAGCTCCAAAGCGTTTTCTTGTTACAATTAGGTGAAAACATTTCCCTTTTCATGAACCATTTTAACGTTCGTTTATTTGAGTAGAGTTTTTGGATAATCCGGATAAGGGGATTAGCAACTCGTAACATTAAACCTTTACCAAAACATTTAGTTGATCGACAGGCAGGTACAAAAACACTATAGAGGTACATAGCTTTATTTGGAATGATAATAATATTAAGAGTATTGTGTTCATTTAATGTTTTTCTCCGTAGGCAGGATAGGAAGGAACCTAGTGCTATAAATACTATTATATGTAATATACTATTATATGTAATATACTATTATATGTAATATACTATTATATGTAATATACTATTATATGTAATATACTATTATATGTAATATACCATCACGGTATACATATATTATACCAATAATAGGGTACCGGGGTGACTGTAAGATATTAGTTTTGCAATAAGTCCGCCTTTTGGCACACTATAATTGCCTTGTTTTTGTAACTATGCATATTTTTTTCTGGCCAACAAAGATTTATTTATTTATTTACCCAGTAAATGCTGAATGCAACATCCTCTTTGAGATGGCATTCAGAACGAGTGACGAACCTCATTGATAAAAAGATGAAAGAGGTTTCATGGAAGTTTGACTCTTTTTTATTATTTTTTCATGGATCCTGTAGCTTTCTGGGGTTCTCGTTTAAATCTCTTTTAAAAATTACCTTCATCTGTCATTACTCATTCCGAAAATATGAAAAATACATGTTTGCGCAAAGAGTATGTACTGTGTGTTTTATGCAAACACAGCATTCACTGGTTACCCCATTTTTGGAATACATTGTGACGGTATAATAGTAGTATTTTTGCGAGAAGAAAAGGTTTCAAAATGATTTTACCAATGAAGAAACATAAATGAGATGCTCAAAGAAAATTGGGTGTAAAAATATAGGGTGATGAAAATGTCTTACAATTTTCAAGACTCTTCAAAACAAGTAAAGAAAAGTAGGACATTTTTATTCTCCATTCGCCGTCCTAGATTCTGCGGTTTAATTTAGTTTATGTCCTTTTAATAAAACTTTCATATTATTTGTGACGTCCTCATGCATATTTGTGAAAATTTCGTTTATTTCTCACAACACAATTTAATAAAGCCCGTGTAGGATGTTATGTAAATGGAGGGGTGTATTACACAGTAGAGTATATCATAATACCTACAACGCGCCCTCATTTTGAGATTTCATAACTCCATCGCCGCGTCGATGCCGTATAACGTGTTTTCTTGATATTACGAGTATTATTATGTCTGCGTTACTTTCAAACAATTTTCAAGAGTTTGCACCATAGTTCGTTACGAACTTAGTTTATATATCTTATCTAACCCCACCCTACATTCATAACGGAATCTATAGATTCAACTGACAATTCAAAAGACAGAGGAAACTCCGTCCTAGTAGGCCATGCACGTCCCTTTTAGTGTAGGAAGAGATCATCGAATACCACACACTACCACTTACTTTTTTCATATTCGTACAAATCTCCACACATTTTTGATGGATAATTTGTATACAAAACATGTGCCTTACTTCAATTAAAAAACCTTCAATTCATCCTTACCTTTTGTTTAATTTATTTGCCTATATATGTGGATATTCCGTTTTTTAAGCATGAAATACAAAGACACTCTTAAAAACTTTTCAAATAATTTTATCTGATGTTTTCAATTTATTTATAGTGTAGGCATATTTAAGTAATGAGAGTGGTCTTTTTTGTTCGGTGTTGTTGGATATGGGAAAGTTTTGTTTACAAATTTTCGTCCCACTTAGTCAAATAATACAGCATAACAATGTATACACTTACGTATTATTATTATACGACCAACAACAACCTAATTTTCTCGTGCAGAATACATTTTAAGTGATGTTAAATATGAATAATATTATTATAATTTTGAATCCTGTGATAAAAGCAAACTGTCAGCATAGGTACGTTAACGTTTTAAAGGAAAATAATATTATTTTATTAATTCCCAAGGCGCGAATATAATTTTAACCCTGATGAGATTAAAATATTATATAAATGCCTCTAATAAAATGTCTCAATAAGACCGCGACGGTTGGACCGGAAAACTGTGCTTTCATAATAGCCACAATTCCTATATTACAATTTCCTATCAGCACTTTTTGGATAACAAGAAAAGATATCCAAAGACAATATCGACAGATGTTTTTGATAGAGTAGGTGACTTGATTAAAATATGGTCAGGATTTTTCCCTTTGTAATAAAGACAGAAATAATTACAATCCTGTCAAATGCTGTCGATTATGAATGGACTATTAATACATATTAGTAAAATCAACTTCCATCTTTTTTGTATATATCTAGCAGGTACAGAGAATCATAAGATGAAAAATAATATATTATGAAGTCAAGTTTATTTAACTGTGTTTATAAGTAGGTAATGGATAAAAAAAATGTTGTGTTTCTTCTGATTAGGTTGTCATCTCCAGCGCGACCGCCCGTCGTTTTGATAAAATAAAAATAATGCTTTTTGGTACACAAAGATTACAATGATTTATTTCAGAAAATGAAACACCTTACCTAAAGTAAAATAGTAATTAGATTTTCTTCAGAAATTACATTTATAATCTTTGCTTTATTCTTATTATTTTATTACGTCTTCATCTACAACTGTTCGTCATAGCACAAAGCAAAATTAAGTCCTCTAGATTGTGTTTTATACAAAACTCTGTTATAATTATTATAAGTCTCCTCTACATAACATTCAAAGGAAATTACTGAGTTTCATCTGATCCTTCCAATCCTTGCCGTCTAATTGATTTAAAATCAAGTCTGAGATTTAATCTTATTTAATTCAACAACAACACAAAAAGTGTAAGATTGCGTGGTGTATTTTGGACAATCCATTTATTTAGATATAGATAATCAACATGTGTGTGGAAAAGTAAATTCTTCTTAAAGTTATCTACAATATCAGTTTCAGTTTCAAAATTTCATCCATTACCATCGCAGGGTAAGAACAAATTTCTCTGGAAACTATATTTTTTCCTCTCGTGAAATACAAATAAAATGAAGAATTTCAGACCCAAATTCATTACTATTTATAATATAGAAAATTCTCAGTACGTGTGTTATTTCGTAACCATGTGGTGTATATAATATAATTTATCATTCCTTTTGCTGCAGCATTGGAAAAACTGCCAAAGTTAGGATAATGTTTCGGTCAGTTCTATTTGCAGCTCAGATATTTGATTCACTGCGAGAAGGATAGTAATAGATTGTTTTGATTTTTTAAATAGACTCATCTAACAACAAATTACTCTACTAAACGAAACGACGGGACCGAACCTCTAGTTATTCTTAAAAACATCATTATAACAAATAGGAATATATTATATCTGATATGGGCACCTACAATATTAAATTATAACCAGGATATCGATTAATCCTAAAGGTCAAGAGTTTAATAGGGACTTCAGAACTAAAGCAATAAAAAGATCATACACTGTTACATTAAGCAGTTATCGAACAACTTTAGTTGTAACTTTACTTTTGCCAACATTAATTAACGAAAATAGGAATATTTTGATCGATTTATTGCATAATCGAAAGTTTACTGGTTTACAATTTGCGTTAATTATTGGACATTCAAATTGAGTTGATTGGTCGTAAATTACTTTGATCCGATGCATTATCAGTAGGTTATTAGTAAATCGAATCGAATCACTAAATGAAAATATGCCTACACCTAAGAAATGTCAAAGCAGTTTCAGAAATGTCAAAGTATTAACTCGGGTAAAGGAAATAGATAACTAGGGTAGGATGTATAGCCACTCAAGAGTTTAATTAAAGTTATTTTTACTAGAACGATGTGCGGTGGAAGAGAGTATGTCGAAACAGTACAGTAGTTTTCTCGGATTAGGAAGATTTACCAGTAAATTATGATTTCAGCAACCGACATATCGAGGCAGTAGAAGACATTGCTATTTATTTTATGAGTCGATGTTAGCACTTTAGCAACGCATTTTGCTAACTAACTTATAGAACTATAGGGTAACGTAATACTTTTATCGTAGTAACTTTGAAACGGATACTTTATTTTTCGTACATACTCATGTTGTCCACTAGAAATGAAATTCCATACAGTTGTGTGTAATGTAAGAAAAAAATGAAATATGATCGTATAATATAATGCAAGAGCCAACACATCTACTCCTCGGTCAGATGGACTTTGAAGGATGATAATAATACGGGAGGAGAGTGATGGATTGCGTTATATATGCTTTTAATTTACGAGATAAAAATAATAATAACGCCATTCCTTTCTAAGGGGAAAGAAATATATAACTACTGAGTAATATCTACGTGATACAATCATCTTAAAGCTATACTATATCTGCAACTATACAATTGATATCATATATTATTATTACACTCCCTCCGACCAGCAGTAAGACCACCAAAGAGATCGAAGGAGAGTTTAAGATCCTCTTTCCTAGACCAAAACTGCATTGATTTATACACAGATCGCAGATCTATGAGATAAAGATTCATCCATATATCTCTACTCGAACGCAATCTCAAGAACAATGTTCGGGAAGGCCACACGGGATTACACAATACACATACGGAGTATGAGAACATACGGGAGTATGTTCAAGGGACTTAAGAGTATGCATACCGACATTTCAAAAATTTCTAAAAACGGGAGTCCTTCTATCTCGGCAACCGTTACTAAATATGCTTTGGAATAAAATAGGGTAGATGCATTGAACCTTTATCTAGGGAATAACCGTAAAAGATTTTTTATATCTTGTATAGATTTCTCAAAAAATATTTTTAAAAACACCTCTGATCTTTTTTGCGAAAGACGGAAACTCGTTTCCCGAAAGTCGCGGAGTAAAATTTTATTTTTATACTGATAATATGCATTAAAATCTAGGGAATAACCGTAAAAGTTTTTTGATAGACGCAAAATTAAGCCCAAAAAATGGAAAAAACCCTATTTTTACCATTTTATCATACGATTGTCACGCAATTTTGAACCTTAATGCCGTGGGAAAGGACTGTGACGTCATTCCTGGTGCCAAGCCCTTAAGTTCATATCTAATTAAAAGATGCACGGCACATAATATTGTATCCTGTTCAGTGTTCACTTTGATGTAATCTACTCGTAAATAGACATTTAGATCGGATGGATGATTTCATCGTTGAACGTTATGAGGCGTTATTTTATCTGTTGTATATACGATTTTTCGACTTTTATTGTACACTCTACAAAATATTGATATACATAATAATATGACGAAGCATAATATTGCTACACAAAGTAATACAAAAATTACAAGGTGCGTAAGAAATTAATGCAAATGTTAATTATTTCGGGGAGCAAAATAAGCTTAAACACAACAAAAGAATAGGGAGAAAATTACAAAATTTTAACCTTATTTTTGAAGGATTAAAAGGTGTATCAGTGGTTGCAAAAGGCTTTACATTATCAAGAATATTACATATTTCATATACCCAATGGAATTCAGGATTCAAAATATAAAATTAAACCATTTATCCCTCTTTTCACCTGAAGGAATATGCCTACACCGTTGTATTTTTTTACACACAATAATAGTATGCTGAATTTTAATGTTATGTATTTAAAGAAACCTTACAGTAATACAATATGTAGCTATTAATTCAATTGTTCACAATGTTAATCAAATGCGTAGTGGTAATTTATGAGAAATATTCACGGCACGTAGAAATGTACGAGTCGGGATTCCGGCTTGAGAATTTGAGGTCTTTACAATCGTACGGTTAAAATTGTCAGGAAACATTGAGCCTAAGTACATAATCTATCGTGCTCACCACACTTTCAAATACAAATTTCTGAGTCAACATTGTAGAAACGTGTTTATATGGTAAACGAATCATTTCATGATTAATTTCATGAAATTTATTGCGAATGACCTATTTTTTTTTATAAAAGTAGGTAGACCTAGTATCTTCTTCTTCTTCTTCTGCAGCCCCTCAGGTCCATTGTTGGACATAGGCCTCCCCTTTGGTCCTCCACAGCTTCCTGTCTTGGTCACACTGCATCCATCCACCACCGGCACATTTCCTTATATCATCAGACCACCTTGCCTGGGGTCTCCCGACGCTTTTTCGGCTTGTTCTTGGCCGCCATTCTATTATCTTCTTGGTCCACCGGGAGTCTTGGCATCTGGCAATATGACCAGCCCAGCTCCATTTAAGGCTAGCGACCCTTTCTGCCACATCGGTTACTTTGGTTTTCTCTCTGATACGAACATTTGGTACGCTGTCCCTTAAAGAAATGCCCAGCATCTTCCTCTCCATAGCTCTCTGTGTCACTAACCTAGTATAATCAATAAATAATTATTGCTACATCTTTGACGGCAATCTTCGTAATACGGAAGTTTTGTAGTTGAAATCAAATTAGTGAAGATTCTATAAGGTAGGTCATTGTTGATAAATGATATTAAGTTTGGGTACAAAACTTGAAATGTCACTAACAGGGGTGAAGCTATACAACTTATTTGACAGCTTTATTCAGCAAAAAAATAAGTAAAAGACGCTTATAACTTTAAAGCGACGTTAAAAGTATTTTGATACAAGAAATCACTGATAATACACCTTTTAATACCTAGTTTTACTTTTTCTATTTGAGAAGAAAATTAATAATAAATAATTATTTAGAGACTTATTACAGTTCGGGCAATAAAAAGCTGTTTAATAAAATATAATATAGTTTTTTTTATGCCTAAAATGGCTATATTTCACAATTCATAGTTAATAATAATTAGTCCAGATCGTTTTATTGCGTCTTATTCAATCAAATTAGTACCTACAGATGCAAAATAACTACATTAACAGATAATAAATGGGGCTTTATTGAAGTTTTATGTTTGTTCTTAAATATAATGAATCCAACAAAAAGGCTTCTCAATTAAAACAAAACAACGAAGTAAATAAAAAAATAGAGAAAAAATTATATTAAAAAAAGTTATTTTTGAACTCCATTTAGCGAAAAGTTTATTAATAACTCAAATAATAATATTTCCATTTCATAAAAAAACTTATAAAAGAATTTGGTTATTTCGTACCTCATGATTAGATCATTTGCAAGGCGTGCTATACACTATAGGTCAAGAGTCAATAAAAATTGCAATGCAAGCCTCAAAAGTAAAGTAGGACAGGATGGTCATTCATATTAGATTATAAAGTCGTGTTCATCAATAATTCTCAACCAAAATTTAATGAAATAAAATATTTCACCCTAAAAATATAGGAAAGTAGAAAGTACTTAGAGTGTAAAAATAATATAAGAGATATAAAAAAACTATAAACTTAAGTCTAAATGACCTGGCCGTAAAACTTGTAATATTATGCTATAACAATATGAACAGTAAATGTGTAAAAACTTTTAAACCTACTTTATATAACTCTATGAATAATATGTATAACATAATCGTGAGGTGGTCTCGACGAAAGTTTCTATACGGAGTAAACAAAACTTACAAAAAATATTAAGAATGTCCATAAAAAAAACCATCCTGCTTCTACCTGGGTCGTTGTTTGTATAAAAGGTTTCATTAATCGCTTCATAATTTGGAGGACCTAAATCAACATTGAATTACCAATAACGCTGTATAATTATTTCTAAGAAGAACGTAGTAGAAAAGTGTAGTTAGGTAGTACTAAGTAGGTACTCAGACTTAATTCGGCCATCTTGAATCTCATTAAGTGTTTTTGCAAGGGTTTCAAAATGGCAAACTCATGTGATTAATGGTATGATCTTAAAGAAAAAAATATAAAAGAACCACAGCATACAAAATTCTTTCCAAGATTATCATTAATGAAATGTATTTTTAGTATATCTGATTGTAACAAAATATAAGTAGTTTTTTTTTATTTATTTAATCAGCAAGGGTTATTGAAACCAACGTTTGTAGGTAAGTACTATTAAATTTTGCGGACATAACTGTATGGG
Organism: Ceraclea dissimilis; assembly: GCA_963576895.1. NCBI lineage: Eukaryota > Metazoa > Arthropoda > Insecta > Trichoptera > Leptoceridae > Ceraclea > Ceraclea dissimilis. The sequence continues at coordinate 14,205,332 of OY756361.1, read as the reverse complement.
TGTACTTGGCATAGAACTATTATTACATACTCAACTCATACAAATGCCATATTTATTCAATTCTGGTTTAGATATAATAAAAAAAACAAATACCTAGTAGCTACTTTATGTAATCAAACATTATGCAGCCAGTTCTATTCATAATTAGGTATTAAGATTCACTTTTCTGAATTTCTGAAAGCTTTTACATAAAAAGAAAATAAAACTTCTTTAGAACCTACGTTTTTTATTGTTCCTTGGTATTTATAATGAACAATGTACTTTCAATACCAGCGAAATACGATATTCAGAAATTTTCCAAGAAAAAATTGTACGGTGGAGATAAAATCTGTGTTACAAATTATCTTAGTAAGAAAAAGTACAACTAAGTAACTTTGACAAAAAAATCTGTTGACAATGAGATATGTATAAAAATTATTACCTATATTATTTAATGTAAAAAATATTATTTATGGTTAAACAAATTGCCAGGGAAAACTTCCAATTTGATTCATCATATTCGCATTAATCTTAAATGAAACTTTTTGCAAAGTACGTTTTCATGTTTTACGGATACATCGATAATTTAATTCCGCAAACGTTGAATAATTCGAGTGTGACAAAGAATTATACTTGCTTAATAGGATATTGAAAAAAATAATAATCCGAGCACTGAAAACTTTTTACCGAACTCGATAACTTTGTGAAAGAAGCAAAAACAATATCTCTATTGCATTTTTGTAATCCCTTTTAAAGCGAAAATTTTTAAGCTTTTCATATACTTAATAGGCCTTATTTTATTTTTTCGATCAGAAAATGGCTTCGCATAATTGGATATTATTTCAGTGTGGCCGATTTCTATTCATTTTACAACCCCTCTTAATTTTATGGCAAAGAAAAATATATCGTCATAACCATAAATGTTTTTTTTTCGTAGTTAGGAAAGGTATATGTTTTATCTTTATTGTGAAATATTTAGGTCTGTCTGTTCATCAGTAGTTGTCTGAAACAATAACATATGAAATAAAAGCTTCTAATGTTAGACATTTAGTGTGTGTTTTGGATGAATAAAAGGCTTTAGTGGTTGAAGAATCTTTTGGTGGATACAAATAGAATACATTGAGATAATGGATAACGACAACAAACATTCTATTTGCTATGATCTTTTGTTGAAAATCGTGAGATGAAAATACAATGGGTCATGCTCAGTAATATTATTTTCCAGTAAGAAACATATGGTTTAAAGAGGCATAAAGAATTCTTATCATGCAACGTCAATAATATTTCAAAATACACTTAAGTAAGAGTGTGATCGCAGAAGTATCAATACCGTTTCAGATGTGATAATGTATGGTAACTATTTTTAACATAATGTTGTAGGTGTCTGATGTGTTGGATGATATTATATTTTTTTCACGAACCCAGTAGTATTAAATGTGGGTCTCTCTCATAACTCCATCCTGTTGTTTTTGCCACAGGTATCCATTGTCACTCGGAGGTCATTCGTTGAACAGACCTGTGGGCGGCTTTTAGGTTGTTTCATAGGTATTGTTTGTTCTGAATACTTAGATTTTGTGTCATATACCTTATAAGGTGGACAATATTGAATGATTTAATGAAGGTTATATTTTCCTTTCTATTTTTGAACAACACTCGTATGTCATACGTAACGCTGCTCTTAGACGTTCATAATTTATGTTTCATAAAATATTACTCTAAAGAATGCACATAAAATGGGGTCAAGTTTTTTAAACTGTTAAGTGACGGTAGAGTGCTTCATTAATAGAGCATTCCTAATATGAGATAAAAATGACAGAAGTTATGATAAAGCTAAATATATTACAGTCCTATTTCTCCCTTAGATGTTTTTAAATGCATAGACCGAAAAGAGTCACGTGTTATTCGTGGTTATTTTTATACTAGGATAGAACATCTGTAGGGACATATTTAAGTTTTTATATCCAAATTTAATAAAAAAGAGGGTTATTCTGATTTTCAACCATAATTTTTATAAATGAATCGCTCTGAAAAAATATTGAGTTCTTAACCTACATATTTTGTCCCTGAGATTACAGTGTGTTAGTAATGTTTGACTGTTAAAAATACTCTACATTTTTTTTTCATGATGGGGGGTGTTGGGGGAAAGTGCTGGGAGCGGCAGGGAAAATGCGTGAAGGTGGCAAGGGGTGACATGCAAAAACTGTTAAATGTTTTCAAATGTATCAGAATTATTAATTCAAATTAACCCACAGTTACCGAAATTGGTGATAAAAATAATCGCACATCCACGAATACTGCTGTAGCGAGTACGCATCAGTGGAAACATAATAATAACATTATTGTACGAGTATCTATAAAACAATCGTATGACAAATAATAACGCTATCGTTTTTATTACGAACACTTTTATTTTAATCGACGCAGTGTGACAATAAATTGGTTAATCCACCTGATTTTATTATATTTTTATCTTCCGCTTTGGTTAATTTTATTCACAACGTAATATACCCGGCACTGTTTGACAATAAATTTTCAAGCTGATGGCATTGGCTGCAAACTTTTTCAACATTAATATTCATACTCCCTGTTCTAGCATTCGTCCCGTATTTACTCATCAGGTTTATTTATACGTTATCTTGCAGGAATCTACAAATGTGTGTAAATAAGCAATAAAAAGTAATGAGATCAGAACAAAACATACAATATGTACCTAAGTAGGTACTCGAAGTAAAGGATGAAAGCGAATATGAGGAGAGTATGTATATTGTATATAACTTATATTCTATTCGCAGGCTTGTGTCATAATTTTTGACCCGAGTCTGCGATATTCCAGCACACTTGTAGTTGGCCGTCTTATGCTTGCGTTGTGGAAATTGTTGGAATGAGAAGTTCAGACGCATGAAACATTTGTGCTTTAATAATATAGAACAAACTAACGTACTACATTTTTTTTTACCTTTATGAGGGACATAAAAATTGTTATGTTGTACGCTGGTGGTGAAGAGAGACAAAAAGTAGACTTAGTAATTTTTCTTTTCAGAGGACTCCCTCTCATTTGATGCATAATTTATGAAGCAATAAGATTTACAACGGAGGTTATAACTTAATTCCGACACATAGCGCACGTTTTATGACAGATTAATGTACGTGTACTGTACGTACATTGTATGTACATGGATATAATACATGTAAAAGGAGACACTTTATCAAAATATCACGTACAGAAAATAAAAGGAAAAATGCGATTTATTTATTTACTTACTGCCTTTAGTGGTACCCAAGTACTAATTAATTTTTTTGACATATATGCCCCTTGGCAACAATATTTCGAGAATGCTTGGTTAGAGTTTATTAGCCGACAGAGCATTTTTTTTCGATGACTCGGAAGAATTTATTAAACTAGTATATTTCGTTCCTGTTGACCTTAGGAGAGGTAATATGTAGCGCACAAAATCGGATAGCTAACAATATAGGATAGAATATATAAATGCAATATACTCGTAAACTATAAAATATTGCAGGATACAAACACGAAGTACAAAATAATATAATGTTGGTAGGTGATTGACTTTCCTACCTCTTTTGCTTTTCATAACGGCAGATATAGTGAATATTATGCTCTGCTCTCTACTATTGGATACGTATAAAATTAATAAAGCTCGAACATTTTCCTGCGAATATAAACGGCAAAACGAATACATAGGAATCAATAATGTATAAACAGGTTCTGTATTACTATGCGATCTTTGAGTGTTGTATTATTACTCAAATATTAATTTCCGTATCTCAAAAAAGTAGAAATAATATTAAGGTATAATATTATTAAAACGAGTTTGCATTAGAAACTGATTAATTTATTGTCTTTCTATTCAATATTTTTTATAAGTACATCTACATGATACACAAAAAAACTGAAAAGCTTATGTTGTAATACGAGTATAAAACAAACTTTCCATTTAAAAAGTATGTTTAAAATCACATTAAAACAACCATTCGCATATAAATAATTGCCTAGTAATTTGCCACTAAAAACACGAAATTTAAATTCTCTTCATGTTGCGTACTATTTAAAATACTCCTAACACGTAGTATTTAACGGCTCTCCAACTATTTACGACATCAACACATTTTTCACAACTTAGCTTCCTGTTGTTTTATGTTGTGTTGATAATGTATATCTTAATAAATCTTCTTGTACTCGAAACAAAACAAAGGTGCGTTCTATTATTATTTATAGTTTCCCAAATCAACGTCGCTTTAGTCTTATTTATCGTTTAAAAGAGGAAACATGTACTGTTTTAAATAGAGTACCTTTTATTTCTTAGTTAACGGAAAACAAGTTAATGGAGCCTATCACCAAGTAATACTTCAATGTAAGTAATATAATGTTGAAAAGAGGAGAAAATCGTTAAAATACTACGTAGGTTGGTAAAATGAAATAAAAAGTAAGCAGGATAAGTATTCCAAGAATCTTTAATACATAGTAAATAATATGTGACAAAAATTCTAAGAGAGAAGATTAATAATTCTTTCTTTTATTCTAAGTGCTGGGGTAAATGTACGCAGTGTCCTAGATTCAATAGGCCTTGAAATGATAAGCATGAAGGTACAACCCATCAACCTCCTGAATATTAGCAGAAAACCTCAACCTCTGATGTTAAATGAGGTGAACGCTCAGACACGGAAGAATGGATAAATATGCTTACATCTTTTTTAACCAAATTGTGAGAAACTAAATACCATATAGCCGATAGCGTATAAAATTATTTCTGTACTTACTACTTAAATGTTTCTATAGAAACATCTTATTTTGGGTTAGCTCGCAATAATAATATTATTCCTGTTCGTACGAGTATATTTTAGAAATATACCTATTAATTAATTTATTAAAATAAACCTGAAAGCATAAGTTACTTGGTACCGTTTGAAATTTCATGTAAATAAAGTGGATGGTTGGCAGACATTGTAAAAAAAACGTCATTTGGGTTAATTTGTTCCTTTCAATGGAGAATTTAAATACCTAATATTTATTTCATTTTATTTATTGGGCGAATATTTAAATAATATCACTGAAGAGTTAGCGATATATTTTTATTACTAGAGGGTAGCTACCCGTGAAAATCACGGAGGCTTGCTTAAATATGTTTTTGTGTAATCACCTATTACTATTCTACCCTTCAAAGTTCCTCGAGTAAACACAGGAAGATTACAAGGCTCCGTCTCTTCCCTGTCTCTCCAATATCGTCATGAAAGTCGTAAGACCAGATTAATATTGTCGACTTTTTTAGTTGGCAACCACCCCTGAAAGCCACAAAACTCCTCTTACATGTCTATCTACAAACATAGGTACTAAACACACATATAGATGGTGGGTACTTTAAATAGTTCGATTTGAAATCTTTACGTGTATAGGTACCATATAGTATGTATGAGAACTCTATTTTCATTTTCTGTTACGTTGTACAAAATGATACTTACTTGATAATTTCCACGAAATATTTCAAAACTATTTTCATTCATAATTTCATTAGTAGGTACGGTATCATTCGATATTTCAAATTGTCCATTCATAAAAGTTTAAAAAAGTGAGACATCGACGAAAATTTCTAGCCACTAACAAAAGCGTCGCTGCTTTAAATTTACATACATATTCATCGAACTTCCAAAATTTCCAATGGGCAAGCGTTACATACCTACATGACTTGGATAATACGAGTATTATGTAATGGAACACCATATTATTAACTAAATGGAACAGTGGCGAAAATGGAAAAAAAAATATTTTCATTTTCAAATAGGTATATACTTCGCTTATATTTTGGCTCATACTCTATGCTTCGGAAGGAAGAATATAAAAATTTCGATGTCGAAAACGAGAAAAATGAATACCTACGAGTACATTAAGCATTTTGTCGATAAGTACATCAATAAAAAAGCGAGAGAAATCTGTTATTTTAAAACATTTGCGAATCACGCTATATAAATAAGGTATGATATTATATTACTGCGAGCATATGAGGAAGATTAGTTAAGTGATTCAGAAATTTATGGAATAAATGCAAGGGAAGAAAAGGAAAATGGATATACCTACTTAAATTTTGATATGAAGAAGAAAGTAGTTTAGATAAAAACTGAGAAAAAATATTGCAAACCTCTAAGTAAGTACTTACCTATATTTATATAAAAATTGAAATAGTGAAAAGAAAAAGGAAACTGATACAAATGTTTTTCTTGATTTATTTCGTTTCACCTCCGAATGTGAATGAGGTTATAACTCACGTAGTCTTGAAATATGATTGGAAAACATTTTTTACATCAAATATTGAAATAAAATAATCGGGAACATTTGATTTCTGATCTTCCGTCGAGTTCGGTCATAACATGGTTATGTAAAATGTTGAAAGTTTCGAAACGATTTACATAAAATTAGGTAGGTATTTGAAAAACTTTCTTTTTCCGCGATCAATAAGATTATTAGTTATATTACAAAAATATAAGGGATGTTTAATTGGTTAATGTACTTATAGAGAAATTTAAATATATGTTTGTGATTTTATAACATTTAACTACAAAGAATTTAGAAACAAATATAGCTAAGTTTAAAAAAACTTGTCTCGTTTCGGTGTAAACTCCTTGGAATAAACAATATTATGGGAATAAACTCCCAATCTTCCAGAATTTCCTTCTAATTTACGTATTAAAATGAGTAGAAAATACAGAATATTGATCAAAAGGTTTCAAGCAAACGCTGCCAAACACACAATGGTTTAATTTATATCCGTTCATTTATATCCATTATATCCGTTTTTTTTTCAAGAATATTTTGACGTCAAATATTATTATAATAACACCGTCTTACTGAAAAATTTAAAATCTTATTAGTGTAAAAAATCTCTAATTATGAAACATGTACGAGAAAATAAAGTAAATTCTTTGTCTTACCGAAACAATAAAGGTAAAATATGAAACCTGTTTCCAAAGTACCAACGTTAATTTTATTATAATTCGTTAATTTTTAATTAATTTCAGCCAAAATAACAAGATTTTTGTATGCCTGTGTATCTCAAATTGTTTTGTTGTTTATAAAGTTGATTATATTTAGGATTTTTTTTTCTGAATTACATTTGTGGAGAATGGTTTTTTTCTGTAAAACTCCGATTAAAATATTCCAAAGTATTAGGAAAATGGAAAATGTGCAAACACTTGAGCTCGAATGGTATGATCATGTTTTCCATCTGTTTTGGATTGTTATCTAAGTACTTCAACTTGTAATAATTGGAATAAACGATAACCATTAGGATCAACAAATAGATATAAGTACGATGCTTCCATAGAGATACTTACACAAGATAAGTGTGTAAAATTCCATTATAAATATTCTATACATTTTTTTTACTTAGTAAACTGGCTATGTAAAAGGATTTTTTGGTACAGAGAAATATAATAATATGATCATTAGCTACAGCATCTCCTATGAATGAGAGGATTGGATAAGATATTTATTTATTATGCAAGAAGCGTATCATTCTTTGCAACTAGAAGTCGAAGAGATAATTACCTGCTGAATATATTTAATATTTCTGTAGGAAATGTTTCCTCTGTAATAATATGTGTTAAACTAATTACGCATAATAATCAGTAAAGAATATCATTATTCCGGTATATATAGAAACATTTTTTGCCTTTCATTAGATGTGCAGAAATTTTCACTACACCAATACCTGATAAGATTTGGCTAATTGATTTTTGTATATAGAAATATCTAATTCAGAATAATATGTTTAGCGTATTATTCTCCAGCACCTACATTGGGATTAATAATATAAGATACAAAATATTGACGTGTGTTGTTCAAATGGAACAATGCTGATGATTAATTCTGAGGAACAAACAATGAGTAACCCCCTTGTATTGTTTATATAACTTCAACCTCACATTGACGTTTTTTGTTACTGTTTCCTATTATTATTTAGACACAAACCATCAGTGTTCATTCATTTTGTCTGTAGTCTATTCATGCGTCATTTTCCTTGCTTCAAGTAGAAGTTGAACAATACTGCAAAAACAGGGCAGCGCAAAAGTAGTTCGCACTAACAAAAGTGTTTTAAACGTGTCGTGACCGGAAGCCTGATCAATAAATTTGTATAGTATTTTAAAATATTAAAAATCTGGGGGATATGAATTAATATTAAGGTTAACTGTTGCTAGTGATGTTCTTTGTTTTCCGGGCTGTATGGCCGTGGTCGAAGGGGTTTCATTTTTGCACCCGACGTTTCGCCACACGCTTTGGTGGGCATCTTCAGGGGGAATTCGGTGATGTTATTCCATGTTGTGTGTTTTGTGTGTATTGGTGTTGTTTTGTGTCATCCTGATGCGTTGTGGTAGTGGGCGTAGAGTTCTTGTGAATTTTTTGTGACAACACATGTACTTTGTAGTGCGTAATTGCAGAATGCACTTATGTTTATAAATATGGTTATCTTATGTAGTAGTACTTATCTTTATCTAAATTTGAATCCAATGAACTAGGAATGCCTTTCGGATTATCGCTAATAGCAGAATCCTGGCTTTGAATCCGTGCTATGAAGAAATAGACAATAAGGAATTTATTACTACGACAAACCATCTCTGTATATTCCAGTGTGTAAAAACACATACAATATAATTTTTGCGCAAACATTCATATGGCATTCAGAATTGATAGGAAACTAATTTATAATTCGTTCCAAATCATGCAACCCGGCTAATATCCTATACTTTTACAGATAAAAGATTCAAATATGAACAAAACAAGTTGTTTTAACAATTCGATACATACGTCTGTTTGTTTAAATGTATTTTTTGTTTGGAAGACTCCTGGTATAAAAGTTTGTGTAATAATAATTATCTAATGTGTAATCAATTCCAACAAACTTGGCACATACTAAATATTGTGAAATATGTAATGATTAAACAAAAAATATTAAAACGTTGAGCGCTAACTAGTTCCAGAAATGTTATGAAGTTTGTTCGGCACATCTGTTGGCATAAAAATTACCGTGAAATTAACCGCGAAAACCGACTAACAACAGCTAACTACTGCGCTCGCATCATAAAAAGTGAAACATGTCGATCAAGTTTCGCTTGATAACATTATACTCGTAATTAAACGTATAGAAAAAATATACGAGGTAGCTCTCTGAAGCAAATTTTGGGAATAGTGCCAATTTTATATGCGAGGCGTGGCGCTCACAAGCAAGCGCGATTGCAATGTTAGCTGTTCGTGTTGAATATTACATACATACTAAAGTAAGATTTTATGGCGAATCTTTTCAACAAAATGTTTAATAGAACAGTGACTTGCAGGTGACTGACATTACTGCGAAGTTGTAATAGAACTCAATGTCAATAACACAAATTTCAGTTTGACCAATTTCTTTGCACCAATCCTGGATTCTCGCATGTAGCACGTAGATATACATGTCATATATGTAGGCAATCAATTATTCAGGGTATATTTCTAGCAGGTATATTAGGAACCAGTAATTTCTATCTTCTGACAAGACTCACATATTGATATCAAGGCAAAAATGGTCTACTAAAAAAAGTTTTCTGATAGTTGGGATTTGAAGTTGAGACCCCTAAAGTCTCGAGGTGAACCAGATATATAATCTCGTTACTTAATTTCAGAGACCCAAGAGAGTTTGCAAATTTGCAGCTTTTGTACATTAATGTCATGTATAGTCTGCTTTATACAACAAAAATCTTGCTACATTTCTATAAATAACTTGCTTCCTATCGCCGAACGAATAATGAAGGTAAATTATCTAGCCCTCAATCAATATAATATGCATGAGGTTCGGGTTCCTTAGCACTGAAGGTTAAGTTTTGAGGAAATAATCAAAAAAGGAATTAAAGAACATATTAGTATCAAAATCATACTTATACTGAATGGTATGTATCGTATTATAAGACTGTGTATTAGATTTTATATTAGATCTGAAAGCTGGTTTGTTAGAAACAAAATAATCTACCCGCATATGAGCTTTGCAAGCAATAATCCAAAATGACTCACTGGATAGCGCTCTGTGAGATAATGATGGAGTTATTAATCTCTGTTAAGAAGCTTGTGAAGCGCATTCGTTACTGAAACTCATAAAATTATTAATAATATCGCAGAACCTGCAATATGCTATTAGATCTCATATATTCGTACCTATCTTGACGTTATATGGATAGAATGATAATAATATGAACTAAATTACAAGTACGTTACGGTTAACAGAATACGTTATGAAGATTGAAATGTATACCTAACGCTATCTATCTATAAACTCATAGAGCACTCGTTAAACCGTCAAGCACGGATGTAAATTATAATTCATTATAAACACTTTACACGGGAACTTGGGTCTTCCAGGAAACGCTGTCATCTAACAACAAGTTTAAGTTCAAAGACTTTCACCTGCTATAATAATAATTATTTTCCAATTACAGTATTATGTAAAGGAGTATACAACAAAACTTTTCCCATAGATTTACTCTTTAATATTTTCTATCTAATATCTTCCTTCCTACTGGGGAACTTCTTATCATTTGCATTAATTACAGACAAATCAGGTCAATTAATTAAACCCTGCGGAATACTTATTTGATAAGAATATCGTTTATTCAAATTGAAGTAGGCCACAAGAATTTGGAACACTTAGTACCTACCAAGATTTCTGTATCTACGAGTACCAAGTAAGTGAAAATATTCAATAATATGCTGAACAATATTATTACAAATTTGTAAAGTTACAAAAGATTCAGTTCATTTTCGGCCGGGGGTTCATTATTAAACTTAGTGAATCTTAAACTGAACCAAATAAAATACTTAGTCATTTGATTTTCAAAAAGAGTTTGTTTTTTATGAGTTTTTTTAAGAGTTTGTTTTTTTAACATTTTGCGTATATAAATAGGATATGAGATACGTATTTTGAAGATAAGCAAGGTTGGAAAAAAGAAAAATATATGCATCTATAAAATGTGTTAAAAAAGTAGCATATTATATAAACAGACTAGCTGAATTACCCGTGCTTCGCAACGGCAACTTTTGCAATCACACTCGGCATACTTTATAGGCTTGAGCTTGACAAAATGTGACTTAAGATATTAATTTCTTTTCCAACACCCTTTCATACGATACTCAATAAAAAGTTCTGTCAGTCAATCGGTGAAGCAATAATGGTTTTGGTAAATTTCCACTCGAAATTTTAAAAGTTGATATCAATTTATTTATTTTAAATATATCTACAATCTGATACTTTCGTTAGTACATTCTGATCGAGGTAAGTATTGAAAGAACGGAAGTAAAACTTTATCCACAAAGTTTTACATTAAAGAAATTTACATTCCTTTATTTTCCGATATTAATTTGAGTAAAGTTATTAACTTCTTTCTCTTACAAAATTGTTAATTGAAAACAACTTTTGAGAAGAAAAAGATTTACAGCAAAATATTTATTTTACTCTAATCAATCAAGTGTAGTTTTATTTCATCAAATAGCATTATTTGTTTATTTCTCAGAAATAAAAATAAGTTATATTATTTCAAGACCCAACCTAGAATGGATAACTTTTCAATACTTGCAACTAAACTTTAGTTCGCAACCAGGAACAAAAAGTTATCCAGAATCCAGAAGGTACTATTAATATCACTACAAGGTTAGATATTAGATTATATATAACAGTTTTCATTTTATTATCTCTACCACAATCATTTCGAGGGGAATTAAAATTTAAATTCAGGACTTGTGGAATTTCTTCAAAAAGTGTCAAATCAATAATAAGAAAAGGAAAAAGCTATCCGGAAAGACTTCCAAAGTCTGAAACCTTTCATTCAAATATATATATTTTCTGTTATCCAAAGAGGAGGAAAAAAGTTTTGTATGAAAAGGCGGAAATAATTAGCGACAAGATTATTTAATAAGGAAAATATTTGCATCATTAAACGAAGGAGCGATTTTCTATATAAAGGAGTATATAAATACATGGCTTTCATTTAAGTAAAAAAATATTATTGTAAGTAACTCGTAACCTGAGGCCAGGTTTGGAGATAGTAAACAGGTAGATGGAGAAGTTTTCCCTCGTATTGTCGCAATGCCATTTCACCATCTTCCACAGAAAAATAAAATAAAAATAAAAAATCGTTTCGGTTGTCAAGATCTCCCCAGAGACCACATACGATGCAATAAAACGAAATCATTCTTCCATGTGTATGAACCACGAGAAGGAAGGGAATATTTCATATATTTATTGTTTATCTTATTGCTCAGAAAATAATATATAACAAATTGATACGATGCTCATATTGTTTATATGTTCTTGTGTGAGAATAATATTGTGAACATCCACGAAATTTCTATCACGATATTTGTTCTGACAGCATGATGTGAGGGATTTAGAGTGAGGTGTAAAGGATTTTGTATAAAGATATACTTTTTGTAATACAATACATGAATGAGAGACGGTGCTATGAATATTTCATTCAAATATTAAAAAAAAACAAAAACATGATGGGATAAAAATAACTCGTTTTGGTTATTTAATGAAAAAAAAGTGTTAAGGTGCATGTACTTAATTCAGAGCTTTCTTTCTAAATGAAATCACTGTTTGGAAACCACTGAAATCACCCATATGAGCATGGGTCGGCAATTTTTATAAAAAGAGGCATTTGCTGTAGTTATATTAACAAAAATAAAAAATATGCAAGCAATATCAAAATTTATAAATAAAAATATCTTGATTAAATTGTTTTTAATTCTCTCTCGAAACTTTTCATGATTTAGAATTCAGTATCTTTTTACATCAAATAATAATGGATAAGTACTCTATACATATGAAACACATTCAATTAATAAAAATAGAATAGCCTAGAGAATACAAGGAATTATTTTTCAAAAATGATAAAGAATAAACCGCTATACGTAGATATAAACCTTTCAAAATAAAATTATGCTAAAGTTGATATATGTACCTAATCAAAAGAAATGTATTTCAAGAGTTTGCTTGACTAATTCAAGGAATGTTCAATAAGAATGCGTTGTCTTTACTAATGATTGTACATGAAAATGTTATTTTCGGAATGTTTTCACGAAAATACCATCAGATTTACCAGTTGGATGTATATAGATACAAGTTACTGCATTATAACTGTACGTTCGTACATTATAAATAATCCTTGCGCACAATATCAAATAACTACATACAAATAAAGTCTACACGGAATTATAGATTGTGGAAGTTATTATACAAAAGTCAATAATATTGAACGAAGCAAATGCAAGACTTGATATTATTTATATATTTCTATATATTAGTCGTGTATCCATGGCGCCGTGATCTTACTTAAGAGTGTTTACTTAGTTTTAATTCTGTATAATCTAGGACAATCGACAGCTTACATTTTCCAGTATTTTTTTACAGCTAACGCGAATGAAGATAGAAATACAAATATAGTATTTGATGATGTGATATTCTTTCAAAAGGAATGAGAAAAATATTGCTATCGTTTCTTTACCTTCGACACCTACACTGTTAACTTGTTTATAGATCGGTAAATAAGATAATTTATGCAAGTATAGAGTACCTATTTTAGATTATTTGTGTGTTTGTATGTATTTTTGCACGCACGTCTTTTTCAGACGTCATATTATTGCTGTTATCTAAACAAAACAGAGAACTCACATTATGAACAAAATTTTCGTGTCTTCTGAACGTCAAATATTTTGACGCTGTCAAAATATATGACTGACTATAACAATAATAAGTTATAACAGCCATATGGAATATAAATCCAGACGCTTTCCTCATCACAATAATAATCGAAAATTTCAAACCACGCGAGGAAACGCGGAATGTGTACTCGTACGAGTATATTGATTGTGGTTGTCAAATATTGGTAGGAGGTGGGTATTTTACATTATGCATTCTTTGCAGAGACTAATCGAGCTGCCTATCAAGTGTGCTTTAAATTTTATTTTTCCTAATTTTAAGTTCGGGAATTTTGGGAGCACTTCTATGGTGCAGAAACGTGCAACGTTAGTTTTGATCACCTACAATTCAACCAGTTATAATAATAAGTACGTCGATATTCCAATAAAAACAATACCTCGATTAACGAGGCAATTATAATAACTGAATAACGAGGAAAGTATATAAAGAAATAAAGAAGTAAAACTTGCCAACTGGACTGTAGATACCAGAATAAAATTGTTAAATTATAACTGTACCTAGGTACTTATAAATAGTTGATTACTTTTATACATGCAAATTTCTCGATACCAAATAATAATTTTAATTATAGTTTGCACAATTAGCAAATATTATAAATATCTTGCGAAATTCGCGAAAGGTTTTGATATTATAATTGACAATTTCCTACATTTCATGATTAATTTGCTCACAAATTTTGTTGACTATCAATTCAAATTCTATTTCGTTAATGTAAGTAGATGTACGAGTATATTGATTGACACTAAAATCCCCTAATGTATAAAGTTTCCGTGGTTATGGAAATCTGTTGGATTGGTATGTATAACAATCATAACAGTAACTACAATAGACGAGATTGAAGTGTAGCAAACATCTATTCTGAACCGAAGTGAAGGAAAACAATAAGAAAGAGAAGCATTTTATTTTTGTGAAGAACAATAGAATCTCGTGTCTGGAATCTGTAACCAGAATAACCTCTGAATGTTTGCGCCCACATCGCATCATTAATCTACTTATCAAACAACAGTGTTACAATACAATTGTGAGAAAGTAGTTATTTTAATGTTAGATACATAATTGTAAAAGCATGCATGTAAAACAGTTAAGTATGACCGTAGTTACATTACAAAATTAGTGGCACGATGATTGTTGTGCTTGCTATTAATTGGACGTGTAAATAGACAGTTTCATGCAGATAATAAATATAGCTATATGCAGGATGAAACTCCCTATTTACATAAGCAATTGACATTGAAATTTCTGCCATGCGTGACACACGGTAAATAATATTTAGGTTACTAAATTTACTAAGCCTAGTGTATATATACCTAGTGTTGTTGATTCAATCGTAAACTAAATATAATTTACAGTTATTGAAATTAAAATGGAATCTTCAATTCAAAAACGGGTTGATACCTATTTGACCTACGAATTTTACTTATGTAGGTAAGCTATCTAGTATAACGAAACAAACTTTCGACGATTAGGTATGTTATATTAGGTAGGTATGTAAATTTATATTAAACGACTCTATACTACGAGTACATTGCTAATAATAGATAATGTACTCGTAGTATAGGGTCGTTCAATTCGATTTTTGTCTGAATACGTACTCAGAAAAAATAATATTGTCTCCCAGAAATACTTTATTTACCGTCGTATTTGTTTTCATCTAGGTAGGTACTCTTCTTCCACACAAAAATACCATCCCTCATCCAACTCCGTAGAAATCATTTTCATTTCTTTACTAAAATCCACCCTTATTTATTCAATTCATTACCTACATATCTATCAATTATAATAGAACACGACATAAAACAGAGATTGTTTTTATTTTTATTTTCCATTTGATTCAATAATCAATTTTAGCAATAAACAAGGAAAGCACAAGAAAAAATGGACTCAATTTAATCTTAATACTATTTGGACGGATGTTTATTTCAAGAAAGAACTCTCAGCCGATTATTTTCACACTTCGTCGGGTCGTCTTTATTACTATTGAAAAAAAAAACTTTTTTTTACTCAAATACTTACTTCTTTTAAAGAAATTAAAATTTTCTCACAAAAGATCAAAGGAATTATAGTAATTTCTAATAATTTCCTCAGAAGTAACTATATTGAATTTCATAAAGAGTTCAGAGAAAAAGTGTTTTACTCTGAAAAAGCTAAAAGAGATCTCCTTTTCCTACTTATTTGATAAATAATTTCACGCCAGATCGCGAGAGTATAACGTTGTTATGAACTCGGTTCGTTAATTTTGTTCAGGAGTGCCCCTAGGTTCTTATTATTACAGTACGAGAGAAGCTACGTTCTTTGGATTATTTAGAAAGTTTCCTCACATCTTTGGATATGCTTCAAATAGAATTTGTATGCACTCTCACCTCTCAAAGATCAGTGGTAGCGTGTTGCAATTTCTGAAGTAGGAAGATAGACGATGTGTCAATGTGTTGCAAATGTTAAACTTATATAATTATTGTTGAGAGAGGAAGCATTTTCTAATAAAGACATTCTAGTTATGAAGTTTTGCCTTGAATGTGTTATCTTAAGTAATATTAATATGAGTCATACTTCAATTTGCGTTGTCAAACTTCCCTATCTGAAATTAATAAACGCAATCTCAATATTATTATATAGACGTCAAAACATCTACTCAGCAATAGTAATACATTATTTAAATCTAGTGAACCATGTGATTCTAAATATGTTCTAAATAATAGTACTATGAAAAGACACAAACGACTGTTATTATACAGGATTACAAAAGGAACCACTCATTATATTACTCCTTAATTGTGATCCTTCCTAAACCGTAAATATTTACAAAGTTTCCATATTGTCGTGTTTAGATTTACTACTCATATACACACTCGTTTAAAAATAACTTAAAACGATCTTCGTCAAAAGTTGGTGACATGTTAAGTAAGAAATATGTTAAGTATGTTGCTATTATTTAAAGCATTTTACTGTTTGTCAAATAAGGGGAAAGGAAATGTATGGGTCGACTTAAAATAAGTTTATGTGTTTATAGCTGTAATATGTTTACGGATACATCTTTCATATACATAAACGATCCCATTAATGTAAAAGAGTTGTAAGTATTTCAAACAATGACATCTATGTAGAGTTAAAATCCAAATTGTGACAGACAGGGGACGATAATATCCATAAATTAGAAATGCATATCAATATATTATACCCAAACATTTTTCTCGACAAGATTTCGACGAAAGAAATTCACAGTGCTGTAAATTATTCAATTTAATGTCCATTCGTGTGCACGTAATGTTTTTTTTCCATAAATAGAAAAAAAAAACGGGGAAAAACTATATACAATATATATAAGCATAAAAACATTCATAGTCTTCAGATGATATTAAATAATAAGATAAGAAAATAGAAAATTTATAGAATATCTACAGTGATTGTTTAAAAATGAATTATAAGCTTTATCTGAACGTGCTGTGCTTTGTATCGGTGACACGGTATAATTATTAGACTGAAGATATTTCCTTATTATTGATATTAAATTCTTTTTCAGTAATTCCAGCATTGATAAAAGAAACGGTAGAATGGAATTGATTAAGTATAATAAAAAAACATTTAATAATGAATAATATGAAAAATATCACCAGAACTTATTAATATAGCACCCGTTGCCTGGATGTTAAAAAGAACACCCTCGTTTGTTCTGTCGAATATTTGCCCTGTTTTTATTTATTTTTTTGGTAGTGTTTATTTTTAGATAATTAATTTACAAGACCCTCTAAACACCCGACAGCTTATCGCAATAATGTAGCTTAAGAAGTACGACAAAACACTTATATTAATAGATTTTTTATTCCTACATAATACTACAGTGTGTTCAGTAATTACACATTGTATAGTATTCCCTAAGTTTAAACACTTAAATACACGCGCGTAATAAGAAACACATGGCAACTTTTACCGTCGGTTATTTTTGTTTTTGCATATATGTATTTTCGTACTCATACACTACTCATTATCTAGATACTTGAGAATGATTATTTCTCAGTTTAGAACAAACTCGTCCGGAATCGCATGTGACGATGCTAAAACAAACGTGCACAACATGTCCCTATATGCTATAAATGAACCACATTAGTCTGTCTGATATTGGTACCTAAAATAACTTGCAGCGAAGTTTAATACCTATTGCGATGCCTACTATATAGCGTCTTTTTCCATAAGGGAGCTTCTGATGCATTGATTCAAAGAAATACCTATGTTTTGGCTCTATCAAGGATAACTGTATTGCGATTAATCGTATACGCAAACATACGTATAACAGATACCTGAATATTATGGTCATTTTTATTTATATCTACTCACAAATAGACATATTTCAATAAGATTAATAAGTAATATGGCATGCAGTACCTATTAGCAGTTCAGAGATTCAACACACACACATAGGTTATGTTCTCCTTGGAGAATTTTGGTCATGTAGTTATCATATTCGCTTATCCTCGTCTAGGTAGGTACATGATGGTAAACGTTCGTTGCTGGAACATGGCATCTATACATAGGTAACCCAGCTCCTTAGGGAATACAGGAAATAGAGCAATATTCACAGAACAGAAAAATGTGGGTTAGCTAGGAAGTTATCTACCTATTTTTTTTATTTCATAAAAGATAAAATAAAATTCTTTTTAAAATAGTATTATGAAAAAAATAGTATAAACGTGAAATTGCCTGCAAGTGGTAGCAAAACAATTGCTATCTCTACAAGGATAACAATACATTCTGATCGTTACGTTGGCCAACGTGGCAACCCATGCTGGCAACATAATAATGACATTCCTCCTCACACGGGAGTAGTCATTCAGGACTTAACAGTGCGTCTATATATTTTGTATGTCCTTGGATTGGCCAAGAGTTGTGACGTCATCATCGTAAAATGCCACCTAGACCCAGCCTCAATGTTTAATCTAATACGACAGCCTCGGACAGACCATAATCATAGACAACAAGTGAAACTTCTGTTTGTCTCTTTATCGTAAAGTATTTTTAGTAGCACCTAAAGGAAGATAGCACTAGAGTACCTATTTATAGCTTAAGTGAGCCTTCTCTCGCTATCTCTATTCATGTGACCTCCCTCAAGGAATGATAAAAGGCGAAATAGTAGTAAGAAAAATAATAACGAGAGATTGTATTCATTTGGGTTTTTTAAATTTTGTACCTTATCCGTATATCATAAGAACTGTAAAAAAAGTTAAAGAAACCGAACGCGAAAGATCAAGACTTAACCCTCCAGTTCCCGATGTGACGCGTTTTCAAAAAAATATTTTAAATATATGGAGTTGTATTTTTAATTTTATTTATGTATCACACTGGTGTTTAATGTTATTCCAACCTGATTGACTATAAATTTTTATGATTTCAAACATAAAACTAGTCTATTTTGGCATTTATTGTCAGTTTTGTCAGCAGAAAAAGTGGTGTTATTGTTACGTACTAAAATAATCATTAATAAAAAATGTCTAAATACTTAGTATTGTGAAATATTATTTCTGAATCTGGTGTATAAAGGATTAATTTAGCATTTTCACAAATTTTCAATAATAATTTTGCATAGAAAAATATTTGTTGTATTGTTTACTTTGGTACCTGCAGTGCCCAATGTCACCTACGCGTGACACCTCTCCCATAAAAAAGTATATAAAAAAAACTATTTTTGTCAATTGGGCCTTCCTTTGGACTCCATATAGACACAGTTTACAAAATTTCATGTAAATATTATGATTAGGTAAAGCATGGGAATTGGAGGGTTAAAGGGGCCAATTCTGTAACTAATTAAGTGCGTATTTATACTAACTAAAAACAGAGGTTCTAAGCTTGTTTAATAATTATTTATTTATTTTAAAGTAAAATATATTAAAAACACCAAAAAATTGAAGAACTGATCCTAATCTACTTACTTGTTATACATATTTTTAACTGATGAATTACATTGTAAAATAACTACTGCATTATGATGATGTTAACAATAACAACATACTCGTATACTACATTTACGTGAAAATGGAGAAAATGTATCGTTCTGTATTATGATAAAGAAGATGATATAGTGAACACGTCTTGTAATATTGTGGTTCTTGTATTCTACATAGGTAATATAGGTATAGAGTAAGATACTGCACCACGCTTAATAACGCATTTATCATACAACGTGTCACTTCTCGACGGGGATTGATTTACGCAAACGTTTATGGCCCTATAATAAAACCAGATACATAGTACAATATTACAGAATAAAATCTGGGGAGCATTCTTCTTCAAGGTGCCGATATCTGCATAATAATATTATTCCATATTATACTACATACCCTGAAAAGAAAATCGGGGGCGAGAGGATTGAATAAAATGTATTATTTAAAAAAATGAGATCTGCTTTTCTAAATAATGGGATCAAAATACTTTCAGAAATTTTTAGCAGATTGCTTACGTCACGTAGTCTATTATGACCCCATGTTAAACGGAGTATGTATAGTTAATTGTTCACTCTAGCAACTAAGCCAATCATACCCGCTTATTATGTATTTGAGTCTATTCTCTTTTACCCTGTGTACACAAACTCAAATATTTTCCTGCCTGCGTAGTGCGTTTACGGCGAAGCGCAGAATACATCGTCATCACCGAGATTCGAGCCCAGCACCCCCTTTTCCAAATTCCAACCAACTGCGACAAATATGTTCTCTATACCTACGTAATATTTCTCTTAATAATGTAGTTTGTTTACAAACTTCTAACAAGAAACAATAAACGCCACAGTTAAACTAAAGTTTTTGATGCTGTCACCTACAATATAAGACAAATCCATTTATACCCTCGTCAAGGAATAAAAAAACTGATTAAAAGTTAATCGGCAAACTTGTTTCATAATACGATAGGCAAGTCACAAAATAAATTGCTTTCATTTTCATACAATAGCAATAAAAATGTGATACATTTTTTTATTTCTTCACAACTCTCCTAATTTGCCAGGGGAATCGAGATCTCTCTCCAGCTATACAAAGTTTATGACTTTAATTTTCGTACAAAGAATCAATAAGTCTCCCAGGAGTGGTAAGAGTTTGATGCTCAAATAGATACATTGATTGATTGGAAAATTAAACAGAAGAGACTTTGTAAAAATTCTTCATTAACAAGATAAGTTAAAGAAGAATATTATCGGGATTGGCGTAGAATAGAAAAATAATGACGTAACAATCAGCTATAATCTCCCACAAGCCATTAGATGATAATCTTTTCAAATGGGGAGATCTAATAAACATAAATATATTTCATTCTCATACTGATAATATCTCGACGGTAAGGAAATAAACCTTTTTATTTCCATATTTCATAGTCCTAACTACAAAAAATAATAGGTTCTGTTGGTTGGAGTGCCTTAGGTCTGCGAAAACAAGAGCTCGTACAATCGAACACTTATTGGTGTGCGGAAAAAAAGAATATTGTCATACTTCCACCATGTACCTACCGACTGTCAAAAACTTCGTGATAATTATTGTCATAAGAAATTCCGCGACACGGGGAATTTGTTTAATCTCAAGTATTCAGGAAGGTATAACTAGTGCATGCTTTCTGATATTTTTAGAAGATGAAATCCTTTTTAGGTACTCACAAATAATATTAAATCGCTGCCTCGTAGATTTTACAGATTCCAAGGATTTTGATGTAATATTGGTAATTTTAATGAAGGACTGTAATACATAAATTTACCTGAGACGATTCATGAGTACTTTGGAATTCAGATAAATATCTTATTAATTAGCGATGATATCTGAAAATACAAGTATGCTTCCTCTTCAGCATTTTCATAGAATTATTGTTATCTAAATTATATATTTGAGTTATTGATCCAATATAAATTAAACATACAATAACTAAAGGTACATAAGAATATTATTTGATTTTTTTTATGACTCTAACGACAACTTTTGATAAAAATATTTAATATTTTTATCCAAAATAATCATATTTTTCTTAGGGGTTAGATCACGACCTTAGTTGCGACAATATACTCGTATGTTGTACCTAATTACCATATCTTGTAATTTGGTAGAGAAGTGCTCGTTTTTCCAAATAGACATTAAAAAAAGCAAAATCTCAGTTGACAACATTTTCCGTACATTGAATACACTTACTTTTATAAAATCTAACAAATTTTCAATATGATTTATCTAGACTCTGTAGACAGTACGTCCTCAAGAGCTTTATATTTTGTGAACTGTAATGTAATTAACGCGTACGTATTTATTAAACACGGTTTCCAAATTCCCTTACGTATACCGCACTGTCGAGTAGAATTATGAAATAATAATCAATTAATTAAATTACAGCAAGGAGATTGCATTTTTAATTTTATATTTTTGTGGGTAGACCCCACACTTTTATTCATGAGATGTTTCGAACGCGACAAGTGGTTGCAGTGGAACGCTTCCAATAAAACTCTGAAAGTCGAGGGAGTAGCCCTTCAGCTGGCATCAAAGCAGGTGCCAAAGTTGTGTAAGGATAGATTGGCCAAAAGGTCTTGCAGAGTGCAAATGCCAAAGAGAGACCCCTGGCGAAGACACCAGAGTACCCAACTCAGCCGTGGATAAGGGAAAGAAGAAGATGATAATAATTGAATCATTAAGTAGGTATCTGGTATCAACTATTTATAGACTCAAAAAAAAAAAGATCTGTCAAAGTAATTATATTCGATGAAATTGAATGGTATATTTATAATGTAATGGTATATTGTATAGACCTTCTTTGTACGATAGCTGTTTACGTACGCATGTATCTACACAGTTTATTGGAAAATTTTAAGTACATTTCACTCCCTGTGGAGAAGCCTGTTGTTTTCTGAACGTCCTTGAACGCCACTCAAAAATAAACCACATTAACCACTTGTTTACATTAAGAGAGTTGAAGCATTGTTTTTACCCCTGATATTTTTTTTAAATCGTCGAGGCAGATGTATATTTATATACCTAGACTCAATCACGGAGTCCTTCAGTTTAGAAAGGGGCCTGTTCTTTTTTGATAGACGTAAAACTTTCTCATGAAAACTAAATATAACAGCTCACGCATCATACTTCAAGAATTCATAATAAATGGTGGTCGGTAGCCTGGTTGGTAACGCGCTCGGCTGTTAATCCGGCGGGCGCGGGTTCAATCCCCGATGCCGACTTACTCCACTTCGCAACACAAGCTTTTCAAGCTTTCTGTGAAGTGTGCAAAGATGTATTTGGGTTTATTTCGATAAACCCAGATTCATTTATTAAAAAAAAAAAAAAACATGTTTGTTGATATACTATTATACCGGCTTGTCAGGATGGTGATCTGGGTTCTATTCCTTGCCGGGGCAGATGGATGGACCGGAATTGGTGAATGTCACTTAAGTTTAAAGTGATCACCTGCGCAGTGAAAGTCCATAATCTGCTGTATATCTGTAGAGATAACTATTTGTTAGGTAGGTACCTACTTTAAAAAAGCCTTAATTGAGATTGAAGCAATAAATTTAACCTAAATTTTTGTCCCATGTGGGATTCGTCAGCATTGCTTGGCGACAAAATACGTATGTTTTTTTAATGGCACTATTCTTAAAAAATAAAAATAGGGACACTAATTTTATTAACAGGCTACTATATTATATTTTTTATAACGATATTATAATTTTGTCCCTTAAACTGACAAAGGCCTTTCTTAGAAAAAACTATTTCTGTTTAGAGATAATACTTTAAAATTAATAAAACAACGGTTAAAAAGAAAAACGTTATTTTAGCAAGGAAAAACAATTAAGTCTCTCTTTTATAAAGGTATTTATTTTGAAAACGTTTTAATTATTCGTTTGGCCTCGAATTTGGATCTCTGGTTTTCTTTTTGATTACAGAAAGACGCAAAATATAAATAACTAGACAGGTAAGTACTGATATATTTTTGTAAAGATTATTTGCGAACATTTACGCCTGGAGTTGCGATCTGATCTGATAAAAGTATAAAAAAAAGTAAATGAATTTTCGGTTCAACGATATTTAACTTGAATTAAGGTGTTATTATTATTTCATAAAGAATCTTAATGACCATTATCCATAAAGTTACTCAAACAACACCGCGTATATTTTTCCATTTTATTTATGGATAATCAGAAAAAACATCTCAGAGTTTCGGTATAAATTTTGAGTCGAACAATTTCAGTTTATTGTTTAACAGGTATTAAATATAAATGTGCTAGTGTGATATGGACATGGCTGAAGAAGGTCGAATAAAAGTTGAATGCAGTGGAAGCGAGGTCGTTGAGATGAATATGTTGGAAAATCGAGAGTTAGTGACTATAAGACGAGAATGAAAGTTAACAAGCTTCGATAGTTTGGCCATGTGGGGGAATGAATGAGGACAGAATGACCAAAAATATATTCATCAGTGAAAGAATAGATGTGAGGAAACGTGGCCGTCCAGACTGATCTGGACCGATCGTGTTGACCGGATCGTCAAGATGTCAAGAATGGACTGGTTTCGAGTAAAAGAAATCGGAGGAGAAATATAGGCGATTTTATTTCTCACTAATAAAGTAATTTGCTGCTATAGTACCGACCAATTTATACTCGTACGTGTATGGAACATTATAGGTAGGTATTTTTTGCCCCTAAATGGATATTAAAAAGATCGTAACATAAGTAAATATACATCTGTTTATAATAATATCAAGTATTGGATACAATACTAGAATATGATTACATCAGCTAATATTCATCTATTGCTTCGTTGCTTTATCACGCAATATGCCTATTATTTGTTCATGAACACGTCCGTGCCAACTACCATTAATGTTTTGTAAAAGATAATAAAAAACAAGATAATAAGAATTTTTAATTCAAATGGAATCAAATAGAAAAATGTATTATTTTTGGACGTCATGCGAAACCAACCCACACTGGCCACACAATGAAATGTATTGAAAAAATCTTAAAAAGATAATTCTCGTACTTGCATGTTTTCATATCGTTAAGACCATCTTTCAAGGCATTCAAAACAGAATAATATTATATGTTGATACGTTATTTTCAAATTACATAAACCTTTACACGTGTTGAATTTAGTTAGGAATAAATATAACCAAAATAAAACAGCGTTTTTTTGTTTTGCGATATTGTATGAGTATATTCCATATAGGTATTCCTATGTATTTTGTTATTTAGTAGATGGTGGATACATCTCCATACAGGAGACTTTGGGGAGACATCACTATTTGGGAGGTTTCTCGAAATATTGCCAACGAAATTACTCTGTGGTAAGTATAAAAAGTAAAATGCTTATTGAAAATAATATGATTTTTGTAATTTAAATTGAGATATGTCTACCGAAAATCTTTTTTGATCGTGGGTATACCTCGTACAAATTAGGGCTATCACACACGTTTTAACATTCACTTGACTGAATCGGCCGTTTGAAAAAGAGCTCCGACCAAAACGTCTCTCTGAATTCATAGTTACCGTGATTTTGAATTCAGAGAGAGGTTTTGGTCAAATGTTTTTTTTTTTGCAAACGGTCGATTCGGTTAACTGAATGTTAGTGTGTGTGGGGGGGCTTATAATTGAGGATTAGGTACTTGGACACAAATTTATTCTTCAATATATTGAATGTTATTCGGTACGAAGATATAATTTCTATTATTGTAATAGATAGTCTGAGGACAAATAGTTCTATTCTTTTCAGTGGTCCCTCGATTTGGAGGATTTTGACCACACAAAATATGGATGCAAATCGCACCGCCCGCCTTCAATAATCTCAATCCTTTGTTGTAATTCTTGTGCTCGGCAATACTCGGCGATCGCAAATGAAATCAATAGTAAGTACGTACCGTACCGAAGTAACTAAACAATTCACCCCTTTCTTTTAAAAATACACTATTTTTAGTCATCAACCTCAAAGAGTTCTTTTTTGCTAATTTAAGTCTTAAATTAAGAGTAATATATAATTTATCCCTTTTGACAATGTATTGTATGTGAATTTATGGAAGTTTTCAAATATATAAAGACATGTTAAAATTTTCTGTGATAACTTGATGGTACGGAGTTATAATTTAAATAATTGTATCATCATAATAATAAAAAGCTTAGCGCACGTAATGGATGTCCATATAGTAGTCCCACATAATTTAAATATAATACACATTATTACCATAATTATTATGAATATAAGAATATTGCTCAACGTGAATAAATCCCAAAAAAGACAAAAGCCCTTCAGAAATATCCTCAACTGATAAAAGCCAAAACTTTCTTGTTGGTTTCCAGGAGGTGAATTATTTATAAAATGTTGACTATTTTATTGTCCGTCCCATATTAGACCCACTTATTTATACATCTATTTTCTAATCTATGCTAGTTTCTGACATACTGAAAAAAATCGTATACCGATACCTACAATTAATTTTATTTTCAAAATCCAATTATATTTGAGCTTTTGCCCCTTGAGCATATTTCTAAAGGACTTTTGTCTTTATTGATGTTGAGCAATATTCTTACGGGTTTTTGTTCGGTCCTGATTTGAAATAACCCAAAATTTACCAACCACCTGTGACACAGTACATTAACAAGATCAGTCGTGACTATGTCACCTAACAGCATGGAGATCTCATGCCTAATATGGACCCCTGGACTGTACCGATCGATCTATTTAATTATTTGCTTACTTTATTCATTGCTTCTCTGATATTTTTACATTATTTTCGTCTTCTCAGCAGGCCTTTAAATACTGGTTATAATAATGTGGAAGGAAACTGACTTTAAAGATGAAAGATCACGTTTCCTGCTTCATCTTTTTGGTCGTGAAAATTTACCGAAAGATGTTACGTGATTATGTCTTGAGATTCAAATTGCTTTTTATATACTTTACGTGTAGGTAGATATCGTTTATATCCGACACTCTCCCTCGCCCTATATTACTACACAGAAATTCTTACACTACAGTTTCCCTTACAATCAGAGACGGCGCAAACTCAAACAATACCTAGTGATAGTAGAGAAAAGTACAAGTATCATAACAACCTAGAAACACTTATCAAAATAAGTTTATTGTTTTACTGAGAGAGATTCATGATATCCATCACTCATATCAAATAAACAAGTTTTATATCTTCCAATATAATATCACGTTTCTAGAATGTTCACATCAAAGTTATAACACTGGATATTTTATTTTCGTTTTACCAGGAAGGGTGTAAGAAAAAAATGTGTGTTTCTATAATTAAATAAGTAAATAAAAAGCAAATCGTTTTAGAATAGAATTTGTTGAATAATAACTTTACTTATTTGCGTGTATAACTATAATAACTTTACGACATCTGATTTTAATGAAATTTCACGCATAGGGTTGTTTTTCGCATATTTTAAAAATATGGTACGAAAGTATGTAGAAAGTGGTTAGTGACTAAAAGAATCCTTAACAAATTCTTTTTCTACACAAATTTTTCCATAAGATTTTCTTATACGTCAACATGCCGATTTTTAATAACACAAACCAAAATTTGATATTCCTACTTATTAGTAGAACTCAGATTATGTACCATTATTTATGTTATATAAAGATTAAAAAGTGTATCTTTGTCTTTTTTTTTTAATTAATTTTGTTAGCTAGTAAAAGTCCCAAAACAGTACCCTGCGGGCCTCCGCATCCGTACACATCCTGTCACAACAGATACTAGTAGCTACATATTATTGTTCTTTTTATATCAATTGATAGTCGGCTTCCGGCTCGTGTTTGCTGAAATAGATTCAGTCTGTATTGTATGTAGTTTGTGTGACCTTATCGAGTACGCGACAATCTCTGTTACATATGATCCAGTTATTTGTTAATGAATTACATACTAAGTTAGTGATGAAATTAATTTAGGTTATAATATTATGTAAGACGTCACTGTTTTTACACAACAAAAGTAGGTACGATAAAAAGAAGGAAAAGTGTAGATAATGATGGCTAAAGAGGACATTCTTTAAGAAAATTAATAAACATTACCCTCAACCATTGTAGGCATTTACATAATAAATCACGAGAATATCTACAATATATTAGGCGTAAGCCCGACAATGTTCATCCTTAATTCTTCTACACTGTTGTAGGAATAGTGCATTGTCTAATGTTAAAATGGGGTAACGTGTTTCTCCAATTAAGCACCCGATTTTGGCCTGCTCTGGATTTTCGGGTCTATTTGTTGAAAGAAATAGAAATTATCGAAAAATATCTTAGAAAGTAGAGTACATGGTTGGCCCAGTTAGTTGAGGCGGCGGTCTTCCAAGAGGGAGGTGCCAGGTTCAAACCCCGGCGCTGGCGATGTATTCTGCACTTTGCGATACAGGCTTTTAGCCTAGTGCCAGGTGTGCAGGAAAGTATTTGGGTTTGTGTATGCAAGCTCAGATCCTTTTTATTAAAAAAAAAAGACAATAAAATTACTGGTCAATTATTATAACACCTAAAAGTGCGAGATGTCTGCTTAGAATAAGGCCTTTGCTATTTTTGGTAAAATTATTTGGCTGTGACCCGTATAGTGTGTAAGCTGTGAAACACAACACTACTACTAGTACTAAGCTATCACGGAATATTCCAATAATGGGGTAGCCAATAAATGGCATATTTATATAAAAGGACACATATTTAGGACTCTTGGCTGAAACAATGAAAAACGTCTTACGAAAATTTTATAAACGCTCGATTCTTAAAGAATATAAAAAGGAGGGGGGGGGGGACCTGGAGATCTCAATGAGAGTTACAAAACAAAATAACATCTTCTTTTAGGCAAAGCACGCTGTCGAGTGATTTAAGAGTACATATACACACAGTACACCATACCTACATACAAAATTTCCCACGCCAACGAAGACTATCATATTTCATAGCCTTATAAAAATAACGTTACTTTATTTCTTGACCGTCAAAAAAACCCAGAAACAAACATATGTGACAAAAATATTAACTAAGTACCTCGGTATGTAAGTTGGTGACCGAAAATAGATAAAAATATTTCAGCAATTCTCTGTAGTAGACCGCCTACTGTAAAAAGTATCAAATTTCAACTTTAGTATTATTATTACTGCGTCAGGCCATCCAAAAAAGGCGGTGCCTACTTATGATAATAAAAAACTATGTCGGTATTTACTTGGGTTACTACTACAAAATTTCGGATAGTTTCTGCACACGCACGCCTAATTAGCGAAATAGGCAACAACAAAAAAATACAACCACATGGTTGAATAAAAACAAAATCCATATGTCATTATTAACACCCGCAAAAGGGATTGTAGAACAAAAAATGTGGTTCGCATCATTTAGGGATGATGTTTACACAACCACAGCTAGAAGCAATAATATTTTAACCTTGATTGAAATTTTGTGTTTTTGCTAATTCAATTTAGTGAAATGTTTTTTACTTTTAGAAATAGTTTAATTAGTATCCTTATGCAAATATGATGTGAGCACTGAGTAATAGGTATATTATTTTAAAGTGAATTTTTCTCTGTGGTTGACGGAAACACATTGACAATATAATTGCATTTACGGAAAATATTATTTGGTAACTGTTACTACCAGAGGCGGATTAAGTGTTGAGAGCGCCCCTAGGCAAGCACCTCATCGGCGCCCCTCTAGCGTCCATATTATATTATAAATTTTAACTAGCACTTATACGAGGGCGGATCATTAAGTACCCGTGTTATGTATGAAGATGAAAGTTTTTTCCAATTTATTTTTTCTTTTTTTCAACGTCATCTTCTTTTAGGTCGATTCACGTATCCCAACACCTCTGCCATTTATTTAACCCCTCCAAAAACGCGATCTGCCAAACTCCTTAAAATACACCTCTTTCTCGGGGAAAACATCCTTCTTTGAGCTGATTTTTACCCCCCGAGCCATGTTTTCATATGGAGGACCTAAAAATTATTCGCAGAAAGCCAGGTTGGAAGAATATGATTGGTGCGACAGCAAGTCGCGGCGTATTTCATCCAATTTGGCCGCGACAGCCCCGAAGGAATGTGCTGGTGCATTATCGTGGTGGTAAAACACTTTTTTCTTAGCCAACTAGGGCCATATCTCCTTCAATTTTCCTTCAGTTTCTCATCGAATCGCTCAAATAATTCACCGTAATACTGTCTCATGATCGTTCTGCCTTTTTGCAAAAAGACCGTGATATTCCCTTCGAATCCCAAAAAAATCGTGGTGGTGGCCTTTCCGGCCGATCGGACCGTCTTATCCTCCTTTGAAGGAGATTCACCTGGAAAAATACACTTTTTTGCCCATTTCTTGGTCCCTGTCGTATAATTATGTATCTAGATTTCATTAACGGTGACACTTGACGTAAAAACTCCTTCGAATCTCGCTTAAAAATGTCCAGAAACTGATTGGACTTTGACACCTGTATCCGCTTGTTGTTCAAAGAGAGCAATTGTGGCAGCCATCGGGCCGACACCTTTTGCACACTTAACTTGTTCTGAAAAAATATTAATTTCCGTTTCGTGCGGCACGCCTATGGCCTCAGCTACTTCACACACTTTGGTTCGGCGATCAGCAAGAATCATCTCGTGGACTTTTTCAAAGATTTCCTCGGTAACCCCTTCTGCCAGGCGACCTGGCCGCTCCTCATTAAAAACAGTTGCAAGACCCTTTTAAATTCGTTGAACGAAAATTGTTTGTTTACAATCGATGGTGAACGGACTCCATAGATAGCATAAAACTTCACTTTTATTTCATCGCGTGTTTTTCGACCCAAAAATGAGGAGCCAAATTCGGATCAATTTTGTTATTTTTAAATTTTTTCGAGAAACACTCAACAGGGGTCATTAAACTGGCTGCCAAAAAATAACTAATCCAGGAATCGGTCCGAAATTCAGTATGGTGTCGTCTGAAGGATGGTTCCACACGATGGTAATATCATTTTCTCTCTGCACAGCCACATTTCTTCAAACACGGGTATTTATTGATCCGCCCTCGTGCATACTATAATAACTAATGCTGCGCCACACGGCTTAACCCATCGTGATGCTCCATCCCGTGGGAATTTTGGGATAAAATGTGTAAATCTGTGTCTCCACCAATCTACATACCAAGTTTCATCAAAATCAGTTTAGTAGTTTTTTGCTCATGAAAAATCTTACTAACTTCTATTATAAAATCATGCGATGTAGAAATAATCATGAAGGCGGAGCATGCTTCGGAAACTCTACATCTCTATAGAATTATATAATCTTTTATATTGTGTAAGTGAATGAATGAATGAATGAATGAAAGAAATTTTATTTTTCCAGATATGTACATACAACTTACAAAAACAATTAATTTTGTTATACACATATATAAACATAAATAAATAAAAAAATGCCGTGTGGCACCAGTCGCTCAACTATCTGGAAATATTTTACTGCCTCACTAGACCGGAGTCTGTTCTAAGACAGTAGACGCCAAATCTATTTGTGACGGAAGTATAATGTTGCAACAGTAATCGTTAAAATCCATTTCACTGGAACAACACTGATGTAGGTGCATACTTACTTACACAACTATTTATTTTATTTTTTTTGTTTTTGTTTAAAAACTTCATCGCGCGGCTCGCGCGCCCCTTTGTAACCTCGCGCCCCTAGGCAAGTGCCTACTTTGCCTTATGGGTAATCCGCCACTGGTTACTACTGTAGGTACCTAGCAGGCGCGAAACTACCTAAGAACACGATTCCCATCTAGTTACCTTTTGGATAGAATGGTAGGTATAATAGTGTCTAATTTGACGTAATTGAATAAGAAATGTTAGACCCGGCTTCCCTTTTGCAGAAATCCACCCTTCACTACAGGTACCTATACCTACATTTTTATTTTATTGTTAAGGTATTCGAAGTTTTTTCCCATACTCTCCACAGTAACGTCAGTATGTAAAAAAGTTTCTGGAAAAATAATAAAACATTTTATTTCACATTACAAAAATATTTCATTCTACAATTTACAAAATTTATAAAAGCTCGACTTCCAGAGGACAAAGAATGTCAGGCTTAGTTATCTGGTATTTTTTTATGTACAAATGGAATATCTTTAATACGTGAATGTACCTAAATAAAAAAAGAAATAATCGACCTTTTTCATCTTTGTATTATACATACGTACGTGGGAGTGTATGGAATTTAACCCTATATATATGTTCTCAAATCAAATCTGTTTTCTAATAAAACTTTGCGATTCGCTTTTTTGACGAATGAAGTATTTGATTATTCCGTATGAAGAAAAAAAGGAAGTAGTATACTAAAACGAAATACATTTTTTTTAGAAATGGGTCGTATACCTATATACTAGGCTTACTAGAATACCAAAAACTTAAGCATGTTCAGCAGTACAAAACTTTATTAGTTTGATTTTCAGAAGCCAAAACTATTTTCTACAATTAGTTATCTCAACGAACATACAGCAAAGGATAGAGACCTTTACAGACCATTGAGATAACTACCTACTTGTTATTTCGACTACGACATATATAAAATCCGATGTTTCTCACAAAATTCAAATTGAATTCTACAATGTTTAATTGAAAATGAAAGCAGTTGAAGCAATTTATGTTGTGTTGTACATATTTCCTATATTATCGTAATAGAATATAACTATATATGTTACCTTATTCCCTAAAAGTAAGCAAGCGCTTTTGGAATAATACGAAATTCTCATATAAAAGAATATTCCTGTCTCAGCAAATGTGCATTTAACCAAAAGTAATATCGTTATTATAATAATTTGTTATAATAAATTAACAATAACGTAGATTAGTTAGGTGTAGGTAAGTATAGTATAATATAAGAGTCGCTGTTTGTTTCGAGGTAAATTTATTTGTTGGAACATTATTTTCAAAGACAGACACTTGAGAAGTTTAATTGTTAACTCAAAGTTAAACGCTTACAAAGATATTGCGGAAAATCTTCTTCTATACGTACGTAGAGTAGTGATATTATATGTTATTATACCTACAAACCCTGTGTCTAAGTTATACGCTACCCTGCTACTCAGCCATTAAACACTCGGGCTTCATATTATTTACAAACCCTGTCTCATTTCATTGGGTACTACTCGCTGTTTCTCTCCTTTCCTTTTGTAAAACATACCTACTACACTATTGTATGTAAAGACTACAGAGTGCTGCGTATTATATTATAGCACCATTGTGACAGTATTCATAATAATATAAATATCTAAGTAAAACTGTATCTAGTGTTCATATAACTTAGAACAACACTCGCCTTATAAATATAGGTAGGCACTTGGTATTTATTAATATAAGGGTATGACTATAAGAGATTACTCTAGTCTTGCAAACAGTTAGAACAAAAATAATAATTAAGAATTTAATAAAATTTGACTTCCAAAAGGGCAACAGAAATTAAGGGATACTTCAATGGAGGTATAGAAAACGATATAAGATATACGTAATAGGTACAAATATTTGAGTTTTCCCAAATTAATTTACCTAAACGAACCCTAGATTCATTCATTCATTCAATATTATTATTTCGTATGGCTCCAGCCGCCGATGGGTAGCAACGTCAGAAGAAAATTATGCTATCTGTCACACACAGGAGTCCATGTATCCTACAGAGCAACATCCAGTCCACCAAACCATTCAAGGGCATTGGGGTGACATTGTAGATATCTGCATAAAATCCAGGAAATGCTATCTGATGACAATCTTCGACAATATGCTGGATGGACTGCAATGACTGTCTGCAGTCACCACTGATGTGCCATCGCAATGAATTTAATGCGTAGTAAAATAAGAGCTATGTAGCTATGTTACCCCGCAGGGGACACAGTAGTCAGAAAATAAGAACTAATATGGAAATTCTTTTTCCTTGCTTATTCGAGTCTCGACTTTGCTTTATTGGATCAGTGTGTCACATTTCCACAAGAAGATTCATGTGAATGCAAAAACACAGGTTTACGATTACTTATTCTAGATACTCCTTGAATATTTTGTAAAATGAGTTTACAGCGTACCTATAATGAAATTTTATCTATTACGGAAGGTACAACCGCCATGATAATCGTTCTGACCTAGTCTAACCAATAAAACACTTACCACACTTTGAATTCGATTACAAGACCGCATTTTATCTTCGTTCTAGGTAAATAAATTAAGGTATATTTTCCATCATGACCGTCTATTCGTGAGAGAGGAACGTAGGGCAAATTGTATTATACTTTCAGTATTACAGAATATACCTAACATAAAATAACGTTTATATTATTGAGGTACATTTTCGTAGTGAAATATTATCATCCCGTAACGTTGTATGATAGACGAATAACCTTAATATATCTAGTTACTGAAGTCTTATGAGGGCGGGTCGGTACAATGGTTGGACCTTGCAAACATCATATTGTAAATCCTGGAATTAGGGATGTACGAATCTCCTAAGCAAGTACCATCAGTCAGACCGTGAATAATGTTTATATTATAGCGTCCCTGCCCTTATGTTCTTGATGGAATGATATGAGTTAAGACTGACCCAGTCATTAAGAAGATCACAAGTTTTCTAATATATCAAACATACTGTGCAGTACTTAGTAGTTGACTGAATGTCTCAGGATAGAAATTCTCGTTAGCAAAGTAGTTCCATCTCCTATATGCTTTATTTCAGCATAGTAAATGCTTATAGTTTAGTGTATCTAAAGATTTATAAGTGTAATTCATCAAGCACCTACCACAGAAGGTAGACAAATATATTTATAGCAAGTAGCAACATAGATACTGTATTTGTATTGGCTTTTCGTATTTGTCCAACATCTTTTTCTTTCAAATTTAACAACTGCCGTAACTCCTGAAAATACCTAAATAGAAAAAAAAACAGTATTTTGATAAATGGAAAAATAATTGATATTCTCCCCGCATTCACATTCCTGTTTTTCTACTGTACCTACCTATACTATTAACATTATAAATCTTTCAGCATGATCGTTTAGTTGCTATGTACACTCAATCAAACATTTTTCTGTATATTTGCTGTTGTAAATTTTGGTTAATGGGTGTAAGAGGATTTCGAAAGATGATTAATTTCACAGAGTTTTAAATATAATACACTATGCTTTCTACTTAATAACAGAATAAATAATAGCGGTATTGTTATAATAACGTCTGCGAAGAGATATTTGGAGCTTAAGTTGTTACTCTAGGTAGGAGATTAATAAATTTATAAAAGTTTCAATTCACAAAGTAACAACATAATCCTTGTGAATTTTCCCCGAAAACGTGCGGTTTATCGTTGTTTTGCTTTTATAAACTAATTTGTTTTCAATACCCGCAAGAAGGTTTACATGAAAGTCACACGGTACCTATTTAAATTAACCTGTCAATAATATTAAAATGCCTTTTAAGTCAAGACATTATAAAACAGAATTAATATATTCAATTTTAATATACGGCTCCTCGAATGCACATAGATACTCTTAATATAAAACAGATGTAGGTATATGTAGTACACAGATACAGAAATACACTTTATATTAAAAATACCTGTACGTACATAGGTGTCCGGCGCGAAGATACCCAAGAAACCGATTTGCACCGATTTATTCTTTGATAAAAATATTTTTGTATTATCATTATTACTATTGTAAACTTTAATACAGAGTTAAAAGTTACTACGTGAATAATCTTAAACAACTTACTCGTACATCAGTTAGCACGAAGACATCAGACATATTATTAAAAATAATATCTTCAACTTAATATTTTATTTATTCTATTTTATTATGCGGAGAATAGTTACAGCCTCCATATGTTTGCAAGACAAATGATAAAAGACGGAAGAAATCGGCGAAATTAACCTATAATTCAACAAACTGAGGTCAATTGTTTTCTTTTTATTTAAGTGGGTAATTTAATAAAATTTATTTGTTATTGTACTATCGCGAATTATATAAACTATTATGCTGGAGATTCACCGAAAATCTATTGTTGCGGTCCATTTTCTGGTCCATATTTTTTACACCCTTATGGGGTACATGCTATGAAGTCATTTTAATTATTATTTCAGTTTTAATTCTTAGTTTATTTTAATGGTAAAGTGAAGTTTGGTTATTTAATGAAATAAAACAATAAAAAGAAAGCAAAGGAAAAAAGACTTTGTTAATGATAAAATAATATAAAGATAAAATTGATAGATTCCATTATTCCATCATTCAGATGGCCTAGTTGAGGATACAAAACATGAGGATGAGGGTTTTTATTCCTGAGACCCCAACAATGAAAAAAACCGTGTTGCCGGCAATTGCGGTGGTCCACTCCAGTCCCTCCCCCTCTCCTCTCCATGCCGTATGGTAATCTTAAACAGATAAGTCGTTAGTATAGAGACCCTACATTCAGGTGGTC
Organism: Ceraclea dissimilis; assembly: GCA_963576895.1. Lineage (NCBI taxonomy): Eukaryota > Metazoa > Arthropoda > Insecta > Trichoptera > Leptoceridae > Ceraclea > Ceraclea dissimilis. The sequence goes on along the minus strand of OY756361.1, from coordinate 14,169,230 downwards.
GTGAAATGACTATAATACCAACTGTATTTGCTTTGCAATACGTTTCATTACACGCGAATGATACGTCGTATGGACTTCCGGCTTTATGTGATTATCATTTTGTTTACGCGTTGCTTTAAATTGGTTACATTTTTATATGAATTGATCGTAATTCAATACATAATGACATAAAAAAAAGTTTTTATTGTACTTGGCAAACACAACGCCATAAAATGATATTGTACATTGTGAAATAATGTCAAACAGAGCCTTGATACAAAATACAGTTAATATTATGTTTTAAATATGCATCAATTTATAGTATTACTGATAATAAAATAACCATAATTTGCACGTCACTCAATTTTATTTAGTTTAATTGTACGACGATAAAATGGAGCAACTGAAATAATAATGTCATATAATAATGACATAACTGGGCTAATAGTTTATTCACGACAAAACATTTTATTATTAGATAATCACTGCTTCTACTTCCATACTGATATTAATTTATTTTTGCTGGGTACTATAATCGTACGATCAAATTACAAATGATACTGCAACCCCTGACATAGGCTGGTTAAAAAGATTGATAATTTGGTACTTTTTAGTTGACCGTGAACAGTACTGCACCCTAATACCATCTTTCGCTGTTCTTTCAAAATTTAAAAATACAGAATTTAACCAAATACGTTTTATGTATAGGTAGGGGGTACCAATAATATTCTGTTCTATTCTCTGTACCTTTGTTTCTAACGATAAAAAATAAAGGCACCAATTATGTTCACCTTACAAACTAATTCCCGGCCAGGTCCCCTAATAGCCTGTCGACATTTTTATCAAACTTCGCATGAAATATGGCATCACTACCACACCTCGTACTCTTTTAGTATAATGTAAGAAAATATATCATCAACTTCATCATACTATAATAACATGTGATATGGATGTGACACTCCGCTAAAAGCTAATTTTACTGAAATTCATCGCAAAGGCAGAGCGAGAGCTATTCACGTTGAGTCTCGCTACTAAAACAATCATTATTTATTATCTTTCACTTAACATAAATTATTATTTTCACACCATTTCGGGGAAAGACAAGAGTTTTCCACATCTATCTATCTAATGGATTATCTTAACAGACACATTAATCATTTATATCCAACACAGTCTCACACATCATCATCACCACTGTCTCTTCATTTTAACGCGTCATACAAAATGAATTATTCATAAAGTTTTTTTTTTGTTTTTCCATCTCTTTCAAGATATTTTTCTTATCCATTCAATAACAAAAAGATAACATATATTTTCTAACTTATTTAAATCTGTCAACATTATAATATGTAGGTACCTATACACAAGGACGACAGGTAATTTAATTATCCATCAATCATAAAAATCCAGGTTAGAAGAATACGACGGCCATAAATCTTCTATGTGAATTTTTATATGTCTAGTCTAAAGCAGACTCACAAAGGGCTCACAACAATCACAATGGGCCCATACTGATCAGTGATCAACGAATTTTACTATAGAATTTTGGTTTTATGACAAGCAAATCTATAATATACCTACATTACCTACTATCAACAACAAACACATGAAATGATTCCTAATTTCAACAAATATTACAGCATACTCATTAACAGTTAAATCTATATTTGGTCAGTATCTTTTATACCTACTAATTGGTATTATGTAAACAAAACTATTTATTATACGAGGACTTTTTGAGTCATCTCCTTCCTAATGGCAAAAACATGTTTTTATTCATGACAAGGACACGTGTTTTTTATCCTTGAATTAGGAATTTAGCATTATTCCGGCACATGTGAATAACATTGGATTAGACATAGGAATTGGTATGAAATTCGAGTAGGATAGAAATACCGATTAAGTAGTTGGCCAACAATATTATATTTCACATTCAGCTGAAAGAGACCGAGTCACGCATTCCATAAAGACCATTATAATGAATCAAGTCGTTGTCAAATAATATGCAGTTTCACAAGAATTATGGGACGTTTAGTAAAAAGGGGTTGGTTTTAAATGAAGAATTATTTTGCATAAAGTTTTAATATTACATACTATCTTCACATGGTTCTTGGTTAAATGTTAAATAATATCCATCGGGTTTTGTTGACCGACAGATTAAAGGGTATAATGTAGATAAGAATGTATCTACGAATACGGAGTATAACCATCAAAAGGGTATATGCAAATAAAGAATACCACAGAGATGTTCATATTAGCTCTCAAATTGTGTTAACTAATTCATATTAGTTTTAAATAAATATTATTAAAGTTTAACGGTTTCATTGTGTGTTTCAGAAACCATACAAATTGAGTATGTTTTTTTATATCTAACATTAAAATATTAAAAAGAAAACAAATTTGTAAAAGAGTTGCAACACGTTTTCATATAATATATTCATGAAAACAACAATAAGACGAACATGTTTCTGTAGTATAATTATGTTTACGTGTGTATATCGGTTGTAAAACAATATAATGTAGGTGCCTACCTAAGTTTCTATGACCCGAGAACTTATTTTAGTAACTATGAAAATAGATCGCGAATGATCGCCACGTTTCCCATTGTGTATTAAATATATAGAAGTCTATACCGCGTTTCAGTATGAAAATAACTATAGACAGAACAGCTGAGTTTCTACATAGGTTCTCATAGCTATTATAATATTAGTATATCGCTAGGTTAATTTTACCCAAGACTCACGAATTGTGTGGCATTACATCCTACGCAGTTCTATTGTGTTAGGAATGTATGATAGAAACCCGAAAATACTTAGTATTGAAACATTGGGTCAATCAAATTAGAGCATTGGAATTTGAAATTGAAAATAGTGTTTAGATATAAATTATTTCTTTTTCCAGTAATCTTTTTGTAATACTCTTGAATTTCGGGATGCTGGATGGTTAGGCCAAAAAGTTATTGGCATAGACGCATTTAACCAACCAGCTTCAGCCAACAGCAGGAAACAGCTTTTTTCACTATGTGCTATTTAACAATGACATCAGTAAGTATGCCATTAATTAAAATTCACAAGTATTCATTAGTAGTATACAAGTATGTATACTAATGAACAACAACAGTATTTCTATACATGTATACGACCAATACGACGGTTTGTACTTGATGAGTAAAAAGTCTTTTAAGGAAGGTTTAGTCGATATCAGAATTTAGAAAATTATTAAATAAAAATTACCAAAAAAATGTAGTTTCGTTCTAGGATTTTTTCACAAAATAATCTCATAAGAACAAACATATTATCAGAATTTATAGAAAACGCGAAACTCTTGCCCAGGTGTTTATTTTCTTACGTATAACTATATAATACTTCGCAATGTATTGTACTTTGTAATGGATTTCATCAAATCGCTGCAATGAATATCAACCAAAATCAAATTTCATTAAGCAGGTATTTGTATTTTTTCCTGCGTGATTTCCCCTCAACGCGAAATATACAAAAAATATCAATTTACAGTAAATACCTTATTGCTCCGAACACATTCGAATCTAAATCATAAAGTTTGTATCTATGTAAAACAGAATTAGTTAATGTGGTAAATAATGAGTAGGCACGAATAGCGTCGCAACTTTTTTCCAAGCAATGCCCACAATATGTATTGATAATTAATAAAGCTTTGAATTTATCCACAACTTTCTGCTTTGGTAAAAAATCATATCACTAAAATATTTATTAATATTCACCCACTGTTCAATTTTTACAATAGATGCTTGTAGGTGTAGATTTACCAGTTTCACGAATATATTTAAATATATTCTAGGAAATTTATTTACGTAAGTATATGTTACGTTCTAGGAAGTTCACGCATATAGAAAATTGATCGAATCCTCTTTCGAATAATCCAGATTTCTCTGTACGCCTGTACTACACGTGTAGAGATATGAAGTTACCCGATATCATGTCTAATCTGAACGATGAAATTTCGTCAACAATTTGATACCAAACAGGAAATTTGGAAATTTAAAGAATGGCATTTTATCTTGCAGATTTATCTTATCAATGTATGTATTAAGATATAGGTAAGAAGAGAGAATATTATGTATAGGGAGTAAAAATGTTGCTACATCGTGAAAAAATCCATAAAATTAATATTTATATCATAAGGAGTACATATAGAAGTTTTTTTTTTTAATTTGGTAATCCACTCGGATTGGGTGATTTGTTCAAGCAGATGAACGATAACTAAATGTAGTAGGCACCTAATTCATCTGATCAGTTTCGATATTTTTTATTTGATAAAATGAAGTAGGATGAAAACAATTTATTATAGAACTAGGTACGAACTACTTACATATGAAAGTGAAAAAGGTTTTAAAATTATTATCTAAGTACAAAAAAACTAATGACGGAAGAAGCCATGTACTGGAATAATCGATTGAAAATGTATTTACTAAGAGACATCTTTATATAAGTCATCGTCGTCGTTTTTAATGAGGTACGCTTTGTTCAATGAACAAGAAAATCCTTTGGTGAGTTTAACGAAAGCATTGTGTTTTGTATTTCCGTAATGTAATGCCATTGTGGTATAACTACCTACCAATGTAATAAATAGTATTCAGCGACTCCACCATTATGTATTATTTAAAGAAGGTATTAGAATAATAAACGTAGATGTGTTGTATTATCATTGTTAATTTTCATTTATAATTACTGGTTGAGATTATTCAATCATTATGAATTTTTGCAAAAACATAGCCGTCTATAAGAATAATAACTTGAACATTTTAGAAGTTTCAATGATGCATCAAAGAAATAATAGAAAGTTAAAACGAAATTAGAAAAATCCGCTTATATGAATCTTTTAAGAAAAAAATAAACGAAGTGGTCGTAATAATATCATTTCTAATAATAAAATGGGGAAAATCTGAACCCTCACTCTAAAAAGGTCGTTTCCACTAATATTATAAGTACATATCCCACCTCTGGTTCGAAGCACACATACAAAACAATTAACCGCTTTTTCGGCTCTCATCCTCCACCAACCCTACATACGAATATTATACTTTTACAGTACCAACCAACTCACCCGCCCTATCTTACTCTTCTTCACCTAACTGTTATTTACAGAGAGTAAATCCCATAAAGTCTGTTTGAAAGAAATAAATTTATATTTTCCTTTATAGTACCGCCTTACGATCATTACATGGATAAGAAAGTGTTTGTAGCTGGTAATCTTTTGGATTTTGCTCTCAAGTTCACTTTAAACAAACTGAACAAATCTTGTGCGTAAAATAAACTCTTCGTTTCCTTCGTCACTTCATCAAAGAAATCTGAGCAAGAATTTTGTATATTTTTTAGTTAAAATCAATTAATTACATTCATAATGGCGCTTTTTCCGGTAGTGAAAAATTGTGTTCGGTTTATATTGAACGGCATTCAGGTATAAAACACTTCATTATAGGTAAGTATTTTCTTTTTAATTTTGGTGGTTTTTCTTTTACCCCACATATTTTTAACGCAGTTTTTTTTAATGTCTATTATACATATAGTTTATCTGGGGATATTTAATACAAAAATCTCGTTCTATTGGGTGTGGAATAAAAAAAAAGATATAATCGTAAGGCAATATAATTTGGATAACTAGAGAGAAACGTGTTGGCACATTACATTACAGGTAGTTAATGTGTAGACTGTGGATTCAACATGAAGCTGTCAAGTCCCATCCCCGAGTGTTTAATTATAGGTCATCGGTCTTCTTCACCTCTCTTATTCTATCACATCATAATATTTATAATATTGTACAGAGTAAGTATATTATCATTTATTAGCTAATATTGTTCGAGTTAATAATGTCTTGTCATGTATGACCAATGCGTACTGCCAGTGCTGACATATGGGGCTGAAACGCTTACCCTCACAAAATCGACCGCAAGAAAACTCTGCGTAGCACAAAGGAAGCACGAAAGAGCCATGCTACACATAAGACTGTGTAGTCGAAAGAGTGGGTCTTTTGCGGGACATGTTGCGAGACTCCAGGACCAAAGATGGACAAAGAGGGTAGTGGAATGGAGACCTCGCGAAGATAAAAGAAGTAGAAGGAAACCCCCCACGCGATGGTCAGACGACATTAAACGAGTTGCTTGTGATTGGATGCAGAGGGCGCAAGACAGAGATATATGGAGGAGTACGGGGGAGGCCTATGTTCAGCAGTGAACGGAGATGGCTGGATAAGTAAGTAAGTAAGTAAATAATGTCTTCAGAAATACGTTAAACAATTAATAACATTCTATAAGAAAATAATAAAATTTTATTAGAATAATAATTCATCGAAAATACGTCCCCATCTTTAATCGTCATTGTCTTGGTTTTATCAAGTAGAAGGGGTAAGTAGTTTAGTGTTTGTTGTAGGAATAAATAATGACATTGAATGTACTACGACACAACGTCAACAAGACTCTTGTTATATTATTTATTGTTGTCAAATAACACCACCTCCCTGTCAAAGATTTATTCGATAAATCACGATGCTTTTGCTTTTGAAAGTGTTCAGTTATGTAACATGACTATGTATGTATTCAGAACACAGGAATCTATCGAAAGGTGCATACTAATAAGGTTGAAAAATATAATTCTACGACAGTTAAAAGTTAGTGCATATTGTTATAAAAGTTTAAATGGGCACCTTTTAGTTACTGTGAGAAAAGCTTTTGAAAATGAAACAGTAAAAAACCTCATCAGAATGGAAATGATGTTTGGAGCATACTTTAGTACCTACTAATAGTAACTGTATAGCTGGATTTTGCTTGGAAATCTGACGGTCGATTTTCGTATCGAATTTTTTACCAAGGATTTAATTTATTAGACATTTTGGAGAATACAGTTCTTTTGATAAAGTTGCGGAAATAACCAAATAACCAAAAAATCTTTTGATCCTTCAGCACGTGAGTGAGCAATATGGAAACTGTGGAAAGTAGGTAATCTCATTTGCGTATCAGGTACAACGATATTAAAATGTGTAAGACTGTTTTTCTCTATAACAAAAAAGTAGAATACTTACACCAAACCTGAAAATAGCGATGAGAGGGAGAAGAAATATTTATAGGATGTCGAGGCATGATGAAAAAATCATATTCAAGAAAACATCAAGAAAATTATTATTTTATGACCGAGTAAAGTGAAAAAATGATATTATAATGGATTTTTATGAACAACAATTGTGTAACAATAGTTTTATATAGGTAGATATCTATTACCTATATAATATATTGAAATTTACATATGCGTTGAGAAAAACAAAATTGAAATTTAGTATGGCTAAACAATTCTAAAATCTAAATTTCGGTTAACCGCAAAGCTGTTTGCGTTTGAAGGTAATTCTCGTAATTATGAATTATTGTGCAGATAGTGGTTTATAGTTATACGAGTATGTATGTAGTCTTCTCTAGAACGATGTTATAATTGAGATATTACTTAGTGTATTCATCCACAATCGCAACATAAAGAGGCGGCATTATGAATAATTATTAGAAAAACAGAAATATAAATAGGTATTTGTAATTTTCAATCGTCGAGCAATTAGATTTAGGATTTTGTTAGAATTTTGTTATCAGTCAGTAGAATACTCAACGTTTTGTGTCCACGAAGTATTCGGGACTAGAAAGTTTTAAGCAAATTCGAAATCATCCGTACGCTTACTGAATGCCATCGTGCGAATGGATATTGTGTATCCAAAGAGTTGTAATATTTTTACGGCGGTTCAATGATAAAATAATCATAGGTATATTTCTATAAAAAACAAATCGATTCCCAATTCATTAAAATTTTAGCGACGTTAATAAAGAATAGATTATAATTATATTTCTACAGAAATCAGAATTTCCCAACCCACGAATTTTCTTCAGTTTTCTGTCACTACATAATTTCTTGGTATAATTTTTTTTATTTTCCGCATGTTAAATTGCTTGGTTTTCGTACTTGTATTGGTTTATTTTGTACTGTTTCTGTTTTCTACCGCACAAATAGGTATGATGGAAAAATATATTAAAATTGTATTTTACTTTAAAAAATTACCTTGATGTTCCTTTTTTATTTCTCGCATTATTATTTATTCATCATCAAAAACATTACTTTTATAAGCCTTTTAAAATCTTCAACCTTTCAAGAATTTTAATAAATAATAATGAATCTAAATACCATTAAATTTCGTCTCTAATTTCGTTTGTTTTTCAAAAAGAAAATGCAAATTACAACGGTATCGATCCAAACGTCCTTCCTCAAATACATTCATATCTTTATACTCCCTGAGTAAAAATGATTCTCGATACAAATAGATACTTAATTTAATTCTGTTTACAAAATTTCCATAACTTCTTTCAAGTTATATTCTAGTCCACCTAGCACGAAAAAATAAATTAATTTCTCAAAGGGTAGTTTTTTGCTTGTTTTCTAGGAGTGGCGCTTTTTGTTCGGCACCTATTTTTAGACAACGAAAAATAATTTCGTGTCCTCTTTTTAATTTAATCAATCGATGCAGGAGCTAGAGCATAATAAAGTTTTTACCTTTGGCAGGAGAAGAAATAAAAATAGGTTCACCCAAAATAGATTGATAAGAAGGATTAAGATCTACCTTTTTAGAAGAGCAAATAATTCTCTCCCTTATATTTCTGGTATTATTATTCTTTCCAATTTCTTTTTATATAAATATATTTGGTACATATTTTATTTCATTTATAACTTTCCGTGAAAAGGCGGTTCATTCTTTACTTACATAATTATTCGTTCTCGATCTTTTTATGAAGGAAAATTGTAACCAATGAGATGAAATGTCATTTTGTAACAAGACACGCATAGTGAAATAAAACCGTGAAGCGAATGTGAAATATCTACGTTATGTACCTACACTGATCCAATTAATAATTCATGCGAAGAGTTAGATTGTTTTGTGCTTCGAAGTGCTTCCTGTGGCGTCATCCCCTTGGGGCTCTTTGCCATAACCTGCCCGGTGCTCAATGCCCATGCATTCTTTGGTGTAAGTAAAATGCACACTCTTTTCATTTCTGCTATTATAAAGAGAAAGGTGACAATTTCGCAGTTCAAAATTATGCAGTTAAGTAAGTACTTTTCATCATCTACATTTTCTAATATTACCTAATATACGTAAGTAGCTTCGTAGAGAATCCCAACAGTGACAACCCAGAACAGGAGATCCTGGCGCCTACGTAGGTACGAGGAGGCCCGACCCTGAATGAACCGGGACAGAAGGGCAGGACAAAGAAAGAATGTACGCAAATAATGCATTTGTGATGAAATTATTGGAGATTATTTTTTTCATTCTCAGAATATCTAGAAATATTTTTATATGGCTTTCTTCTATCACCTACGCCAATTATTCGGCGGTTCAAGGAAGAACATTCATAACAAAATCCATGAAAATGTGAAATTTGAAAACTCCCTGTAGGTGTATTAAAATAACTCAGTTTTATGAAGGTAATACAGTTTCGTACAAGTGTGTTCTTGTTAGATTTAGAATATTGGGGAGTATTATAATATTATTATACCAAAAAAATCTCATCCCGAATCACTTGGGGTTAATATAGTGCCAATAAATAAATTCTTACTGCCGGTAGATCAAATATATTTCAATAAAGGTATGATAGTCTTACATTACATTAAACTTATATACACATGTATGAAATCATCAATTTTCTTTCTATGTGAATAATCAAACAAATTCTAAGTTTTTCTGTTTATTGAATGAAAGCGATTGGTACCTATTACTTGGGATAAATTTAATATAGGATCTAAATACTTTATGATATATAAACATTACACAGAAAAGTGGTCGCCAACGTCGGCGTCGGGGGAACTGATAGGGTAGAAGTGGAAGAAACGATCTTGTTAAGATGTTTATATATAAATTCTTTATAATTTGTTCCTCAGATTTATTAATCAAGGATTCTCACATACTTTCTAACAGGAAAAAAATACGTCAAAGAATTAATAAAAAAAAAACTATAATTGTATGTATAGAGGGTGTCTTTGGTGAGAAATACAATTTTATATTGATAAAACGCCTACAGAATCTAAAAAAGGTTGGTACGTACACAATAAAAAAATATGCAATTAAAATATTTTGTTAATTACATTTTAGCTAAGAACCATTCGAATAATGTTACATCATCGTGTATTTATCAGAATATTTAAACTCTACAGGCGTTTATCTGATGTCAGTTAAATTATTTTTTCATACAAGTTGGTACGTTTCGCAATTTCATTGTAATATCGTTAATGGAATGCGTGATGGCAGACCATGTGAACCCTGTGGCACTCCCCTTGAAGTATTGGGTCACATGTCACACCCCGTCCCGGCATACATTTGACGTGGGTCGTTTTCTTTTCATTCAAACAAAATATTAATGTTATTATATTATTTTGCCAACACTATTACAGCCACGATTGAGTGGTTAAAAATAATATTATGGTGGATTTTAATAAATAATGTTATGAGATATCTAGTATATTTTGATATATTTTCCCACAGGAATGCCTACAAGCTATATTTATTTATAATTTTGACACATTTCATTTGAAATGTCAATCGTACGGACACTCTTTGGGGTCGTACTTACCAATCAGATTACGATAATATTGACAAATAACGGGGTTCGGCTTACAAAAATATTCGGATGTGAATAGTGCCTACCAGTAGTTTCCATTTTGTCAATGTTAATGTAACATAGAAAAGGCCCCTAAGCAGAAAAATGTTTGGATTTGTGTACACAAGTCCAGAACTCTAAAAAATGACTCTTAGAATACTAACACACAGATCACGTCTCTTAAGACGAGTACACAAACGAAAACCATATTCAAATCAATTAATTAAATTGTTAGACGCTAGACTAGATATTCTAGACAACCACAAGAGACTGCGTTATGGAAGATTTTTTTAAAAAATGAATCTAGGTTTATCGAAATAAACCCAAATACACCTTTGTACACTTCACAGTAAGCTTGAAAAGCTTGTGTCGTGGAGTGGAGTAAGTCGGCATCGGGGATCGAACCCGCGCCCAGTGGATTAACAGTTGAGCGCGTTATCAACCAAGCTACCGGTCAACCCCTCAGCCAACCCAAATTCTCGATTGATTGGAGTAGGGGAGAAGATGATTTAAATTGGATGACTCTAGTGTTTTGATTTCAAAAATATAAATAAAGAACATTACGTTCAAAATCTTAACATGGTACACGAGTAACGATGTTACTCTGAAATTCAATAACTTATTTTATTTACCGATACATTTAATCTAAGAACGTACTTATATACGAGAAAAAAAAACGTAATTTCAACATTTTAATACACAAGTATACACAAAATAAAGTAAATACAACTCTCCTCCTGTACATTGAAAATATTTTTAATATAAGTACACAGGCTCTATACATAGACTCTGTACAAACCATCAAATAATTTCCATATTTTCTTTCGCTTTCAATCTAAGTGGTTTCCATTTAGCCGAACCTACTATTTCTCCAACATTTTTTTTTCATACTTTTATACTTTTATTCCTTGAGTAGAAACTGGATTACATTCGAAATATAATACAGTATTCTATACTAGCTACATCTCTTTGTATTAAACTTACCTACATATAGGTACACACGAGTACGAGACTTAATATTACTCGGGAAAGTTCATGTGATAAAATCCACATATTGCAACATCTTATACAACATCACATGTACCAAAACAGAAATACGCGATATGATTAGCTACATTGCATTTGTTATATTGGATACAGAAAATATATAGGTAGTCAAGAAATACAAATATTTTACACATACTCTTTAAACATAATACTTCATAATACAAGTGTAATTTTGTGATATGTCCATTGCATTTCGATTCTTATTTTTCGTAAAAAAAAAAGGCTGGTGGCAGTGGTGGCGCCATGCCAAATCGAATACATACCTCAATTAATTAATTTACTGTATTTTTTATGTATTACTTCTGAAACAACATTAGAGATATCTGTATGAACACAACACTTTTTTAATATTAAAGAGACTCACGACAAGATTTCCGCATTCCGTAGTCACGTTTTATTGTAGAGAGACGTTATAGTGGATGGTTTATAAATTGGATAGCCGCGTTAAGACTACGTGCTTAAAGAATCTGCGAAAAACTTTCCTGAGGGTGAATACGTATAAGGTACAGAGTTGCATAAGTTGTTTTTAAAAACCTTTGAGCATTAATCAATATTAACCTTGCCTTGATTATAATATAATCACTGATTTTGCAAGCAATATTATAATACTATAGCGGTAAAGAAAAAAAAGAGAAAAATACATTTGATTTTTTTTTTCCAAATATAAACAATAAACATGTATTAAAATCTAGTGAATTAGTGCAAAACTTTTTAAAAATTATCTCCATAAAACGTAAAAACCCTTTTTCTAAAATTTAATCATGCGATTAGGTATGAATACGATTTTGAATCTTGAAACTCACCTTCTTAATAATTACTACGTAGTACACATTATTACAACTAGTACCTAGGTTAGGTATAGTACTATGTACATGTGAATAAGTTCACGTTGATGTTACTATAGAAGAAGTAGATACGAGTACATAGTAATTTTATGCACCTGAACTACTCACTAGTTACATTCCATCTTCGCCTAAGCAATTGTTGAAAGCAGCAATATGAAATTCTAATAATGTATAACAAAGTTAAGTATTGCAACGAACACGATCGCAACATCGTGTATTAAAACTTCTCAAGTGAATTGTTGCCAGCAAGTTAAAATACCTATAATACTTAAATGGTACAAACAAGGGGAACTTTCAAAAGTTGAAAACGTGCAAATCGTTTTTAATTTTTGCGGAAAAATGTGAAGTACATCGCTATCTCATAATTAGGTGTAATTTTATTGAGTTAGTATACTACGTTGCGGTATTTTATAAAAAAGCCTCATGGGCTACAGGACAAGTGAAAATCCTCTCTATTAACAAAAGGTTAAAAAAAGGCATTATTTTACAAGCCTAATTTATTTGAGTTAGAAAATGACTAAGAGGGTGGGAATACACATGACTGAAGCGAATTGTATGATATTGATAATTTCTAGATATCCAAGTAGATTTGAGTGCGCACATATGTTTCCATAAAAAATAATATAGGGTGAAATAGCAGCAAAAGAAATAAGACAATTTACATCTTCTTGAGTTGAATGTAATCTTTGTGATTTTGAAAGTGTTTCACCAAACAAAACATTATCGCGCAAAGAAAATGTTGCGTGTGTTTTTATACCCACTCTGCCGTGAAACAAATACAGTAACTATTACTTATTTCAAATTTGTAATATGAACTCGAGTGTTTACATATTTGCTTCCCTTAACTATTTATTAGAGATTCGTTAGAGGTTAGAGGTAAAGTTTATTAAAATAATATTTCGACTGTATATCCATTAAAACTGCTATATCAGGCACTTAGTATTTATGAATATTAGTTCAATATAATCAAACTTATGTAATTAACATTTAACAATAATAATATAGGTTACAAAGCGGTAAAATAACTAAAATACTGTTTAAATAGTTTGAGTGATTTACATCAACATGGTACACCTAGTAAATGGTGATCCTATCCAGTTTCATATGACATTCTTTTGCAAAGTTACAGCGATCAAGAAGTTATAATTCGTTTATTGAACTTCATAATTGTCGAGTTTATATCATAACAATGTTTTGCAGAAGAAACATTTCTATGAGATATTATTGAATTACCTATAAGTACAACTAATAATAACTTTGCTATGAGAACACACATGAAACGTCGTATTGAATAATGTTTTATTAAATAACAATTACTAACACGTTGCAAAGATGCCACATATAATAGTAATGTATTTATAACTTTGTAAGATCCATTTTGTTTGCGTTGTGATATCTATCAACCATAACTCTTTTGTAATATTGGCATTATGTAAGACTTTAATGCAGTAAATCAAGCATCCTTAGACGGTTAAAATATCAGTTTTGCACGTTGGCTCGTAGGTTGAAATAATACTACTGTTCTTTAGTCCTAAAAGGTTTTTATATATCTCCACTTATCATATTATTTCATTAGTCATATAATATGCGGCACTACATTTTCACATAGGAAAATATTTCATGAGATACTTAACTATTTATATTATGTGTTATCAATAAAATATTTTGAATATTTAACGATTCTAGAAAATCTCCCAACGATAACGTGAAAATCTACCAAACTCTGAGTACAACACATTATTACTAAGACTCGATGAGATGGGACCGAATAAATCTACTATAACGACCATGGATAAACTGATACATATTTACGTAACTTATAGAAAAACAAGTATAAAGAAGTTTTTGGAAACAATAGATACCTACCAAACGTATTAATTCCTTATTTTCCACTCAGTTTGATATTTTCTGACCTCTGTTTGAGGTTGCAGCGGACTAGTTTGTCTGTTTAGCAGTTAGCTTGATGTTGTACCAACTGTTAATAAATAGTTACACAACAAATGTACCAAACTACAGCATTACGTAGGACGTAGGTAATAGGTATGTGTAAGTGCAATTCTGTAATAGCATTATACCTAACCAATGCATGAGAATGCTTGTAGAGAGTTGTGAGGATGTTTAATGACAAATACGATTAAGTACCTACATATAGGAATACTTAGTAGGTATACTGGAAACATTTGTGTGATGAATCCTACATGCGAGTAAATGCTTATTTTCTACTAATGGATAAATGTGATATGCACATTGCACATCAGCAGTGCTACTAGACTGATAATGAGTACAACTTTTATTCTGCGAATAAAGGATTTTGTAACAAACTTATATAACATATTATACCAAGTATGTGTACCATATACATGTCATATACCGGGTATTGCTTCCAGAATATTTTTAAAGTTTGGAATAACAGAAAAAAATATATATTTTATTATTCCTTTGTGTCAAAATATGCATACCTAACCTACCGCGTAGTTATTAGCAAATAAAAAACATAAAATAAATAATCACTTCCATGGCTAAGACTGCATCTATGAACTTTTGGATCAAAGTATAACAACTAAAATGCGAGCTTTTAGAATGGAACATACAGAAGTTATTGACAGAAGACCGTCAGAAATTAATAATAAATAACGTCATTGTTTTAACCTAAGCAATGATGGCCTCGCTAGAGTATTGAGTTAAGAATAATACAGATTCGTGTAGATATTTATAATTTACCTTTAAGATACCCATTCACTGCAATCAATACAGATAGATAGATACGTAAACTTGTAAAGCAATTAATTAACAATAGTAACACAATATATCTAACTTAGATCGATCAACATAACCTAATGATTGCACAGCGTACAATATTCTCACGGAAGAAGTTCATCTTGTACTTGCACCCATATGTATCCTTACTACAACTTTCGACAAGTTCTATGAATCATACCTATATCTCAATATAGGTAAAGTGAAGTTTCCTAGGAAGCACTTCATATTCTCTATATTGTTGATGGACGATAGTTTCCTGGAGAAGTTAACAATATGTTGAATAATTATCATCATCAATAAAGGCGAGTTTTCAAACTTAAAGATTCACCTTCGTAATTGTAATTAACTCACCCATAACTATCACAACTCATGTAGATTTAATGTATCTAATATGAAGTTTGAAGAATACCTTATTAATTAAAATTAATGAAAGAGGATCATGATACAATGAAACTTACGTATACCTAATGATGACAAAATACAAGCACATTTTTAAATTAATTCATAATTCGTAATCGTATATTGTTAGATACAGTAAATTCACTGCACGGTTAAATTTATTATTACTAGTCATTTCAAAGGTAAACGGTTAATTCAATAAAATGACTGAAATTCTTGTAACAAGAATCATAATAAAATGGTGTAAAAAATATCTGATAAAAATAAAAGTTAACGATATCACTAACCCAAATTGTCTGCTCTTGACATGTTGATGCTGTAGAACATGAGAAGTATCATCCACGTGAAGGACTCCATCTTCAGATCACTCCAATAAGTCTTCATATCGAGAGGGTCTTCAATAATGTAACACTCAATAACAATACAGTGAGACACTCACTTGACTATATAATATTCACTCTAATACTAATTAATACTGTCATCATGCTGTCAAATACCACGCGATAGTTCATTATTATATTATTCTTCACTCAGTAAACTTTGTAGCGATTATAAATCCAGACGTTAAGGAGGTCTTACGTCCAACATTGTGCAACTGCATTAGTTGACCTGAAACAAAAAAGAGAAGCATGCTTTAACAAGAAAACTTTTTGCATACTAATAAGTAGATATAGGTACAAGTTTCTCCGTCTTTGTTTGAACTTATTTTTTTATAATATTGTTAATACAATATTTAACAAGGATAATTTTATGAATACGGCGATAAAATATAGCTAATCTTTATTAACTTTAATAATGAAAATCCATACGTCCATATTAAAAAAATCTTAGCGACGAATCCATCCATGTCACCACGACATTTTCTATAATAACTATAGCGAACGCTGATGTGCTTTTACTTTTTGAATAGATAGATCGACGACAAGGCTAATGAGCAAAATAAGGAAGTACATATATGGCTCCACAATTGCCTCGTCGCTATCTTAAATTACCAAATTCAGTTAGTATCATTGCTGACCTGTGTGACAAAAATAGGTAGGTAATTATGTTGTAAAAATGTACAATGTACATAGTTGCAACCTATTTGATTCAAATTCAAGATACATTATGAAATATGTAGCTACTCGTAACTTCGATAACCTTATGTTGTGAGAACAATATTCGTATCTCTTTCCTCGCATATAAGTAATGAAAGTTGACATCGACAGTGTTTGTATATAAATATTCGGTTTTCAATGCCGAGTTTAAAAATTCATTTATTAGAAAAAAATCTTTCTAATGTGTTTCATACGTGTTATGATAATAGACAGGAGTAGATAAGAAGGATAATACAATATTTACATGAACAAATCAACAAATTAACAAATGAAACGTTAGCGGGAATTCCCATTAATTTTATTGAAACATCAATGTGACCTAATTAGGAAAAGTTCATTGTGGAAACCACACCATCTATACCATCACATAGTTCCATTAATTACTTGACCGGCATACACAAAATGTTTCTTTAATCAGGAAATGTGTCAACTACGTTGTCCTATTATTCTCCAATGGAATTTACTACGTACCGAATAACTGCGAGCTAACTATCTATTCAACACGAAAACATACGTGGATTATGATAAACATCAATATAACATCATTTCATTAATTTTGTATTTTATAACTCTAAAAAACACATATGTATTTTCAGTAAGAATATATTTGTATGAACCATATAGGTAAAATTTAAGAACATTATAGGTAAAAAAAGCAGTCATTCTTCAGAAGGGTGGATAACAGAGATTTATTGATTTATTTGCCTTTGGGATACATACAGACATCACATATACATAAACACAATACAATTACACACAAAATGAGTTGACTTCAAATGATGCCCTATTACATGCGTTCACATTTAGTGTTAGAAAAAAGAGATTATTATTGACAAAAAACTACCTAAGTAATGACTACAAAACAAAAAAAAGGAAAAAACACATACTAACCCACACTTACCTACCTATCAATATGGGTGGATATGTATGTATGTATATACAGAATACACAGAGAGACAATATACATACAGTATACATTAACTGAACATTGTTACTGATTAACAATTACTAAGGTGTGGTATTCGTACGAATAGATTCGCAAAGTGTCAAAACTTTCATAATCAAATGTTTGCTGTATTAATATTCCGAAGACTGGTTGCAATTTGCAACATGAAATGGTAGCTGATATTTATACATACCCTTTGTATTAGAAATACTATTGATAAAAGCGTGTGTAGTGAGAAGTTCAAACATTTCACTCTATTCCTATATTCATGAATAAATTATTGAGAAGAAAAGGCACGATAAATACATTAAAAAAAAAACAAGGACATGACATATGGAGAGCTTTTGCAGTTATAAAGTTTGATTCAGTATTTCATGAACCACCATAAGCATCAATATATATGTAGCTCCAAGAATAAATTAATCAGATGAAATAAATAGGAATCAAACACGAAATTCCTCTTACGGACCATCATACCGAAATACCAAAAACTACGAGTATCTTGAAATGTTACGTTATACTACTATTTCAAACGTACCTACTTATCTCCAAGCTCAATCATAGATTAAATTTATTTTAAGGGCATGGCACCAAGAATGACGTTACAGTCTTTTCCCACGGCATTAAGGTTCGAAATCGCGTGACAATCGCATGATAAAATGGTAAAAATAGCGTTTTTTCCATTTTTTGGGGTTAATTTTGCATCTATCAAAAAACTTTTACGGTTATTCCCTAGATTTCAACGCATATTATCAGTACAAAAATAAATTTTACCCCGCGACTTTCGGGAAACGAGTTTCCGTCTTTCGGAAAAAATGTCAGAGGTGTTTTTAAATATTTTCTTTTAGAAATCTATACAAGATATAAAAAATCTTTTACGGTTATTCCCTAGATAAAGGTTCAATGCATCTACCCTATTTTATTCCAAAGCATATTTAGTAACGGTTGTCGAGATAGAAGGTCTCCCGTTTTTACAAATTTTTGAAATGTCGGTATGCACACTCTTAAATGCTTATTTTACAGAGTAGGTAATGTAGGTATATTAATATTTGTCAAAAGATGAACGAGCTCAGAATAACAAAAACAATTTTAAATTAATACTCCTACTGTGGTGTTTTTTTCCTATCTATTTCTTTTTCAGTACGAATAACGCCCTTCAATTTTTAAAAGAGCAGATTTAATAATATGAGTAATATTCCTGACGATTACTTATGAAATAGAGAAAGATGATAGAAAGAGTTATCTGTGTAAAGTACTGGCACCAGTGCAATATAGGTACGCCGTAGTCTTATAGAAAACTTCTACAAAAAGGAAAAGATGATTGGGTTGAATAAATAAATTATTAACGTATTCATCACTTTTTTGCAAAATAATATAATAACTCATAGTTGTCAGGGTTGTATAATATTAGCTTACCACATTGGGAGGCAGAACGGTGATAATATTATTATGTCGTTAGACCAACAGAAACATACGAATATATTATTATTAGGTAAGTAAAGTACGACGTAGTACTTAGAATAGTGTACCAGACAATGCCACCCATGCATGCAAGTAAACTATTTACGATCTCACATACTCGTACTAGACTGGAAACTTTAACCTAATTTAACACTTGGCACTCTTCACTCTTATCCTTTAGTAAACTCTTCATCCTTTTTACGACTCTTTTCCTTACCCGGTTTTATCTATCCGTTCTCCTCATTGGTGCAACGGTTTATAGACTTCAACATTAACTAACTCGCTATGTATACATAATTCTATTTAAGGTTTCTAAACATAAAATGGACACATCCTGCCCGTTAAACGGATTTGCCTTCATTTAATAAAAAATCAAGTGTTAGCTCCTGAAAATGAAGAGGAAGACAGCGGTGAATCTGAACGCCTCACGAGTATTGCTATTCAAATAATTGCTCTAAATATTTGGAACTAAATTTTACACACATTGATAAAAAAGTGACATAAAATCACATAATATTTATTAAAATTTAATTAGTTTGGCAATTAAGTAGGTATATATCGAGGACTACTACTTCATATCCGATCTTATTAAGAAAGACTCAGTAAGATGATGATATGTGGTCACCCTTTTCGTGAGCAAAAATATTAAATAAGCACTAAGAAAGGTACTTCAATTACGTTAATAGAATTTTAGCTGATTATGTCTGAAACATTGGTGTAATTATAGTTTTTGTAGGTATCTACCATCTACCCCTACAACCATGATTAATTTTTCCTCTCTTTTATTTTGAACAAAGTGCCTTAGATGCTGAGCATAACTTTGTGTATTACAGGAGGTGAGCTTGGGGGTAAAAATTTAATTAATATCGTCGGCCGTACAACCTTTTCCTAAATTCTTTGATAAAATAGAGAGTACGTACCTAAGTGTATAAAAAATTACCAACAGGAAATATGTTACAAGTACAAATTGGAGCCTACGTAATAAAGTAGGTTAAAATACTCACCTACAGGATTAAATACGATCATATGCTGCCACATAAAACGTCGAATTGTCTTATTTGGTTTGTCAGATTAGAACGTTATAAGAGGTACTTCAATAATAATCAAAAGTTATAGGTATTAAATTTAATTTGTTGTCGGAATAAATAAGCACATACGTAATAAAGCTACGGATGGTAAAAAAACACCTGACTGACGTGAATTTTGAAAATTTTATCACTCCTTCAATATCTATATTAATACTGTAAATAAGACGAAAATTATTTAAACTTTTTTTGAAAAATTCTCCAAACACATTTTTATAGCACTTTCGTTTCGTTTTGTAAGAAGAAACAAACTGCATACGTAGAAAATTTGATGTTTCTTACAAAATATAAATGGTGATAAAATATTATGCGTTTTTGTAGAGAATTGTGGAACGAGATTTAAAACTCTCCCTATTTCTTTATTTTCAATAGTACGCGAGTTAACTTATGCTACCTATAACGATTCAAACATTCTTTACAATAGCAATGCATATTGCTATAGCTTTAGTGATGTGAAATGTCGAAGATTCTACGTTATTATTTCCATCCCTCACCAGACATAATAGCCTAATGAAGCTATCCTGGTTTAATTCCTTTGCAAAAGAAAACAATAGTCGCCATCTTGTATTTCATTTTGAATTATGTAATGTAATGAGATAATGTAATTATATCATTTTAAAACCGACTCTTATCTGTAGTGTAGGCATCTGCAATGGTGCTAAACGTTGATGTAACTTGTATTGTATAAATAATGTGAAGTATTTAAGATTGTATTATTCGAAAATATTATTTGTAGCATTGTTTTAAACGTCTAGGTATACATCTGCTATATTAGAATATCGGAGTTCGAATCTTAGTGTCGATAAAGTAATGTCCCTTCGCATACTAGAAATATACTTAATAATTATAAAGAATTATGTATCTATACTGTATTCAAGAAATGACGATAAAGATTCAGATGAAGAAAGAAACACAAAGCAAGAATGTCGAAACGTCGATAAATAAAACAATACACGGTTCACGCGGAAATCAGAAGCAGTCATATCAAGTTTTCGCCGTGAAAATCTTCAACAGTTACTTGTTCAAGAAATCTCATTTTTAACACATAATGAACTTTAAAGTTACTAAGTAGTAAGTACGTGTACTCAGGTATTTGATAGCTATGTTTGATAATACATAAAAAAATATTATTTTTGTGCGCGTAACAGTTTTTGATATAACTAATTATTACTATTGTTATCTTCAGGTTATGATTAATATTTTTTATGCCTACATATGCAATATACCTATTTACACCCAATTGCTTTTTCATACATTTGGCTCAGTTTTATTATTTTACATAAAACAATAGTAATTCGTTGTTTTGTAACATAATACGATATAATTGGGGAGTTGACCTGAAGTTTTTGTTTAATGTTTTTTTTTTGTGTATATCAATCCCTTGTGAGTGTCTCAATAAATAAATAAATTTTATTTTACGCGCCTATACCTACTACATTTATTCTATTCTTGTAATATTATTTTGTGAATTATTATGAACAATTTGCACAAATTAAAGTCAATCCTCACCAACGCGCGCTCTTTGTTATTTAGTGATGTACCTACAGCAGCTAACCCAATTCTTCTATGAAAGTGTAAGGAAACAAAAGTACAAAAGCGAACTGGACCAGTTATGTAGGCGTTCCCAGTTTTACTAATTGTACATAGAGTGAATCAGTGCACCAATTAATTCCGCACACTGCCGGTGGCGGTTTGACCACACAACCACAATCCCGCCATACATCTAGTTGTATAATTACGTGTGTATACTCCTATATATATAGTTAGTATATGTCACTTTTCCGGGAAGAATTACTTAGCATGAGAATGTGAACGACTGGGATTTTCAATATACTTAATGTACATACAGGCAATACTGAACAATATGAGGAACGGAGCTAAAAATCTCCTAATAATGTAGCTACGTAATAAAATTGTTCGGTCGATTAATTTAATGTTAGGAGAAAACTTCACCCCTATCATTACATTATTCCTCCTAATAGTCCTAATCATCATGAATATAATGCTAATTCCAAATTATGAATCGTTTGTCTCCCTTCTCTTGTTAATGAAAACTTTTACCTCAAATTTTCAATCTAGTAACTATAAAATATTAATATCTATGTGAGCCATAAGTAAAAAATAAAATAACAAACAAACAAAACATGATAGAGACCATCAAATAAATATGACATCACGCAAGACACCTCTATTTTTCTTAAATTACTAAAAAAAACATTGTTAAATTATTATGTAAGTAAGTACTTACTATAAAAATGGAATTTTTCTAAGGAATTGGTACAGTTGGTAAGTATAAAAAACACGCACGTCATTATGTGCACGTGTAAGATAATTGTATTAAAATACTGACATTGTTTAGAAACAATGTTTTACAAAACACGAGACTTCCTTCAGTCAAATAAAACAACTTAATTAGGAAATCAACGAGATAAATTAGGAGTATAATTTCATAAGTACCTACCTACTTTCTTAAGTGTGTTCGTGTAGATATCTCCAACAAACAACTTTTTTTCTTAAAGAAGACTTTCCTACACATTTATTAAATCGTATCTTTTGTTACAATCGCTCACACATCGCACAAAAAAGAGATACTTTTGCTAACGCGAGAAAAAGTTTTGTCGTAGGTATAACACGTCAGTACATTCATTCTTTTCCCTTTTATCAGCAGTTGTTGTTCCTCTTTGCTGGTCTTGGAGACACATTTCTTCGGAGGTACTTCATACCTCACACCATATTTCACTTTCTGAATATTACTGTGAATTTCTCAATTTATAGAGGTGCATGAAATTTTAGACCATGTCCCTCTAAATACTTTGCTTATTCTGTATTTTTTTACAACTATCAAGTTTCTTTATTTTATTTTAACAAGCTTTCCGCTCAAATAAATATAAACATTAGAATAGCTGGGAAACCTCATTGCTGAATAAATGAAAAACATCTTATGGAAGTTTTACGGTGACCTGACCACTCAAAAAATGAAAGGTGAATAATAAAGAACAAAGTGGAATCAAAACAAAGCTTTAGTATTTAATTTTAATTTCTAATTAAAAAGGCATTACGCAATATGCAGATTTTTTTTTCACACTATATTTTCTTTATTCATCTTCCCTCAATCTTTATCCTCGCACTTTTATTTTAGTATTAAAACTATTTAGTATTACTAGTATTAAAACTGAATTTAAATTTTAAGTAACAATAACTAAATTAAATAAAAAAAAACACTCTTAAAATCTCGAATATCGCAACGCTTCGCTTAATAGATTAAGGTAGATTAGCAAGTGTACTTCATTTAATTTACATATTATTATACAGACTTGTTTAATGAATGTCCCGTGACACGAATGCGCCCATCGACATAATGAATAATAAGCATCATTCAAAGTGCAACTGCGATAATTAAATTGAAAACCTCACACAGCTAACACCATTTTAACATTTTAATTATATTTTATTACACGAGGTTTAAAATTGAAATGTATGTAAAATTATTCACACACACACCAAAAAAACAACGAGGAAAACCCATTTGAGATTACCGTATGGTATATGCAAATGTAATTAAAATGTGTGCGATGCTTATTTTTTTAAAAGAAAAACTACAGAGAATCGTCAGTTGGAGATAAAGTTGTTTTGAAAATTGTTCAACGTATTAAAGAATATTTTCCCATTGTCTTCCATTTGTAATAATACGACTGGAGACATTTTTTCTTGAATTACGTTGCATTATAAAACAGTACAATACGATAAAATTATGTTCACATATTTATATATATACTCTCTACTTTTCGCACATTTTTTTACACATTTGATAAAACTTTGTATTTTCCTGGCAGTGTACCTAACGGAAGCTTTCTTACTAAATCGTCATCCAGAATTAATAACAAAACCATTATATTACAAAACGTAGTGCCTATTTCAAAAGAGTACAAGTTCCTACAATGATATAAAATATTGTATTCAAGTTATTCTTCCGCACGTAAAATATACATCCATAATACTCAGAATAATATCTGTTTTCTTCTACATCATTTCTCGCTGTTGAAGATTGATGATGTATGGTAAATTGCAATCACTAGTCGCAACAAAACTTATCTATTCCTCCCCTTGAATGACATAATGTACCAGACTCCTACAAATCATTTATTTTAATTCAGTTAATCCATCTGCTGCTACCCCTGATTCTTCCCTTTAAAATATTCTGTCGATTTTACAAGACCATTGAACATAGCATTACGTCCTCAATATTGTAGGTATTCGCCAATCAAATTGACATTTTCAAAACATGTTGCCTTTTTCGGTCATCAAGTACATCCGAGGCCTTTTTTATAATCGTTAGAATAATAAAAACGGTTCGTCTCTTATATTATTGAAGCGCTGACTGCAATGTTTTTGTTCATATATTTTCAGATGTTAAAGAGTAAAGGAATGTAGAAAAACGTGAATGAAGAAGTTATAAGTAGTGAAAAGAAAAGTAAAAAACATGTTTGATTAGAGACATATATACATTAATTTTATTATGAGGAATTATTCTGGTAATGCTCATATAGAAATATACCTACAAACTTTGATATTATGGGTAAGAGGAAGTTACGTTATTTCCCACATTAGAACATAAAGCATCACGCAAAAATAATTAAACCATTGCCTCTGTACTCTCTGTACTGTACGAATGTATGTGTACCTAAAGTTTGTGTTTAGAAGGTTTAAACGACATCAGTTTGAAGGTAGGTGAGTAGCATTGTATGTGATTTTATAGGTTAGATACATACAACCTACGTACACAAGTTAAGTATATTCATTAAGCTTTCCAGAGTGGTTTTCGTACAAATATTTCAGAGAACGCTTCACCGCCTTTACTAATTGGATAAACTTACATTCACAAACTCTCGAATCTCGCGACATGCTGAAAGAAAATTAAAGTGAAACTACTCATAGGTGAATGTATGATTCAATTTGATACAAAATGTAATTTGGTTCATACTCAGAGGAGTTGTATGTTCGAAGACACTAAGTGCATCATTAGCTATGGCAGAGAAACAAATAATATTAGTTTTAAATTTTTGAGACTTAAGTTTTTAATTTAATTAATGACACTACATCGTTGACATCTAAAAAACGTCACAAGATGATGATTTTTGAAATCCAAAGGGTTTTCAATATACACAAGCGTTTGTCGTCTTTTTGAGGATTACTCAATGCAATATGGATGTATAGATATTTGAATGTTACTGAAGGGAATTTTAAGATTAAATATCAGCAATCTTAGAAATCTAAGTAAACTGTGTTTTTTTATCTATCAACATAGGCAAGTTTTGATGTCAGACAGTTACCCGGCAAGAATGTAACTTAGACTAAAAAGTTTTATCATTTCAATAGACACGAGGTCTAACGCAAAAACAGCCTTCGAGGCACAACAAAATATTATAAATCAATTTATGAGTTTAATTATTTTCCTACACACAAATTGTCATGCCGTTGTCATTGTTTTTATAAATTAAGTTGCTAAATCTTTTTTGCTATGTATGCCCACACATGCTGTCCCAATATTGGCACAGTAAATAGGTAGGTACCATACTTGGCAAAGTGCCCCATAAAACCGTCACGGATAAAACTTTACGCAGAGTTTTTGAATGTACAGAATATGATGAATTACATAAGAACAATATTACGGTGATTTTTTGCACAGGAACTAAAAAAGCTCGGAATTTCGTATCTAAATGATTCGTAATCAACTGCTGATTAGTTAGTATGGAATTTCTAATTTCGCTCATCTAAATATTACTGTTAATTTTCTATTGAATAAAGCTTCTAATAATGAATTGTTTTTAATAGACAAGTCTTTCTTAATTATGTACCAACCTCGAAAGTTTTAGGTGGAAAATTTATTCTCGTCCTCGATAAGTTTTTCTTATCCTAAAATAAGAGCGATTCAAATCAGATTTTCATTATGTTTTATAGCTCACAGTCTACTTATGGATACTGTATATAGGTAAGAGTGGAGATATATAACGATCTCTCCTAGTTTCCATGAGGAACAATGTCACGACGAAAATAAAAATATAGAAGTGCTAAAATAAATCCCACGATGACACTGCATCGGTGCACTAAGCAAAGACCATAGTTTGAGAATGCCAGATGATAGTAGTTGTCCAAAAAGAGAAGGCTGCTTTTCATACCACATATTCTCCGATGCCCGAGAAGCCTCCTTTGATGTTATGACAATGACGTCAGAGCGTTAGGAATGACACGTGTAATTCGTACCGCCCACAAAACACTAAATGAAAGGGACTAAGTGTTACCTTCAGGAAAGGTCTTTAAAATTTTAAAGGGCAAAACAATAGTAGTGACAGTGAAATTTTACTGTCGATGATAATTACTTATAAAAAGTGTGTAACCTTTATATTGTTATGAACATTTAATACCGATGTATTAACAATTAAAATAATTCAAGTATAACATATAGAACGATATTAAATGATACATTTAAATAGGTATTATTCTACCTTCGTGTAGTAGTTGGGTAACTAGTATAGTGAATGCCTCTATGTACCTCTTGATTCCCAATTACCCGTTATCCGGTCAAGTTATTAAGGTAGTATGATAATAACTTTCTAGATAACAATTATAATTATTATGGTCACGTACATATTACAAGCCATTTATGTTTTAGCATACTATTATTAAACCAAGTCTAAATTAAACCAACGTAATCTCACACTTAGGTAAATTATTTTGTACTGTCACTTTACTAGTAATTAATAATTCTAACTCAGAAGGGCACTAGAGTAAGCCACATTCCATATTACAATGTGCAATATTTAGATTGCAGGCAACAAAAAATCTATCTCTAATCCCACCGAAAGTCCTATGCATCTGTCACTAGAGGTAGTGATAATACTTCAAGTTTGGGTGATTTGGGCTGTTTTCTGAGTTTCAAATGTTGCCATGTTGATATTATATATATCTGTGGTATTTTATGTCTCATATGTTCATAGTCACAATCGATACGTCTTATTTCGGCGTCTCGTATGAAGCAATAATACGAACAGTCATCTGTATTTCGATTACGGACAAAGGATTGTTGTTTTTTTTTGTGTCTTTGCATGTTACCTAGGTTAGGGTGGTGGTAAATTATGGTAGAGATCGTCTAATCCATATCGTG
This sequence comes from Ceraclea dissimilis, assembly GCA_963576895.1. Classification (NCBI taxonomy): domain Eukaryota; kingdom Metazoa; phylum Arthropoda; class Insecta; order Trichoptera; family Leptoceridae; genus Ceraclea; species Ceraclea dissimilis. The sequence goes on along the minus strand of OY756361.1, from coordinate 14,141,798 downwards.
CTTAGTCAGTCGCCCATATCAGATTTTGATTGGTAATTATTAAGTTCGTACAAAGTGTTATACCTGCAATGTACGCTCTATGCTGCACTACATCGTACAATGGTACCGGAATTGTAGGTTTCTATATCCATTCTTGATTAACGAGTGTCGACGTAATTTTACCAGAGTTCCAAAAACAATGCTATCTGTGAATGTATATTATGTCTATCTCAGTATTTGTACTGGCCGCAATGTAAATAACGTCCTCGTTATACCTAAATAAAACAATATGCAAGTGTGAACACAAATAAACAATGCGGATGCTTTGCACCACCACATATCGTTAGTCCAATTTGTTGTTATTAATTCACTAACGCGATAAACAAAATTAACCTCCGAGGTTCCGGGTTTTGTTGTTGTGATTGGTCAAACATAGCGGTATTTGTGGATTCATTTTATGTCATCCGTTCGTACTTGTATTATAATTCGGTAAAAAGTGAAAAAAAGTGTGATACTCACTAGATATCGATCCAGAAAATATTCTAAGAAAGTTCCTATTCCAACTTAAATGAATTAATATTTGGTTATAAGCAGCTGGGTGTAGTAAATATAATAATTATGTTTCTATATCAACCCTTCACAATCCTTTCTATATTATCTTCTTACTGAATGATGTTCTGTCAAAGTGGATTTTTTAGGTCACTAATATTCTCTTACAAAATGCCTAGTTATTTGGATTTATATATTATAATTCGATATACTACTAAAATTACTAATGTCCCTTCTGATATTTTTTTGAATAATTCACAGCCATAATGTCCGATACCGACGTTATTTATTAAAGTCTCTGAATTGTTCCTGAATTATGATCAAATTTTAATTTAAATGAGAAATCTTTATTAAAATTCATTGCTTCTTCCTGAGGAGAATACAAAATGGAATACTGATTAAACAACTGAAACTATTGTGGAACAGACAGTCGATATAATTGGAAATATTGTATTGAATTATTGATATTTCAATATAATCGTGTTACAAAGAGCTTTGTTGAAACTGACGTATTCAATTTTCGAACACAAATCTTCTTTAACCTTCAAATATTATTATTAATAAGGTATAGGCACATCTCTACCTAAAATCCATTAACTGTAAATAATTACACAGTCCTTTAGAAATTCCTGAAAAGGGTCCATGTGCTACGGACGATCAAAAATAATGTACACTGCCTTTTAGTACTGAACATTAAATTTTAACACAATCGTGAATAATATACAATAACCTTTCAAAAGACAACACTTTGGCAAAATATAGAATAGGTGAATGATAATATTCTGTATATTATTGGTAAATAACGTAAATTTTTAACCGTTATGAGACAAACAAAAATATTCAATATTGTACTATTGGCTGAATCTATATATTGCTATAGGAGTACGTCTGCTAATCCCCGTGGAAATTAATTTCCTTTGACTACAATGCTAGGAGAGTAATCTATTGTATTATTGTGGTAGCGTTGTACATACATATGCACAGCATACAGTATCAAAGGCTTATAACTAACAGCAGACCATCAATTTTCATTATTTTATTATAAGTAAATGGTAAGCTGTCTTCGAATATTTCGACTATGACTAATTCAAAATCGTGACGGTAAATGTCAGTAAATTATGTATTAAAAAAAAACATCGTTAATATAAAGAAAAAAGGCTTTTCTGTAATGGTTATCATCTTCAAGTGACCTGATAAGTAAGATGAAAAGCATAGGACTTACATACAAGATAATATGAACTCCTCTATTATTTTAATAATACGAGTACTAAGACGCAAACAAAATTATCTCTTCATTAATAAACAAAAGAAGTTTTATGAAAATATTGAAGGCAAAAATTGTTCCATAAATTCAGTTCCAAATCAAAATGAAATGACTGCATTTTGGTCAGATCTTTGGTCTACAGCTGTTGAACATAATGCAGAAGCTAATTGGATACAACAAATTGAAATAGAATCGTCTGAATTACCAGATATGACAGATTTAGATATAAATTCTGATGACATAACTATTGCAATTAAACATACACCAAATTGGAAATCTCCAGGAATAGATGGTATTCAAAATTTTTGGTTAAAATATTTTACAAATTCTCATGGTACACTGGCTACACAATTTCAATTGGCAATAGAAAATTGTAATCTCCCAATTTTTTTTACAAAAGGTATAACTTATATGATTCCAAAAATTAATAATGCATCTCAACCCAATCAATTTAGGCCAATAACTTGTTTACCAACAATCTATAAATTACTTACTTCTGTTTTGGCAAATAAAATCAAAAATCATTCTGTGACCAACAACATTTTATCGGTCAGGCAAAATGGCTGTAGACAGGGATCTCGTGGAACCAAAGAATTGCTTCTGATTGATAGTGTTATTTGCGAGCAAGTGAAGCACAAAAAACGTAACCTTTCGATGGCGTGGATAGATTATAAAAAAGCGTTTGATTCGGTACCTCATTCTTGGTTAATAAAAATTTTGGAAATTTACAAAATTGATGTTAAAATTATTAATTTCTTAAAATATTGCATGTCTAATTGGAAAACAAAAATATCTATTTCAACGCCATCGGAAGGTTATGTTAGTGATTCGATTGACATAAATAGAGGAATATTCCAAGGTGATAGTCTGAGTCCGCTTTGGTTCTGTATTGCATTGAATCCCTTAAGTGCATTGATTGAAAATTCTCAATGTGGTTATCAGCTCAAAAGGGGTGGTTGTAAATTTTCTCATCTTTTTTATATGGACGACTTAAAATTATTTTCATCAAATTTAAATAATCTCAATAAATTAATTTCAGTAACAAAGGATTTTAGTGATACAATCAAAATGGAATTTGGTATGGATAAATGTGCAATAATTAATGTTAAAAAAGGGGTTATCGAACAAACAAATGAAGTGATTAATAACACAGTAAATTTACCAAATCTTACATTAAATGAAACCTATAAATATTTGGGAATAAATGAATCACTGGGTTTTGATCATGTATTTTTAAAAAATAATGTAAAAGCGCGTTTCATCTCTAGATGCAAATTAATTTTTAAATCACTTCTTTCTGGACATAATAAAATTAGGGCAATTAATTCATGGGCAATTCCAGTAATTTTGTATTCATTTGGTATTTTAAAATGGAACCAAACGGAATTAGACACACTAGACAGAAAGGTGCGTACTACAATGACAAGATATCGAATTCATCACCCTAGATCCTCCATGATGAGACTTTACCTTCCTCGCAAAAATGGTGGCAGAGGATTACTTAATTTAAAGAATTTACATAATAATGAGGTAGAGTCTTTAAAGAGATTTTTTGTAACTCATAGGAGTAAAGTAGGCTATGAGGACTTGATAGATTGTGATTTGAGGTACACACCTTTATGTCTCTCGAATCCTGGTGCTTCACTACCGACAATGTCAGTTGAAAATCGAGTAGACATATGGAAAAGTAAATCTCTTCATGGCCGTTTTCACCAAGTTCTGACATCTACAAATGTATGTTTTGAAGACTCAATCAATTGGTTAAGGTTTGGTGATCTATTTGGTGAAACCGAAGGTTTTGTTTGTGCAATACAGGATCAAGTCATTGTAACAAATAACTATGCAAAATTCATTATGAAACAACCAAATATAATTGATAAATGTAGGGCTTGTGGTCAGATGGGAGAGACATTACGACATATTATGTCGGGGTGTTCTCTTTTGTGTGGCACTGAATATTTGCAGAGACATGACCAGGTTGCCAAAATAGTTCACCAAAGATTGGCTTTAAAATACGGTTTACTCGATGAAGAAACTGAATATTATAAATATCAACCATTGTCGGTGCTTGAAAATAGCATTGTTAAGTTGTACTGGGATCGACCAATACAAACCGATCGTACAATTCCAGCTAATCGACCGGATATTGTATTGGTTGATCGTAGGGAAAAAAAGACCTATATTGTGGATATCACTATACCACATGATGAAAATCTCCATAAGGCTGAGCAAGACAAGATTACCAAATATCTTGATCTTGCTCATGAAATTATGGAGATGTGGAGAACACCTTCCACTGTCATCATTCCTATAGTGATGTCCACAAATGGTGTCATTCCTAAGAGTCTCAAAGTAAATCTTGAGAAGCTTGGATTGCATGGTGGGCTTCAATATGCCATGCAGAAGGCTGTCCTACTATCATCTTGCAGGATTGTTAGAAGGTTCCTCTCTCTATAGCTCTTAAAAACTCTCTCATGATAAGTGCATTCTAGTGCACATCGTGGGAGAGGGGGACATCCATTAGTATGGTAAAATGTTTTTAGTTCTATGTGATGTGTTTGTTTATTTAAAATTTTGTATTAATATTATTACCTATTATTTATTTTATATTTTTGTAATTTTTTATTTTATTATTTGGTTTAAACGAATGTATTATATAGAGCTGAAAAATTTTGTATACTATTGTGTTAATAAAGTTGATTTGGAAATAATAATATAATAATAATAAATAGACAATTTATAATGCGCCGTTTTTTGGATTTACTCCACTTCAAGGGCGCCTCCTAAATATTAATACATACATAGCTTAACTTAGTTACATACTATATGACCTACCGAACAAGTGAGTTTTTAACAAGCTCTTGAACCCAGCAAGAGACTGTGTCTTACGCACTTGTTCAGGAATATCATTCCACATAGACGGTCCAGCAGAGCTGAAGGCTCGGAAGGAGTACTTCGGTCTGCCTCTTACACTGACTTCCGTCAACCTGACACCAGTATCACCGCCTGATCGGAGAGTGGCTTGCCTTTGATTTGGGACCTTTTGTGTGCAGAGTTCAGCTATGTATGACGGGGCCATATTATGGATCGCTTTGAAAACTGTGAGGCAGATCTTAAAAGACACTCTTTCTGCGCACTTAAGCCAGTGAAGATTTTTGAGGGTATTTGTTATGTGGGAACGGTGTTCACATTTCATTAGATTGTTAGAATAAATTGCAGTCTCTCAGAGTGTATAGTAGAAACTATAGAATAATTAGGGTTAAAAGTATATACGAAATTCCTGGTTTTACAAAATAAGCGCTGTTGCTAGATAATTCTGGTTCGTTAGCCACTATACTCAGTGCAAACATTTATTATTCATAGTTAGAAGCGAAAGGGATTCGAGTATGAGAGTTTTTTCACATTAATTTGTATCATTACGTTGGTAAGTTGGTAAGGTCTTATGAGTTCATCGAACTATTCATTTAGCATGAAATTCAAATTCGTACCTAATAGGTCCTATATCCATGCAAGTTTCAATTTTTTTTATTTGGTTGGTATATTATGGTAAATGGATACAGGTAATATAGAGAAAACTATTCAGTTGCTTGCATAATTCTAGGTTCGACAAGATAGAACAAAAATAATTTTCAATATGGCAGATTTCTACTTAGAATTATAGTATGTAAGTAAATTATAATATACCTAATACACTGTGCGTACAATAATAATAGCGAAATCTTATATTAATGATATTACTAGTGATTCGGGACTATATTCCTACCGCCATATCTTCTCAATTGTTCGCAACAATATAGTCATGAACCCCTTATAAAATTAATATAGGTCCATAACGAGTTGTAGAATCGTATGGCCCGTTACCATAAAACATCGAGGTACAAATTCCAGAGGTGAACGATTTTACAGTAGTGAGTACGTGATATAGCAGAGTAGGTAGAAAGCATCGTATATAAAACGTTGTTAAAACTTATGTGAAATTGTGGTGGGATATAAAATTCGATACGGAAATCTACAAAGAAGATAAAAGGTGGTAAAAAGGTCGAATCAAATAAGTTGATATTTTGATATGGAACAATACAATTGAAAATACTTGGATCTAATATTTAAAGTTTTGTATAGCCAGATTGTATCACTCACACAACTACGAAACAATAAAAGGATATAAAAAAGTTAGACTACACCTCTTAGAAGGTTCACGTAGTATATATAATGTATTGAGGGATACCTTGGGACATAACGTGTGTGAACAGGGTGATTGGTAATTTGATAGAAATCTCATGGGTGGCGATACAAGTGGTGATCATTTTCAACAGAACATGTGGTGGTAATGAAAATCTAAGTTGTAACCCTCTTAACAACACCTATACTATACTATCTTCCTTGTCCAATAATAATAAATTATCACTTGCACTCAATGACCCATCCGTGCCGATCTGTTATCTGTATTCATTCGATGCTTGAACGAATTTTGTTATTTCTGTTCAGATACATTTTGGTACGATAATGACTTGTGTGAGGGATTTTGTATTTTTTTGTTTCAATCATGCTGCATATTTTTCATAGATCCCTCCTCAAATAAAGCGAAAATTGAGATTACAAATATTATGCTCTTATACAATTATACCTATGTATTTTTTGTGGCCCTGGTCTAATGCAAGTCCAGCAGAACAAATCATTAGACCAACAGTGAAAGCATTCGACCGCTTAAATAAAAATGGTGTAAGTATAGAAAAAATTAGAAATAATTGCATCTACGTATGCCACTAGATAAAACCTACGAGTATATGGAAATTCCGGAAGTTCTGAAGATCAAGGTCGAAAGAAATCAAAACTAAGTGACAAGTTGGGATTCTACGAATGATTATAGTCGATAAGAAATAATGATACATTTTTTTCTCCGTTGACACGAAATTTTTTTTAGAAAAAATCTTATTTTCAGTCGTACAATATGAGGTAAAGGAATATTATAGGTGTTCAGTGAAACGACTAAGGGTTTGTTATTGACTCAAATTATCCCCTGGAATTCGTGTTACCTGAAGTCAACTCACGTAATGCTGACGCATCGGCAGTCGGGAACAATCCCAGAATAATACTCAACAATCCTTACGCAGGGAAGTATGAGGAGATCAAGGACAAAAAGGATCGATCTATCAAAGAATGTTATTTACCTTGCCAATTGAAAAAGAAAAACATTGGAAAATAAATCAAGAAGGCGATTGAATACCAAATTCCTTTCGCTACAATGTGATTTTTCTTCGTGGATTCTTTCATCTCAATTTTAACAGCCCTACTACTTCAACACGTTGCTTTTTTTTTCTGATTCGTTATCACTCGATTGTTAAATTTAGGAATAATATTAAAAATTACCATCAAAATGCATAACTGATTATATTATTGTTATATTCAAAATTTTACTACTGTAACGTATCTTGTGAAGAACCTCATAGTTCTCTAGCAGTCAACAATACTAGAATATTTTGATAATACTTACATAAAAATTCGCTCACTTTACGCATTTCAATTTTAAATAATACGACATAGATACTTTTCATACAAAATATGAAAAAAAAAATCATGTAGGTAGATTTTACGTGTAGGTGATAGGGTGATGTTAAAACATGAGGATTTTCTCTCATATTATTCATAAGCCTAACGATATTTTCATATTCAGGAAGGGGGTGCATCAAATCATCGTATGATAGGTACCGCAACTTTCATACCTCTACATCTACATAAGAGGCCCATAATGACATCCTCTTCATGTCACAGACGCCTGATCCTTGACTGATAATATTGAAAATGTTCAGATTTCATCTTGCCTCTCAACTGCCAATTGCTTAATAATATGAAGGAGGTATATACGTAAGTATTTTAGGAATTCGATAAATACTAATAGTGTCAGGTTTAGTTAATAAAATCCGTGATGGAAATCGGATCGGAAAAATGCATGAAAGGTTTCAGGTTTAACAAAAAAGTCGAATGCTTGGCAAAATACAAACACTCGAAAATACTAATGACATTATTATTCCAACGACTGTTGAAACTAATATTCGGAATGATCCATCTTATGTAATTAATTATTGATATATTAATTATTTCACATAATATATCTACCTAATAATGATAAAAGCTTATTAAAATACAGTGTATAGTTTTTGGAAAAATGTTTGCTTACGAGTACTTGTGTCAGGGAAAAATTCGCACAGAGATGACATACGGAACATGGATGACTCTACAATATTGTTTGTTCCTACATACTCGTAAAACCTCTTTCCAGCAAGCGTGATACCATCTTAATATTATTGCATGTTATTATATATACCAAATACTTACTATTGTATAATAATTCCAAACTAGTCTTATATGTGTAATTCTGTATACCAGCAACTTGAAAGAGAACACTGCATGGATAGTACTGTAATATGGTACATATTATGTAGTTGACAAACTTTGAAAAATAAGATTTCCGTCCGAGAAAAAATCCGCACGAACAAGTGAATTTCAGTTCAATCTTGGCAAGGAAGATGAAGAAATTAGTTCAGCGTTGCAGAAAGATAAGTTCCATGAACGAGTGGAAGGATGTTGTAAAAACCAGTGAGAAACTAACAAAAATATTTTTAAATTATTATGTACTTGGAAATAAAGATAATAATCGGTGTACCAAAAAAGATGTAGTTCGGCGAAAAGCTTATTTGTAGACTAATATAACAAAGAAATAAATTATTTTCATTACTTTAAAACTTGAATATTTTAACCTACTTAAAAAACACAAGTTTATTAGATTCCATCCCCCGCACGGGGTAGGCAGAAAGAACAGATCGCCACTTCTGGGTTTGGTCATAATCGGTCCAGGTCAGTCCCGGACGTCCACGCTTTCGATTCTTTCAAAATACGAAAAGCACGCTTATTCTCCGTATCGATTATCTGAAATAACATATTACATTGTTGATGATGGTGATCTTGTTTTTATTAATACAATTAAAATTCCTAGTTACAAAGCAATGCAATAATTTTAACATTAGTTTAGTTTAATACCTAAGTATACCTGTTATAATTTGTTTCATAATATTACGAGTATAAAGTACCTTTACTAATTTACATGTTTCTACGCCCAATGCGTACCTACTTAATGCATGTACGTGTTGTGTTTATAAACTTTATCCCTTAGTTATCAAACTATTCCCGTGTTATAAAATAATTCAGCATTCAGCATTTGTAGGGATTGCTGAACTTTTAGAAACAAAAGTGTTGCGACTAATACCATTAATACAGTACGTACTTTCCTCCGTTGATTGTACCAACACCAACATACGAGTACATACTTGGGACTCGGGAGTAGAAGGCTTTGTTGATATTAGATAATCTCTGTACACGTATCAACGAGTTTGCTCGTGTTCAATATTTGATAGAACTTCATAAGGGATGAATCCTATTTCAGGATTGCATATCAAAATATTCAGTATATTTGCTTAGCCCTGTAGGGTATATCATTGAGATTGTGTGAACTCGTATTCAAGATTTTTAGTGATGCAATTAATAATTATGGTTTGAATATTTTCCATTTTTTCACTTATTTCAAAGTACTTAGTTCAATCGTATATCATTCGCGAATAACCTCGCGAATAAAAAAAGTAAGAATATTCTGCAGTCGTAAGAGACATAACAAAGAGAAAAAATAATATACTTGTAATTCTTCCCCTTCTTTTCTCAGAATTTCGTTTGCCGTTCTTTGAAAAATGAATTAAATAAAATTATTTGGTAGGTACCTGCTCTAACGTTGGTGCGCGTGGCCGCAAACATAAACTCGGAATCCGAGCTCAAGGTGGTCTGTAGCCTGGTTGGTAACGTGCTTGACTGTTAATCTAGTGGGCGCGGGTTCAATCCCCGACTTACTCTACTTCACAACACAAGCTTTTAAGCTTTCTGTGAAGTGTACAAAGATGTATTTGGGTTTATTTCGATAACCCAAATTCATTTAAAAAAAAACGTGTAAAGTGCTATGCAAAAAAGTCGCACAAAGTCAGAAATCTTCGCGGGCGTTTGCACAACAATATTAGCAAAGTCAGCTGAATGGTAGAAGGAACAATGCAGTGAATTCGTCTCTTTACGTTATTTTAATAACAATTTATTTATTTTTTTGGTATTACAGCACAGAAGTGTCCTTTTTTTGGTTGCGGCCATTTTCCGTTTTAACTTTTTACTATTATAATTTACAAAAAATGAAATGAATAAAGAGATTTCCATCTTAAAAAATTGGAATATAATTCTTTACTTTACATTTTTTCTGTTTTTCCGTTATTTTCATATTTCTTGGTATACTCGTATTTCTGTGAGATCCATGATTGCTTTTTATACCTAACACTATTAGATAAATGATTTACCAGTGATTCCTTGAACAATGTTTAGGGGAAAGATGTGACAGAAAATATTTAAATATAATTTTTTGAAACGTGTGAAGTTGAACGAATGTTTGGACAACTTCAAGAGTTGACCCTTGTCAACCCTAACTGTCGTGCATAGGGTTGTAAAAGCAAGGAAAAAATGTACAAAGTAACACATTACATATGCTGACAAAATTCTGTGAAGAAACAATAGAATATTTCAGTAGCTACAACTTTCATAACGAGACACCAAATGATTATAGTATAGAATGTAGGTGTTTGAATTTTGTGCACAATTTGTCTCTCATCTCCTCACGATACTTCCCTTGTGGAGAGAGCAGAGATCCAAGAACTCCAAACAATCTATTCTTAATGCCCCTTCTGGGGAGACCTGCTTATTAATTAAAAATCGTGCCATCCGTCATACTCGTTCGCATCTTTTTTTTCAGTATCAAGCAAATTCAACAAAACATTCTCTATAATTTCATACAATTTATGTAAACAGTATCATAAATGTGTCGTGAACGTAAGCCGGAATCTTGTGATCTTATCTCAAATATTATGATCGATACTTGTAGCTATGGATTTCCTTTTAATCTGATGATACAGCACAGGTGTCACGTATTCAATATTTAGACAGTTTTAACAAAAGCATCAGAACGAGCGTGATATCTGTGATTTAAAAGTAGCAGCGACTGTTATCTCTATGCCCATAACGGGTACCGTTTAATAGTAGACATTATTATAATGTTATTTACATGTACGAATGACACCTACCCTACCCTACCCTAAATATACATATCACAGTGACCGGGGGATGTTTTATTGTCATTGTATGTTCAATACCTGTGTGTTATTTGCACATTTAATTAAACACCACTGGATAATAAAATAGGTCACTTAATTATTTTTTTATATTATGCAATCTGTTTGATGTTAATTTATTAGGAATAGTACCTACCTACTTATAACGTCACAAATATTTTAAGGTTTATTTAAGGAATATTAATCAATCTTCGGCCTCATCGCAGACCATGCGACATTTTATTTTATTTATTCGGCTATTCAGTAATTTTCATCAATACACTATTAGCTGTCAATAAATAAAAACACTAAAAAATTATACATTTTTATTCACCATACAATTGACATGCTCGTAGTTCGTTATCAAACCACCGGCACTGCCACCGGGATCGTACCTCATATTTTGGCAGTCAATACAAATCTATAAAAGGTTTGTTCTATTTTATAAATGCTCTTTATTTTCAATTTCAATTTATTTAACAAACAATATTTATCAGACAATAATTTACAATTTACACGTACATGTATAATTTAATAGCAATTTTTTTTTTATTTCATGCCCCCAGACAGCATACATGAGCTGGTATAAGGGAAACTGTTTATAAAGACAATTTCTATTTAATTTTTTTCAAGATTGTTTTAGGCAAAAAGTATCATCAGTATAAAATAACCTATACATAGTATATTTTATAACATGTGTTATGAACCTGCTGAATTAGAAACCAATATATATTTAAAATGATATATTATAAATAAAAATAAATGGATATTGTATTTGTTTATAGATAGTATAATCGTATGCTTCATAAATTGATTTTGATTCATAATTATATTATACCTACTAAAGGAAATTTTTATTTAGGTAATATTTCTCTCTTTCGTTGTACACAAGTTCCATGCAGCGATGTGTAAATCGCTCTAAATGACTCATTTTGTCGAACATCGAAACCCTGTGACCTCATGGAGTTCCTAAGAGGAACGACCGAAAGAATACGTTTTATGAAGTGCACACAGGGCCGTGCGGTAGATTTTTTCGGTATGAGGCAAGACTTTAAAATGCCGCTGCACAAACTTATTTTTATTATTGCTAAAAAAAAAAGCAAATAGCGCCGCAGGCGAACTGCTTTTCGAAAAATTGGTAATTTGGTGAATCTGGTATAGAAAAGCGTTTAGTGAAGATTTTTTTATTATTTAAGGTTTTTTTTCAATTTGGTCGATTTTGCCGCCCCTCTGGAGGTGCCCGGCGCACTTCGATGACATACTATCTATAAGTTAGTGTTTTAATATTAAACAAAATAAAAGTTCATATGCAAATGTATTAAGAAATATATATATTTACCTATTAGGTATTTTAATCGTCACATAGGTTAAATTCTCCTGAATAATATTTGTCAATTAGAATTGCAATATTAACATAACACACATGTATAAGTATTTATTGATAGGTACACCCACCCACACTAATCTATACTTACAACACACAACAGTAGGTAAACAAATAATGAAAACATGTATTTATCTTCAAACATCGCAATCACCATTAAGTTTAATAATCTTTTTGTGAATCTATTCAAGTATTAAATTACATAGGTACATACACCAAAAATATTTTAATTAATTTCCAAGATTTCAATTATTTGAATTTCGCTAATAACCCGCGGTAAGATGTATTATTATGATACAGAGTAGTACATACTGAAGCGAACGAAGCGCCACCGACGACAAAAACAGACACACTGCGTCCAAACGTCAAGCCCGCGCGCGGGAGACTGAATCAAACGGCGTCCGAAGAACCCCATCCTGAAAGCGACACTAATTCGGAAAAGCTTCATATAAAGTAAGGACACCACGTCAAAATGTATGTTCGTTAGTATAACGCAGCAAAATCGTGTACGTGTGTTTTATTATTTACTTTGAACGGTGCTGAAGGACTATTTATAAAATTTGATTGCATAAAACATTTTTAAACTGGTAGTTTTCGTTTACGTTAAAAGAGTTGTTGGCAAAATTTTAAAATAAAAAAGGATAAAATCACATTCAAAGTCTTTTCATATTAACAAGTACCTAATGCTTTCATCGGATCTTTTTAAAGTGTCTTTGATGCCTTTCATTGCAAACCTATAGCCATATTCCTATAGACCAAACGGGCGAATAAGTTTTCGTACAATATTTTGAAAGCTCGAATTTACGTAACGTAATTTTTCCTACTTATTTTTAGCCAATCTTATATTTGGAAACTCGTTATTTTTGGTGCAGAGAGTTAATCAAAAATTGTAAAAGTAGGAAAACAGTAAACCAGTCCCCATTCTGCTTGACACCCGAGATCAAAACTTATATTATCCTGATGACAACTACTCTACTACTACTATTTGCTTATTACGTAAAGTAGGTATTACTTTAAAAAAAGACAGGTCAGGTGACCACTTATTCCCTACGTCACTGCGACCAAAATAGATCTATTGTAAAATTAGTAGTACAAAGTGACTTTAAAAAACTAGGAAATATAAATTGTTCATATTTTATGGAACAGTTGTTCACATCTAATAGGGTAATTTTTTTACCCAGATATACAGAAAATAAAAAATCGCGTTGTTGTTTTAAAGAAGTTTTTATAGAGCGTTCGCGTGTTTATTGTAATAAAAATAACAACTACTTATGTATTACTGTGTTAAAATAAACATCGGAAGCAAAGAATTGTTCAGACAAAGTATGCAACACAATACAAAAATCGAAGATAAGACAAATGGTATATTGAATAAATCTGATCTTAAAAAAATGTTTTTAATGGAAATAAAAAAAAATCGGTTATTTTTAAACGATCTGTCATTTTAATTTGTCAGGTCCATTAAAATATGGTCTGATGGTTGCGGCTACATACTTTAGTGCTTATTTTCACAATGCAAGCGTCCATTAGATTAGACCATTAATTATTTTTATTGCGAGTATATTAATAATATGAACGGCCTATGAAAATTTATGTATGAAACAAACAACAATGTAAATGAAATAATTTTTATGTAGAAAATATATCACAAATGTCAAGGAATTGAAATTATTATATATGGGAATTCTCTCAGCCGTAAAATATGAAAGTCTACTGAAGTAAACACTATCCAGATGTTACTATCTAAACTCAACTAACTCGAGACTATAGACGCTAGACTTGTCTCACTCAATCTACCTACAGGACTATATACTTAAAAATATAATTCCCTATCACAGAATGTGTTTATTCACCTAACTGGATATTTTTGTTGAAAACTTTTATTTCAAAGTAACTTCTCAGTTTTTCTCTATTTCCACTTTTTATTGTTTGCATCCCATGATTTTTTTTTATTTTTTTTTTTTTATATTGTATTGGATACAATACTACATTAAAATATTATACATTGCATTTTTTATATTGCCATATTAAAGTATCCATCTAATACAAATACTAATGCCTATTAATTCAACATCATATAAAAGTTAGTTACTACGTAGCTAATAATATATTGATTAAAATTATCAGTTTGATAGTAGTTCTTTCAGAAATATATTTGGATATGTCCTAAACCAAAACCAAAAATATTTTAAAATCTCAAGTATAATCTCAAAATAATGTTTTTGGGTTAAGTAGGTGCAGTTGAAACAAATCGACAGCCAAATACATCGGGCAAGGCTTGCATTCAATAAAAAGTCAAAGATCCTTTCGAGCTCCGCAAGCAGCTTAAAAAAACATATGAATGGAACATATTGATGTATGGCTGTGAGACATGGTGCCTCACCAAGAAAGACAGGAAGATACTTTTGGCTTTTGAGATGTGGTGTTATAGAAAAATTCTGTGAATTTCCTGGAGGCACCGCACCACGAATACCAAAGTTCTCAGCACAGTCGAGGGGCGAGGCATCAACTCAGAATGATGGTTCCTAGAGACGTGCCCGCTAGATTGATGGACACATTATGCGCCACGAGGGTCTCTTACACGACTTTATAGAGGAAATGGTTGAGGAGACAAACCACAAGGAGCGCCCCTAAGGGCAGTACCTGGACCAGGTGTATGAGGATATGAACTATGCCACATATGTCAAGCCGAATAGAGCTGCAGAAGACAGAAAAGAATGGAGATTGAGATGTAATAATTTGCTGCAAACCAATCCGAAGGATTGAGACTGGAGAAGAAGATTGGAGAACGTTTAAAAAAAATTACATAAGACGTATTGAATATAATATCATTATTAATTGTTTATTGTACGTACTTAACTAGGTAAGTATTGATAAATTTATTTTCTGACTATCAGAGTCATAATGCCAGAGCTCATACAATGATCTGGCCAACACGTAATTAATGTAATCTTCCAGTTTTGATGTGGAATAAACATCTTCGTTAAAAATTCAATATTTCCTCTTGTAATCGAATATTGATTGCGATGACGACTATGTAGGTAGGTATATTATATTATGATATATCATATGTGGTCTATAATCTAAACATCGTAAACAGCATGCTAATCAAACAAGCAATTAACTACTATGATATACTGGACAAAAGCCTATTAAATGAGAGAGGGACGAATGAAAATCTAATAATAATTCACAAAACACACTCCCGTAGTGGAAACATATCTCGAGAGAGCAACAAAGTATATTAGTATATTGTGTTTAGTAAATCCATCCACATGTTTGGACATTGTATGATAATCTACTATGTAACTGTTTGTCTTTCTCAATACGTTTTACCTCATACAATGTTTGTCCCTTCTGTCATCTTCATTTCCATTATATAATGCTTTATTCAATGTTTCCTTTTCATTAGCTATTCTACTATACAGAGACATCTGTTCATGTTTTTTATGAGTATAAAAGAAATCCTAATTCGAAAACAACGTGAACGTATTTCGTTACTCATTCCACCATTTTTTTGTGATAGCCTTGAAACGAAATAATATTCTCCTCAATAATAGATACATGTTACATATGATAGAACATTATAATTAGCATTACGAGTATATGTACACACGTACTGTACTTCTCAGAATCTTCTGTTTGCTGTTTACAAAAACAAATAAACATGTTTATAAACACCATTTTTTATTCATCTGACAGAGCCTCGCACCTTAGAGTATATTGCGAAGATCGAAGGTAGGGCCAGACACTCGAAAAGAGGGATGAGTGAATAAGTGAAATTTAGGTAGTTGATAGGTCTCCTAATTGATAAAGTTTAGTAAATTTTCTTAGTTCACGAATCATATGAGGAGCGCGAAATACTAAAAAAAAACAGAGTAAAGTTAATTTTAGCAAACCAAACTGATTGCTAAAATTTCAAGGATAAAAGTACAGTCTGTGGAAAATGTCACAGAACAAAAGATACATAGTAACTCAAAATATTTATAAACACTTTACCCATTAGACGAAAACAATTTTAATAAAATAAGGTAATGAAAGATGCTTTCCTTAGATATAATTTAATTAAATGATAAGTATTCCATTACCTGCTTCATAAAGCTCAGACTGATCAATAGGAAGGGAATTGAAGGACGAATGATAATAAAGTAGGTAACTGCGAAGTGTGTATGCCGGTGTTAATAAAAAAAGCCTGAAGGAAATCTTGAATATCACCGTTATTCATAAACTGAAATCGTCAGAGATCATTGTTATTCCAAATTCCGCTCTTTTGTTGGATTGAATTAGGTACTACGGATTGTGTTACTATACAGATGATTTCGTACCTTCGATTTACGAAGCTTTTCGGATAAATTGAATATCTAGAAAATCAATATAACACCTACCAATATATAGTTTTTTTGACATCATACGTCTACTACTACTATATTATCAAGATATTAACTAATAATGAAGTAACCAGTAAATCTTGCATTCATAAAACAACACATTACTTATCTGAATCACACGAAAGCTCAAAATATAGCCATGGGTGTGATTCAAAAGGCTTACAATGGAACGTTAGAAACCTTATAGTGGAATTACTAAATACATTTGTTTGATTCTTATCAGGGCTATCCCATAACACTTAGAATAATATACGTAACCATACATTTTTGTACCACTCCGAAAAAGAATATCCTCTTAGAAGAAAATGATCAGATTTTATAATATAAGATAAAAATCACAACCTTTTTATTACATTATATTCAATGGCCGAGAGATAATGCAAGAATTATCATCGGGATAATGACATTAGCCATGGGCCATTATAGATATTGCAAATAAGAATTATTTTAATCCGCGCCTCGAGAAAATAAGGTATAGTAGTTTGGTAATCTGCCTTTGCAGAACTGGACAAACGCATAAAACAAGTAATAGAAAAAATAAAATTAATACAAACGAGTGAACTAAGTTATTGTATTTTTTGCGTTGCCGTCATTGCTACGCCAATTGATTCTAGTATAGTATAGTATGACACTAAATGTTAAGGAAAATATTATTTTGTACCTACGTGTTTTGTTCGTATTCCCATATTTCTCCATATTTATAACACTCGCTCACATATGTCAGTAGAATATGTAAGACAAAATGAGAGTCGAAGTAGAAATATACTACTCCTTATTCAGAAAGTAAAACGCTTTGAAAATAAAACCGTGAAGTGTTAAATGAGTTTCCCCATAAAAAGTGTAGATTATAATAATATATTAATGTCGATATCTATCTAATGTAATAATCCGGCCATATCTTTTATTCTCTCCCATCTCCTGTTTCTCACTCAGATTTATCTACTGTATAGTGTATACCTACTGTACCGGTGCGGAGTAGATTGATTTATAACTCACAGTTTATTTCGATACATTTTCTCGTCACTGAATTATTGTTATGGAGTAAAAAATAAACACAGCATTCGGATTTTATTGGGCACCTTTCTATTTAACATTTGATTTAAAAATTTATGGAAAACAGAAATGGGATTTCATTTTAGAAATCACCTCGAAACATTAAACGAAGTACGACGGAATCTATAATAACCTTTTATTATTTTGGACTATAAATTTAATTTCAGTTTATATATTTAATCGTTTGCTTAGTACCTATAGACAGCGAATATAAGTTAAGTGTGGTTATAGTTAGAAATTTCATGGCTGCAACGTTGTATGAGGCAAGCAACGACCGTGTAACCGCCGCGTGCGAAATCTTTGTCATAAGACATAATGCATGAGGTTGTAAGAGTATTTTACCTACTATAGGTATTACCTACTTAGTTTTTATATATACTAGTGCATAATGTGCCTATTATAAAAAATATAAGTAATCCGCAGAGTGGTTCAAACCCAAATCAAAGTTTGTCGAAAATAATTAAAAATCATTCTGACTTTAATAAAGCAATAAATTATCGATAAAGTTTGACGTGAAGTTTAATTATATTTTCTAAGAGAAACAACATCTAAAGATTCTTAAGTCTACAAGCTGCGAGTCAGATTGTTGAATAATAAATCTATATCGAGATCATGAATAGTGAATTGGAAGAGCTGTCATTCAATTCTCTTTAAATACGAGTACATTATATAATCAATATTCTACCTAAAAAGTTATTCCAACCCTTGTATATTTTGAGTTACTAAGAATGTTTTCATTAATGTTTATTTGTTTAACCTTTTTCAGAAAATGAACTAGAAAGCAGGAAACGTCGTTATATTTTATAACCTGATACTTATCAGTTTTATTTCAAGATTTTATGCATTGTATTTATTTTTATTTCGGATGTTAATTGAGGAATTAATTCTAATATATTAGGTTCTGTAGTCATCCATACGTAACTCGTATCTACCAAATAACATAGCGTCCTTTGATCATTAAGATTATATATTCCACGTCAACTAAAGATACAATATACATATCGTTCCGGTGAAATATTAAACGTTTTATTTGCTCAATTATTCTTTCGAACCCTATTTCCCCTATTGGGTTGGTATGTCTGGATATTGAAATTTGCTTTTAAAGTGAGAGAAAAACCATTAAGACCATAAAAACTCGCGATTGAAACAAAACTTAAACACCCCTGTTACTAGACGAATGGTTATTTCTCAGATAGCTTACAAAAACAGACTAGAAAAATAGCTCCAATTTTAGTTTCCTTAGAGATATCGATTGAAAATTATTATAATGAATTAACAAAGTACACACAAATCATAGTATTCTCCATCATGTTCGTAGATATTTATACTTTCTTAACATTCTTCTAATGTTCTGAGAAAAAGCCTTGAATAGAACTCATAACTTTGGAAACTTGTCAAATAACTGTTACAAATTTCATATTATAATTTTACAGCTTTCCAATGTTGTAAAAATGGGAAAAAATCAACGCTCATTGCCTGTTTTGTAAATGAGTAAATTTTTCTACGGTGATTCTTATATATTTTGTAATCAGGCTCATTTGCATTGTAACCATTGTTTGTGCGTTTGAATTTTATTTTTTCTTTACAATTTACATTGCCCATGGAAAAAAATAGGGTTTTTATTTTTACAGCAATTGCCAGAAGGCGTAAAAAGAATTAAATTCAAAAGTATCTAATATCTACACATAGCTAGAAAAGATATTGTAGATTCTAGATGCACATCATCAGTACACAAAGACCAATACATCTGGAATGCCGTTTCTCTTGTACAGCTAGCTTCTTACTTGAATCTTTCAGAAATGTTATTGCTTCAGGCGGGTGATAATTTTTTGTACAAGTGGGGGAGTGTAGGAAATTGTAAAAAATATATTTAAAAATAGGTCCTAAAAATATTAAACAGTGGACATAAAATACCTGCGAACGAGCAAAATAACTAATAAGTGCAATTATAAAGTAAGTTTTATTCGTCAAAGCTGGAATTTGTGATCATTTTTAACATTTCCAACGACAATTTAGGAATCACGTTTATGTAGTCTATTTCAAGCCAAAATACCTGTAGTATCGAATTATCATTACACGTGTTAGCATCTGTTTCAGCTTGAGTGATGTTTGTCACTTTCCAGAAATTTCAAAGTAATGTTAGTTTCTACACATGATAAGTGCAAGTACATTATGTAGATTGGTGTACAAATTTTCCATGCTTCTATGTTAAATTTATCACAAACAGACTCTCATTTCATTAAGGTAGAGCACCTCAGTAAACAAAGACTTTCTTGACAGTGCCTTTATAATATCAGTTTACCTCATCAAAGTACAGGTTATATGCAATCCAGTTCCAAAATTATATATTATTTCACCACTAGCAATAATTATTTCTGAAAAGTCATATTTCAAACAATTTTTACTTTTATTTATAAAAGAATGCACATCAGGCAGGACTGTATGCGGTAGTACAATTACATGTATTTGATGCAATGTAGTTGCATGTACAAAATACCTTAACTATTACAAGGGTAAGTTACGAAATATTAAAATATTTTTACCACACTTTACATCATACCTACAAAAGATTGAGATTTTTAATCATGTTCTCTGACTGTGATATTTTAATCATCTTCTTTGACAGCTTGGTTTTACTATACATTTATCTTTTCCTACATTCCTTTAGGAGTCGATCAATACTGGAGGCCTTAGGCAGAAAATTCTCTTTTTCGTTTTCGCATTGGGACACCTCTGCATGTTATAGACCTACATATGTATATACCGCCGATTGTTTTCTATCATACTTTTAGGAATTACTTTTATAGTACATCTTATTGCGTATTTATTTTAGATCTAATCGAATCTAGTTATCCTGAGATATAAGCGCAGCCGTTTGTTTCTTTGTGAAAGAAGGTTTCACTGAAAAGATATAAAACGCTGTAGAAACATTGATTTACAGAATTATCCATAAACTATGTATGATGTTTAACATACGAACGTATAAGCTGAGAACATTTCATGCAGGATTACAGGAATACTCTTATCATAATTTAAAAATAAATAACCTCTGACGTATCACTAGTAGAAAGCTTGTAGTCGTTATTTGCAGATTCCAACGTTATATCTCTATACTAATATTTGTGAGACATGTTGACAAAAAATAATAGACAAATACATATCCAACGATACGCGTTTTCTTCAACCTTAAATAAAGCTTCGAATGAGAGTAAACCTCTCTAATATATTTTTACGCCGAAATAAATCGGTCCTGGTTCAATTGTTCAGTGTAATATTGTAATTGTTGGAAATAGGAATATATTTTTTCATACTTACTTACTACCACACATTTTTTGATCATATCATAAATTTTCTAAAATTAGTATGAAAATCCATCAAAATTGCCAGCGGCGCTATTTTTTTAAGTTTTATGTACATTTTCAAATAAACAAACCACATCACGACCTTCTTCGCTATCACAAAACAAATTCGCCTGCGGCGCTATTCTCGCGTTTTTATGCTACATCATTTTTTTTAAATTTTGCTGCCCCTTCTAGCTCCGAGGCTGGCGACGCCCATGCTTGACGCTCAATGAATAATCAAAATACATCTTGAATGATCTCTCGACAACTGTTAAAATAACATATATACTATGTCATTGTATATCATAAAGGGATAAAAGTAATTTATAATTCACGTACGTATACCTCATATTCCGCATTGGTAAGAAGATAGGTCAGTCATGATAGGGTAATTCTCGGTGTACTGCTGGATACTATGCTACTAATATAAATATTGCTGCTGGATACAAAGCAGAGTTTGGATGGATGTACAAACACAACAATATTATGTAGCGCGTCTACCAGGCCACTGGACATAATTCAAAAGGTCATTGTTTTGTGGTTTTCGAAGCGGAAAAACTGAAAGAGCCATTTTATATCGCGTAGGTACGTTCGTTCATACAACTTTTCAAGGCAAATATAATTCAAACAAAACACGGTTACGTTACGGGTGAATATCTGACATTGTTTTACAAATTATAGGAATTCTTTTCATATGTAATATAAAAGCAGCAGGCTAATATTACATATATTTTCATTACAGCACGAGTTATTACTCATTAGTGTTACGCACTTTGAGTACCAAGGTGACGAATGTACGAACATAATTTAGAACTGCGTATAACACAACGGGTTATATAATCTACGCCAACGCTATAACGAAAAAGGATAGAATTGATATTTCTGCTGAACGAGTAGTACTGAGAAATACCCACTGCCTCCACTAACATACGCGTCGTAATTGAATATAATTAATACCATAACAACTCAATAGCATAATTTTCATACTCCATCGTTTCTCCTTTAAAAAACTAGTTTTGAATCTTCCACTTTCATCTCATCATTTCAAATCACTTTCACCCCTTTTACCAAGCGTTGACATAAGTTAAGCGTTGTGTCTTACTTGTCTACAATAAAAATATAATTACCCCCTAAAACAGCATTCATAATTTTCCCAATGAACACAATCTCTTCTACTTTTACTTTTTTTTTTCTCTTCTTAGAAGTGTATAAGAAAATTTGAAACATTTATCCTTAGTCACTTTATTTATTAGAGACACTTGACTTTGTGATTTTATAAATGAGCCTTTTTTCTATTCTTCCACAGCGCTTTTCCAAATTCCTCCCAACAAAGGGTCAAACTATTGTATTATAACTACGCAGATAATATAATATTATTATGTCTATAAACAGAATTTATTATTCTCTATGAATAGACAGAAGGATACACCAAAAGGCACTGAAAATATTGGTTAATTTATTTTATTCATTCATTGGTATCGAGCAAAAAAAAATTGGTGTCAGTCACTACAAATTTCCATTCATCACTTTTATTTATAATCCTACACAAACCCTTACGCTTTCTTATACTTTTTTTACGTACTAGGCTGAAGGACAGTATCGTGATGTACAGAATACATCGTCAAGGCCGCAATGGGTTGGCCCAACCAAACACTCTGTGGAAGAAATTTGTCTGAAAAAGTGGGAGAAATCACAATCTCTGAAAGATTCTAAAAAATGTACCTGTTGTTGAACCTTTGCCGGTTTATCTGATGTAATAATTTGAATGTAAACTCTGTCTATGCTCAGAGTAAATTTACCTATTACCGATAAGTATTTCTTTATTTTATGACAGAACAGTAGAAACGAAGATTTATGTATCGTACAAGAATGGCATGAAACCATGCCCATAAATAATATATTACGTGGTACATACGTTAAAGTGTTTAATATTGTATTTGGTCCCTTCCTACAAAACCTTCTGTTTTTCGTAATTTTAATCTAAGCTAAAAGGGAAAAGACTAATAAGCTCGTACGAAAATATAAAATTTGTTATTTTACAGGGATTGTCACGGAGAGGCTTTTGAAACTTTTAACGACGATGTAAATCCTTATATCAACAGCGCTATTCATTTACATTGTATAATTATCATTTATTTTTTTAAATATCTCTGGAATTATGGCCCTTCCACATAATCTACGTCATTTTTTAAAATAATAATATCTGCCTTTTTATTTGAATTATTCAAAATATTCAAATATTTCCCGTGTACTCATATTTATGCAAACGTGGCGTGGGCGCGAGTTGTAAAAATATAACTATACGGAAATAGTATATAATAATATACTTGAATATACGAGTATGAGGTATATTAATATTGTATAGTCTTTATTAACTAAATGACAAAAATGTGTAGAATTAAAAATATAACAACTATAAACTTATGTAGGCACGTGTAAACTTATGTAATTCTTGTTATTTTACTACCAGATTTTTAATCCTATTTATGTTTACAAAATCAACACGTTTTATGATGCCATGAAAAACTACACAAAAAATCACTGAATAAATTTTATAATTTGAACATATTCTAGAGCTTGTGTATTCCCAGAGCGAATATACATATTGGGAAATATATTAAAAAAACACTGTTTTTTTCCACGTATCATTAACTCGTGAGTAGAGTGGTTGGGTCTGACATACCCAGGGGGTCACTTTTGCGAATTTTTATTTGATGTTTCACCGTACAGATGCAAGATTCCAGGCACCTTTAGAGAAAGGTTACTCCGTTCTAACGATCATACAATAATTCGATTAGTTGAGTTGGGATCATCGATACAGATGCACGAATTTGCTCTGGGTATTTAGAATCCAAAAAATATGCTGATTATTTTTTTATTACTTCCCATTTATTTGGATTCTCTGATATTTAATTTGCCGGGAAGTTTGTTTTATTTCTTTCAATATATTCTTATACAAAAATAATTTAAAATTTATATAAATATGCGATTTTATACCATTTTGATACCATTTAACAATATGGTCTATATTTTCTGCAATAACAGATAAACCATCAATAGGTTATTGAATAATAAATAAACATGTAAGAATATAAAATATATATATCTACTGTTATAAGAAAAAAATATTAGACGCAAAAGTTTTTTTGAAAAATTACAATGACTGGGTATGTCATACCCACCACACCACTAGTTAAGAAAATTTGCACAACACCAACGAGGAGTTAAATATGTGTAAATAACAGCGTTTTTAAAAGACTTATTTCTTATTATGAATATATTTTGAAGATGTAATTAGTAACTCAATCCAAAAATACGTCCAAGATTTTATAGTAATGTAAGTACAGAATGAATAAATAAATAAAGAGTACTATTTTATACGGAGTCCAGTTAACAGTTGTAATCGGTTATACATCTTTAATGATTTTGTATAAATTAAGGGTTGTACAACTCTGCCAAAAACAATATGTAACGCGGAGGCGGCAAGAGTTTTAAATATTGGACATGGTCAAAAATATACAAGATTATCCAAATTATCAAAAACCCGAATGAAATGGGTACGATTATCCTTTTTCTCTCCAGCAGTGTGGCTAAGAGCTATACGAAATTATGTTATATTTGGTATGTATTATTGTTTTACCATAGTAATATATATATTTTATGTATGAGAATAAGTACTCACATTATAAATGAAAGGAATTTAACTTTTCATATGTCTAATTTTTCACACCATGTGTTTGAAGAAATAAAATTGCTCTGTTAAGTATTTTGCAGAAACAAAATTACTTTTCAGGGTAATTAATAGGAATAATTCTGCAAAGTAAAGAAAGCATATCATATTATGAAGTATGTCCTAATTTTATACATAAACTACCCTTCTACTATCTGATTAACTAAAAATTAACAAGATCTTGGAGGAACAAAACCAAAAATTAATATATTCTTAACATTTTTTTATCGGCATTCCACCCATAAAAAACGAGTGATGTCTGATATACTTTTTTCATGTAATCGAAGTACCTAACACAATTGAAGGAAACATGTTACTTTGTAACACGAAAGATATCACGATGTCGCGATAAGTATTTAAAATTTACTTAAAAAATAATAATTCATGGTATGAGAATGTTCACTGTATTAATAAAATTAGTAATTTAATTCTATTTAAGGCCCTCCACTCGTTTGCGAGTGATCTTAGGCATTAGTAAATAATAATCATAGATATGTACATAATTAGAATCAAATTATTTTAGTTTCATAGTTTTATTAAACAAATACGTAAGTTGTTGAATAAATATTTTGTTACGAAGCAGATATCTACTAGAACTAGACAGTTTAATAATGTTATATAACAAGGACAACACTTTCAACAACCGCACACTGTTTGAGCGTAGAACAACCTAGCTGGACAAAAGTCATAAAAAAATGTTATTTTAATTTTTTTTAAAGCATGCAATCTTTTTTAAAAAACACAGGGGCATCTTGTTACATCATTTAAACAACAGGAAACCGATTGCAATCGGACAGACAAAGAGACAAAGTCAAGTCTCAATGAGTTTGACCAGCTTCGGCCGGCTTCAAAACAGTTCTCGTATTAGTCGTCACGTGTGTATTGAATCAATTGTTTCTTTTTCTGTATGTTACTATGGCTTCGGTGAACACCAGGAAGTTTTTTTTTTTTATATTTGCAAATGTTTTAGACGGTAAATGAAGCTTAATCAATAAAATATCCATATTTTTATTTTGTCAGGGTCATAAAGTTTAGAGTCGAGTACAGTCGAGTTGTCAATTTACCTTCAGTGTATAGTTCAATCATTTAACTATCGATTGCAATAAATCGTAAACCTCGGAAACGCTCGCGAATTTTTTTATTTATTTTTTATTATTTTGTTATTATTATTATTATTTTTTTATTTTTTTTAATATTTTAAGGTAGGTAGAACTAAGAAGAAACCTTCTCATCACAAATTATGATAGATATGTCTGTCATGTCTGTGTATTCATGAAAACTGTTCACGTTTATAAAAAACAGATAAAATATTTTTGTCCAGCTAGGTTGTTCTACGTTCAAACAGTGTGAACCGTCACTTTATTAACATTGTATTATTCGTAGGTCTCAGCGTCAGACAGATAAGATGTTGAACTATTTATAACAATGACGGTGGGATTGTCCTTAATTGTTAGTTGTTATGTTATATATTCTCGAGACTACTTTTGTAAGTACGTAATCTCGAGAAAACAAAAAAATAATCCTTTGAACTGAGCGCGTGTATAGTGTGAGATAGTGAATACACTTTTCAACAAATGTATCAAGGCTTCGTGGGTTTGCTAAAGCCACCAAATTTACGTATACACTAATAGTTTTCCACTGGGACAGTACCATCCTTGTTTCATTTTAAGCTATGTATACTGTATAATCTAATTACCTACATGTTTTCATCGTAAATACAAACATGACGTATGTTAACTCCACCACCCCTTTGACTCCTTCCAAAACACGAATCCTAATTTATTTATACATTTTGTACGTAAGTAGAACAATGTGCATGTATGGATATGATAATATTGTATTGTTAACACGATGAATCTCTTCCGCTTTATTCGTTACACCTACAAATATGTGTATACTCTTTATGTGTGTACATTACTTCACATACAAATATTAGGGATATTGTTAATTAGTAAAATGAGAAAAAAGAACACGAATATAAGAATACTGTTGAACGATTACTCTTAAATGAAGAGCTCTGCTATACTGGACAGATTGCAGTGTGCATGTGCGTTCTTTAAAATAAATAAATATGTTATTGTTTGAGAATAATATTTCGGAATAGAATTTACATCACTTCAAATGTATTGTAAACCACGAAGATGGAAGATGTGGTTTTCAACAGCCTCTTTCCGCTGCGATGTATTGTGGTCGAAAGGAGACAGTGCAATGTCATCCTGAGGGACATGGACTACCATACACTACAGCAATATCTGACAACATAACATAAAATTCCATTACCATCTCAAACTGATTTGAAAATTTGTTAATTACATGAATTGAAATTTCGCTGCGTTTGTAAAAAGACTTGGTTCATTCACTCTTTTTCTTCATTATATTTCATTGTTTATTATTGTAGAGGTCATTAGTATTCATCATATTATAAAGATGTTGTTCATTTACCTTTTTGTATAATACCTACCAAGTACGAGTATGATATTTCATACACATTGTTATTATTACTAACTATCCATCTCTCGGTATTATTAACACCACTTTCACTTCATATAATTTAACACATGTTGTGATAAACAAGTGGATCATGTTTCACAATGATAAGTCATCATAGGTCAAACTTTTTGTGAATTATTATGTATCTCCTCCTCTTGAACTTGTACCTACTTAACTTTCTATCAATTTTCTTTTTCCCCTTCTTGACCACTGTTTCCCTTCAGCATCAGCTTGTCCATGATTTTTCTGCGGCCGCGTTGTTCATCTTTTTAAATTAGACTATCTCCCGTTTTATACAACTCACAGCTCCCATCTATTCGATGTAGTGTCAATGTGTATATTTACATCTTTTCTTCTCCTTTTTTAATTACCCAAAACAGACCGCCCTTTTCTAAGAAGTAGTTGGTTGTTTATTTAGTGAAATATTATCTACTTTATATGATACAAGTACATAAAATAATTCATCATTTCTTACAACTTCTTACAACACTAAAAAAATCATAGACAAAGTTCATTGACGTTGTAACTCGTAAAATGTGTTTATTCTCTGTTCTGTTGGTTTAATAAGGAGAAAAGTGATTTATTCGTTAGTGGTAATCTCAAAAACTATTTCACTGTTGGAGAATATTCTTTCATAGCGGGTGATGTAAGAAGATATCTACAACAGAAATAAAGTTTGCAATAAAGCTTTTCGTATCAAATATATATGTAACAAATGTTTAATTTCTATTATCTACTAACTACGCCCCTCATAGTCACACAAGGAAATGTAAGAAAATCACAAATATTTGGCATATGGAAAGCGATTTTAAGCAAAAATTCTACTTTACTACAGAATGCTTTACCCCTTGGGTGAAAAATGTTAGAGCTCCTTTTATCTACCGTCCTGAAATTTGAAACACAACCCATCGGAATTCAATGACAGTCAGTAGATTATTTTACAATTTCACTGAATGTCAAATTATTTCGATAACTCTAGAAAGAAAATAGCCCAAAGATAAACTATAGTTTATACAAGTAATAAACGAAGCCAAAAAGACTGTCATGTTAATGTTTCATAGTCACGATTTGAAAGAAAATAATCTTCTAAATATTCCTTTCTTTAACTATGTAAGAATGAATGACCTCTGTAGTGCTGCGAATCTGTGAATACTAAAAAATTAAGAAAAATGTGGTGATAATTCATTACTAGAGTTTTAGTAAGCTCCGTTACATTAGATTTTAAGTGACTAAGAAAGAGAAATATCTACTTAATACTAATAATGTAATTCAGAAGATACTATAAAAATCGTCTGACGCCATGGGAAAAGTTTCAGGGATTAGGGATTAAAAATTCGTATCTATAAGCGTGTTACTTTTAAAAGAAAAGATAATAATATTGTTCGGTCTTTTCGGTACTTTATAAACTCGGAATTAGGCGGTAGTTTCATGTTCTTTTTTAAACCCTCGATAACAGCCCTTAAAAAGAGACGTAAACATTTAATACTGTTATAATATTTTACTAACTTTAAAAACTTTAGCGTCAAAATTCCGGAAAAGATTTTACCTTAAAAGTATATTGTAATACAGCAGCTAATATTACATAATTTACGAGAATAATTAAGTATCGGTCTTAAACAAACTATTTTTATTAAAATTTACGTAGTTTTATAATGTGGTTATGTTACTTAATCCAATTTCTTATATTAATCTATCATTTTCTCCTAGTCAAGCTAATGTCAATCAGTGTCTTATATAATGTAATTAATAGCTTCATTAGCGCTATATTTATATATATATAAATTCAATTTTATTTACAGACACGATGAAAACATCAAATAGCCTGAAAACATTGTCTCATCTCAAGATAATAATACCGTCAACAGTTTATTTTATATTCCTAATACACATTATAAAACCAACATAAAATAATCTCTCATACTTAGCGTATTTCGCGCATTAGACACCTAACAAAATTATCCCTCAAATTACTTTTTTCCTGTTAAAACTTTTAAAGGCAATTTTATCATAATTTGCTTGCCGGCTCCATACGCATGTAGATTTCAAATTTCTATAAAATTACCTACATAAAACGTATATAATGTGTATATATTATAAATACGTATTATTCCATACTTAAATATTATGAAATGCGTTTTAGGGACTAGTGTCATAAGTTCGTCAAAATACAACATCAATTTTAACACCAAGAATACAATTTTATACATGGAATATTTATACATTTATACATTTGCATAACACAAACACAATATAATACCGTTAATAGTTGCGGCTTTACTAGATTCCAGGATTCCCATAACATGCACATTATTGCTCAGTGACAAGTGTCCGTCATACACACAATCAAGATCAAACTGCAGTTCCAAGTGAAGTACTCTTAGTAGAAAAAAGTATTCCACCATCCTCAACATCATTCCTGGTAAAAATGATCTGCTCGCTGGGAATCTCCTTTTATAGAATTTGTGTGTTGGTGCTGTAGCCCAGTTCTATATAAGACTGGTTTCTTTGAATTTAAAGGTAGGTATTTAAAGTTTCAGTGGGTCGTAGGTGGAATGTAATTTATTGTAGAATATATTCTGAATCAAGATAAGTGTAAGTACATAAAATGTTGGAGTAGATACTTATATTCTATGACTTAAGAAGGAAATAAAGGTAGTTATGTATTAATGTATGAAGGTACGTTATATACGAGGTGATTTCTCTTATTAGCCTATCGTTGGCACAATGCCACAAAGATACTGTTACTATACTACCGTTTGACATTATAGATCCCGTGTAAGGTACCCGCATGGAAACCTTTAATCTGAGACTAAAACATTCCAGGAAGGTATTTATCTGGAACACCCACATCGCCTTAAACAACGAGAAGGAATTATTCGGATAGGTATGATAGTTAAAAGAAATTACAAATATTTCAATAAGATTTGTAAATACATTAAACCCTTTGTAATCACATATTATTATGTACGTACATTAGGTGGAATAGTGCGAATGAATTTATGCCTAGAACACAAAGGTTACAAATTGCATACAGAAAATAGACGCAACTCTTTTAGAATTTCATAAATACGGTTAAAATTTATCGATCAGGGTTTAAATGAATAGATTAGAAAGAGTTTCATAAAATACAAGAAATAGGAACTTACCCAAACGACGGAAAGACAGCTGGGAGTCCATATCCCAAGAAGCACCAGATTCTGCACAAACAGATCCAATTGACATTCGTCCAGTTAAGGAAGAAGAAGAAGACTATTGTTATAGACATACTACGCATATTTTTTTAAAGGAGAGCATTACTATTTGCATTCATGAAATAAGAGTGGTGTGGTTGTTTATTCAAATTTATTTTCACTCTCGTACTCCTCTCTACAGCTCGCAAATTAATTTATATATTAATTATAAGTCTCTTCTGAGATACAGCCGATGTAAGTACGATAAAATATCGTAAATCCTGACATGGCTAGACACTCAAGTGAAGAATAAAAATTGTAAAGAAATAAATAACGAAATTGGAGATGAATAATGCAATGTACTCAATGAATAAATTTTACAACAAACAAGTACTTTGATAAGCAAGATAATTAGAGGCGATAAATTAATCCGCTTCATTGAATTTAATCTACTCTCTTATTCCTAGGGAGTAGAATTCAATAGAGGGAAAACAGAGGATTATCTGGAAGGTAATTCGTTAGGTACTTCCAATATTTTCATAATATCTTACAATATCATCATAATTTCAAACTGATTTCTTAAATTACTAATTAAATAATTAAATCAGATATCGTAGTGAAATAATAAATAGTCAAAATCAAAGTCAAAAGTGGGTGACTAAGTTTTGTTTGAAAGCGTAATATTATAACTGATAGATAAGTCCCCTATCATCCCATCGCCTACGAGATTATTGGTATGTCAGGTACCTACTTCAGTGGTCATAATCAGTACAAATTACTGCCGTTGACAGGTGACATGGATCAAATCTAATAGGTCACTTGTAGGTAGGTACAGATACCTACGTCGTTATAATTACATAAGTTTGCATCCATAGATTATTCTAGGATGAGAGAGATATCTATTTTACGTAACGAATTAGGTATGAGAATTCTCCTCGAAACTCATCATGAGGTTAGAGATTATTATATCTATGTATAATAAATATCGATTCATATTACATAAGAAAAGTTACACATTCCAAAAGCATCATTGTCGACAATCATCTCCATCAAACTAGAGAAAAGATTTTCTTATGAATGTAAATCAGAATTATAATTTAAAAAATCGTTGTGTAACGGAATTGAGATTCCAGGCAACCACGAGGAAGTTAGTCCGGTCAACGAAGATTTTAGTATGGAGACCCTGCAAAAGGTCAGGTAGTTGTGAATTTTTCTTATATTTTATTGGTTGTATTGGTTGATAGGATAACAAAAAATCTGATTTTCCCAATTCACTCCCTTTCGCGCACTCCGCCATCTTGAAAAAGCTTTAAAAAACGGACCATTTTATTATGCTATGTAACGATTCTATACGAACATTTTCTATATATTCATAAATCATTACAAAATATATTTTGCTTAGTTACATATATAGTTAAAAATCATGTGTATATCCTCTCTCTCTCTCTCTCTCTCTCCCTGGGCATTTATTATTCACACATTACTGTCAATATTTATGAAACAAAATGTACCTAACTCAATGGAATCAATAATTAGAATCAAATTATTTTTTCTGTAACATTGGTCATGAGAACTGATACGATGTTATTATGATTTAGTACTAAGTAACTCATAAACAATACACACACAATATTCTATGTCCACAAAAAAAAATATCACACCTATATCCGACCTTTTGTAGGCAAAAGACCTCTGTTTACCGGATTATGTTAGTTTTATTTTTATACACTGCTTTTATTAGCATATGAAAAACATTTGATAAAAATGGGACCAGAGAGGCGCATTTTAAACATTAACCTAAGCCCGTATTCAGTACTCAGTACTGGTATCGCTTCACATAAATGAAGCTTGTTTCGAAAGCATAGCTTCACATTAATGGTGTCATTAGAACGTCATGCAAACAATGTGCAATGCATTAATGTGCCGCATAAAAGAGCCCTATAATACTCGTCCACAAACGTCTCTCCTAACGATGCCTCTATTTCATACTTTTAAAACAATTCCACGAGGGTATTTCTCTAATGAAGTGAAAATATTTGTCATTAACTCCACAGGGGGCATTACATATTAATGAATTTATTACACCTGTAATATTCCTATAATAAAATTAAAATATGATGTCCTTATGTTTTCACTCGAGTGTGAATATAAGGCATTATTAATGTTGGTCTTCTTCGTGTGCCCTGTCGGGTCCCCCCAATGTTGGCGATCACTAGGGCGAACTTGTTTCTGTCCTGCACCGCTCGGAACAGCTCCCCTACACTCCGGATGCCGGTCCACTCCCTTATATTCCGCAGCTAGAACATCAGCTGTCTCCTACCGGGCCCTCGGCGTCCCTCAATTGGTCTCCTTATAGGTGACATTATTTCGTTTTTACTAAGAATAGGTACCTACCTACTCTTCGCCAAATATCACGTGGCGTATTTATTGCGTATACATTGCTTTATTCTCGTTAAACTGCAGTATGTGAAACACTTTCAAATTAGGCGTTATATATACTTGATGGTTTCAAAAATACCTACTAACCTAAAGGTATGATTAAGATTTTTTCCATCTGTATGTTAGCATTCGAATAATTTTACAATCGATAGTTTAATTACCTACCTAATATAGTATTCAACTAATAGTTTATGATCATATCATAATCAGTGTATGATTAAAAGTAAATATGAATTATATTTGCTCCCAACGATGTTTCCAATGAAGACTAAACAGAAAACAACAAGAGTGTGAAAAGTTCAGCGAGTTTAAGTTTGAAAATAATATTAGTAGTATTAGTAGTACATTTCGTCTGCGAACTACAATCTCGAGTATTATAAAATATCGTGCCTTAAGGGCAGAATATCGAAGCAATTTTCTCATAAACCGTATTCTATATGAACTGACATTTTATTATCTTACGCATATATCTATAAAGAAAATCAAATGGGATGAAAAATGCTACAGCGATTGCAGATAGTTTCCATATCCAGTATTTGACGCCGGAGGGGTTATGTAACTCGATAGACTTTAGGTACCTACTTAATTGATATATTGAATCAAAACCTGTAGCCTGTAGGTGTAGGTTTATGTGTTTACGTCAGGTATTATAGAACACATGCAACATCTCATCAAACACGATGCATGTTTGAGTGATATGTTAATGTTGAAATCAAATACACAGAAACTATGTCTTTCACATCACCGTTCACGATATACATATCACAGGGGGATCGATGCATGGTCCAAGAAACTTATACCTAAATAAGAATTAACTCTGTTGATACTCTGTCTTGTAACATATTATTATTGCTACATACTATTAAATAAATCTTAAATATATATGTCCGTTCTTATGTATCTATAAAAAAATCTATAAAACAAAACACGAGTATTCTAATTAATAATATCTTAATCCCTTATAAACATTAGATAGTCCACAAGCATGCATAACATTCTTGCGGTTTATCCCAATATCTTCGTAAATAATATATTCTTGTCTTCTGTCACGCCGCGGGTTTGCGAATATCTATTCGTTACTAACTAGAAATTTCCTAAGCCCGTCGTCTGACACTTATATATATATATATGAAGGTTTGATTTTACTCCATTTCACTGTGAACAATTTTGGCCGAGATACGACTCGTGCCTTGCATATGCAACTAGACAAGGCCAGTTAGCGGTTATGCGGGTGGATTTTCTGAAAGAGTTTTTGTGTTTCAACATTGTGCGCATGTGTCTCATCAGGCCAGTCTCCAATCTGACTACACAAGGAGAAAAATCCGTTAGCGAGGAGTTTGTCGCTTGGTTGATTATGTGATCAATTTCGTCGCAGAATGCATGCGGTGGAACCAACATACATCCCGATGGACGAACGACCAATTAATCTTTGCACAGGAATATGTTGCACAGCGCAGAGACCTATAAGGTCTCTGCGCTGTCTAACCCCAACGCCGCTACCTCTCGCCTACCGCCCCTGCCGATGGCTTGTCTAACCGAGCCGAAACGTCAGGCCACCAACGGCCTTTTTCAAGGCCATGGTACGCAGAGTACCCAAAAACAATATGTTGATTGCATTATACCCGATCATATATATATATATTAATATAATACAAGTGTATGATGTGTAAAATTCTCATACCTAATTACCATTTTATCTTCAGTTTGTATTTGTACACCACCTACATAATAAGTATTATTTCAATGTTGCTATTCCTACTACTCAAACATCATATTCGGTTACGTTATAACGAGGTACGTATGTACCTAAATGTAAATATATTGAAGAAATTAATTAATAATTTTATAATGAATAAAATTGATCTGATTTCTTTCAATAAAAGAAATACCTATATCTGCCTTCAGGGCTCAATTTAAAACTGTAAGCATTATGTATTTATTTCTTTGTAACAGGATTACAAATTAAATTTTGAAATCATTGGTAGACGTATTACATTACATAGAAGTTTTATATAATCCTAGCTGGAGCTATATCTCGTACATACCTAATGTATCTCTTGATACATCACGCGTCTCTCAAGACTACGGCAACCTACTTCTTTATTGAGTGTCATCGATTTATCAAGTCTATTTTCACACTATAAAGGAGAACATTCTATTGACATTGATAACGAAGAGGACAATAATGTATACCGTCACACAATACACTTTATTCAAGCCATCAGAGGCGTGAAGTAAATCATAATAATATATTACAAAGATATTTACGTGTATGATAATCTACGTACGTATATCTATATCATTTATCACAAATCATTATCGTCACGCTCATGTTCCTTTTATTAAAAAAAAGGAAGATTTAGACTTCCAAAACATATACTAGTAAGTCGTATGGTAAAATACTCGAGGAGAATTCAGAAAGTCCAATTTCGATGTTATTTTTAGACAAAAGTTTCAAGTCTATCGTTCATTTCATTCGAACATAAAACATCGAAAATGTTCTTTATCAAGATGATGGACAGAGAACTGAGGAAGCATTTATATTGTTATTGTATTACGTTATAGGAGAGTATCTCTCTGTTCCGCTATGTGCCTTTATTTCAACATCACCAAAAAGTCAATGAGCGTGACGAACAAATTTTGAGAAGGGGTTTTGTGTCCGGAGCTCAAAGTAAAGTAGCCTTGGGTGTTACACATAGGTACAAGCATAAGGTTTAATATTCACATTTTGTCGTGCTCTGTCGACTTGGTTTCACACATCAAGCATTACGTACACACAGAAAATTACGATGCGTAGTTTATTAAGATTATAGGTAGATACGTTTTCCTGCAGAGAGAAAATAACGCAGACATTTTTGTATGTTTGTAAGATAGATTATAAATATCTAGAGTGAGTAGGTACCTATAGTGTATAATATATTTTGTATGCTTTACAAGCCGAGTACATCGATTTTTCAAAATATACTCTAAAAGTTTAATACTGTTGTTACTTTACATTCAGAGGTTAATTTAGTTTTGTAAAGGTTACTTTATACCAGGTTTTATGTAATAATTGAATTTTAAGTAAAACAAAATTCGGATATATTTGTTAATGGTTTAGAATCAATACGTGAGATAGGTAAATAGAAAAGGAGTTTTCTACTAACATGTTTACAGTTTACCTTCGTAATAGATTTCAATGTGTGTTTTAATCCTGATGTTCTATGCCGTTAACAGAAAATTAAAAGTAGGTAGTGAGTTTGGTACCTACTTAGTTATATAAAACAAAATAAATCAATAAATAAAACTTTATTGGCCAGTAAATATATGAAACAACAAAACCATGACAATACAGTGTGCCAAAAGGCGGACTTATTGCAAAAGCAATAATTAAAGCAGGTTGTAGAACATTTAGTTTATATCAATATAAAAATCACCGGGAGAATTATCAGCTACGTATTGCTTTGTAAAAGCAGTACGAATCAATAAACCTATATAAGTTTTACTCTGTTGAAACTCAAGAAGGGCATATTTATTCAAAACCGCATTGAGATGATTCTATTGTGTTTGCTTGTCCTCACTCTCCCAGAAGAATTTTAATATAACACTTCTTTATAAAATCGAAACAAATGTTACTAATGACTCTATGTAAATGTTTTGTGAAAGAGCGATTAAACATTATTGCTCATTACAAAAATAAATGTTCGTTTCATTTCTTCTCACAATGTTCCGTAATATTTCCATACATAAATTCTCAGACTTTTAAAAGACTTTCCGAGTTAAATTGTTACCTGAAATAACGCTTAAAAACTTTTCCATTTACGAAATCGTCGGGTGTAAAATGAGTTTTTGACTTGTACAAAGTACTGCGAGTGACT
This sequence comes from Ceraclea dissimilis, assembly GCA_963576895.1. NCBI lineage: Eukaryota > Metazoa > Arthropoda > Insecta > Trichoptera > Leptoceridae > Ceraclea > Ceraclea dissimilis. The sequence goes on along the minus strand of OY756361.1, from coordinate 14,104,969 downwards.
TGTTATTATTTTTTTCGTTTATATTTTTTTGAAATTCGGTACATCTCACAAAAGGGAAAACATTTTTCATCCCTAATTCAAAATATATCTCAAGGTTTCAATACTTTTTAATACATTTGTGTCCCTCGAACGATTTTACCAACCAACCGTAACAGAAAATGCGGTGTAGATAAGTGTTTTAAGAATAAATTTGGTTAGGCCTTGAAATCTCCCATTAGTTCTGAAAATATTGTACAAGATTAAGCAAAATACAGTGGTGTAATCGTTCTTGTAGACACAATTTCTTACAGATCTTTTGATAGGTGGCGACTAAAATCGTCGCAATTAGAATTATATGAAAATGCATCGATTTGGCAGTCGTTATATTCTAAGTCAATTTTGTCTGGAATTCTAGACACGTAAAATGATTTTAATCCATATACTTTGTATTCAAGTATTAGAATAAGTATTATGTTTTGCTATAAGATTAGCACTATTATTACTGAAAAGTTCACAGCTAATCGTATTCAAGTGAGACACATGTTATTACAGCTATTGCTGTGTTGAATTAAATTAAAGAAAACGAAAACAGCAGTCAGAAAAATACAATACCGTTTAGGATTTTTTACTTACAATTGAAATCCTTTCGGAACACAGGTTGGTAAACATTAAAGATTCAAAAAATATGCTCCAAATAAATGGAACAATAATATCATTAGATTTTTTAATTAGATGTAGACGAATATAGACGACATGTATATCAATCCTATATAATGATACCCAGTGCAATCACACTGATAGAATTAGTATTAATTATCACTCTACAATAAGAAAACACTTTTTAAGGAAAAATTCATGCATAATATAGGTTTAACCCCTCTTGTTTAAAAAGTGCGAAGTAGAAACATTTGGATAGGAATAATAACCACCGGGTGAAAGAGTATTAGAAGTAAGGAGAAGTGAGAACGTGAGTCTGCATTCTAATGTTTCATTTGAGTTAAGAAACATCGATACTTAAAACAAAATGTAGTAACATAAAAATATTAATTAAACTTAAATACTTTTTTATTGATGATCGTGATAGAAAGTTTAAATAAAATGTTCTAGAAGAACTTAGTACGGTAACGAAATCATAATGAAGATGACCGCGTTGCTTGCACCTACCTGTATATCTACTCGCATATCTCCCGATTTTTTCAAAAGAGACCTTGATGGATACTACCACTTCACATTAAATTTTTACCGTTGCTTATTGCTATAGATGTATTTTTAATAGCATTCAGCACAGTATTGTGCATCAATCTAGAAAATCTATGAAGTTATTTATTTATTGATGGAAGATTAACTTTGTGGAAGGACATTGTAAAATTATTTGTAAAAATAAAACACTGTTTTTTACTTCCACTATTTATTTTGAGTACATACACCAGAGATCTTTCGTTAGCATTAGCTTTGAAAGATCTCTGGTGTATGTACTCAAAATAAATAGTGGAAGTAAAAAACAGTGTTTTATTTTTACAAATAATTTTCTATGAAGTTATTTTTACAATAAATGAAACTATTTTCAATACACTACATTCGTATTAATTCAAAAAGTTATTAATTGCAATAATGCAACGTTTTCATTACGTTGCGTTACACAGAAAAATTCATTCCAAATTGTATGCAATTACATTTTATGTATAAAGTACGAGTACTTCAAAACCTTTGAATATTGAAGCGAAAAATATTTGCAATTTACTGATTTATAAATCTTGTAAAATATTAAGTGCCTACCTATATGAAAAATCTTGAATATACAAAATAGGTATCAATAGATGAATGTATTTTTATATTATTAGGTTATTATTTGTTTTACGTGTCGAATCAAAAATTATCAAATCTCCTTAGGTGCTGTGAAAAGTCCACATTAAATGGAGGGCCGTCAAATATATCATCCATCATGTATTCATGTTTTGCAAATTTAGTATATCGAGATTTAGTAGTAGTATCTGATATGAATGGTCAAAATAACTTCTCAATCTTAAGAATGATATTATCTGTAAGTTCATATTTTAGCTTTGTCAGACGAACTTGATACCAGCCACACAGGAATAAAAATGTACTCGTAAATGCAATCAAAAGTGTTAGACCAGCTTCCTTTTGCTACATAAGCACACTCTTTGCCAAAGTAAATATATCGAAGGCGTTTTTAGACGCCATTTTTATACTCACTAAGAATTGTTCATGTTTCTATACAAATCGTTTAATACACATAGAAATAGTAATTAAAATGACGAATATGTACTAGAAATATAATTATTTTTCAATACAAAATCTATTGAATAAATAAGGGGGAAAAGCTTTCAATTTAAAGTTTCTTTCTTATGCTTCATTCAAGTAATACAATACATTGATAAAATTCATTCATTTTTCCTATTACTAGCTTATATAACATTTTCATTTTTTTAATTTTATTCAAAATGAAGTGGGAGATTTTTTTAATAAATATTCCATACATATTAATAGGTTAATAATTTATATATTAAAAAACTCTTGCATAATTCCGACCGGCATTATAGTCGTAGTTTTCATGAAAATGAAAATAAACATTTCTCAGCACAACTGTGTATTTTGGCTTTTCAGTATTTAATTACTTCTCACATGCTTCTCACCACTCTCGAAGTGAAAAATAATTGGTTTTGTTAAACTATTTTATTCTCATATTATTACCTACTTATTCTTTTCATTCTGTATTCCATTTTCAGTTGATTGTGCTTTGTTGAACCTACATGAAATAATATTGAAGGTGTTTTCTTTAGATAATATTAAAAACATGACGTAGAATATGTACAGGTTAAAGTCCATAATGAATACATGATTTATAACGTCCTCATGTGTGAAATTATCCAGAGCTAAAGGTTCATCGGAATTCCTGTGGCTAGAAAAGAAACTCTCATTCTGATTCTCTTATAAGTCTCTTACTCAATTACTTGTTTTTTTACTAAAAAAAGTTTTATACTCAGCTGTGTTTGTATTGAAAAACATACTTATTTGTTGTATGAGCACTGAGCAGTTAACACATCATGAAAATCTGTAAGACGATTACTGTATGAAGTTCCAACATTTAGAGTCTTAACAAATTTCTCTTCCACAGTGTAGACGTAATGGTTTGCTTATCAGATTACTTCAAGTACAAGATGTTGCAGAAAGCGTTCAAAAGTATTCGTATGAATTACAAAGTCCCGAAAGTTATGTTGAAATTATAATGAAAGTGTTGTAATGAGTAAACTTTCTTATTCGACGAGATATAATATGAGTCTTACATACCAATACTTAATTATAACTCCAGATACGTCAGCCTTTGATATGTCTACCTATTTAAGTTTGACATTTCTAATAAGTACATCCTACACGTTCCTGTTTTACCACGTAAAATATTATGTCACAACGAATAACATACTATGCGAAGAATTCTGTACTGAATCTGAAGAAAATAACTTTAGGTTCATCTTGTACCACAGGTACATGGAACGTCTAAAAGTTTTGAGTATAAATAAACTTTTTATAAGAATTTCGAAAGAATTTGCATCGTTCAAATCTAATACTAGCCAATAAAATATTTTACGTAAATTTTTACACATGTAATTATCATAGAAACTAAAGTTTTCACTTAGTTAATTATCTAATATCAAAGTGATTCCTAGAATGGTGTCTTAAAAAACTCATGGGAACCTTTAATTAAATACCAATCTAAGATAAGTTTTTAAGGGTAGTGAAAACAAATAAAAAAAAACACAGAAGGGCAAAACAGCAACCGTGCACAAAATACAAAACATGAAGCATAAGATCTTCGAAACTGAATACATTTATTGGAATTTATAATGTCAATATTATAGAAACTGAAACACAAGCTGTGTAATATGGATTTTTATTATTTGTTCTAAAAACAGAATCAAGGGCGTTCGTTGAAACGAATTTTGTTATTTTTAGCAGTAAGCTGTGATACCTAATACGGTCATTCAAAAAATACTATGTATGTATAATAAAATAAAGATAGCTGAATTTATCTAAATAGTTTACTAAAATATAATAAATATATAATTAAGTATTGATTTTGCAATTAATTATACCATTTAAAAACTGGACCACGATGTGTTTTGTGTAAGATCCCGGGAAGTAGATGAAGTTACACATACATTAAGAATAATTACAAGGAATAAAATTTCTTTACGACAAAATAATAATATTTATTGAGAAAAGATATAAAACTTCGCCATAAACATCTGAAATCAAATTTATAGCCTCTTTATTATTTCTATAATCTTTTTTTATTAGGCAATCAATAACTTCATACATACTTACACAATATAGAAATATAATTTAGGTACTCTTAAGAATACCATAAACTTAATACAGATTCTACCTTTCATCTATTCATAACTTTTATTCGTTATTCGAAGCCAACAAATAACTGTTCAATATTGTGCATTCAAAAAAATTAGAAGATGATGTGTGAATAAAATGACATTCACAATATTTCATTCGTGAATGTAAATGCAGCGTTTTTTTTTATGTTTGTGTGTGAATGTACTACGATTTTCCACAGCGAGTTGCTAGAAATAATTATTTCGTATCAGTAGAGAAAGTTGGTTATTCCTAAAGTTGGTTATAAAGTGAAATACATTTTCAATTAAAGAGAAGACATGACCCATAAATCTGTACAAAAACAAATACATTTATTTCTCGTTTCCTTATTTATTTACATCAACATTGAGTTCATTATTTTTGTTTACATCTCATTGAATGGAATCAATAAAATTGATGACACGTTTTCTTCAACTCTTTATATTATTATCCCTCCTGTTCTCTTTCATTCCTTTTCATATAAAAAAAATGTCGGCCAATAAAATGGCTGAAAGGGGAAAATGTAGATTTACACGGCGATTTAGGTTTTTTCTTCGTCGTCTTGTGTTGAGATACAAACAAACTAGAATAAAATATCTAAATCCCTTTTTTGGAGGATTTCAAACGAATGTTTATCTCGGCACAGCTCAACAAATTTCCATTAAATGCGACATATTATTCAGTGTGTGTGAAGTTACTTTCTGCGACTCATCCATATTATATTTTATGCAGGTACTTATATTATTACTAACTTTATATTGTAATGCCTTGTTCTTTTCCTTACGCACGTATTCATACACCACTCTAATACATGGTTATGTAAGTACCTACAGTTACAATAACATAATTTACCAGCATTTGCAACACCACAGATCTATGGTATTCGTTTATGTATACTTACATAATTAAACTTATTACAAACTTTGTCATTAGGTGTTGTTTTGTGTAATCTATCTCAGCATTGTTCAAATGAATCGCGTGTAGAAAGATCCTTAACAACTTGATTAAAATGTTCTATTGTAACCTTAACAGGCTTGTAGGTACCTACTCAAAATATGACGAAAATGGAAAATGACGAGTCAACAGTTGCAGACTACGGAGAAAACCGCCAAGATACTAACAGATATTTTCAGTCCTGATTATCTATATAATAAAACAAAGTCCGTTTTTTGTAAAACTCATTTTACTCAAGCATTTTACGATGGATTGCTCTGAAAATTCACGAAAATCTTCCTAGTAAACTACTTTAGGTTTTAACATCGCCATTTTTGAAAAAAACAAAAGCTTTTACTAAGAGGTGCCATGATGATGAGAGGATCCAAGGGTTGTGTGGGTCGTGTGTGGTATTGTATGAAAGGGTGTTGGAAAAGGAGTTCAGGTCTTAAGTCACATTTTGTCTAGCTCAAACCATCGGGGGACACCGTGCCATTGCGAAGCACGGGTAACTCAGCTTGTTATGTATAAAAGTGAAATAATCCACGAGATATTGAACATCAGTTACTTGTAACGTACCCGAGTTACGTATAAAAAAATATCAATATTAATAATAATTACTCAGTTTCGAGCTCGCGAATCACAGTGTATTTTTGACGTCCCAATATTAATTACTGGATTATCAAATTATTGAAAAATTATTAATAACTTATTTTTATTTCTTTTATAAACGATTTACAATGGGATATTCCCAAACATTTTTGAAGTACCTATGTGCTTTAGAAATATTTAACACCACCATATCGCATATTAGGGTGCAATTTTGAAGGCCCAGATCATGAAAATGATTAACGACACGCATACAAAAGACCCGTCATATCAAACATCTCAATCACAAAAATATTTTAATGAAAATTTCATATTCCATTAATCACTGATGGGGGCAAGGCATCGATTGAAACAGATATTTTAATTAAAACTTTGTTGACAATAATTAGTTTAAACAATTTTCTTTGATACGATATTAAGTACATATCAATGGATCATTCGAGTATGTTAATTTATGTAAAAAAAAAAAAGAACAAAATTATTTCTTTCTCTACATAAATAAAATACCTTACATTTTTCACATTTTATTTGTTTTTATTTTTACGAATTTAATAACGCAAAAAATATTCTCAGGCGTCGCGTCGACTCCAGCTTCAAATATTTTGATATTTGTATTTGCCAACAGAAAGCAAGTATCTGTTGTTACAGTATTGTAAATAAGATAATAATAAATAAATTAATATACCTAAAATTTAATATTCCCATAATTAATATTAATAGATACATGGGTCGGGTAATCCGTTTGTAGCCTAATTGTAAATATTATAATTCTGTTAATTATGTATATCCAGAAATAACAATCATCTACTTTTGTTATAAACTTTTATTGTACTGTTTGTACATCTGCGTACCAGTAATAATATTATTTGTTCAGGCAAAAATTCACAGCTTAGTACGTACACGTAGATTTGGAAGATTGAAAAACGGAATAACGTAGACGTGAATCGTTCGATAAAAACGTGATTGTTTGTTTTGAACAACATCTAATATGTGCTGAACAAAGTTTTCCGCTAACGACAATTTAGTTAAAGTACATACATATGTTATGTAATATTATTATTTAAATCAAAAAATGAAATTCCGTTATGAAATTTTTACGTGATTTGTAACAATATTTAGGAATTCAACATTTCACATTGGAATCCTCCGTTCAAAGGCGATTCCTTTTGCCACACGTTCGTGAAAATTGAATACGAAAATATTTTCGTTTATACTCGTATAATATGAAACATACGTAGAACCTTTTTGTATAAATCATGCAGTACGTGTGTTGTGTTATCTCGAGTTCTAATACAGGAAATGTGTAGACATGTGTTTCATGACCAAATTTGTGACATACGGGGAAAAAATTAATCTTCGAATAGAGGAGCAAATACACGACGTTGAAAATACAAGATAATGACCAATTATAATTCGACGAATAATAATAGTTATATTACATTACAGTACATATATAAGTGTTTTCACCGAAAATGAAATAACACGATGTACCGGTTTGTCAATCTTTAGATATTGGTACAGATAAAAAAAGATATGGAACTAAACCTTGTCAGTTGAAAAACATGCATATATATGAGTATAGTAGTTACATTTCGATGTTCCCAAATAGGCAAGTAGGTAGGTCATCGATTCAACACATTCCATGAATGACTATTGATTTGGTTTGATTGAACGGATTTCACATAAAATCTCTAAGATATTATCAACAAAATATTATTCTGACAAGAACGCATTTCGTGACAAAAATATTTCTATTTCTCTTCCACATGTAATACATTTTACATACAAAATTAATCGAATTCTAAATCTTTCGTTTTGCAAAACCGAGTAAATCCGACCACGTATTTTTTTCCTGAAAACAAATTCTCCCGTAATTTTCGTCGTGGAATAAAACGAAAAGATTTTTTGCGCCATCACTTCACACACATGCGATTATATGACTATAATTAATAGTGAAGGCGGACTATAAATTCAGTTACATTACGTAGTAATATAAAGGTAGATACGTATGTCGTGGCTCTTTTATCTTTTTATGTTGCTATATGAAAGGTTAATTTATATATACGCACATTTATTTTGGTGGCAGTATCAAGAGGCCCAATATAAAAGGATCATCAAAATTACCTTCCAGAAATATCTCTCAAATCCTTATCGCAAACAGTTCTTAATGTAGGTAACCATAACCCACACAATCATATGTGTGGCACAGATTTACAAAAGCATTTTAATGCACACAAAAACAAGTACGGATTATTTGATACTGCCCAAGTTTCCTCTCATATAAATGTGTTTTCGGACAAAAAGTATTTTAGCATGATAATTCAAAATTGCACAGTTCAATATATTTACAAAATCATGTATCGATGTCCGATATCATGAACTAACCACTTGCCAGTATGAGATGAACGCGAAAGGTTCAAATCCCGCTGCCCTCGAATGCATTTTTATTTATTTATTCATCTCAAAGATAAGTGATAGTCAACCCCATTGATAGGTAAAAGTCTAGCTCTATTGATAGGTAAACTACAGACACTATTATACTTATTAATCATAATTATTTGAGGTTCAACTCGTACAAAATCAATTCATACTATTTTTGTTGATCAACTTACCAAGACAGTTTCTTTCATTTCAACTTTCAGTCTTCAGAGGTTGTCTCAGACATTGCGTAGTTTATTTATTTTTATGTAAATTATGTCTACGACTCCTACGAGTCGGCGTATTTTTAGTTTCTTATCAGGCAGTGTATATTTCATAGAATTAATTCCTTTGGAATTGGGTACATAGCCCCGTGTCAATAAAATATTTAGAGGCCGTTAGTGGGTTACTGTTTATTTTTATTATTTCCTGAATTATTCATAGAATTTGTACTATCAGACTGTTAATAAAATTAGTATTGCCTATTCGTATTTTTCAAACAGTAATCAAATCACATATATAATTAGTTATGTTTCTATTAAATCTCTCAAAAGAAATTGACATCGATAATTAGACGCTTTTACATAAATGGTACGAATCTTTAATTAGGCTTCAACAAACCTAGACATATAAACGGTATATAATATTCATTTGAGAAAGATTATTGATTTTTGTCATTAGCATTTGAATATACCACAATTATTGGTTAATTAATGATAATACGTAATAATTATGGTTCATTTGAAATGGTTGACTGTAGGAAGCAGATATTATGAACACATGGCCGCATGTTGCACATGATATTTTACTATTGACACATCAAATACCAATGGCCTAGGATTAACTCTACTCTCGAACATACTAGTAACGGGCTGTGCGATGTTTATTGCACATAATTCGATAATATTGTAGCTTAGTATCATTATTGGATATTGATGTTCATATAGTTTAGGTATGTGGAATATTTCGTGAGCTTATAATATCGAAACGCGAGGTCAATTTTTGGCAATGCTACTTAATATTTGTGGTAGGTAGAGAATATGTCAGAATATTTCATTCACATGTATCTACAAATTAATATCGTTCTATTTATGCAAGCAAGTAAAATATGAGTATCCTTTTCTTTCCTGCGCCTTAATTTGCTTTCACATATTGGTAAAGTCCTATTGACAATTATAAAGCATCATTTTAATACTCCTCCTAAATAGAATTTAATGTATCCTAAAATACCCTCTTGTTATTACTCACAATATGGGGAAAACAATGCCAAGTGTGTGGGTGTACGGTACATTACTTCATGAAAAGATGCTTAGAAAATCGTATATGTGAGGATGATGTCAACAAAGATGATATAAAGGAAAGTGTAAATTTCACATTTTTATTATTTTCTATTTATAATAAAGCTTTGTAATACTTTCATAGTGTGGCAAAAAAATGTAATTTGGAAGTTATTTGTGAAAAACAGAATCAAAGGCACCTTTATTGCTTTACTTATAAACTCATTTATTTACAAATATCTCATGAATGAAATAAGTGTACTGTAACTAACATATTGTTCAAATTTTCTTAATAAATACTTCGTCGTAATTGTTGCAAATTAATATTTGATATCCTTTGCTATTTATACGTGAATATACATATTTAATTAAATATGACAACTTAATGAAACTAAAAAGTAAGTATATCTATGTTGATTCGTAAGAAGAAAATCTCCAATAATCTTGTAAGGCCATACAATGACAATATAAGTAGCAATAGATTGAGATATTTTTATAGAAAACACTTTTACTGAACAGATGGTAGACACATAGTACTGTACTAAATGTATAAGTGATATATATCTCACGTTGGTACGTTTATCCACTTGAAAAACGTGTCCGTAACACGGTCGGTCTTACTTCCGCCTACTTGAACCGAATCAGGAAATCCGATTCCACAGAGAGTTCCACACTCCACCCTTCGCAGACCAAATGTTTAACAAACAGTATTCCACCCAGTGACCAAGCAATCTACATAATACTCTACCATTCAGATATTATTTGATTGTACACAAACATGTTAATATAATGTAGATAGAACGATATGATGACATGCAAGTATGTAGGTTATACATATATTAGGAATCTTCGGTCAGGCGTATAATTTCATTAGTTAAGTGCTTAGTACCTTCATTGCATAATAATATTAATATTACAGCGGTATCATCTATGTGAATCTTATCATAGAACCGCAGACCACAAACTAAGATCCTGAATAGCATAATTTAATATTCAATTTTCACAAATAGCGTTACATTATAATGTTTTGAAATTATTAATTAAAATCCTATTACACAGCCTACTTTGTTTTACCTTTTCGTAATCTTATTTCCTGTACAATCCTGAAATATATTACATACCAATATTGAATATTAATAAGACAGTGTTCGTACTTATAGCCAGAACACCATCGGAGCTCCAGGAAACCTTCAATACATGGGTGAAAGAACTAGACAGACACGGACTGAGAGTAAGTCGGGCAAAGACCGAATACATGGAGTGTGACTTCGGGGGAGCGGAAGAAACTGGTCATGATCTACTCATAGAAAACAACACAAAGTTACCCAAAGTGTCGCACTTCAAATACCTTGGATCCATGCTAACGGCCGATGCTCATGTAGATAAAGATGTAAACCACCGTGTCAATAGAGCATGGCTGAAGTGGAGATCTCTCTCTGGCGTACTATGCGATAAAAAGATAGCCATTCGAACTAAGGGCAAAGTCTACAAGACAGTCGTAAGACCTGCAATGTTGTATGGAGCGGAGTGCTGGACAACATCAAAGAAGCATGAGCAACAGCTCCATACAAATGAAATGAAAATGTTACGATGGGCAGGCAACGTAACACGCCTGGATAAAATCCGCAATGAGTACGTCAGAGGATCGTTTAAAGTGGCCCCGATAACAGAAAAGCTGAGGGAGGGCAGACTGAGATGGTATGGACACGTCATGCGTAGAGAGGAGAGTTACTCCGTGAAGACGGCACTCAGCATCCCCACGAAACCTAGGGGAAGGGGTAGACCTCCGGCAACATGGTGGACCAATGTTGAAAGGGAGCTGGCGGCGCAGGGAATCCCAACGATGACAACCCAGGACAGGAGATCCTGGAGCCTACGTACGAGGAGGCCCGACCCTGGATAAACCGGGACAGAAGGGCAGGACAAAGAAGAAGAATAAGACAGTGTTCGTCGTTAACAACAAAAAAGTTATAATCCTTCAAGTACTCCATGTTAATTTAAGCACTTTAAAATTTGTGGAAACCTTTCTCCCATGAAACTTCACAAAAATAAATTGAATTAATGTTTAGGTACACAAAAGATACCCAGTTTCTAGAAAGTAGTGGATACCTAATAGGTAGTAATGTTTCAAGAAAAGCAAATTTCATGATTATGCATTATGAACTAATAGGTGGTTGTAACATCAGGTAAGTCTTCCCACATTATTTTATGAAACAACCACAATATTGTACCTACTACATTGTTATTATTCAAATACTTACACAAACTTGAAACTTCTTCATAACGAGATACAAATATGTGCAAACATTTATGTAAAAGGATGAAAATAAAATGTTATTAAATAGTCTTGGTACACTTATGCCCAATCCCACCAACTTTTACCTAAGAAGGAGAGCCCTAAGAAATTTCCATACAAAAACAGAGATAATATTCTATTTATTGACATGCAGGCCTACCAACCACACCCTAATTCCATACGAAATGCAACACGCAACTCACCTAGCTTGGGCAGAGATATTTGGGCACCTAACGTAGGTGAGTTGCGTGTTGCATTTCGTATGGAATTAGGGTGTGGTTGGTAGGCCTGCGTGTCAATAAATAGAATATTATCTCTGTTTTTGTATGGAACTTTTACCTTCTTAGGTAAAAGTTGGTGGGATTTGGCATTACAACATTGTATTGTGTTAAATGATCAAGGACGTTTTAGTCCGAGAGCCCGCTGCTTAATTTATGACGTATCTGTTTTTTGATCGAAATGTGGTATAAATGATAGCTTACTTAGGGTTTTACATCGCACTAGGATTGCCTATCAAAATCTTGCCGCAACCCCCCCTGCCCCCCCGAAAAGGTCCCTCTTCGCGGTTTTTCGCATTTTATAGGAATATGGTAAGAGATAGGAGAAAGTAGTCAATGAAAAAAATAATCCTTGCTAAATTCTCTACAAAAAATATATAGTTGATTTTTTTGTAGGACTAGTAGTTTACCCGTAATGGCCGGTCAAAAAACAGGATATTATTTGAAAAAAAAATAAAAATAAAAATTTTTTTTCTTTCATTTTTTTCCACCCATTATCACTAACATTTTATGGAAAAAAATTGGCCTGCGGCGCTATATCGCTGGTTATTTTATGAAAAACTAAATTTTAAGAATTTTCGTCACTGAGTTTTATTGCAATAACTCCGAAATTATTAGATGTATGAAAATAAGTTATAGCTCGTTTTGTAGCTAAGATTACGGTAATTCATTCGTTCTCGGACTATTTTCCTGTAGCTCTTATCAATTTTCAACCAATTTAGTTTAAATACATTTTTTTAGTATTCTAAATGAATTTCGGTTTTGGACCGGCCATTGCGGGTAAACTGCTAGTTCTACGAAAAAAATTAAGTAGCATTTTTTGTAGAGAATTTAGCAAGGATTATTTTTGTCATTGACTACTTTCTCCTATCTCTTACCATATTCCTATAAAATGCGAAAAACCGCGAAGAGGGACCTTTTCGGGGGGGGGGGGGGGCAGGGGGGGTTGCGGCAAGATTTTGATAGGCAACCCTAGTGCGATGTAATACCCTATTGGTAAGCTATCATTTATACCACATTTCGATCAAAAAACAGATACGTCATAAATAAAGCAGCGGGCTCTTGGACTATTTGGCCAAAACACTTATTAGAATCTGTACATAGAATCTGTAGTGAGATAGATCAATGATAGTGGTTAGATTCGTGGAAATGCTGCCATGACAGATGGGCAATGTTGTCGAAAGATTTATGATATTTATGAGTGAATTTGGAGGGGAGCTCAAACACATCACATAAGGAGGTAGACGTACTCAGCATTTAATTTGTTCTCTATCTTCTATCGTCTTGGATTCAATTACAAATTTAAATACAGTAATAATTTTTGAAGTACACAGATTCAATGAACAATATCATTACATTTGAAAACGTACGCCTAAATTGAGTTTGTGAATGTTTATAAAATGAAATAAGTAATTGTAATAAAATAATATCTCTTTCTTTTTTCCAATATCTCAAAATCCAATAAACAAAAATGAATATCTTCTTACTTATATTATTGTGTTTTATATTTTTTATATTACCATTGTATTTCCCATAATATCCACAATGATGGCTGTAAATAAAACAAACAATAAAATAATGTTTAGTAGTTTTGATAAAATCGACCATTTATATGTTATCACAATAAATTCCGTTATAAATATTGTTTTGTGTTGGAATACATATGTCGCTGAATAAAATTACTAAATACGGCCTCCAGAAACATATAAGCAATAAAAATTGGAAACTTTTTACTAACAAACAAAATATTGTTACAACTTTATTACCCAACTTACTACCATTTATCACGTGTTTTATACATTCCCTCCGTTTTGTGTTGACACTAACGCTTATGGGGTTTAGAAAAAATAATGGTTCGAGTAATTGAAAATATCTATGATATTTTAATATTCAAGAGATTCATTGATATTGTTTCGTTAAGCGTGTTCTCATAACATGCTAACATTATGCAAAGTACCTAACACAAAAAACAGTCGTAAAGAAAAAATAATAACATGTTCGTTATAACAGTTTTTTCTTACGGAATAATTGAAAACGGATACTACGAAATATTTCTTTGGAAATTTAAGAGCGGGTAGTTTAATAATTTTAGCATATTATTTAGAAGTAGATATAAAAATGCAAACAATTATATTTTCATAGAATTCTCTGCGTAGAAATAAATAATATAAAGATAAGCTATGACGGGATATTATTACGCAAATTGCATCGAAACTCTTTGAGAGGGCCGCGGTGATCTCCTTTTTTCAGTTTTCCCAGAATCGGAGATTGGTAAAAAATCGACAAAACAATGACACAAAATCAACCGTGAGGCCGTGAAGGCAGACAACCCCGGCTAAAGTCAAGAAAAGGCTTCGCCGAAACAACAACACCGCTGCCCGGCCCGCCGGAGGCACGCCGGATTGAACTATGGCAAGCGAGCCTCTCTGATCGCGTGCATGTCAAGCCGAAGGAGGAGATGGCCCCTGGATACAATTTGCCATACCCAACTTGGAGAGCACTAAATAGATTAAGAACTGGGGTGTCGTGCTACAACAGTAACCTCAAAAAATGGGGGTACACGGAGGACGACACCTGTGAGTGCGGAGACATACAGGACAACCAACACCTACTAGTATGTCCTAAAATCGGGGAGACATGCGCGCGAGAAGATCTCATAAATGCGAATGACAGGGCCGTACATGTGGCTAACTATTGGAGGTTCTTGATCTGAGGCATCCGGACACGGAAAGTAAGTAAGTATAAGTAATCCACATAATATTTATATTGACTGTAGAGTGTGTTAATATGGGATGTTAAACAATGGTGTTTTATATACTTACTTAATTTTGCAATTTACAATTAGGTTCTGTGTTAAAAATAGGTTACTGATTCTATCACGGTGTCTACCTCCGAAAAACAACGGATAACAAGTTTGATAGTAACGGTACTCGATAATATGACATTTTATTTCGTACCTTCCTAGGAACAATAATTCAATATCCGGGAAAATAAAAGAGTCTCTGAATGAACTATTGAAGCGTATTTTCAAAGGCTAACGTAAAAATATTATACATCGATCTATATTATGTTATTTTGTTAGAAGATAGACTTTTAAATTGTTTGAAATAGCTTTCCTCGCAAGTTTATTTTAAAATGGTAGGAAATAAAAGTACGTTTTTCCAATGCAACTACCAGCACGTACAGTAGTACATTATTATTATATTCACATGGAAGAAAGAAAACATCACAGGGAATGAACCGTATGTTTCAGAGATGTAAGAAACGTTATCCACTAGACCGTGAGAGCATTGTCAGAACCATGAACACCTTTTACAAAAACATAGATATATTTTTTCACAAACATCGATGAATTAATTCTTCTTATTTTATGTTGGAAAGTGACTAAACGAAGACCCTCGAAAGTGTAAATATAGTGACTTCAACTCATTCGATAAGCCTAATATGAAATATGAGGAATATTAGACGAAAAATTACAATGGATAATGTAAAGTCATCTAATAACGTTTATTGTCTTTGGCGGGTATTCGAAGAGTCAACGCGAACGAATTCGTTGAATACAGTAAGAGGTACAGCAATGGGAATTTTGTAAATATAATTCTATAGTAAGAAAATTACAACATTTACTTACCGCAAGGCAAAGTAATGTCCCTTGAAAATCGTGCAAGTAAATATTCTGATATCTTCTTCTAAAATCCAAACTATCAATTCGTGCTAAATAATGATGTGAGGACTTGCACTTTATAGCACTGTTGTCTCGTACATTTGTTAGCGAGTTTTACTAAAAACATACCTAACTGAAATATAGTCATCCAATGGGGGGAAGAATTTGAACAACGTCGAAGCCAACATTATTTAGATTTTACATAATGTTTGTTTCGCTAAAAACATACTGATCAAGTAATGTTAATAAAGAATCGAATATGTTTACTAAGTTTTAAACGTAGCAGTACGGAAGCATCAGTAAACTAATAGTGTATCTAATAAATCAATGTCGGTGGGAGATACCTGATACTCGTATATAGGTACTAAATATTGTCCTTAATTCCATCAAATTTCTATGGTCTTTAATACAAAAACTAAAATATAAAAATTGTTATTAAGATTATAATAAACAGTATCATGTGAACTAAGTGACATACTATGCCAAGTTTAATTGTTTACACTATCGATCATAGGTTCTGATAATATAGATTCAGAAGATGATGTGCTATTAATATTCTATCCACAGTAAAGCTCAAGAAGTGGTAACATAATATTTAATACTGTTTACATGCTTCCTGTATTCTCCAAACTTTATTGGATAATATTGAGGGTATAGTCAGTAGTGGGTAGTACCAATAGTTGGCTTCACTTTCTGATGTTGTTTGAATACAGGCTAAGTATACAGAGGAACACCCTCATGTTTGGAGATAGTGTCATGTTAAATGGTTCGTATCGAATATCTTTCTATTGGTGGTCTATTTTTTAAGGCTTCTATAGTTTCCATTATGTTTGTAGGAGTATTAGTACCTGATGTATTTTACTTGAATAAAATACGTAGGTGTAGCTATTTTAATCCGGGATGATTGGAACATACATATTACTTTTTCAATAAATTCGCCCTTTGGCACACTACCCTGATATTGTTTGTAATTTGTGTATGTTTTCTCGGCTGATAAACATTCAGTAATTTGTTTATCCGTAATAAAATTTATTGTAAAAGTTGAAGAGTTAGAATTGCGAATCGATGTGTCTATATTATACTTACAGATCAATATGCATGCAGTTATTATTCAATTATTCAATTCTGGTAATAATGAGTTCATATAACAATTGCAATTTCATGTCTCATTAATTGAATTCGAATTGAATCGCTAGGAATGTAATGTGAGCAGTTAGATCACAGTTACAACTAATTAAGAGTATAGATTTTCGCAATATAGTTATGGAAACCAGTGGCAATATTACTGGAATGTTATACTGACATACTCGTACATTATTGACCATATATGATTCTATACACAAGTGGTTAGTTATACAATAAACTTTTGAAAATAGTCTTAAATCTTTTTTCCTCTAGAGGTACATGCGAGAGTTTGCCTATATCTGTTTAGCGAAGTACGTAAACACTCAATGTAAATATAAGATCACTTGATGCATTTATTGCACTAACCTGTGCGTTACATAAAGTTAATTATCCTAAAATATTGTACCCATATCCATCAAGCTAACTATCTATTATACGATTCATACAATATTACTTTAGTAAGGACCTCAATGTAGAATGGCAATAATATGAAATACATTTTTTGATGTTTGTTTAGAGTTGGGTTGTGGCATCTGAGAATACTGAGCCCCCCCCCCCCCCCGACGTCCCCCTTTCCATGTTATTTCCGGAACTTCTATTTATTCCATCCCTAACCAAACACACCCTTTCCTATCAACAACGTCAGCTCGTATTAATAAAATCAATAGTTAGGTATTCTATTTACACAAAAACCAAAACTTCAATCATTAAATCTTACTTTTCGTGCGGCTTATAAGGCAGGTTTCTTCACCCAACGTGGTTGCGTCTTCATAGTCTCTTATAATCGTACGTCCAACTGCTGCAGCCAACTTGTAACATCCTGTTCCGCTCCGTGGAGACTCCTTGGGTCCCCTGGGAATCTACGCAATGGACACTCCTCGACTATGTGGCGAATTGTTTGGTGTTCAGCGCCACAATCACACTGCGGAGATTCCCTCTTTCCCCATTTCCACAGGAGGTAGTTACAGCAACCCAGGTCGGTTCGGATTCTATTGAGCTGCGCCCAGGGCTTACGTGGAAGATTGAAACCGGGGACACGTTTAGTGGGGTCCTGTATCAGGTGTTTGTTCCGAACATCTGTGTTCCTCCAGAGATTAAATGAGATAACGTTTTTAACAGGCCTTTTAATTTAATTCAATTGAGACGCGTAGCTAGTTGGTTATCAAATGAATATACTTCGGTTGTAATTGTGATGAAATCATACAAACATATCGTAATGGAACCGGAACCGGAAGTTTTCATTAGGGCAGTGAAATGTTATCATTAGGGCAATGGACATCTGTGCTACAGCAGTGTACCTCCCCCCAGATCTCAATTGCTCAAATGTCGCATACCCAGCAACGGAGGTGGCCCAGGACAAGGCAGCTTGGAGAAACTGTATATATTCATATATCTTTACTACTGTGCGTACATAACAGTTATATGCATTTTTTGTTTGTCAGTATGCCAAATGGTAAACCAGGAATGGAAACTTTCAATTTGCTTGATTTATATCCTATTTATTAGTAGTATGGGTGAAACGTAAGAGCTTTCCAATCGAAACTTGGCATAGGTATTATGAGGGGTAAGGAAATCCCAGAAATACGTGAGCAATATATTATAATACGTAAGTAGATACTTAGATATGTATTCATATTATAAATCTGAATATCTATTATATAAAACAAATATCGCAAGTAGCTAAACACGCCCTCGAAATATAATACGAGCAAAAGAAAATGTTCTCGTATAGCGCGTGTAACTGTTCTAAAATGGTAAATGAAAACACAAAACATTTACTAAATATCATACGAAATATGAAAGGGAAATGTTATTTATATCCTTCCGATTTGTTATTTAGTCGAAAGACAAACAAATTATTGTTTGTTAATAAGCTAATTAACTTATTTCCCTAACCAACATTACATTCTAATAGTTCAATCTAAGAGGGTTCTATACAGCCTATAAGCTCTAAATAATATAATTGTAAATGTGATAAATAAAATATAACATGTTAGGAACATGGTTAAATTAAAGGTCTATATCGACTCCTGAAGGGGTCGGCTCCGAACCGCAAGGGTCGATGTCAACGGAGACAAAACTTGAAGCTGCATAAGACGTAAATAGTTGTCTAAGAACATAGAATTTATTTAGGCAGGTCATGAGCGAAATCTCACATAATACTTAGCTTCTTATAATAGACATATAAATAACCTATGGAAGTAATAATTTTTAAAACTTAATCTAAATGACGAAGGCTTGTAGCAATAGATTTGTAGGCTATCCGCTTTGAAGTCGCAACGCTTGTAACTTTAAAAAATTTAAAGGCGGAGTGAGTGTGTAGGTACCCAAAACAGAAAAAAAAGGCAGGTGTTGAAAGAAAGAATAGGATAGAATAGTCTATGAGATAAATAAATTTAGGGACTTCTGCTCTAGACGGTAGAGGAGCGATTCTCACTCCCCCGGGGGTGGGGTTGCTAATCGACCCACTCTTCTAGGGTCCAAAAAAAATTAAATGTAATTTACCTAAACGTCCATTCAAATCAATGTGTAATAAGGTAGCCAAGTAGTGTAGATTTTTTATTGTTTGTTAGCAAATCCTATTAACTGTCGATCACAAAACTACTACTCGATAAAGTAAGTAATTAAAATGATAACAATTATATTGTTTTTCAACGTACATTTATATTCTTTATTGCTTGCAGTCAAATATGCATTTACACAATATGACTGATGTAAGATAACTGCTATTATAAAATGACATAAAATTCACTTCATCGGGAAATAATGTAGTTGTTATAATACTCGTAATATTGCATTCCTCTCAGTATAAATAATTTATATTTACTACTGTCAGTTGTACTACAAGGTTGATATGTCTTGACAATTTTATTGACGTGGTAATAAAAGTTTTAAGAGTGTGTACTTACTCTGCAATATTTTATTAAACAAGTATGACGAATGTAACAGAATTGTTCTGATACTAGAAAACTATTCATTTTAATTAGTAAAATCTCAGAACTTTATTTTTCATCATATTGTACAACCAAACTCATACAAAATAGGCACTTTAATCTAGTAAATATTACGATACATTTCCATATTTCCTATAGTCCTCACAGTTTTCCACGTTATACTCTTCTCTTAATGATTAAAAAATAGATATTACGAGTATATTCCTACCTGTCAAATACATGCAGCATGTCCAAGTATAATTACAAAAAAAATAGATAAGTATACGTCTTTTCGGCAGGACTAGATTTTTTCGCACAGAATTTTTCATTTATTGCATTATTATAAAATCAGGAGGGACCGAATCTTTGTCCAACTATCTTTCCGGAGAAAATCCTACCGGCAAGATACGGAACTTTTATCATTAACATTTAACAAACGAGCGCCAACTATATGACACAAAATGTTAATAATAATGGGCATTGACTAAACGATAAATAAGTAGGGAGGTACTATCTCTACTATAAGTAAATACTCTATTATAAGGATTCACCTCAAAAGTAGGCATGTACATAGTATGTATTGTGTTCTTGACAATATATCATTTTCCTCGTTTAACAACCGTAATATTTTCTCCATTCGTACTTTTCTGTATGAGAATACAACAGAGCTTCTCAATTTACCACACAATTTCCCATCGGCATTTACATTCTGGAGAACAATTTTATATCATTTACGTTTGTACAACTCTCGGAGCATTGCCATTCGCCAACTTCGATTTATAATTACTTACTTACTTTACGTGTCCGGGTGGGTCACACCCTGCCACTCCAATATGCGGCGACATACATCGCCTTGTCATTTCCTAGAATTAGATCCCCAGGGGTGCTTTCATAATGATTTAATACGTATACCTACTCAACCCATCTCGCATTTATGTACATTGTACACGCGCCACCTATCTCTATTCCTGGTCAACGCCTTCCGACTGGTTCAGGCTGCCTTCACTAGGTGGTCGGGTATTTCCATCCAGTCATCACACTTCTTCATCAGATTATTGGTCACCAGTCCATCATTTTACTTCATCCCGTTTCTACTACAAATTATACGACCTTCCCATATACCTAGTAAGTTTTATATAGGTAAAAGATTAAACTAAAACTAGTTCCCTTAAGTATATATTTGTGATCAACTCATTTACATAATTTTAAATCGATAAGTCATTCGACTGGGTAACAATAATTCATTATAAATTAAGGTCTGGAAAGTTTCTAATATAATATTGTGTCTAGTGTATTCTTCAAGACGCTTTTGATAATGTTTTATTGATACTATACTTACGTACAGTTGGTATGATAAAATATAATTAATACAACAATAGTTAAGATATGCATTTCGATAGTATTCTGAACTTGAATCAAAATAACCTTACAAAACCAAGGTGATTTCTCATAAGTCAGTCTCATAAGTAAACAAAGATTTATTTTGTGAAATATACCTACTGTGTATAATGAGTTTGGTGGTCGTACCTATTGAGATTCTTATAAACGAGTCCTCGTAAAGTTAGTGAACACCGCACTTGTAATATTGAATTTCATATTTATGGTCGACCGCCACTACACAATATTCATTGAAATTCTTTCAGGCGTTGACCTCATAATGTTATACAACCAATACTTCTTATGTTCGTATTTTATTTCAGGAAATATTACGGTATTCAGGTACTATTTATATTAAACATAGTTTTTATTGATCATGACATCCTCCATGTCAGTTAGTGTGATATCTACAATAAAATTGTTTATATTATAACCATAACTCGAAAAAAGGTAGAAAAATATACATTGGAAATGAAACCATCATCATAATACGTTGCTGTATTTTTATATTCAATTTTATATAATAGTACGCATTAATTGTCAATAGGAAACTTTTTAATATTATTATAATCAACGAATGAAATGAGAAATCAACAGGTATGCTACATTTAGCGTAAAAATAGATGAGACTGTTAACTGTTAAGATAAGACGAAAGAAAGCGATATTAGTACTTATGGCACCTGACCCGAACCAACTTAATACAATGATGCGTGATTTGTACATTCGGTAAAAGACCATTGGTCTCCGGATGAACTTGAATATCAGCGTAATATTATCTTATATTTTATCTACGTATATCATAGTATAAGGTATACATATTATGTTACTCAGTAGCAGCAGAGTTATTAGAGAAATTACTTTTACCCATATGGAGGTATTACATTGTTATTGTGTTGTGTCAAATTTTATTACTATCAAAATTCACATGGCAACAACAATAGATGAAAATATCTCATTTTATTACTTTACCACATCCACAGTATTAATAAAAAATAGAAGATAGTGACGCTAGCAAGAAAATATTTCACAATCTAAATATATTGTATTCTTGGTATTTATAATTTATTTTCGGACTCATAAAACGAAATATTTCAATTACCTTTTACTAATAACGACTTTACTACTTGCTTACAATTACATTTTTATGAAGTGTGGATTATTTTTGTATGCTCACATTAATGTTACTCGTGTTTGACCTTTATGGAAAAAAATAACAAAAATATTAATGAAGAAGTTAATTATTATTTTCATTAATCGTCAAATATTATGAAGTGGACAGTGAAATCAAATATTCTTTAACATTGTTGTATTTCTCTCCACCTAACCTAATTTGTTGTTTAATTGACAGGCTGTTTTCGAATACGTGATTAAATCTTTTTATATCTTGTATATATTATACGTACATACATAATTACTTGAAACATCAATATTCAACAAGAAATTCGTAGAAATACTTTGAAATAAGGATATGATTAAAACATTTTTAGTAGACTATAATTAATTTATCATCAATACGTACCTCTAAAAAGCCTTTTAGAGTACAAATTTTCCAATAAATTCCAAATTGATCTATTAATTGTTTTTAAAAAGTACTCGTAGTTAAACTAAAACTATTTTTAAAAGGGTAGTATTTTAATTATGAAGGGTTCGGGTTTGTTTCGAAACCCAAGACAAATGAAAAATACTTTTTTTTACGTTTTTTTTTAATGAATACTCCACACATCCAACAAGCAGCGACCAAACTACGTCTGACCAGAATTTGATATAAAAATTTGCATTGTTATCAGCAATATCACTCGTGAACGACTGGATGTCACTTTAAGAAAATAAAATCAATAGGTACAACATAAGTATGAATCATTTTTATAGCGTTGATATTTTCATTATAGTAATTCATCAGGGCAGTCTGATGCGAGTTCCTTCTCAAATGTTTATGTATATTTAGTAAAACTTTTCCCTATTTCTGAACAACTTATTGAGTTGGACTAAGCTTTGTAAATTAACTAATTAAACATTAGGCATACGAAATCAAATATATTGATACTTAATGTTGTTGAAAACAGGAGTTGGTCAGGTCGGTCTATTATTTGTCCGCTAATGTCCGCATGCAACGTATTTCTCTAATATATGGTATTTGCTGATTAATTATAGCAAAACAACGTTGAAAACAACACTAATAACGTAGGTGAGACTACATTAGAACAGTAGTAACAATATGTGATCATATTAACATAATTTCATTTTATTAGATATATCGCTGTAGATGGTATAGATATTTTTTTTAAAGGATCTGGGCTTGCATACACAATCCCAAATACTTTCCTGCACACCTTGCACTAGGCTAAAAGCCTGTATCGCAAAGTGTGGAATACATCGCCAGCGCCGGGGTTTGAACCAGGCACCTCCCGGTAGAGAGACTGCCGCCTCAACCATGTACTCTATATTCTATACGATTGTATAATTCCCATGTAGTCATACTTACGTTTCTCTAAAGTTTGACACCTTCTGTCAGGCATTATTAACTGATAATTTATAGCATTGTATTATTACCATAAATCTTAATTATTCTTTATTATTTTTTTTTAGTTGTTTTTCAATCATGTTACAAAATATATGTCTTATCGACGTTTTTACGTAATATTGCAGAAAAATAGTACTCCTATTGAAAAGTTTTATATTAAGACTATCAGCTAAGCTATTAAAAATGTTCCTAAGAATGTACGATATTAGTACAAATTTGTAGATTTCCAGACATAATAAAGTTGTCAGATTAAACTATATGAAAATACACATAAAATAATTATGTCCACTTTCAAATATAAATTTTCCGTCCATTTTTTATGCGTTATCAGCGAATGTATGTCAAGTGTGAGAAGTTTAACCAACCATTAGGGGTGCAAAATTAAGGTTACGCACCCGGGAGGCAAAAACAGTGGGGCGGGCTTGTCACAGGCTTAGGAGAGAGTGAGTGAGTGAGGCGTCGGTCACGAAGGCGGCTCTGTGTCTGTTAGTATTCATTATTTAATAGAAAATAAAAATACACTCACCAACCCTCTGCTAACTTCAACCGTAGACAAAAATACCAATATGTAGGTTCATTCAATCATTCAATCAAATCAAGTCAAGTGTTAAGTACTGTCAAAATTTTCTAAGCGTATTTATATTAAAACTCAACATTAATAACAAATATCATACAACAAAAGTGTGTTGACTTTGTCGCCTGTGGTTACATGTATTACTGAGAATAAAGGCAGCAAATTATTATTTTTTTGAGATTTCTATGAAATATGAATTGTTTATTAACTAAATATTTTGTTGATTTGTTGTGTTGAAATAGTAATGTTTTTTTTTGTATTTGATTATGTATTTGACACTGTACCAACAAGAAATTGTTAAAGGATTTAGCCGTTGATGTGTAAATAAATAAATAAATAAATAAATAAAGTTTCTTATCCAACAATACTTCATACAACAAGTAGTTATCTCAATAACAGATATACAACAAAGAATGGACATTCCATCAGGCTAATGACAAAAATTCACCTACGACATGTAGAAAATCATGTGTTCTCACAAAACATAAATTGTGATTTTCTAAAATAATACTTCATATCTTTGTAGAATTACTGAATATGATACTGTTTGTGTTAGAGGTGTTATGTTATATACACCATAGGGTTTTCTTGTCTTTTTATTAAGCATAATCGTACCGTCAACCGTGTTAGAGATGTTCTCCACTATCCTCGACTACAAAGTTAATCAAATCAACGATGACACTATACGCACTGGCATATCAAATTTAACTATGAATCTAGTAAACTGACTTAAAACATGTCTTTTAATAAACAATTGAGAACGATTTTCTAAATCTACAAAGACACATTTTTTTTTGCAAAATATCTTATTATCCCTAATAGTGGCAGTAAAGTTAAATCGCTCGTATTGTTTCCTTTATAGTGTATTGAAAACTTTTTACCAAAACATTGGCGAAGGAAAATAGGTCGATAACACGACACAACCACTCGAATACTAAAGTATACTATTGACTGCTAAGTAAAGTATTCGTGGTTTCAGAATGAATTTATTTGTAGGGTGTCTATTATCCGTACAAATGTGACAAAACTGTAAAATGGGTAGGTACCTACATTATTTCAGACGTTGTTTTCTTTGCTTTTTGCGAGCTTGTGACCGCTGTTACGATTATTTGCACAAATAAAAATATAATAGGTATTATGTAGTTGAAGGTACGTGAAATCATTTACTCCTTTACTCCTGATTTTATGCAACCTTAGTGGTCGGTTTTTAGGAATCACTCGGAGCCACCGACAGAGTGCACACTGCACTCGTTGTGTCTGAAGCCAAAAGCTATAATCTGTTATTATAGCTTTTGGAAGGAATTTAGTTCTGTTGTAACAATTAAGTGCCTCACATTAGAAACAAGAAATATTTAGGAGTAGTCGAGTCTCTCACGACACGAAAGCTCAGTATTTTACAACCATTTTTTAATTGAAGGCACACTGGACTGTATCTACGAATTCTCAATAGCGCTTCGCGTCATCCTTTAGTACAAACCCGCTTCCCTCCCGAGATCACGTTGCCGGCCTAAAAAATATTTAGGATATGTTTTATTAGTTTTGTGAAAGGTAGCATTTGAAATGTTTGTGTAACAATGTATGTATGAAGAATATGGGGTACTATTTTTTTAATAATATGAACAGACAAATAATTCCTCGATATTATTTGTAGGTACTTTTGATAAGAATTTAATTTTACGTAGACAATCGAAAAACTTATAGTATTCTACTCTACTCTCGGTGTTCTGAGTTATACTTAAATGTCTGTTACCTTAAAAAAGATCCATGCCTATTTATAAACTTTCCTTAATTTCAGTTTAATATTGTTTGTTTATCCAAATCGGTCAGATCGCCGATGTCAGGCAACTTTATTACCCTTGTGATAATAAATTAATAAAAAAAGTCGTTGAACTTCATTAATGATTCTAATTTCATCATAAAAACGAGTAAAAGTAATAATGAGAATAATATTTTAGGAGAGGTTCTGTATTGGTGAGTACCAACATTTTGCCGCATCATTATCGTCGTGGCTTACGAGATAGAAAAACACAGAATTTTTAAACGCTACCGCACAAAAGATGACTTTATATATTATTTTCCAAAACGTCCTGTTTACGACGATTTTTTCAGGCAATTAGATATGTATAAGTTACAGACTCAAAACAAGATTAGGTTTTGTAAATGTTAATTTACTTAATCTATTAGAAACGTTTTTATTCTTACTTTCAACTGAGGAGGTAAACAATTTTACAAATTACCGATGAACTTGAATTATTGAAAATATTTGTGTGATTACAATTTCTCAATACAGACTATACGTATAAATACACAAATATTTATAAGTGCTTTTTTACATTCGTCTCAAATACCTTTCCATAAGTTTCCATTATTTGACTAACTTATTAATACTCATATATACACGGAGATAATTCGGTACCTTCTAAGGAAACCTTTGTCGATTATAAATTACCTATGGGAAATTTCAATATTACCTTGATTTAGAGATACATATATAATATTTTTATTTCTGAAACGAATTGGTGAATATGTAGGAAAACTGGAAAGAAAATATCTGATATTTTCGTAATCCTAAAAATGTCATTTTATAAACATATCATACCTAAAGGGCGTTTTCTCTTCATTCGCTAACACATTCGTGTTGGTATTTCCAACGATTATATCATTATCCTCGAAGTTCTAAAAAATAAAGTAGTCATTAATAAAAACTTTTATACCCGTATTATGCATGAATAGAATATACTTACACACGCACAAAGGAAAAAGCAGAAAAAGAAGAAACTCGTTTTACCTCATGTGATGTTATGTTTGTATCTTTTCTTTCTCTACGACCCTCCTATCTTTTCACATACATTTATCTACATCACTCCCCCATCCCACAGGAAGACAGTTCCTTCTCGCGGAAAACAAGCCATATCCGTATTCTCAGATTTTCGCGCCAATTTTTCAACATCCGTCTAATGCTCTACATGAGATATTTTTTTCGATTCTTAGGCCAGTACTATCTGTCTACCTACAAGCACATTATCTCATGCCGACTCTTCTTTGTATTATATCATGTATCTATGTAGGTATTTCCAAAATACACTCAAAGAAAATAATATTGTTCTTCGTGCTTTTACATACCTACATACGCTTTGCCACGTTTATAAATACAATTCATCGATATCATACATTTTTATCTTAATATCTTCATATTGGATCTATAAGATTGCGAAGATATTTCCAAAGAAATACTTAGTTACTTAATCTCTCAGACCAGACTCATTTCAAGGATTTATCTTTTTAGAAAGTAAATGGCCTTACCTTAATATAATACCTATGTAGGTTGATTTGTATTATTTTCTCCAAATATTCTCAGAATATTATTTCAAAATAGTGAGATGAATTTTTAAAAATGCGCAATTCGTCGAATTATTTTCAAAAAAATTTGCTTAGCATTTTTATTTAACACATTGATTTTGATAAAAAAAAGGCGGGGAGAGAAATACTCGTATCACTTTTTTAAACTGAGGTGACCGTTACAGCCAGATTGGAATCTATCAAACGGTCTCGCGAGGATTCGAGTTTCGCTGACGACCTACATTCGCTCAATCGATAAAATCAATAAAAGTGTGCGCAATTTGTTACTCAATAAAATATATAGAAACACCTGTAATTGAGTCAATCAGAATAGAAACAATTTAGTCGAAACGTAATAAGTAAAAAAAAAACAATTTAATACGTAAGATTAGAACAACTTAAAGAAAATACAGTTTAAGCGACTCATGGCATGACAAATTTTCTTAATAATGAACAAAAATTGAATAGTGTTTAAGATACACTCTCCTTGAACTGAACAATCGGGTCCGAGTACAGAGCGATATTAGATACTCTAGTATATTATTACTAACTCTGATATTAAACTATTCCGTTTTTGCTATACGATTCTCCAAAACAAAGTTAGGTTAAGTTAATGAAAAATCTATTCAATTCCCTTAGCAATATATAATATTCTTCACTACTTGTCAGTTAGTTTAACCTTCGTAGACAAAGTTATAAATTAATTATTAGACATCCAATTTATTCTTCACGTGTCGAATTAATAGCTAGCTACCTACCTATTCAACTTCATAAATTATAATTACTTAACGCTGAATTGCTGCTTTGTAAATAGCTGTGTTCTTCCAAAAAAGTTTCCCCATTCCTCTTGACTTAATTATTTCAAGAGAAGAACAAATTTATCTCATACAATTATGTTTCAATGTTGACGTTCGGTATCTCCAACGGCAAGACAATAAATGGAAGTTAGACTTTTTTTGTAATAACTAACGATTTAAAAAAGCGGGTATTTTTTTTATTTGCACAGCATCCTTTAGGCGCTTCGGCAGGCAGACGATGCTAGTATAACTACTTAAATATTTCAATGATTTTTATTTTAACCAAAACCTAAACATAATATGTGCATACGTGTAAGTAAGATTCAGATCTAAAACATTTCTTCCTTCAGTGGTATGGACTCAGGACTTTGAACATGAAAAGAAAACAACTGAAAATTGATTAAATAATAATAATAATAAAGCTTTATTATTTATTTTTGATTGGCGCCAAATAAAACATAATTATATTTAAAAAAGACACAATGCATTGCCAATCGGCGGGCTTATTGCCAAGGCAACATCTTCCCGCCAACAGTGAAAGAAACAGCAGTTACAGAACATTATTTGAAAAAATATGAATTTATACCTTAGGAAACTGATTTGTCGTAATGATTACCAACATCCTGACATGACACAGAAATGATTTAAAATTATACAGATTTGTATAGTAAATGAAATAAGTAAGTGCTTAATGTGGAGCTTAATTATTTTTATTTAATGACCTTGTTATTTTTTCTCTTTCTATGCTATCTGTTTTTCACAGAATGATTTAATGTTCCATCTAAATGAATAGTATCTCCATCGCTACTACATTATAATAATAAATTTCTTTTCAGTTTTACCCCTGTGTAAATAACTCGGGGGAAAAGGTTGATGGTTTTCCATTCACACTGGAACTAAAATAATCACGATTGTTGAAAATATCTCAGATTAATATGTAAATAGTGGAGAAAGTACAGCTATAAAATCATTCTTTGACTAGTACGAATTACGTTTTTAAATATTCAATTGTTAGTAATCGTAAAAATACTTTTTAAAACCAAGATTATATGACTTCACATCCTCAAGCCGTTTTCGTCGTCCCCCAAACGATAGAAAACACGCCCATCCGAGATGATTGGATCACCTTATCCCGATGGAGTCTCCCACCAAGATCTGACAGATTCAAAATTTAAAAAAAATGAGTTCTACTCGTGAAGCACTTTTGTGAGATATTGTCACTGATTTTACGTACGAGTAATGAGTATATATACAAAGTTTCAGGACTCTAATTTGTCAGGAGGCGATCGAAAAATCGACTTCAAGATTTGCGCACAAACAAAGAAAAAATAAAACACCACAGTGAAGTTAAATGTTATCTTGTAAAAAAAATACCCGCAACTGTTTAGTCCATTATCTAGTTGAATATTCACCGCAATTGATCTTACATACATCTTTATGAAAAAATGATCATGAAAGGGAACTTCAGTTTCAATATTTTTGGCTGGCTTTACAAACGGTTAGTTGAAATATGTTTCTGACAAAAACAAATATTTCTCTATTTAGGGTAAATATTTCAAAAAATGGTAATTAATATGCAAGATATAATTTATTACAATACTGTTATCAGACCTTTTAACGCGCATATTAAATATTATTACATTTTACCTTTAAGGTTTTAATTAAACCTTTTTGTACATTCCGCATTCCTCTTATAAAAATAAAGACTCTTCATCTAGAGAAAAATTAACTTTGTAAGAAATAAAGGATTTTACAAGTGATAATTAGTTGGCTTTATAAGAAAATATTAGATTCGTTATATACTCGTAAATTGTAATCCAAACTAATCCTAACCGTCATAAGGAAATACTCTTGCAAGTTTATAGGGTGAAGTGGGTCATATGAAACAAAAGAGAATTTCTTGTCCATGTCAAGATATATATTTTTATCTGAAAAAGAAAGCTGGCAAATAAGAAAATACGCTATAACGAAAGAGGCTGAATGGAAAATAAGTGAACATTACTATTCGTAGACAAATCTTTTGAAGTCAAATATTCCACCAAATTTTCGATCACTTCACTAAACTAATAGGTACTCGTACTATACGGCAAGAATAAAATGTATTGTGATTAAACGTTTTCCTTCTACCTACTGTATCTATATGTCAATCTGAAGAAGAAATATTTTTTTCAATTAAAATTGAACTGTTAATACATACAAACATAAATATAACACCAATAAAAAAATACATCAAATTATTAAATCATTATTATTGTTCACTATTGTAATGCAAAATTTCTGCTTTTACTTCATTGCGTTTGTATTGTTATTGATCGATTGTTTATTCCCCGTATCAATAGGAAAATTATTATTTA
The DNA here is from genome assembly GCA_963576895.1 of Ceraclea dissimilis. Lineage (NCBI taxonomy): Eukaryota > Metazoa > Arthropoda > Insecta > Trichoptera > Leptoceridae > Ceraclea > Ceraclea dissimilis. The sequence goes on along the minus strand of OY756361.1, from coordinate 14,074,108 downwards.
CAAGAGTGAAAAAACGGAATTTACTAATCAATTTCGTACACCTTTTTAGGAAGCGAAAACAAGCAGTTGACAGAAGATAAATAAGACATTTCCTCTTGATGAAATATTACTGTGTCCACATCATAGAATAATAATATATTATAGTACCTATGGTACTCACATCACATTCTCTCAAAAATATAATATTGTGTAAGGAAATACAGTTGTCATTCTCTACAAAATTATTAATCGAAAATCTACAAGATTTCTTTCTTCCTACTTATTTTCATACTAGATTTGTTTATGAATTTTTTACAATACGTTTACAACAACATTTACAACAACGACACAAAAAATTCAAGTACAAACCTAATATGAAAACATCCATCGGCATATGGTACTTTTAGTAAAAATGATACAAGTTTATGAGCTCAAGAAAGCCTAATATATTCGTAGGTAGGTAAGTTTACACGTCATGATATTGTGACGAGTTACCTTGGGATATAGAAATTTATCAAAAACTGTCAAGAAACAACTGAAAAATAAAACATCCCTGGCGCGCCTTTCATATTGAAAAGTTACTCGTAGTTCGTCATACAATGGAAAAATGTTCGTGTGTAATTATCTGAAGATTGATAATGTTTTGAATAGAGACGCTTCATTTTTAATACATTTGTGAATACATGTTTTTTTTTCGATGACTGATGTGTCAGTTAATCACTAAACAACAAAATCACTCAACCACATCATAATCAAAACAATATGTCGCTGTCAGAGCAGCTTGACAAAAAAAGAACAAAAACCTCTCACTCGCAATTTGTCAATAAAAAGAACGTGGTTGCGAGTATAGCTAGGTATACTCGTATGTGAATACAGTTCACCGGTGTCATGCGGCTTTAATTATTATTGAACACACGTCTACCTATAGTATGTAGTATTGAAGTTGGGATTTGGTGTATGATTCACGAAGCAATTCAATGTAACTCGAATTATTATTCATCGATTAGTATTGTTTCATATATATAAGATTATTTATTATGGTTACAGAATTTAATTTACCAAATTGGTTACCGATTCATGAAACTATATTTAAAAAATTAGGTCCATAGATTAGATACATGATAAAATCATTGGTAATTCGATGCGCTTTAATTAAAATATATAATGTCACCGGGTACAATAAATAAAGGAGTAAAGGATACGAAATTCTTGTAGCCTTCTGTTTTTGTATAGTAAATCAGTAAGGTTTTACCCTACATACATGACACATTCTCAAGTTTCAATTATTGCTTCTACTGTCACGAAACATTGTTAAATGTGGATTCAACTTCAAATAATAATTTAGTTTTTCAACTACTTTACAACACACCTCGTTGTTACATAAACACTACATAAATTGCTCCATATACTTTATATTGCCGATTGTCCAAAGCCTCGAAATGAATAATTTTATTTCCGGTGTAGTTCTTCCAAGTTCTCGTAATACCTTGAATAAATATACTAAAAGTATAAAAGCGTTGGATAAATATTTTTTTATTAAATTCAACTAAAATATTTTCCCAACACTTCTATTCACTGACGCAATTTAAATACTTCCACGATATCTCCACACTTTGTCCTTCATTGTTTGGCCTTTTATTTCTCTCATCATTTACCAAACGGATATCATTGTTTTTCTATCACTTCATAAATCGCCGAAAATTGCTTCTCCCATCCACTGACTACAGTTACCATCTTCCATGAATCAACTCGCAACTACCGTAATATCAACAATTCTATAGAATTCTTAGTCTTGCAATATTTCTTAAACGAATACCTACCTAAAATAAAAAAATAAGTAAGAAAAATCAATTTGTTAACATTTTCATACATTTAGTCGTATTTTTTCTTTAAGTATACGGTTTGTAATTTTTGTGAAAACCTCCAAAATAATAGGTATGAAATTTATTTCAATATATTTTCAATTTACATTGTAGACGCAATAATGTTTCGTGTATCCAGTATACCTACCTACATATTACGGCTTAACCATATTCACCAAAAAAAAAATTAATAAATCAATTACTACATAATATACCTACGTATTTTGTTTATTCAGGTAAGAAATTGTTTTTTATAATTATTATACGTAGGTACCTAGTATTACAAGTGTATATTTTTCATTACCTGATTCTTTGGGGTTATACGAAAATTCAAATAAAACACATACCAACATACCTACTTATAAAAAATAAAATACAATACCAAATTATACTAACTTATCCAATGATTCTTTCTTTCTTCCTTCTATTATTGTTTTATATAAATAATAAATCATGTCTGAAGTTTTCAGAGTAGAGGAAATATGATTTCTTGTAGAAGTATTTCGACGAATGCGTATTCCAGATCCCGGAAAAAAACTTAAGAAACTGAATGAGTTGTCACAGAACCAGCTGGCGGCAGAAAAAACATTTATGTGAGGGTAGATTGTGGTTGGAATGGTAGACGGTATTATAGTCTTTGGGTGACGACACATACGCAGCGTTCACTGATTACCCTATTATTGGAATACAGGATTATAGGTGTAGGTAGGTGACTGTTCACTGAAATATAAATCGCAGAGGAAGTGAGATGCATGTTTCCTTTATAATAATGTGTAGGTGGGTACATTGCTTTCTAAAGACAACAGAATCAATTCTGATAAATGAAACAACGAACCTTGCCGTTTTTCTTCACTAAAAAAGGGAGTGAACGACCCACCTTATTGACAACGACGAGAAATGGAAAATTGAATACCCAGTAAGAGGAATTTTCAACGTCGTTTCAAAAGACAATTTATAAGAATCAATTCACTCCTCGATGGAGGATAGCTACCTATACTCTATACGAGTAGATACCAACCAAATCTTTTCCAATCAACTAAAACATCAATGACAGTAAACAATTTATTTCTATTCACTTTTTATAAACTTGCAACAAACTAAGTAAAATCTACTGGGAAATATTAATATACATACCTACTAGATATATATAATCCTATTTAGCTCAAATATTATTTCCTGATGTACATACCTAATTTCCAGTATAATATTATATTACTCATAATGGCTCATGTGTCAAAATTCAGTTTAGCAAATACCGAATATGGAGCTATCATTAATTAATACCTACGATAAACCATAATTTTGTTATTTGACAATATTACTACAGTATGCAGTAGTGTTATATACCTAGATATATTAGCTTTTGGTATAATAGAAAATAATCCATTTATATATCTATTTAAAATAATAAACTAATCCTCAAATTTTCTATCATAATGAGGCAACTATAAATTGGTTGCTATACACATTAGCTACTAAAATCTACATATACTTGTACGTAATCGGTATACCTACTTTATTTCATCTACTTACATATTGATGAAATATGCGAGACGTGAATATTTTATATGTATAACAATGACCTACGAATTCAGAGATTTTTCCAATTTATTACTTGCCTATTTATTCCATAAAATATATCAATGAGCTGAACAGACTGTGAGACACGTAGTGCAAGAGTGTCATATTAGGAAGTTCAGTGGAAGCTTCCAAAACATCCATGAGGCGACGCCAGAGGCAGTGAACTAGTTGGCATCACTGGATCTAAGACTGTAGTTCTACGAGCACTTTTTGACTCAGCCCGAATGGGTAAAGACACTTCAACCACCGCACCACACGAAAAGCAAAGTATCAAATCAAACCCTGAACATAGCAAATATTTTGGTGGGTAATTTTTATTTGCAAAATATTACTTACAATAAAATGTCGTTACGGTTTGTTACGCAAGCATTTTACGACTTTTCAAATGACCAAAAATGTTCTTCCATAAACTTTAGTCGATTAAATTGTCGTAAAATTTAACCTTAAATTAAATCCCTAAACTTCAACCATGAGTTTGTAGAATCCGTCATTATTTTAATATTAATATAAAAATATTGAACATAAAAATATTCTTAAGTTACAAATCTCTTAATTGTTGATCAGATCAAAATGTAGATAAAATTTTATTAAAAAGAAATTGTAGTTTTATTATATTACCTATTACTATAAGTAATAACCAAACGAGAGCGACTTATAATATTAAAATACTTTAAAAAAAATTGTGCAAATGTTGTGTAAAAAAATCTTATTGGCTAAATAACTTTTCAATTAAAATAAGTAGTCCAAAAAGCATACTCTATTATGGAGTATGATACTTGAGAAGCAAAAGCAGTTGTTAGATTTACACTGTAGACGACAAACTCAGAACTTCATGGCACAAGCACCTACTGGTGAAGTGTTTTTTTAAGAAATCGTTGAGTTTTCATAAACACCAACGTTCAGTGTGTCTACAATGTTTTCCGTTACAGTTTTTAATATAAGTCGTGGTATACAATGACGTACATAAATCGACTAATCGATTAGGAATTATAATCCCTTCGTAGTTAATACTACTTGTACGAGTTTCTGAATTATTCCGAAGTAAATTGTGTGAATCTATGTTTGATATTTTGGGTTCACTTTTTCAAAATCCTCCATTGCAGATATAGAATTAAGTAACAATTTTAAAGACTAATTCTAAAATAAGTTAGCAGCTGCCATTACTTGTAGAAAAAATGGTTTAACCTGTTCGTTTAACCTGTAAATAACTTAAATCAACTTTACAGCCAGATTAGTCTCTATCTATCTATACCCTCACGCCACGTCCCTTGCGGGGTAGGCAGAGAGGATAGAGCGCCAGACATCCCTATCCTTACACACACTCTTAGCTTCCGTCACACTCATACAGTTTGTCATACACGCTCTCCGATTCCTTTTACTCAAAACGCGCCCTTTTACTCAAAACAGCCAGATTAGAATTACCAAATATATATTTTTCTCCTTATGTTTGCACTATTTGCCATATGGTAAAAAAATATCAAATTATAAAAACAATAAATTACATTTTTGCGAAATAAAATTAATTTATGACAATCATATTTTATGTAGGAGCGCGTGGATATAATATGTGGTAGGTACTGCAATAAAACAATAGACTGCGTAGAGTGTAAAGGTCGGATAAATTTTAATATTGTTAGATCTCTTATGGTTACGTTACGGTCACAAATCACAGATTTGAATTTGGCCCCGGGAGGGGTTAATCAAAGCGGTGACATCAATTGACTATAAAAAACCTCCCCTCAAACCAATTCCTATTCTTAGAATATTCCTTTAAGGACATCCTGTGGGAAGGTATAAAGAAGCTTTTGTACAGGAAACACGAGCTATGACATTATTAAATTTATTTTATGTTCAAATATACCTACTTGGAATTCTTAATTTTTCCTGCAATGAAAATGTCAATAAACTTTTGATTTCTATTGATTCATACTTTTCACACAAAATTTCCGCCTTCGGCTTCGGATATTTGATTCATAAGGCCTTTGTTGTAGGTACTAGGTGAGTATCATAATAATATTATAAAGTAAAACTATAGGATATGTACACACTACAATGGAAAAAGTATTCATGCAGAAGGATAGTTGCTGAAAAGGACCCAGCTTTTAACCCACATTATTTGAGATGGTCTGAATGACCCACCGAAAAGAAGGACCAAATTTTGAAATAAAAATTTACGATCGTCACTTATAAAGAGCAAAGGCGTTTCTAAAACATCATCTTTATACTTCCATCAAATATATAAACTTACTAAAAGAATATCACAAAGATTTGGCTGTACTAAGTATAATTTTGAATCTTAAAAATAAACAAGTGAAATTCGGGGCAGTGCCTAGTGAGTATTTCAATAAAATCTATAATTAAATTAATAATCCAAAGCACGCCCTAGTACCTACTTTATTCTTTGACCTACTTCTTAAAAGATTTTTTTCAACCGTAAAAGATCTTGTATAGACGGAAAGACGGAAACTCGTTTCACGAAAGTCGCGGAGGATTTTTTTTTTGTACTGATAATATGCATTAAAATCTAGGGAATAACCGTAAAAGTTTTTTGATTGACGCAAAACTAACCCCAAAAAATGGAAAAAACGCTCTTTTTGCCATTTTGTCGTGCGATTGTTCACGCGATTTTTAACCTTAATGCCGTGGGAAATGACCGTGACGTCGTCCTTGGTGCTAAGCGCTTAATAGTATTTAATGAGCAGCTAAGGTGTAAGTTCGGTGACTTAAGAAACCGTATTTAAGGGCATGGCACCAGGATTGACGTCACAGACATTTCCCACGGCATTAAGGTTCAAAATCGCGTGACAATCGCATGATAAAATGGTAAAAATAGCATTTTTTCAATATTTTAGGGTTAATTTTGCGTCTATCAAAAAATTTTTACGGTTATTCCCTAGATTTTGATGCATATTATCAGTACAAAAATAAATTTTTACTCCGCGACTTTCGGGAAACGAGATTCCGTCTTTCGGAAAAAAGAGCAGAGGTGTTTTTAAATATTTTTTTTGAGAAATCTATACAAGATATAAAAAATCTTTTACGGTTATTCCCTAGATAAAGGTTCAATGCATCTACCCTATTTTGTTCCAAAGCATATTTAGTAACGGTTGTCGATATAGAAGGTCTCCCGTTTTTAGAAATTTTTGAAATGTCGGTATGCACACTCTTAAGATAAAATGTCAACAAACTCTATATCGCCGCTCGTTTTTTACTTTGACTAAAGCGCCACTTAGGTATAAAATGAGTTATATATATCGTTGGAATCGTCTCGGCGAGCTTTATCGAATGGTCCAAGTTCAAGGTCAATTAGACAACTTTTTTGGTCGTTTAGTCAAATAAAAAACCAACTTTTATCTTTCAAAAAATAGGTAAAGCGACGAAAATAACAACTTATAAATCGCGAATGGCGCTTTGTTTTGCCAAATTTTCACAATTCATGAATGTTTGGTTTATAAGAAAAACAAACTTAACACATAAAACAATGCGAGTGGCGCTTTAGCTTTTTTGACTTATCAAAATTATTTAGACAGATGCACTTTAGTCAAATCGTATAATATTAAATCTAAACATGTCCTTCGTTTAGTCACATTTACATGATACTAAATAATGTTAAGTTGTCGTTTAGACTTTTTGAATTTTGGATATTACTCTTTACATGTCTTTTAAGTCATTTCTACTTAATACTGAATTTAATTGAAATGGCCATTAGTCACATTGTTACTTTTTAATTTTATGTTATCCGTTAATCGTTCTAACTTATTGTTTATAATTGAATTTGCACTTTAGTATTTTTGCGGTTATAACGATAGCTGATATTTGGTACATCTGTAGTCGTTTAAGACAAAATGTTTAAGACAGAATTATAAGGTTTGAAAATATTATTATCGGTCGTTCAACTAACAACTTCATTGTCAATACACGTGTTGGTTTTGTGTGCGATGGGCGCGAACGTATATACCTATTTAGAATATATTTAAGAAATATTTATAAATAATATATTTAGAAAACTTTTTCTTTCCTTCTTTTTTGAAACAGATATGAAGATGAATACTTAGAGTTCCAATACATTGAGCTTCAGCTTTTATTACTCACAAAATTGTATATATAATACAAGAGTTTGTGTGTTAGCCATTTTAACTTGGAAGTGTTTGGAAAACATGGTTGCATTAATCACTTTGAATTATAACGATTTTATTTTCAGTGCTAATTTAGACGTTCTGCTTGATACAGTTTGTCACAAAAAGTTCTATTAGCCATTTTGAATTATTAGAAAAAATATATAAATGACGTGTTAGTCATTTTGATATTTTTGAGGAAGAGTACAAATGGCGTGTTAGTCATTTTGAATTATTAGAAAATATATATAAATGACGTGTAAGTTATTTTGTTTTTTTGGTGGAAGAGTACAAATGGCATGTTAGTCATTTTGAATTTTCATGATTTTAAGGAAAGTGGTAATTAACTTGTTTTGAATTAATAAATTTCGAATTATACTAAATATCAGGTTAGGCATTAAGGGATTAAGCGCCATCTAACTCACACAAAAGAGACTATATTTATTAACATTATATACTAAAAAATAGAAAAAAAATCCATGAACAAAACCCCCATACAATTTATTTAAATCGGTTCATAAATAAAAAAGTTATCAGGGTTTTTCTGTTTTTTTAAACTTTAAATCGCTCTCCTGAAAAGTTGACCCTGTGTCGCTTTAGTCAAAGTAAAAAGCGAGCGGCGATATATATTTTTGTAAACCGAATACTTGTATCAAGTAGGTACGTCCTATGTAATATTTCGTAGTATTTTCAAAGCATATGGATACGACGTTATTGCTGCAATACATTTAGTAAAGTTGTAGTAATTTTAAAAAGTATTGTTAAATTTTCAAAATACAAGATGCAAGAATTTGAAAGTAAAAAGTACCCAACAATCAAAGAAGAAAAAGTTCTTAGCCATACTTTTTTCAATAAAGTACGTAAAACTTGTGCAGTAAACTTTTATAAAAGGTATAATATACCTTCGAGAGCTTATAGTGTTGTTTTTTGAGTGTTAAAAAGTATAGTTGATATTAAACTTTAAAATTATTCCATATTTACGTTTATAATCTGTAGTAATACTTAAGTAATGTGATAATTAGACAGTTTTTAAACAGTTTTAAGCAAATTCATAATTATTATACAGTTCCTACCAAAAACAGCTGGTGAATAAGCGACAAAATTATGTTTTGTGAAAATAAATAAATCAAGGATACGAAAATGCGTGGACGGTTAGTTGGCGGGTATGTCGCTTTTTGGGAGACATTCCTGCTGCAATAAACCCGATATTTGGAGAAAACCATTTATTCAACAAAGATTTTATTTATTTGTCAATTTGGCTTACTCTGTTGGATAAAAAAATATGACCTTCTTCAGCTATGACATAAGGGAAAGATTGATCATGAATTTCAGACAGGGATTTGGGATATCAGATGACGAGGTTGGCACAAGAGGAAGAAAAGAATCAGTAGGCATTCAAAAGTGATCCAGAAGTGGTATTTCAAATCTAAGCAATTCGAATTTAATTACGAGGATATTCACATTTTGAAAAAGGTTCAACCGTATTCACATTTGATTTTATTGGTTATACTCGTTTTTAATTCAGGCAATATTCTTCCTGTATAATAGCTATATAATTATTTCATCGGATTGTTGAAAAAGGGATATGTTATCTTAATAATAATTATCTTATTTTAGAATTCGTAGAGAGGTTCGTACTTTACTGTCATGAAAGCCCTCTAATTAAATTTAACCATACAATTAAAATATACTTCACATTACCTACCAAATAGTTTCCTCACATAAAGATCCTTTTAAATGTTATACATTTGCATTAATTTGAAACCCTGTGATGAGATCCACTTTTAGATTCCTATAAAGTGAATTTATCTCGTAGTTCTGTCTTACATAAATGGGCATTGATATTTATTTCACTCTTGACTTTTTTGTATGAATCGAACTTTATTTATTCGTCACTTCGAAGGGATTCCCAAACAGGTACAGATATTGCTAATATATTATTAAAGTTTGGTTACTTTATGTTGCGAGTTCTAATGAGTTCATAGAATAAAATTCTGTTCCGTAGATATACTGGCCTCTATTTCACAAAGTGCCAATAACTTACTTGAACTTTTTGCTTTAAAAAAAAAGACTTGGTGCAAATACATATTATCAGGAGTCGAAAAGCGTAGGTACCTATCTAAATATCTGTGATGCCGAAAGTATATACAAGGATGGAGAGATAGAGCCGAAATACCTAAATGCTGTCATCAGCGCCAGTTTTCACGAGGTAGGTACATTGAAGTTTCTCATATCTTAACATGAATTTCTATCTGTAAAAGTCTCGTCCGTTGAAAAATTTAATAAAGCAATTCCCGAGTAATTATGTATTATTTTTGCGTTTGTTTTTTTCAGTCTGTAATGCTTTCTTTCTAAAAGCAAACACAAACGTTAGTTCAAAGAAAGGCTTTAGGTAATATGATTATACGAATAGGTAAGTACCTAGTTAAATATTCTTCTTTCTTTCACTCGTTTGTATCTCTCTTCTTGTTTACATTTTCAACTAACCTAATTTGGGAGAGCTTGAAATGTCAGACAATCATACGATATCGTGATGATCATCTTCACCCTGAATTTTTCCGGAAAATTACTTATTTTTATCGTTGCTGCTTATTATTATGGAAAAATCTTTAGCCTTCAACATTTATTTCAGCACGAAGATATTCAAGATAATTCTTTGCTACATTTAAGGAAACAAGAATATTATCCTAGAAGTATGTATAATAATTATTGTTGTATTTTTGAGTACCTTATTTTATTTCTTCTTTAATGTAATTTTATATCATTGCTTGTTATTGTATAATTTGATCTGAACAAACCTTATAGATAATTTGTCTTCTAAATTTTTTGCCACTGATTATCTCACGTTACAGGAAATGTCACGATAACGTTAGATGGCGTAAAGCAATGCTCTTTTTAGGTTGTCACTGAAAAATGGTGAGCAGAACATACGCATATTTTATTTCTACTCGTACTTTGCTCACTATACCCTTTTTAAAATTCTCATAGAAAAAATATTATTTAAAACTTGTTTTAATAACATACCAAGAAACGAATTAATTATTTGCGAATTCAGTATATAATTAACACGATAATAAAAGACTTACAAAATACTTCACACAATTCCAAATTAGATACATAATAACTAACTGTGTGGAAATAATAGACCTACCTACATGTTTTCATACAACAAAAGGAATAATGATTTTAGTAGAACAGACAATATAATAACAGCCATAATAATAATAGTGTAACCTTTAGAGTTAGAGAACTGAAGGGAAACCGAAGCTGAAACACAAATCGTTACACAATTCTTGGTGACATTTACTATTAACATTGAGAGTTACCAGTGCTTGTCATTAATTTCATTTCAGTAACATCATCTTCATAATCATTGTACTTTCAAGGATTACCATTACAACAAATTAATGTGGGTACTTTAATATACTCGTATTATAAACATAATGTTTACATTGAACATTGAAATGGCTAGTCCTATTGAAGATCATGATTATGAAACTTTCCAACTCACGGAGACACCCTAATAATTACATTACATAGTACTGGTAGAATCCGAATCCCTTATGTATGTAACGCTGGGCCTTTGGCAAATTTTGCAAGTTCTATTAATATGTACGTAAATTTAAAGCAGCGACGCGTTCATGGGTGGCTAAAAATTTTCGTCGAAGTCTTGCTTTTTGTGTCGCATGTTTGCAGAGTTTGATGAAACCTAATAGGCACGTTGTAAATAATGGAATTAGGTAATATCAGTTTTTTGTTTGAATGTATGGAATTTTTTTAAATCGGTCCAAAAATATTGGTTGACCAATATGTGTAGATGTATTGTTTTATGAATGAAAATTTGAAAATTCGAATTGTACCTAGTAACGAAAGTATGAATGAAAATAATAAAAATAATTGAAATAATCAAGTATGTCCATATACAATATACATACCTATTATATTATTGATAGAGAATGCATTTCGTATTCTTTTAGTAATTATACTTACTGTAGGTACCTATAGTAGGTAGGTACGTATGTAGTGTAGAATTAGTATGGAAAGTAGGTAAGACCAAGACCCTCTCTGATATGTTCCTTCGAAGAACTTTGGAAGGGCGTGGTAGAGTGACAGTAGTTAATAAAAAATGCCAAATTTCGAGAATATAGTTTTCACAGGACCCACTAGCACATAATAGGTAGTTTCGTAATAATGTCAAATTTAAAACTTTTAATATAGGGAATCCTATTAAATTAATAAACTTCACTCAGTCTGAAAGTTTTATTAAAACGAAAAGTAAACTGAGGATATTAATTTTGTGCCTATAATAAAAATCACAAAAACCTACAAGGTCACCAAAAGTATAGAAAAAAATCTACCTCCTCATGCCACGTCTCCTGCGGGATAGGAAGAAACCAGACTTTTTCAAATAAAATCTTCTAACAGCCAACAGAGCCCCATTGGTCTCACTAGATCTGCTGATGATTTCTTTTTTCATCGACACCGGATAAAATATAATGTGAAAAAGTGGCTTCTCCGACTGCAAGCTCCTTCACTTTAGTGCATAACCCTCTAATGTTCTGATAGTTGTATTAACCTTTTGTCTGGAGCTGGGTTATTTTGATTTCTTCGGTCGTGTTTGACGATACTTAGCCGTCAGCCTCCCAGACACATATTGTGTATCACAACCGTACACGTTGTAACGCAACCGGTGGATCAACCGAATCAGGGTGATAGAAGACCTCATTACCTATAGATTTAAGCCCCATGTATGTTGAGAGATTTTTTTAGTTTTCAAGTTATGAATTTTTTTCATATTTTTTTGTCAGATCCTAACTGACAAGATATTATTGATCACAGACACCAGTTTTGGAGATACATACTCAATTTTTTTTCTTAAATAATGTCATAATGATTATAAAAAATAACCCTTTACATATATTCCTAGGTTCCTTAAGCTTATCTCTCCTTTCTTAGAATTGTGAGTAATACATTTGATATAATCCAAGCGTTATGCATAAGGGTAACCGTTTCATAGATTCCGAGCATAAATCGAGCAATTGTAATACGCAACTATAACTAAACATTTATTAGTTAGGAACACAATATTATAACGGCAATTTTATTAATACGTAAAGTTAGTTTAGGCTTTAATTAGGTTTCAGTGTTCTGGTAAAATATATCTACATATGTGCATACATTTTCTCTTGACTTGGAGAAATAATTAAATTATAATAACAGCATTTACAATTTAACCTTTATATTCCTAGTACCAAGGATAAATTTTACTATTTGGCAGTTCTTTTGAGAAATGGTCTTCTGTCGATCTCATTGCGCTCTCTAAATGTATGTGCATCTTATTTTCTTTCATTATACGAACTTGCATGTACTTGCGTGAACTTGATGTATTCTCATATCGTTAGCAACTTTTTAGGTCGTCTATACACTAAATATGCCGCTCTCCGTTAAGCCTGACAATGTTTTTTTGACTTTGTCAGTCTTACCTTTCAGATGGTAGACCTCTTCGGACTTTGCGCTTCAAATCTTCGAATAATAATTTCCTTATGAATGTATGTAGTGTCTAAAATCATTCTACAGGAATGAGTAGAAAATTTCTTGGGTCAAAAATATACCTATTTGCAGAAATGCGTGGTAAAATAAAAAATAAATCTCTTTAGTTTTTTGTTTCAATAAAAAAAATGTTTCGATCTCAAATTCCCAAATGACTCTAGAAATTTTAGGATAGTTGATATTATAAATTAAAATAGAATTGGTTAAAGCTTTTCCATTACCTATGCTATGTCCTTTATTCAAATTGATTCCCTATGGAGTCCCCAAAATAAAGTGGGCTCTCGGAATTTTCTATTTTGTTAGCCCACAAATATTATAAGAAGTTTGAATCCCAACTATTTACCATGTTTCTTTCCTATAACGACTAAATTACATTTCTGGGATTGACAGCAAGAAAACCATAGACATAATTTATCTAAAACTGCTAATATTTTAGATTGTAATGAATTAATTGCCTCCTAATAAAGTTGATAAACGTACATTTAGACTACAAATAAATGTTGTGACAAGTAGTTTGATGGCTTTGTATTGAAAAACTTAAAATCTTTAAAAATAACTCGCATTACAGCTCTATATATAACTTTAACTAAACGAATGATTTTACAGAGTAATAAAAATATTATATTCATTAAGTTCATAGGGAGAAAAGCTCGATTAACAAAACCTTAATTATTCTGCTAGAAAAGATTATTATTTTGGAAGTATTTAGCGGATTTTGTAAAAGTTTTAATTTTAATTCGTTTCCGGACTCATTAATATAATATTACCTCACAATTTAGTAATAATTAACAGTTTACTTCACAGGTAAGTTCTCCAACAATTTACCCTCTCTTCTCTTCTCACTCCACCGAGTAGATCGTCTTCAAAGAACGTTGCTAATTTTGTTCAACGTTGCATACACTGAAACTTTTAAAATTATCCATTCAAAGAAAATAATAATAGCTTTGATATTTTAAATATAGCTACTGAAATTATTTTATATAGTTTTATTACATGCGAAATCTTTCCTCGATTCTGTATTCATAAATTTCAAATCTAAATCCTTCACGGTATTTTACCGTCAAACAAAATTAATTATTTATTTATTCAAATATTAATGTTTATTTTGTGAACTCTCTAACTTTACACTTACAAACCCTAATATTCTGTTATGTCACTTTTATTTTTGATGTTCTAAATCCGGACGATTTTGCAGTGATCCACTGGTAGATGAATTACTTACTGCACGTGGCTTTCCTTTCATTGTCTGCATGCTGCACGGTCTCCTGCCTGGGAAGCTACTCCGGAGAATAATTTAGAGAAATGTGGTGCTTCACGTACAGATTCTCTTGCTCTCATCTCTACCCATCATACGATTCTACGGCATGTATAGTGGAGGCAGTAGTGACAAAACAAATTAGATATGTGAGTTTTATTACATTTTGTACTTTAACTCGAAGTCATGGAGCATCAGGTGTATGATAAATATACGTTAAATGTATGAGAAAAATGTTCGAGAGAAGATGATTGAACTAAACGAAAGATTTTTTTTTATTAAAATGTGAGAAAAGTCTGGTAGGCGCTTGCTACCTAGGATTATTATTATGAAAGACGTAGGTTCTTTGATATTCCGCCTACTTATTTTCTAAAATATTCCTGTAAATTTATTCAATAAATCGTTTCGTGAATATTTCAATCATGAAACTTTGCGACAACCTTCTTATAAGGTTTCCTAAGTATTACACAATATAATGATAATAATAATAATTTTACAAATTTTTTCCGTCTTTTAATAGAACCTTTTTGAATACCTATTAAGTATATTTTCAACAATATTATAAAAGTATGTACCTTAAGAGAAAATTGAAATAAAAAGGTACTTTGACAGAAAACTCGTGAGATTTTCGCGATATAATCTGCTTTATTTTTTAGTCATATTTTTTGATCCCGGGAGCAAAAGTTTTGTTCGTACATTTTTTTTTAAATTTGTGACATTTACGGCAAGTATTATTAGTACGACATATTAGTTTATTCTATTTCTCTACTAATTCAATTTTATTCCATTTATTTTCTTTATAATGCTAAAAGTCAAACTGGTTTCATTTTCTTGGAAAATCAATAATTGTACTTTCATCTTTGTGTCCGTTTCCAATCCCTATTACACATTCTTTCAGTTCAGTGTGAAGTATGTAGAAGTTCAATATTAACTATACTGTGTATTAGGATACCAATATCCCAATAATGGGGTAACCATTAAATGCAATATGTACCGGTACCAACGTTCCCTTTGCGCGAACATTTGTGATAATAAAGGATTTGTTTAATGATTGTATGGGATGCGTGGTTTTATGTAACAAACACCTCACTCTCATCATTGTCCACTCATCTTCACTCACCACAAAATAATTTGTAGGTATTACCAATTGTTACCAAATATTACAATCACTGTCTGGATAGATTTTCTTATCTTTATCTACAATGTTTGTTTCATATCACTAACAGCCAAATACACAATTCATAAAAGGCCGCTTTCTTTATTCTCATCAATATTGTTTTTCATGTAAATTCTATCAAGCTTTTTACTTTGTTGTTTTCTCTCATCAAATTCAAGATTATTTTTGTTAGAACTCTTTCTTGCTTCAATTTTGTCATAATTGGTTTTTCTCTTTCTCTTTTTTGTCAAAAAATTCTCGATATTCATTACAGACTTTTAGTATTGAAAGAGAAATAGTACCTATTTTTAAGTGTAAAAAATCAACCTCGCCTAAGCGCAAGAGACTGAGTAACCTGAGAAGAACAGATCGACAGATCTATAAAAAGACAAATAAGAAGAAAAAATTTGTTTTTTGAAACCGTTTTTTTACGAAGTGGCAAGATTTGCCAACACACTTCTCATTATTACCAGTCAGAGTCTACACAATCATGATTGACATATAAACTCATCAGCCTAACACTCGGAAAAATTATCTTTTCGAGATATTACAGGACCAAGCTCAAAGCGCGCATTTTCGTTGTACTCGTATACCTGTTGTTTATAATACTAGTATGCCTATATACCGACCTATAATGCCAAATATTTTTTTATTTCACCTGCTAATTCTGTATATTTACGAATTAGTTAATTAGCTAATTTATTGGCAAATTATTGGGACAACACAGTCTATTGCAGGTCTCATGGTAAAGCACTCTAAGCAATCGCACCTTCCGCGCACAATGTAGGTAAACATAGAAAGAATCGTCTGAATACTTACGATACAAACATTTACTACAACTTCTTTTTTGCATTCACATTCATTACGTATCCTTTTTAATTAAATTTTGTTTGCTTTGCGACTTGATTACTGATGTACGAGTATATTGCAATTCCATGAGTTATACGGTCTTTGAATGAATCTGGAAATATAATAACGGTAGAATAATTAATCCTGTGAGAGCTCATTTACTAATCTGGCTTGTTTACACATTACCGGTGGTACTCCACTACCGACTCCTGCTGTGAGCCGCAGACGTGACGAGCTTTATAAAAGCGTTCATTATTATTGCTCCTTCTTGCTTTAAATACCCAACGCTCTATGACTATTTCAATTCTCTCATTAGCATTCATTGTGGCGCTGCAACCAATTCATTTTATAAAAATGCACTGTTTCTTATGGGAAATAGGAGTTGTATAACAATAATTAAGTGAAGAAAAGCATGAAATTGCAAAAGAAATTCTATTGTCTAAAACTAAAGAGAAAAGTATTTTACATCCACTAAGCAATCTCGTTTGAAGATTGTCCACAAATCTTTGTCAACTTTTAACTTAAATTCTATTATTTTATTTAAATATTTTTAATCAAATAAATTAATGGACATGACGCGGAATGAGAATACTAACCAGAAGTGCGTGTAATTCAGCATAAGAAACGACAGGATGAGTGTACCTACAAGGACTCGAATTATGTGACGCTCCATGCAGTCATCTCTGTTTATTCCAAATAAGACTTTAATGGAATAAAGTTCACCCTTTTAGAATAATTGGCCTTGAAACAAACGATTTAAATACTTTTGTATCACAACTTCAATGCTTCCTGTGTCATATATCAATTCACATTATTTGATTGCTCTCTGGTAATACAATTAGGGTTGCCTGTTCACCTTGAGTGTTCTTGAGAATATTTTTCTGGATTCCCGAAATTAAGCTATATTAATTCATTGAATATTAATTTTCTAAATTACATGTATTTTCCACATTACATTACACGCAAACAAGATTCTCCTCATATTTTAGGTATAGGTTTAGACATATTGCTTGCACCTACATAATATTTATTAAATTCCTCGTGAATTCCGTCTCATAATCACCACATTCTGAACTGATTCACGTTGTCCTGATAAACTTCTTGCAATTTCATAATATTGAGTAGGTAGGGTGGATGTTATTAACTTTCTCTACTTACATACACGTACATAGATACATGTACTACGTACTCTAGTACCTTACACAACTACGTGTTCTAAACTAAACCACTATTACGTGAGATGTTGTAAATATGTATGTACCTAGTTATTATTTGAACTTAGATGCAAGTATAAAAAATACTTGTCTTTTAGTTCAAATCGCGGATATTATATCCACATGTGTGCATTTTACTTACTTAATAAAACTATTTTTATACGTACAATTCTTATAAAACTAACATAATATAACACTAATGTTAGACGAACAGCTTTAATGAACATTAAAATAATAGTCTTTAATCCAAAAAAAAAAATTAAATAACGTGAAAATAAATTGTACGTATTATGTGCAATCCGTTTACCCAAAAGGGGTCCTTATTATTTCAATAAGCAAGAAAAACATTGAAGAACAAAGATAATATAAATAGTTAGAATAATAAATTATATCTGTTCAGACTTATGTATTAAGTAGGTATAAACTACAAATTCATTGTTGGAAATCTGTCAACATCAAACAAAAGCAAAGGATCAAAGAAGAAAATATCCCGATGACATTCCTGCAGACTGGAAATGTGAATTCAATAATATCCTGAGCTTGGAATCAGAGATCAAGTAAAAATATTGTCCTTTGAAACATAAATAAGTAGCGGATCGAGTACTAAGAACAAATTTAATTGAAAAACTTTGTAAATTTACCCTCTGACTAAACGAATATTTAATGTTAATAGAGAGATCTAAATGCAACTCAATTATTTCAACCTATTTATTCAAAACCATTTAAACTTACTACATACGCCTACGGGTCAGTTTAAATGATTTTCTTAGTCCTTCACACATATAGTTCGAGTGATTCTTGTCTTTAAAATTACTTTAGCACTTAGGCATCTGTATTTAGGTTTATCCATCATAAGTTTCATGTATTTTGTTTCGTTCTACGAAACTAATAATGGATTTCACCAACTTCTTGGGTGAGGAGAAGCGGAGATAGGAGCCACTTATCATTATTTTTTATACAAAATTTGTACTAGGTGGCTCCTATCTCCGCTATTCCTCACCCAAAAAGTTGGTAAAATCTAGCAATAGTGTTTGAAATAAATCTTTCGGATCTCCCAAAAAGTTGGTAAAATCTAGCAATAGTGTTTGAAATAAATCTTTCGGATCTTCTATTACTTCTATTACCGTTTGACAGCATTTTTCGAAAAAAAATCTTAGTGAAATTTGCAATTATTAACAGTTGTACTCAATTACAAAGATTCCCGCAGGTTTGAATCTATTAATAACTAGAAACCGGGATGTTCCGTAAATAAAACTAATCCACATTCTCATATTTTTTAAATAAGTATTATTTTTGCAACCTGCATCTTATAAAATTCAAACATTGTGAAAATACTTATGCGTATCGCTCTACTATGAAATGAAAATATTTAATTTCATATTTGCACTCATTAAATGCAGTTATAGATATACGCGCGAAATATCAGATTCTCGACTAAAATTAATGTTCTACGTGGTAATCTATGTTTATTTTTAGCAGTTCACCAGAACATACTAAGAAATTTTAAAAAATCTGAGAAATGTTTGCTCACTGTATGTAGGTATACAGTATACACTATACATATAAATGTCTCTCGAAATCTCAAAACGTCTGAGTGATTAGAATGTATTGTGAGGTTTGGTTACATACAAATCATTTACAGAAAGATTTGTATGAAGAATCTCGATAAAGAAGGTAAGTGATTCAAAGATTAAGATAAGAATCTCTTGTCTGTATACATCTGGTAACAAATGATACGAGAAAATGAGAAAAGTTTGCCGGCTAAAGCGATTTATGGAGTTGGGAGGAAATCCATTGATGAAAAATTTAGGCGCTAGAAAGTTTAGTAAAAAGCCCCTGATATTTTTTATCTTATATGTCATGTAAATTTTTACGCGAATTCTTTACATACCTATACATTATATCTTTTTCATCAAAAAATCGTCCAGCAATATAATTTTCTTTAAATAAGTTATCTCTAAAATATTAATTTCTGCGTACCTAAGATTTTATTTATGTTTGAATGAAGAGGAATGTTAATAATGAGAGGTACATAAAAATATTTGACCTTTAGTGAAGAATGCGACCAAAATATGATTATGGAGAAAATATTTTATGAACTTGAAAGAAAGGTAGGTACCATTTATATCTACTATCGGACAAATACTTGGAGTATTAATTGAAGAATAAACTCTACAAAAATGGATACCAACGTTGTAAAAAGTATTGTCTAGCGTATATCTAAAGAATTGAACAACTAATTTATTTGAAGAGTTTCGTCAATGTACCCGAATTCGAACTCAAAAAACTCTACATATCATGGACCATCGAGAAACTGCAAAAAACTAAGCCTCTTTCAATAATATAATACATCTTTTATATAAACCTGACCTGATAAAGCTATGAGTATAAATCATTAAATCAAAAAAATATCCTTGATACAATATACCTATACGTACTATAAATACAAAAACAGAATCACAAAGTCAGCAAACAACAAAAAATAAAGAAAAAATGTATTTTATCTTCAAGACAACATAGATTTCGGTGTGGTGTGGTACGATGAATAATTGGTAGTAATGAAAAATAAGAGTTCAAAAATAACTGCAGAGCCGCACTGGTATCAAAAAATATGACGGATATTAATAGTACATAAGAATAGATAACGTTGTTTATCAGATATGGTCTTCTGTGGATTACAATAGTCAGAAAATACTCTCTCTCCCCCTAGCAAAAATACCGTAGACGAAAATTTTCCATTCTGTCTAGACGAGACTAGAAATTTTATAAATTACGAGTATGTTGACTCTAACTGCATTACATTTGGATAAAAATAACAGATTCGATATTATTTTACTATTCATGAACAATCTTACTCTTTAAACTATTCCACTTACTTGTGTCAAAATATTACAGAAAAATAAAAAGCTTATAAAGATTTTATCTGAAGAAACATTTTTATTTACTTTTGTTCGCGAGTTGAAATGTAGCTATGCAATAATATTGCTGGGTCAATCCGGTCATTCAAGGTGGAACAATCTTGTCGCCAATTTCATATGTTGAAGTATCTGAAAATTTTTCGATACACGAACTGTTAAATACCTACATGTGTTCCTATGTGTATCTCCATAAAGATAAATTCGAAAAACTTTAAAAAGAAGAATACCTTTAAAACAGTAGGTGTACATTTTGGCAATCCACCAGTAAATAGTGATTTGTGCCTATAAATAACAAAATGAAATTAAATCCATACAATATTACAATAATTTTGGTAAATAGGATGTACAATAATTATTATCTGATGGTGGTTACAAAAAGGCTCATAAAAAACAATAATAATAAAGTAAACATATTATTACAACAAATTAAGTGTTAAAAAATTATATTATTTTTTTGAATGCATTTCATTATTGATAGATGAAAGTAATTTTACAAAAGTAGGTATGTGCAAAAATAGTGTCATCATATTTCTGAGGAAAGAAAATATCCCTGGTTTCTGAATATGTATAGTGGGTATATTTTGTTCGATCAAATGTGTTTTCTCAAGTCAAAGTCATTCAAATATCAATTTCATCCCCACATAACAATATAGGCAGTATAGGCACATATTGTAACTATCATAATGTCAGCGTATTTCTTCCATACTACTTATCTTAGGTAAATTATTATTTACAACACAATAAATCTTCCCTTTTTATACTTGGATTCAAATAATGATACGAGCTACTTTATACAAAATAAAACTTTATTGGGTCGATGTGTGTTTTTTATATTACCAAAGAAGCAATGAATAACTTATGTTACCTAGTAATAAAAATCATTGTGATAAACGAATAAGGCTCCTTTAGGAACACAATTATTATTTAATCGAAAACAATATATTTCAGCGATTCAAATACTAAGGTAAAAATAATATTTAATAAATATTACCTAAGATTATATGGACGGACGACCACAGCTCCGATGGACAGATGACATCGTGAAGCATGCCGGTGCAACATAAATGCAAGTGGCCTAAGATCGTTTGGCATGGAAAGGGGTGGAGGAGGCCTACATCCAGGAGTGGATAGCTACCGGCTGAAAAAGAAGAACATATGGTTCTTCGTTCATAGATTTCAAGAAGTCTGACTTTGCGGATTAGACTCAGGAATGATACTCGTATACCTGCTTTTAGGTTTGCACATATCTACATTAGAGGCATGTTGATGAAAACTGAACCAAATTGAGACAAATGACACTTACATAGTTAGCGACTCTTTTGCTATTTGATATGTAAATGAAATAGAAAAAAAAACTTTTCAAGAGATTAAGAAATCCAAAATTTAAAACTATTTTTCAACCAAATTCAAAGAAAACTCAGTAAGTAAACGAAATGATGCTAATAGGATATCACATAAATGTTTCCATCTTTATCTTGTCTGTTGGTTGTGACAGTCCATATTATCTTCCAGCACTTTGTGTTATTTCATAGCAACATATTATTTTACAGCACATTACAGTAGTTTTATTTTCTGTAGAACATTTTATTGATAAATTGACTCCAAAGAAACAACGCATAACGACACTTTGGAGCAAATGAATCGTATCCTTTATTACTGGACCCTCGCTCTGTCGTATATAAGTCTCCATTGATCCATATAACACATTTCCTATACTAGTGATATGTACTCAAAATACTTTTATTGCTATGAAATGTTCAGATAAAAATTACTTCATTAGTAATGATCGCATTACATAAAAACAAAGAGGAAAATATTGGTCATTAAACATATTTTGTTAATAACTTAATTCTTATTACAACTGATTGTATAAATTTATAAGTACATAATATAATTTTCTCAATAAATTTTCTACCTTTTCATGCTCATACATTTCAAAAAGATTCAATCCCCTTCTAGTCGCAGGTATCACAAGATTCAAATAGGACGGAAGAAAAACTTTTTTTAGTAAATTTTCATTGAAAATGTAAGTGTAATTATATTGCTTCGTCCGTCAATTAATTCTAATTGATCCACTCTATTTAACGTCATTTGAATGACATTTATTGGTCTTGATGCATGACGTTAAATAGGTACTTCAGCTAAAAAAATATCTGCCATAAGGTGAAAGTCATCAGTACTCGAATTTTCGCATTGAAAGCATCCTATGAATATGAGAAAATGTTACATTGAATTATGCAGAAACAGACAAGAGAAATGAATCTACAATAGTTGATATATTTCATAGATACATACGAGTTTGTGTATTTCCATATTAGATTATTTTACTTTATATGAATAAAATATGGATATGTGAATGTGAATGTTTGATAAGTTGAATGTCGAGTTAGTGAAAATGGAAACATTATTTTCATTCTTGAAAAATATTAAAAGTGAGTTAGTAAGAGAGGGCATCCGATGCAAAGCTGCAGATAAAAGAATAATATAAAAGTAAAGAGAGAATATCGCACGTTATAAATCACTTCGCAGACCGAGAAATTTATGACCACATTACACTAACATTCTTTAAAAACAAACCATCCACATATAATTCAATAGGTTGTTCACGCTTAAAACGGAAATACGAATGTCGTAAAATGTACTTCCCTATGTATTACAATGTAAAAACATATTACATAAGTGAAAAATTACAACGTTACCTCTATCTGTAGCAAATACGAAATAAAAATTACGTTAAGACTACAGTGAGAAATGTTTTTGTGCCTCAAAATATATTATAAGTGACAAATATCATGGATTATTAAAAAATATCCACTTTATTGTTTTTTTTTATAGATTCAAATCGAGAAGTCTTTCAAATTCACTATTGTAGGAATAACATTCAAACCATTTTCCGAGTATATGGGAATAAATTACATTCAAAGTTTGGATTGGAATCTCCTGTTCAAAAATGCCTTTATTTTGTTCCGTTCACTTTATGGTACGTTTCCCAACTCCACTAGTGCAAGCACACACTCTTAGTTTTGAGTTAGGCCAAAATTGGTTTCTAGACACTGAGAAAGCTTTACACAACTCAAATAGTTAGACTCGATACAAAGAATTTATATACATAATCTAACCATACTATTTACTTAACATTGAATTCTTATGTACGTATTTACTAACCGACATTGTGGATAGACAGTAACTATGGGATTTCTATTCAACACTATACATTGTAGTATGTCAATAGTTAGATAGTAGCATTACTTGGAAACTAGAGTATTTGAGAATATCTACGAAAAGGCTGTTAGAAGCATTTGGTAGCTTTTCCATATATTTCTAATACATATGTGCCACAAAAACGGAGTTCGATATAAATATAACCTATTAATAAGTATTATGGGAAGACAAGGTAACCTCAGTAACGGATAGACATCAGTGAATGAGATAGGCGAGTGATAAAATAGAGTAAAATCATTGTAAAGAAGCCTATATACAGAAGTGGAGGGACCAGGGATTAAAAAAGAAGACGATGGTGATGAATGAATTTATAAAGACACATTCCTAAGATGCATTCGAAGAACATGTACTCGACAAGAACCACATTAAGAGATTTCTTACTACAATAAAAATAATGATTGGGAAAAAACACGATTTGATTTCATTTAAAATATTGCAAAGATGAAAGGGTAATAGGTACGCAGTTTTATAATGAAACAGATAACTATTGTAACAATGACTTGGAATGATTTGGAAGATCACCATATGTGAATGTGTATTTTTAGACTTTTATGGCTGGCCACAAACGTCCCGAAGTTCAGTTCCGGAATCGACCGTTTTGCAAAAAGGTTCCGACCAAAACCTCTTTCTGAATTTAAAATCGGGGTGACGCTGAATTCAGAGAGAGGTTTTGATCGGAACTTTTTTGCAAAACGGTCGATTCCGGAACTGAACTTCGGGACGTTTGTGGCCAGCCTATCTCTAATCTCTAATAGGTTGCTCTACATCGATTTTTTTTAAAAGGATCTGAGGTTGCATCATACACAAACACAAATACTTTCCTGCACACCTTGCACTAGGCTCAAAGCCTGTATCTCAAAGTGTGGAATACATCCATTCACTAAAGAACTACAGTTTTCATAGCAGTAGGCCCAGACATTTTTGCCGCCCACCCTCCCCGCCGTCGACGAAATAATTTTTGTATGCATTTTTCATTTTGGCGCTCTAAATTTTATATCCAATTAAAAATGCATCCTTGAATTTTTTCGTCGGCGGGGGGAGGGGGGGGGGGTGAAAAAAAATACGAAGAGAATTCCGTGAAAACCAAAAAGTGAAATGTGGGCGGGCGCCGCCCTCTGAAGTCTCTGCCACCCACAGTCCCCGGCCTACTCTGCCTTTTGTCAAATACGGCTGTGATTGAGAGTAGATAAACGTATGGCAAAACAACAATAGTTTGATATCTGGAATCTGTGTGTACATTGTACCTACTTCAAATTTATCAGTCGATAGATGTTGTTTATGTTGGAACTGGAAGTAAAATCGTAAAAGTAAGGAGAGTCGCACAAATGATAGGTAAAAGTTCCTGTCAACGTTGCCCGGTTATTCTTACCTCAGTGGCGTATATAGGGGGGGGGGAGGGGGCCCGCCCCCCCCCCCCCCGAAATGTTCAACAATTCTTTAAAAAACTTTATTTTAAAACATGAAAGTTACTCAAGTTCATCACTTCACCCAATATTCAAAAAAATTTCGCCTACGGCGCTATTTTTCT
Source organism: Ceraclea dissimilis (assembly GCA_963576895.1). Classification (NCBI taxonomy): domain Eukaryota; kingdom Metazoa; phylum Arthropoda; class Insecta; order Trichoptera; family Leptoceridae; genus Ceraclea; species Ceraclea dissimilis. The sequence continues at coordinate 14,048,879 of OY756361.1, read as the reverse complement.
TTGATTTTTCTACACACAATATTACTACCAACCTAAAAAACGACCTTTTTCACTTACAATCACGAAAAAATTTTGCCTGCGGCGTTATTATAGTTTTGATACTGTACGTCTATCCTCTTTAGAAACATTGAGTATACAAATAATCAGAAAAGCTGTTTTCGTGAAAAAGAGCTGTATTGATCCGTCATCGAAATTACAGTTTACATATTATTAGATATTAACTCAAATTAAATGCTTAATGTTTTTGAGTTGGCCAAAAAGTATGTAAAATATCGATTACTGAATTCGGAGAACACCAATATGTAGAACATGTAGGTAGTAGGTACATACTACAAATGTAAGTAAAAAATTCCTTTGGCACGCCGCAGGCATAGGTAGATTTCAAGTGATTTATTTATCTTATTAATTTTAAGAGTACATCTGTACATATGTATAATAAAAACAATCACAATATCATCACCAAATAAACCAGCGAAGTGATGAGTAGTATGGATGTAGTCTATTCTTTGATTTTCGAAGTACCTAATCAAATAATAATCAAATTATTTTCATTCCACTCATATAATATACGGATTGGTACCGGTACCTAAGCACTAGAAATTTGAAAAAAAGATGTGAGTTCTACTCGTATCGTGAAGCACTTTTCTAAGACAACAAACACGCTAAGTACCTATGCGGTAACTACTTAACTAGATCTTTCGATCGATCATTGTCGTCCAAGGAATTGAGCTAGACAAAATCTGTAAATTGATCTGTATTCCTTATTTAATGCCCTTTCATACGATACCAGACAGGGACCCTCACAATCATTGGATCCCCTCAGAATTATTGTTTTTGTATTTAAAGCCTTAAAAAGTGAACCTTCCTCTTAATGGATTTCAACCAATCTCATATCAGTTCATCTACCACTTACCAAAAATCTACCACCCAAGTTTCACGTTTCTGCGACGCATAGTTTGACCGCAAACGTGCGCACAAGAAAAGGGACATATATATATATGGCTTATATATATAAACTTTTAAACCAAGGTCGGATTCGGGTTCTCCTGGTCCTAATTAATGATCCTGAGTAGAAATTTTTCAATTCTGCGACATCACGGGAGAAACGAATAGGTAGAATTTCTTTTGGAAATCTACCTAAAATAATAGGAGTGTTGACGCTTTCAAAAAAATGTTTGCAATCTAATATTCCTGCATTAAAATAATACTCTTCTATGGAAATTATGCAAAACTAACAGGAGACATAAGAGACGTTATACTCATATTCCCCAGAGAGAATTTTCAGTGTAACCAGTAGGTAAAATAATGTACCTACACCTACATATAATCTTCCTACATTATTATTATAGTATGTAAGTGTAGGTACTTACTTATTACATTTTCTAGTAAGGCCACCGAGCGTCTACCCAGTACCCAGTCTACCGCAATAAACTGACATCATAAAGGAAACGTTACGAAACATAATTTGATAATTAAATTCTATAATATTCTGGTGCGATAATTAAATATCTCCGTGTTTCTTCATTATCGTCCCATACTTCCTGTCCTTTACTTGTTAATCCAAGAAAATTTACCGATTATGTAGTTATATAGGGTAAAGATCTACATAATATTAAAATATTTTACCTTTATGGGTGTATATATTAGATTAGATATCCTCATTTTTGTTTGCCCCATATACCTTTTACGTAATTATCTTTACAAACTTCCTGCCTAAGTACAAGGTCCTGTAAAATACTAATCGAATTCTATATACTACCTACCTACTTGGAATCAAATTCAGCGCAACTTTACAGATCATTTTTATCAGCGAGATACTTATTAAAACTTCTTCGCCAAAGGTGGTACGGAAATGTACTGATGATTAACAGTAAAGAGATTTAGTAGATATGTATGTACATAAATAATTATCTAAGTATAATATGATACTTATAGTATACCTGGTTGGCGATACAATAGCAAGAGATGGCGGGGATTCTCAATTAAAAAATGCAAATGCTTCCATTTCATTCGCCGACACTTTTGTTGAATTTTCTGTGAAGTGATCAAGTGAAATATTATACAGATGGAATATTCAACAGGGTGAACATTATACAGATTTAATACAATTGAACATGTATCTTCTTTTTACCATATCTATCTGCCTACTCTATAGTACACATAGATAACTAGTTACCTGGAAAACCTCTCGTCCACCGATTTTCCCTTTATTCCAATCAAATGTAGAAATATATTTCAATCTCATATAATTTCGTAGATACTTTTTTCCCGAAATATCTTACCAAATTTTCGGAAGCGAGATCAAATTCAATTTGAAATTTCAATTAAGTATTTGAAAAAAATAAGGCAATAAGTAAGAAGGACAAAAGGCGGTGAAATTCTTCTTTTTGAATGGAATTTATTTCCACGAAATTCAGAATCTTTCATAAGTACCTATTCCTGGTGGAGGTATACCTATCTAATTGATCAATAATATGTACCTTAACATAATAACCTACAACTAAATTCCATACAAAAAAATACGCTTGTGAACGCGAATTCTAGTTTATTTTAGTGTTTAGGCATGTCCTCAACTGAACGCCTATACATAATGCCTTTATGTCAAAGGCTCGTTTTCTTCAAAGACGGTGTAAAATTTTCACTAAAAAGAAACGGAATTTCTGTCGACCTAAATAATACGTAGATATAAATGTAGATACCTACTCACAATAATCGTAGATAAATCTGCAACGCCATGAAACATCTCTAAAGTATACCTGCTTCCTTTTTAGAGAGAAGCCTTTTCGATTCAATGTTGAAAACACGGAAAGAATATCGACAAACTTAATAATATCTGGTGTAATCCTATTCAGAAGAAATAACTATAAAAGCGTATTGGAGAAAAAAAATACGACGGAAAGCGAGAAATTTTCTTATATCTACTCAATTAGGCATTAAAGTACAAAGCAGGTATACTTGTCTGCATCAAGCGGGAGGGAAGAATCAGCATATATTGTGAGGCAAAAAAGTGGTTTATTGATTAGGTATACGCCATTCACTTTTCACAGGTATACCAGAACAGAATACTCGAAAGACTGTAGGACTGCTGGATGTGAAAGCAACGCTTTGGACTTGGATCACGATCGTCAGAAATGAGGGACTGGCTTCAAAAAGAATTATAAGCATACATCAATAGGTCTATTATTTACCAAAAATATTTATATTTATTTTAGTCTTTATCTCTGCACTGTTTTTATGACATATAAATATCAAAATTTTAGTTTCGCCCATTCCAGCCAAAAAGTTCTTTATATTTCCTATAATATTTCGTGAATTTTGGTTCTAGTGATCGTCTATGCCTAAATAATGGGAGGGGGGAATTTAACTTCCCATAGTAATTATAAAACACTTATTTCAGCAAGGTCCTATAGACTACAGTTTAATGAACTTTTGCAGAACAAAAGTTTCTTAAGTTTAAGAAGAAAAGTATTTTGAAAAACTAAATGAACATCTGCGCTACATTGAACAGTCATGGATCAAAACAAAACTACGAAACGGACGGGTAGGTGGTACATAGTAGGTAGGGAGGTACGTGCTATCAACATTCTAGCAACTTCAACATAAATCGACTGATACAAAAATATTATTACTTGTAGAGAGAATAACACGACCTCCTTATATTCTGTATTACACTACGTGCCTTACACTTACAAGATACAGAGAGAAAACAGAACGCTGTCTACCTTTAAATACATATACGTATCATTATAATGTAAGTGTACTAAAGAATTTCCCGAATCTATAAATCTACCTTGCATCTAAATAATTCCAAAGCCATATTTTGTGAGGAATATTTCAATCTATCTTCTTCTCTGGGTTCCATGTCAGGTCCCCCCGACGTCGGCTATCACTCTGGCGTAGGCCTCCCTGTCCTGTGCTAGCCGGAACAGCTCCCCCACCCTCTGGATTCCGGTCCATTGCCTTATATTTCTTAACCAGGACATTTGCCTTCTCCCCACGCCGCGACTTCCTTCAATTTTCCCCTCCATAATGATGTGAAGCAGATCATATTTTTGGTTGCGGAGAATGTGTCCCAAGTATGCCATTTTTCTTGTCTTGATACTTTCAATCTATATGTAACCAAAATATATAATAACTAGTGACAGATTACTTATTATTTCCAAAGATTGACTCCGTAAACAATTCTTTCCTCTAAAAGGTGACCAATAGTCGGTATACTAAGTACTTAGTTACTATTGTACTATGGTATGGCTCAAAGCTGGTAAGCTTCAGTGCAATATTTTTTAAATAAAATAAATAAATAAGTTATGACTTAAAACTCGTCCTCAAACTGAATGCCCCGTCAATAAGAGTACAGTAAGGGTACCTGCTTGAAGCAAGTAGGTGGCTACATATCTATTCTACAATAGTTACCTCAATGAATGTCCGATTTCCCGGGGGATAATAGCTAACTAACGTTTATATTCACAATATTATAACGGCTACTACAATACCAAAGTGACCACTTTTCAATAACAATAATAGCAATCACAACATTGTGCCATAAAATAAACATTCAATTATTATTAAAAAAAAAAACAGTTAGAAATTTCATTCTGTTAATTATTACGTAGTCTGCTCGATAAATTATTATCATACTACAACAATCATGTTGTTGAACTCTGATATACCTACGTAATAAAACCGCCAATCCAAAGTTGTAATTATAATAAATTGTCAATGAAAAAAGTAATTATTGTTTCGATTGGTTTGGATAAAATAATTGATAATGGAGTGCCAATTTATTATACATAGGGTGAAATATTCTATCTACTAGCTGTATTTCCCGTGCTTCGCAACGGCAAAATTTGCGTTGACACCGCGAGGCCTCCGCCCTCCAATGTACGAAATCAACACTTTACCACGGAGCTAGAACTAAATCATATATATTTGTTTTACCTAGTAAAGTTATTTTTTATGTATATATGATTCTACACAATTTATATTTCACAAAAAGAAAGCAAAAAAAGAAAAAAAAAGTGTTAGGTGTCGCGTGGGATCGAACCAACACCCACAGAACACTTACCTGCTTGCTAGTCAAGTGCGGTATCCACTGGGTCACGGGAGTGTAAACAAAATACGACGCGAGACTGAGCGGGCGAAATAATATTGCGACAAAACTATTGTGTAATTATTATAATGTACTTATAGTCACATTTTTTTAGTTAGACAGCAGTATTTGTAGAGCAAAAACATTGTAAAAAATAATCCTTAAAGATGCAATAAATTCTAGATTATGTAACGACACAAACAATTTTAAAAACCATGTTCATCGGACTACTTTAAATTACTTTTTACTCCGCGTTATAATACTTTCTTATTACCTTGGGAAAACTGATAATTTTACCAAACCATGACACAAATCACGTATTTTTTGTAGCCTATGTTGTAGCCGAGATTCCATTTGTAAGTTTATTTAATATATGGATGTCTAAAATCGTCTGTTATTAGAGTTTACTCTGGACGCGAATCGTCATTTTTTTCAGATTCTTTCCCGGGTCATTTATAATTCATAGATGGCGGTAGTGATGTTTTATAAAATCAGAAATGAAATAAAAAATCATTATAAATCAGTAATTCCCTTTGTTGCACATATTTTTATCTAAAATATCAATACAATCTCGTGCAAAGTCAGTGGCGTATACGAATATCAACTTTTTGTATTGTACGTATATAATTAAAACAAAATTAAATTAGGTGCAATGCGAAATGTTTTTTGTAAACAGTATATATACAAGTTTCAAAATGACGTTCTGATGTGATTGTGACAGCGTTTTGTCAAATACTCAACGCTGCCGAAAATCCACAATTATTAGATTATATATATATCTACTAGAAGACTAATAATATTTATTTCATTCGATAACAAAACGATTGTAGTCTCGTAAAAGCTTGCAAGAGTATGAGGCAAACTAAAAGGAAACACCTAATGTAAGAAGGTGAGTATATAGGGTAAGCGACAGTGGCGAAGGGTGGATTTATGCAGAAGGGAAGCCGGGGCTAGCATTTCTTATGGGATTACGTCAGATTATACACTATTATACCTGCATTTTTTCCAAAAGGTAACTCGATGGGAATCGTGTTCTTAGGTAGCTGTGCGCCTGGTAGGCGATATCTTTAATAGTAAATGAAGATTCTCACAGATACCTATCTACATAGATTAGAGGATATTAGGATCAGTAAAAACCTCTTAACAACACAATCAATGAAATCTAAGAAATTCTGAAAAGAAGGCGCGTTTCTATATTTCTATGATAGGTACCTAACCCAATATTGGGAGCATCAAAAAAGTGAAAGGTGAAGATTATTTTTCTAGTGTAGTAGGTATCTGATGATGACTTTATCCAGATTTGTTCTAAAGCGTTGCATGCTTAATGCATTTTGCATGCATAAAATCTCTTTCTACCTATCTACGTCCTACATGCGTTTCACCATGTGTGCTGGCATCGGTTAACACGTAAGAATTCAAGGCAAAAGGTATCTTTAAAGTGGGAATTCAAGAATTGCTGTCCAATTTCATTGCAAACAACTATTGCAAAGAATTTTGAATTCTTTACAATCTTCACCCTGACCCTGTCTGACTACTATTGTTGTATGAGCAGAGGTCGAGGGCTTCCATTTTGATCAAATTACGCGTTTGCAATTAAACATGTCGGTGTATGAAAGCAAACTCGTACATTATACTCGCAGAACTTTTTCTAGGTTTTTACCTTGTTGTTTACGCGATAATGTAACTGCAACAAAGCACCGTCTCATCTAGTGCATGTACCTAATGGACAATATACGGAATATACCCCATACCCCTTGGCAACGAGATCGCCATATGAAATAGTTGGAAACAAGCAAACCAACTCCGGTCATTAATAAAATGATAAGAAAACATAGCTGTACCGTCCTGTTCTTTTTATTTTATACTTTTTCATATCAATAGTCGTACATCATACATACATGCTCACTGCTCAGTGCCCACATACTACTCAGGTACTAAGCACTCCGAAAATGTTTTTTTATGAAGCGTAGGTACTAGGTACCTACCTAATCAAGAAGATAAGTTAAGTTCTTTAAATTTAGGTACTTAGGTATACGAGTAGGTACTTAAGTATTCTCGAACTCAACACTCACTCAATTTATTTTAGTGGTGGACGTAGTAAACTTTGAACGTCTTAATAAACAATGGTTGCAACGAGTGGTTGGTGAAATTCCGAGAGAATTACGTTATACGATGATAGACACTATAGACAGCAAGGAGTTCTATAACATCTAACTGTTAGATTCTTATGTAGCTATGAAAGTAATTCTACCTTTAGCTCCGAATGGTTTGCACATTAATCATTTCGGTCTTAAAACTTTGTCTAGTTGTCTACGACTATTCTTCGGTCTTACTACAGTCGTTGCATCTTTATCACAACTTCAAAATCACTACTCAGTACTCAACAACACTATACAGAAATAATCTACCCTCCGTATAATAATAGTACTATGTAGGTACTAAGCAATTAACTACATTCAACACTGAGTTGAAACACAATAGAATATCTGTAGTTACATTAAGAAACTACAACCAGGTACATTAACTACTTAATTACTCTCGTACCATTTAACAGAATAAAACAATTTAATACCATCTCTTATAGAACCCACTCCTCCTACGGAAAATTCAACACACAACCTTACTGGCTGTTTTGTGTGGAATGTGTTAAACCCAGAGTTATGACAGAACGTAAATACATTTATGCAAGTACAATTATTTACCCTTTACATCATTACCCTTTTCTAGGGAACCTCTTACCTCTACATTTATACAGGTTACTTTACCTTTTCCAATAGGTAAAAATCCTGTACCATAAGGAACCAAAGGCAGGAACTGTACAGTGTACCAACCTACCTATATACAAAAAAATCAGAGTCTATAATATTTTTTACAATACTTGGTAGGTTTATATCAGCTGTTTCAGGGTTCGAACTCACAATGAGAAGGGAACTTACGTCCCCTAATGGTCGTTCTTGGAACTATTCAGTATGTGAAATCACCTGCTACCAGAAGTATGTAGGTACGTATCTGATACATCCAATTACATTACTTATAACCATTACAGGAATTTTGCAAAGCATCCTAAAATTTTTGCATCCATTGTGCAATCCACACAATCTCGACATTTCCTCTGGGCCTCACGGAAAATTGAAAGCATTAATTTATACTTATATAAGGTGGTAAGCTATATGTAATTTAAAAATATTGCTGGTCTGGGTGCCATACCTGCAGGTACTTACTTAAAAAACAAAGTAAAAAATCGCCGAGATATACCTCCAACTGTTCTTAGTAGGTAATTTTATTTCTTCAATTCTTTACCAACTGCGCTACAGTCAGATGAAAATTAGACTGCAAATCCGAGTGGAGAAATGGTAATTACCTACCTGCCTGCCAACAAGACTTGGGAGAATTTTCTAGAAATAAGAATAACAAAGCAGTAACGTTAATTTACAACACAACTCATGACCATTTGAATAAAAAGTAGAAAGGTATAGTACTTACCTACATATGTACTAGTATTCAGAACCGGGAAATCCCGGTCCCGAAAGAACCGGGAATTCCCGGTTCTTTTGAGGTTACAAATAACCGGGATTTAAAATTCGTGTCCCGGTTCTTTCGGTACTTTCGGGACTCGACTTCAAAACGTAAAATTTGTTTTATATGGCGTGTGCAGACTGCGGGCCATGCGGGCTCTGCAGACGTGGTGTGATGCGGTTAGCAGGGGAAGGGGTCAGTTGTTTTGTCATCGAAAACTACAAAATTCGGACATCTCAAAAGTAAGTCTTATTTTTTTAGACGTAATCTTTTTGGTAAGGTGTTTATTTATGATTATGATCATATCGGTTAGTTTTTATAGTAGGGTGGACGCACCAATCCCAAACCAGTTAAGACAAAAATTCACATTGCAGTACCTAAAAATCATTTTATTTATTCGGTAGCACCACTTTCTACTCCCTTCATAGGCTGGTACCCTAGTACCGAAAGAACCGGGATTTCCCGGTTCCGTTGAAGGCCGGTACCGAAATCCCGGTTCTGTAAAAACACACCGGTTCCGGATACCCTAATATGTACTACCATCAGGTATGTTACATATACATAGACATGATTTCGTCTCTAGATTGCATAATTATCATTTACATTTTTCATTTCTCACTAAAGTTTTTGCCAAATTTTACCGGGTTTTTTTTTACATTTTAACGGAAGAGGCTTTTTAAACCCTGCACAAATATATTAGATACTATTGCGACTTGCAAGTGCAAGCAGTCCCTAACTGAAAAACTGTGACGAACGGAAAATTGTGGAGATAAGTGGGAACTCGACAGTCATTTGATGAAATTTTGTGGCACATTCAGAAAAAAAACTTATTAGAGTTTTTTCCACAGTTCTTTAGTTTCTTAGAAAACTGAAAATAATCGCCGTTTTCAGTTATTCGCTTAGAACATAAAGACTACGCACTTCAGAGAAAAGAATCTTATGGCAAAAATAATTAAGTGTACATAGGTAATACAATCAATTTCCAATGAATTATGTCTATCGAATTCGGTTTAAGCTTAAAAGACGTTAGAGTATCTATATAAAAAAATTACAAAAAAAAACAGGTTAGGCGTCAAATTTTATATTCTTTATAATTCTTCAATTTTCTTGGGAAATTACAAATTTGCACATAAATCTACTATCGAAGTATTAACACAAAATCATGTTTTTTTTTAATAGTTATAAATTACGCTCACAGTTTATTTTTGTCAGAAGCGCTAGAATACTTCAAAGCAAACTATCGCATTATGTGGGACGTAAATTTGAATATCTATTACTATTATAAATAGCCAGTCCTCATATTATGTTTACTCAAGTCAGTGCAGGCCGCTGGTTCATACATATACTTACAGGAAAGGAGTGCAGTAAATAAACTTTTATTGCTCCATTCTAATAAGAGTAATTTTACCACCAAAATTTTTCAATTTTCGTGAAAAACAACAAATCTTGATAGGGAAGTAGTTAAAAACCAATAAATAATTAGCATAATAATTTATTCAACTTTTAAAACTGTATTAGCATACTGAAACTCGGGACTATTTTCATATTCGCACATATCCAGGGCAATTTCGCAACTTTCCTTTACCACTCTCTTGTTATCTTCCAAATACCTGGAAAAATATGTAACATGAGACATCTGTTGATGCAGGTGTAAAATATTTTGAAGGTTTGAAACTTTGCTGTATGGTTGTTTCTACTACATTCCTATAGATGTCGCTGATAGTATTACATTACAATAAAATCAGAAAAACTCCAAAAAATTTTGCTCATAATAAAATGGTATGGGGATAATTTCATGTAATATAATTGCTTACTTTTCTAACACCTCCATACATTCTGGAGTGGCGATCGCTCCGAGAGCCTCAGCACATTCATGTCGCACCATTTCATTTTCGTTTGAGTCTTGTAGATTAGCAATGAGGTAAGGAATACTTTTTACATGTTGCATTTGTCCCAGCACAAAGGCTATTTCATGTCTAAACAGTGCACTGGATGCCTTTAATCCTACGAATAAACAAGATTTGAGTGTAATAAAAATGGATGTTTAAAACACAAGTAACTGCATCGCAAAAATAACCAAACTATATTCGTACCTAGTCCTAAAGCAATAACAGACTCAGGTGTATGCATATTTCTTAAACTAAACATTGCCCTGTACCGTTCAAACAACGATAATTCTTCATTAAGTAAAACTTCTTTCAAATGATTAACATCATCTTTTTGAGAAGGTGGAGCAGGGTCTACAGATGCGTAAGGATTCTCTGACAATGAAGCAGAACTGTCAACTGGATTGGTGAGCCATTTCAACCGCTCCAAGGCTATCTGACAGGTCTCAGCGACTTCTACCACAGGGTCATTCGCATATTTTTCAAGAATATTGAATACTGAACTATCACCAATCGCTCCCAAAGCCTCTCCTGCAATAAAAAAAAATCCACATACATAATTAATGATCCTAAAACATTACAGTCCTGCAAATATTTGAAACTAGCACTATTCGGTGGATTTCATACCTGCTTCATGCCTAACCATAGGCTCTTGACTTACATCCTCAAGGACACGTGTAAGTATTGGAATTGCGGCTTTATCTTGCATTTGACCTAAACAATAAGCCAGCTCATGCTTAAGCAAAGCTGAGTCGTCACTAAAGCATTGACTAATGGAATCAATTGCGATTTCGCCGCCGAGATTTTTCAATGTAAACAATGCTCTGAACCTTTCTTTCAGTGGTCTCTTATTATCGTTTAACACACTCCCAATACTTTTAAGTTTATTCTCATCAATATTCACCATGATTTTATTTACTAATTATATTTATAAAAACTTATTAACCGAAAACCTCAAGAGTGATGCGTCAAAATAACCTTTCAAATTCACGTTTATTTTTGACACATGGTACACCATAGAAAAATACATTTTTACGTCAGATTGTAAAATCCAAAATTCTTGAGAAGCCCATTTTTAATTCACAAACTAGCCGCCAGCGTTAGTAGTAACATGGTACTGACGTTCATATTTTAGTGAGAATTGGTGAGCAATCTCACGTAAAGGTAAGCGTTTACAAGAACTAATACATATTTTAAGAACATAATACTTGCAGGCTGCAAATTCATGTACAGCAACACAACATACCTAACCTAACGAGGTTGACTGTAAGATATCGCTTTTGCAATGAGTTCCCCTTTAGTACCTACATGCACTATACCTACCTAATATTGTCTATTTTTTTTGCAATAGATTAAATTTATTTATTTACCTAACAAAGAACTGTTCGCCCTAAGTAGATCGGTACCACGTAGGTAGGTATACTTTTAGCGCCAATATAATAGCCTTTTTTGAAGTGGAAAGGACGGATATACCCATGATAGGATATACCTGCCTTGTACAATTAACGCATCTGTGTGCATTTTTGTTCATTGTGCGCTCATTAATACTTCTACAACCACGTGTACGGACTAGCATAATATATACTAGTTATGCTGTCTCACACTACAAAAGAGGCTCTAATTTCCCGTCACTAGTATAAGTACTTGTACCTTGATAGAAAAAACAAGTACCTACCTACCAAAGAGATTACATGGTAGTACTTAATAATATATTATGTCGCTGCTACCTACCTACTTATAGCGAAAAGCTTCAACGATACCTACTATCGACGCCAAAGTGATGACTGATGAGGCTAAGTACCTAACTTTCTTGATGTTGTCTCGACATAATTGATTGTTATAAGTATTATACCTACACCCGTAATTTCTAAAACGCCCATTTTCGTCCCTGAATTCGATATCATCTGACACCAACCTCCACTCCCCCTAACGATGTTGCTGTTTAACTATCCGAAATGTAACATTACCCTTTACCACGCGCAATAGTAACGAAATATTATTTAAACAACCTCATTGTCTGAAATGACTAAACAATAAAGTGGACTATCAATAAGTAAAAATATCTCCATTAAAATATTAGACACGACACATATCGTGCCTGAATATCATTTTGAAATTAAAACAAATAAGTATAACCACGGTATTTTACATAGTTATATACTTATTTGAATAAAAATGGTTAGGTAGGTACCATAAGCCATAATAAGTATCCTACAAACTGCTTATCTGAAGATAAGATTTACTCGTTCTTCTGTACTTTAATTCTTCTTCTTCTTCCTTCAGCCATCTCTCCGCTGCTGGATATAGGTCTCTTCCATTTGCTTCAATTTTTCTCTATCTTGAGCTTTGTGAATCCATCTTCTACCCGCGACTGGGATAGTATCGTCGGCCCATCTTTTCTGCGGCCGACCTACTCCTCTCTTTTTCTCTTTTGTATGCTAAATTAATGATAAAATCTTTCAAAAAACACATTATAATCATACGTTTTCTCATCATACTTACATAATTAATTTTTAAAAATCAGTAAGTATGTAAATCCATTAAAATGCAATTGTTTCATGAAAAAATTGCCTGCGGCGCTATAGTTTTTATTGCTTTTCATTTAAATTATTGTGCAAAGTATTATGTACATTTTCAAATAAACCAAACCACATCACGACCTCCTTCACCATATCTCACATTTTTTTTTGCCTGCTGAGCTATTTACGCGTTTTCCATGCTACATCACTTTTTTTCAATTTTTGTTGCCCCCTCCTGGCTCCGAGGCTGGCAACGCCCGTGATAGGTAGTATAGGTACGGAAGTACGTACCTGATTTGGTACGTACTAACCTATATATTTTTTATCTAGCACTCAGGGTAGTATATGTAAGTACATATATTTATATTTAGTCTGATGAGGTCTAATAGCACGCAAGCAAATAATTTACTCAATCGTTTTTAATTTGTCAGATCTTAATTAGGTATTGAGGAAATCATTATTTTAATAAGAGTATTCGAGTTATATGTTAATCAACTTTGCCCCTCGCGCGATAATTAGTTATTTGTTGCCCCCTAGAACGAAGATTTCTATTATCTACCGGCGAAACTGTTGCGATATCCTTTCACTGGAGCTAAATAGATTTTATTACGCAGATTTTTCGTAAACAAATTTGGCAAAAAATAACGTCAATTCAAGTTACCACGAAGTAGGAAATTACATTTTTTATACTACGTTGACATTTTTTTTTAATTAGTAGGTATGGGTTTACGTACCTAACTATAAAAAAAAATACTTTTAAAAAACCACGCTTACATTTTTTTTTCTTTTGAACACTCGAAAAAAACGAAGAAAATACTTGTAGGTACTTTTAATTCGCCAATAAAAATAGCCAACGGTATAGTTGGATTAGTTGGCTATTTAGCTTTAATTGCTTAGATGATATTGTATTTCCCTCGTTGTTTCCCGATGGCAATGGCTTGAGCTGGACAAAATATGACTGGAGATCTGAATTTCTTTTTCAACACCTTTTCATATATTACCAAACACGGTTGTATGTAGATCCTATTGTTTCAGGTATCAGCCAATTATTAGAATTTCTTCTAAACACTTTATTCTTTAATTTTCACTCTTCCTAGCTAACGTGAAATCTGAAGTATTTTGGTTGAATTAACAGTAGTTTGCTAAGATGCAAACTACAATAATGCACAAAGAGGAAAACCGCAAACAATCCATGGATAATTCGTGGTCAATTCGAAGAAGTACATTTTGGCACGTAGGTAAATATAAATATGTATGCAGGATGCAGGTAGGTACTTATATAAAGCACCTAATCTAATAAGTAATCTTCTTCTTCTTATCAGCCTCCTTCCCTCCACTGCTGGATATAGGCCTCTTCCTTTGTCTTCCACCATTCTCTGTTTTGGGCGCTTTGTCTCCACCCATCTCCCACCGACTCGATGATATCATCGGCCCGCATCTCCTTTGTGGTCTCACTACGCTTCGTTTACTTTCGTAGGGTCTCCAGCTCAGTATTCTGGGGGTCCATCTGCCGTCCTTCTGCTTTGCCACATGACCCGCCCACTGCCATTTCAGTGTCCCTACTCTCTCCGCAACGTCTGAGACCCTTGACCGTTGTCTTATGTCTTCATTTCTTATCCGGTCTCTCAGGGATACACCTATCATTCGTCTTTCCATTGCTCGTTGAGTACATTTCAATTTGTGGACATGATTTGTGGACAGTGAGCGACATGGTTTCAAGACCGTATGTTGTCACGGGCAAAACACAGTAATAATATAACTGATTTTCCACATTTTTAATTCAAGATATCTGTCAATACAGTCAAGAGACAAGAGACAGGACAGCAGTGTTTCTTTCAGGTGGATCTGAGATGATGATCGCCCCCCCCTGGAAAAATGACTCGGCGTGCGTACGCAAAGTTGTGTCAGAGTACTCACTCCGGCCTCCGCACTTTAGATAATAAGTACAGCGTTCCTATGACAACGAGATCAAAGCGTCAGGAATGCCGTGGAGAGAGATAACATAGATTGCCCAGAATCGCTCTGAATGGAAGAGCCTAGTTGCCTTTGACTCCCTTTGCTGCCACTTTGAGCGTTAAGGGCGAATGATGATGATGATGATGACTTCTTATTTACTCCCCCCCCCCCCCCGAGTTTGTGAAATGCCCCCCCCCCCCCGGAGAATTTTGTCTGAAAGAAACACTGCAGGACAGTCATGTCACTGTCTAGGTTAGGTCCAAGGTTATTAGACATTTAGTCAGGTTAGATCAGTAGGTACCAGTATGCAACCTATTTACTTGACCAATCGAATGGGAAGACCTTTTCTTACTCTCGTCGACTATTGTACTAAATCTAATTTCTGTAAATGTAAGAACCTTGGATTAGGTCTATCCAACAATTTCTACGTACCTATAACTACCTAGTACATATGTACATAAGTTTAGTGTTTATCCATTGTAAATGTTATATCTAGTTTGGGAGTCAGGATTTAGCAACACTAAATTTATGACAGAATGTAGTAGGAATCTAATACGGATCTTATCCAACATAACAACCTAAGAAAAGGATTTTCTTACAAACATAAGATCCTGATATTTAATTAATTTATATTCACTACGCCCCAATTGAAATGAGTAATTGATTAATTTATTAGGAACAACGTCGTCGAAGTTTAATTAAAACAGGTATTCGGTTTAAATGAAAGCATATATAACACCTCTAGATTTACTCGTAAACTTTAATTATGAACAATCAACCCCTGGTGAAGACATAATTAATATCACCACCACCAAGCAAGTATTACGTATAGAATAACGTATGTAGCTTATAGTTAGAAAATACCTCAGTATACCTGTGATTAAACATTAGGTATAAATTGAACGCGGGTATAATTACTTATATTTTAAATACTCGTACTATTTAGATTGAAGTCTTTTGACACGATGATTGCTACTATTAATAGGATAAACCATCCAATAATTGAAACTATCACTAGGAGTGGTGTAATGTTTAATGTAGGTATTTACTCATTTATCAAAAGGTATTGTAGTTTTGTACCTTTTATAATATAAAATGTAAATTAAACACTCCTTAACAATTACTGAAATAATGTATAGGTTCATTTAATCGCAATGTTTCGAAAAGCATCAATTCGAGAATCACATAAATCGCTCTGTAGACATACCGAATCAGAAATTGAACCCAAGGAAATTAAAATGTCTTCAGGCTCAAGCATCATTGCAGTCGATTTGCCATGTTTATCTACTTAAGCATATAATATTAAGGGCATGGCACCAGGAATGACGTCACAGTCTTTTCCCACGGCATTAATTTTGGATGCTGGCGATAGGTGCTTGGGAATATTTATGGACTTGGCAAAGGCATTCGATACAGTGCAGCATGAACTTTTACTTAGAAAGCTACACCAGATTGGAATCAGGGGCATATCTTTGCAATGGTTCAAAGAGTATCTCACAGACAGAAAACAATTCTTACAAGCTAATAACTCTAAAAGTGACCCAAAAATAGTCTCCTATGGTGTACCTCAGGGCAGCATCCTTGGACCTGTGCTCTTCCTAATATACATTAACGATCTTTGCAATATGAAACTGATCAATGGACAAATTGTCACATTTGCCGACGACACAGTCCTGTTGTTTAGGGACAGGACTTGGACTGCAGCCTTTGAGAAAAGTCAGCAGGGCTTTGATATAGTCTCAAATTGGCTAAATAATAACCTGCTCACGCTTAACGCAACCAAAACCAAGTGTGTATGTTTTTCGATAAACAAACGAGGAAGTCCACCACAGGAAAACAGAATATACTACCACACAAATGACGACATCGAAGGAGATGCGAGGTCATCCACCGCACAAGAGGAAATTAAGAGAACTAAAAACATAAAATATTTGGGAATACTGATAGATGAAAACTTGAGTTGGAAAGACCACATCAGTTGCCTTACGGGGCGGGTCAGAAAACTGGCATATATTTTTAGAAACCTAAGAAACATACTTAGCCCACAATATATCAAATCGGTGTACTTTGCATTGTGCCAATCAATTTTGAACTACGGAATCCTGGCCTGGGGAGGTGTGGCGAAAACCTTAATGGATCCACTATATAAAGCACAAAAAATGATTCTCAAAATTATGCTCAAACTCAAGTGGAGATTCCCAACAATACAACTATTTAAGGATGCAAATTTGCTAAGTACACGACAGCTATATATGTCAAGGCTCATCTTGAGAATAGCTGGAGAATTTCAATTGATGGAAAAGGTAGATCACACGCGGTATACAAGACAAGTGAACAACCTAGTAGTGCCAGCAACAATCACTGCCTTCTGCCAGAGGTTCCACACCTTCCTGGGACCCAGACTATTTAATACTGTGAACAAAATTTTTGGTGAGAGGGCCAGCAAAATAAACAAAGTGAATCTGGCCAAATACCTGGTCGAAGTGGGGGTAGTTAATTCAGAGACTCTGTTGTTAAAAATATTAGTATAGGTGTGTGTGTGGTATATGATGTACAATTAAATTGCTAGGTATAGATAATTATGGAGATAAAGACAATAATAGTGACATACTTATAACTATGTAAAAGGTAGCCTCAATACAGACGCAAGTCCAGTGAGGCACCACGCATATTACCATAATGAACTTAACTATATTTGACAAGTGAAATATTTATATCCTTAAAGTGTACACTTAATGAAATAAAATTATTATATTATATTATTATTATTATTAAGGTTCAAAATTGCGTGACAATTGCATGATAAAATGGTAAATAGCGTTTTTTTTTATTTTTTGGGGTTAATTTTGCGTCTATCAAAAAACTTTTACGGTTATTCCCTAGATTTTAATGCATATTATCGGTACAAGAAAAAAAAAATTCTCCGCGACTTTCGGGAAACGAGTTTCCGTCTTTCGGAAAAAAGGTCAGAGGTGTTTTTAAATATATTTTTTGCGAAATCTATACAAGATATTAAAAATCTATTACTGTTACTCCCTAGATAAAGGTTCAATGCATCTACCCCTTTTTGTTCCAAAGCATATTTAGTAACGGTTGTCGAGAAAGAAGGTCTCCCGTTTTTAGAAATTTTTGAAATGTCGGTATGCACAATTGCACACTCTTAATAGAAATCTCATATTAATTGAGTAAACCCCATCCAGCATCTTCGGATAAGTGGTACCTACATAACACCCGTATATAATATTCAGTACCTACCTAAATATGTACCTAGGTACTTCTCATTCTTAATGCAGACTATGTACAACAACATTTCCAAATTGAAATAACAATGTGTATCTGTATCTATACTTTACCATATACATCACTAATACAAAGTGACTCCTGTTTAATTTATGAGGTGAAATCTAATATTAGATGGTGTTCATGATAGGGATGACGCTCGAAAAAACATTTTACTTTGCGGGCGTAGATACAGAAAAACACATAAATTTTTCAGACATCTGAGACAGATTCTGTCCTTTCGACACTTGTGTTCGATTGTATCGAAATACTAGAAATAACATACCTAATTAGAAATTGTGACAATCAAGAATGATAATAAAATGTGGAATGAATGTTTTGTAAGTACTAGTTTGTTTTCAAGGGAAGCAAGTTTTTAAAGACGCAAGGAATGACTGAGTCACATAAACTCAACCGCCATTTAGGATGGAAATTTTTTTTAGGAAGAAATTCCATATTCTCATGAATTGTGGAAAAACCAGTGTAGGTACTCCATTCCCAGTCGCTCCTCCATACCATTGCATACACATATTACCTACCTACTTAGAGCGAACAAAAAATCATAGTTTTTGTAAGCAAAACTATTTAAGCTTTTAATAATCTGCACCCTGCTTCTTATTGCGCATTATTATATAAACAAGAAACAAAATATATCTATCAATGTAATTCATAAGCACACTAAATCAGCCATACTCAAAGTGTACTCCGTGGAGCTCTATAAGGGTTCCGCAAAGACTTCAACTTTTTTCTATCAAGCCTGATATCCAACAATTGATAAAAATAAAAGTGTCATACCTCACATTAGAATCTAATGATTAGATATTTGATTATTATTGTAACATGATTATTAATAAAAAATGCATTAACCCGTTTTTTTTATTATTTTAGGGCTCCGTCAAATATCTCGCTTTCCAAAAGGGTTCCATCGCGAAAAAAGTTTGCGAACCACCGCGATGATTATCTAGGCTTCGTATAAGGCTGATGGTCTACGTGGTATACGAGTAGAATGTTAAATACCTGAAGATAAATATTTGTTAATGTTTGAAGGTGTCCTATCATCCACCCTAGTAAGTAAGTATGTATGGAGAGGCACGATCGAGTATCTATATAAAACACTTAGCAGTCAAAGGGTAACCTAGTTTAATATTGCCTTAGTAACGATTATTGTGGTTATAGTATATCTGAAAGTATACACATCCCACTAGACTTGCCCTTTCGTCAGAGGTGTCTAATTGATACATCAATTAGCATATAGTGTTGTAATGGTTATGTCCACTAGGACTTGAAGTTTAAATAGATGTGTCTTTACAAGTTTATCTAAGTAAATAATAATAGGCATTATTATCGTATTAACTTATTTTCAGTGAATTCCTCGAGAGAATTAGTAATTTATTCATTGGATATTTAAAACGGAAACTATCAAGCCACATCAGGTAAGCGAAAATTGTTTTTAATTAAACTACTATTTTCTATTTTCGTTTCATGGGCAGGTATTTTTATATCACGAAATTTTGCGGATGTGCCTGCAGACGACAACAATTTTTAATTATGTACCTCTACTTCCACAAATTATATAAACGACATTAAAAAAAAACTTTCGTGATATAAAAAAAAAACAATTACGTAGGTGATTAGATTACCTACCATTAATGATTATTAATGTTCGTCAAAAAAATAATTTGTATTAGGTGTGATAGATATTTTATTAGTATGATGGTAATTATACCTACCATAAGTTAATTTAATTATTTTTAATCCAATATCTATCTAATATCCATTATACATACTGTCACTTATTAATATAAAATGTATTAGCAAAATAAATAAGGGTACATATACTTATACTTTACACTCAATAAAAAGCATTCATTATATTATATCTCTCTAAAATTTCACGTTCAAATCATTATTGTCTAACAATAGACCCGTAGGTCATTGAATTATTCCCAAATGACCTGGTACCTCTCCAGAGCCGTATTTGCCAAAATGCTGAGTAGAGCGGGCATGGGCTTAGGCAGGGGGGGTTTGAGGGTTCAAACCTCCCCCCCCCTGACCCCTCGAAATTCCTAATCTAATTAAAGAGAGGGTTTGTTCACAAAAAAAATTGCGAACATGTAATGTTCATCAATTCACTCATTTTTGAAAAAAATCGGCCAGCGGCGCTAATCTAGTTAGACTGTAGGGATTTGATGACAAACAAACTGGACTTTTGGAGACTGGGAAGAATTTACATAGATTCTTATGTTTTATGACAAAATTTTGCTACTCATTTGTCGAGTTGTAACCCTGAAATATATTAATATGCTTTACTGTTGAGAGACAGCCAGGTTCATCAATTCATCCGTTTTTGAAAAAAAAAAAAAAACAAAAACGGCGCTATTACTAATTTTTATTTTGGCAATATCCAATGAGTTCACTAAAAATTATCATTCGTAGGTGCAGACATGCCATATAGATGAAAATTCGTAGGTACTATTATTGTCCTGACTCCTTAGAGAGATACCACTTATACCCTAAACCTAATGGACGTCTCCATTATGTTATGACCGGGAGTATCAGTCACAACACTGTACTATACATACTACATACATAAAGGTATTCACTATACATATGTGCCTAAATTACTTGCTAGGTATATAATAATACTATTATTAATTTGTCTACACCACATCATGACCAATTCTACTAGATACTACTGGAATACAATAATAGGTATATTACATTACCAATCTACTAAAGTACCCACCAACCTACTAATCCTATATAATATGGAGACTGGAGAGTATGCAATTTGTACTCTACTTGAAACGCGGTGGAACATCAAAACAATCCTCGAAAAAATCTAGTGATTCACGAAAGAAACTTCGTAACTCGTCACTTTTAGAAGCTACATATATAATTCAGAGTCGAATTTGTCTCTGAAAGAAAACATTTTATTGATAATTATACATGATTTTCGTTAATATAGGTACCTACTTAAATTAGCCATTTCAAGCTTCACCATTTATGATAATTTTGTGTAATGCGCTCATTTACTATCTTCACTGGTTATTCCACTTTAATGTTAATAACCATTCCAAGAAAAGGTATTTAAAAGAAAATTTCTAACATATAGTCTTATAACAGCGTTTACATAGCCAATGAATCACAGAAAATAGTGCTTAATCTGACCTGGTAATTTTCTTCCGGATTATTTTAGGTACGAGTAGGTATAACACAGTCAATCTAGTTCTAGATACATCCACAATATGGATATTCGACAAACAAAAGTGCAATATCAATTCTGAAACATGCTTCAAAAAAATATTATTATTCACTCCTAAGGCACTCTTAATACTATATTTACAATGAGGTTGCTTTCAGTACAGTTTGAATGAAAAATTATTATTATGTACTTACTGATCAAAATGCTCTGAACGCTGAGTGAGGTGTCAATGCTGAATTGATTTTATTCAAATCCCTCTATTCAGATATTCGCAATGATAATTTTAACTTGGAGCACATCTGCCATCTACACTCATATCTCTTCATCTTATTAAAGGACTTTTATTCTCGATAATTATATATTATAAAGCATTTTCTCTATTGGTACACATAAATTACAAAAATAACGTCTTTGCACTTCTATATACTCGTATATGGCATTCATTTTAGGTTTAAGGTTATCGATTACTCTTCTTTTAATAGTCAATCATACCATTATAGGTATATACATTTTTTATTTATTTATTTAACACACATTTTTATATTTAAAAAAAAACTAGAGAAGGTACACAAAGCCGTACCTTCCTTAGATATCAAGAGAATATCACCATCATGCATATTATTATAATCAGTACTAAAAAGAAATCATACAAAACATGTATTTACGGATAAATTAGATGTTATCCAACAATGTTTAGATAAAAAAATGTTTTCATAATAATTGATCACAAAACGATAATTTGATAGTCGTTTTCAAAGCTCTTGGCAAATCTCAGTGACACACACACAGCTTTTGCAAATTATGCCGGCCATGTCCTTCTGTAATGCACTTTTTTAGCTGTGTTTTCACCATCCGAATTTCCGTCAAAGTTATGAAAAACTTTATCCTATTGAGTATGCAATGCAATCATATTCAGCATGTGTTCTAGAATCTAGTGTACCGGT
Organism: Ceraclea dissimilis; assembly: GCA_963576895.1. NCBI lineage: Eukaryota > Metazoa > Arthropoda > Insecta > Trichoptera > Leptoceridae > Ceraclea > Ceraclea dissimilis. The sequence goes on along the minus strand of OY756361.1, from coordinate 14,026,485 downwards.
TGTGCAACATGTAAGTTGCATATAAATTATTTGTTAAATAATTAAGAAGATGATGGATGCTTATGTCTTTTTTGTTCATATTTTAGCAACGCTGATTCAACTTAACAGCAAAGCAAAAAATGATCATGCAAATAATAATGAAAACTGATTAAATCGGGAATGACATTATTAATTGAAGATCTCGAAGCAGGTCGAATAACCAATGGCGATTGTGACGAGTTCAATGAGTAAGCTGCAAGACTGTCAAAATATCTGTGTGCAATTAATGTTTGTGTGTTGCAATAAGACATTATTTACATAATAATTCATTCAAAACATTTTGGGTTTGAAGTTTTTGGACTTGGCCGTCTTTTTACTCTTGAATAACTAAATGGTATACTAACTAATGTGTACACTACAGAGTACAGCACAAGATGGACTATTACGACATGTCATTGGTTTGCTTACGTCATCACTTTTACACTTGAGAAACATTTACCATTCAACCTATCATTAGCTGTATGATTTGTCTTGCCCATTGTGGATTATCCATCTTGTGCTGTTGGTATATCGGTTGAGATACCCACATAATTCTCAAGTATGTAAAAACGAATGTTATAAAACCGAGTAATTTCACAATAATAGAATTTGCCTTTGCTAAAATACTTGAATATGTGATGTTTTCTTTTGAACATCAAAGATGATTAGGTATAATCAAGAACAGTAACTCTAATCAGCTGATTATTCATACTTTTATGTGGACAATGAAATTAAACATTTCCGAGTATAACTAATTAGTTAATTAAACTATCCAATCAATACTACATAGGAAATAATAATGATAATAAGCAGTATTGAAATAATGGCAATCATTACACAAATAACGGTTTTGTTACGAGTACATAAATAATATATGCTTGGGTTTCATATTACCATTTCTTTATAGTAATAGTATGACGACATAAGTAGCTAATCAGCAAAAAGTCTGAATCATTCAATTACTGCGAATTCTTGTTACTTCCACCGAACAAATCTTATGAAACAGTACGAAATATCAAAATGCTATAATTCGCACAATATAATTATTACCTAAGTATGTTTTTAATCTGGATAGGATGATAGCCCAAAAATATTCATTCTATTTTATCACATACCTATACTGGGCAAAAACTGAACGCTTTTAATATAACGCGCGTATATTAACTGTCGGGTGATTTATTTAAGTAAAAAATATGTTTAGGTATGTACTTACCAGGCGCGAAGCTACCTAAGAACATGATTCCCATAGAGATACCTTTTGGAAAAAATGATAGGTAAAATCGTATCTAAGCTGACGTAATCCCGTAAGAAATGTTAGCCCCGGCTTCCCTTCTGCAGAAATCCATGGCATCCTTCGCCACTGGTACTTACATCGTTTTATGTTATGCCGCTTATGGCAATTGCATTGTCTGTTTACAATTTTGCGTATTTTTTTGTGTTTTTTTTTCATGTACGTTGTGTTTTAAATTGTATAGCACTATACAATTTAAAACACGTATCCTTTTTTAATTGTGGTCGATTAATTTCTTCTATTTACATGTCCAGTTCCATTGTTTCAATTACTAACTCGTATGAGTCGTAATATATGTTTTGAAATTAATGTTTTGAAAACAAGCGCATAATATTTATGCATACCTACTGTTGTAATGAAGTCTACATTACAATATTATACTCATAATGGATGACTCATATTTTCTCGAGCATTCACAGCAGATAAGTAGGTACTGCCTACTGCATGGGGCTGCCATACGTCCCGTTACACCGGGACATGTCCCGGTTTTGAAGCCTGTGTCCCAGTGTCCCGGTCTGAGAATCATTTGTCCCGGTAAGGCATTTCTTAATATAAATTACTCAATAAAACGATTGCAAGAAAATTCCAATATTTTTGGGAGAGAAACTCCATTATTTTATTATTCTCTTATAAAAAAATTGCCTGCGGCGCCAATTAAGCTTCTGCCGGTTTTAAATATTCTGTATATGACAGAACTTTTACTTATTTCAAAAAAAACTAAACAAGAAATTCAAGTACTCCAGTACTTTTTTATGGAGACATCAGGTACACACTTATGCCTTTGAACAAAAATTTCACCTGCGGCGCTACTGACATATGGTAATGTGACCAACAGTCCTCCTTTTCTAAGTTCTGTCCTCCCTCGAAAAGTGTCCTCCTTTTTTACTTCTCAACATTTTAAAACTAAGTAAATCTGTTATCTCAAAACCACACGTTTTTTCATCATACCATGAATTAACTATTACTATATTAAAAAAATATTTCATAATAAAATTTGCCTGCGGCGCTAATTACCTTTACCTATTAATTATTATTGTGTAACCTATTCTCTATAAGTACTTACTTATAAGTTGGTTAACCTTTGTGTTTTTTATTTTTAACAAAAAATAAACTAGATTTATATACTTACCTACTATTTACAGCCGGTCGGCAGTCCGACAATTATGCGAGCCCCAACTTAGCACCTACTTAGCTACTGCTCCACCATAACCCTATTATTAACTGTTAGCAACCTATTCAAGGTCAACAAATTACAAAGTTCTAACTTGTAATGAATGTTCATTAGTGAATGACAGACAAGTACCTACCTATAATTAAATACTTATTAGTAAACTTATTGCATAATTCCTGAGACTTATTAAATGCTATAAAATAATGTCAGGAAAATGCGTGTTCCTGCTCTAATGTCATCGTGTTTTAGCATAAGTTTCTTACATGATGACCTACGAGTACCGCAATGGATATAAATAAAAACTAATTGCCGAGAATTCTATTAACATTCGATCTTCTTTCATGTACTGTGAACTTTCCCATTTTTGTGATTGTATCCTTGAATGGTGGAATACCTAGAGGAACTAAAGAAATTGCTAGATTAGCGTGATTGGTTAAACACCCGTTGCTTTGATCAAATGCATGCCGATTTTTTTCAATAGCTCTGTATAAAACATTTTCAGTTTTTACCTTCCTATTCAAACCTCTGTCGTCATCGCTATGTACTACAACTCTACTCATAAAGTAGGCGTTTAGCCAAGAAATAATTTTACAAATTACCTATCATTCGGAAAATTGCTTCCATTAAAAGGTAGCCTGATCCTTTAGACTCGTGAAACCTTATAACTGTCAATAGTACTTGCAGTCTTACATATTATCTTCTTCGTTTTTCTCTGGTAAAAAATATTTTAGTATAGACACCGTGTGAAGTTACGCAATTGTTTTACGTATTATTTGACTTTGTAAATTTATGCACATTACTGTGAAAACGGAAAATTCATGAAGTGAACTCAGAAGCCTTGAAAAAAGTTGTCGATCTTTTATCTTGTCCCATCCGATACAGTGAGATAACTAATATAATAAGAGTACCTATAGATACTTTGGTACATGCATATGTGCTTAGCGATTACTTACATTACAGTTGAATGTGTAGGTACATGTTTTATGAATGTATTACCTATTTATTATATTGTATATTTTATACCTAGTTGGTATAGTAGAGGCGCTCCATGCTATATAATATTGTGGACATTTATTAATCGACAATCGTGTTTCATTAATCCATCGGCTCCGCCGCACTCTGGACGTGTCATTGCACGAGTGTTGTTTATTCTCACATTAAACACAGTTTCATTTTGCGATGTACGAATAAATTTAATAATACAGTAAAAACATAAGTAAATAAAAATAATATACATATCATCCTGAAATACTTGAAGAAGGTTAGACATATATAAATATTAACAATTTTCATTAAACCGTCGCGGAAATATGTGTGAAATTCAATTACTAACAGTCATTTGTGTCACGCTGAATTTTCTTTTGCATCTTTAGTATATTTTTAGCTTTTTAACGTTGCATAGTTTTATTTCACGTTGTAATGTTTGTACTTATGTGTTGTATTAATTTTTAGTGCATGTCCTGCGTAAATTTGACGCGATTGAAACAATGCCAAATGTCTGTTTTATTCAACAAATTCTTGTTTATAAATAAATTTTTATGTTTTGCTGTTTCAGTATTTACATCGGAGGCCAGCAGAAAACATTCAGTGACTTTGGGAAAATATCTATAAGGTCAGTGCTTAAACATTACCTGATATACTGTTTTGATAAATTATATTATAGCATACCCATGTACCTATATTTTAGGTAATTCAATTGTAAGTACGTATTTACTGTTTTTTATACCTACGTGATTACATAATGCGGTAATTTTAAATAATCTAGTTTATCCAATGTTCACTGTTGTACCGATATTGCTGATAATTGATAAACAATAATTATCCGCAAATATGCGTTCAGTTCACATATTATCATATCAGATTTCTATACCTACATATGTATATACCTACACAATGCAATTACACTCGTATCTACTATGTATAAACTACTTATATTTGTCGTAATTACATAAGTAGATAATACGTAAACTTTGATTTGTCTTCAACATCAAAAACACGATAAAATTTGAATTTAACAATGCCTAAGTTTTCTAAGCCTAAGAATCTCAAGTAGTAGGTAAAACATATACTTAGTACAATTTGCGAATTAACAATAACAACACATTTGATGATTTCATTCGAGATGAAATGAAAAACATCCAATTGTTTTTACGATGTCAATTGACCTATATGAATTATTTTCTTAGATGCATATTATATGGTTGATGTTGTATGTGTCTCGGGTCATTTTGATTGACTCTCACCTAGTATACCTCAATTAAGCTACTGAAAACAATTTTTAATGGACATATTTTTATCAAGAGTTTGTTCTAGAAAACAACCACTTTTCTTATGCTCTCGCACAGCTAACCCGGAGTGATATACATGCTTGCTAATTAATGGACAAAGTAGAATTAGGTATAAATAAGATACTTGTAATAATTTATACCTCATAATTTGACTAGGGCCATTTTACATCAAAACAATAAAACATGGAAACACGATAATTATTTTGACTTAAAATTATCTCTTTTCATCTTCCTAATCTAAAATAAAAACTGAAACAATTTTTTCAATTATAAATATATATATGTTTTTAGTTTCAACTCCGTGGCTTTTCTAGTTTTCGAGATATGATTACGTCATTATCTAAGGCACAAATCATCCAGATAGGGTGGACTGCCTAATTAAAAAAAAAACACATTAATTATAACCCTAGATTTGACACGTTTAACGTCGAAATTTAGAAAGAATTATCCATAGTGATAATAGTGAATCGTTTCGTCTTAAAACTTATCAAAGTTCCAAATTTCACGTAGTTTCTGTGATTGGTTAGGTTATCATTATAGTTACCATAAGATAGGCGAACAGCATTTTCTGAATTTATAAATGTGTATTGTGTATAAATGCACCTTTCACGTGGGGTTTATCACGACATGACTCATGACATGAGTTTGCAGTGTTAAATGCATTTAAATATCTACATTTGCATCTGGGATTCTCGTTATCATCACGTGCTGCGTCACATCGCATGTCATATCACATTTATATTGCGAAACATTTTATCACATTTTCGAGTACACTGAACTAAAGATTGTCATAAACTTAACCTATTTTCATTTCATACTCTTATCTATTACTGAGGAAACGTTCTCAATCGTCGTTTATATTAGCAACATGACCCAAACATGTTTCCAAATATAAATTACGAGTAAATTCATAGTTATCTATAATCTTGCTGAAATGCAAATAGCAGATATTCTCACCGAAGGTTTTTCCGAGGGAAATTGAGACTTTTATAAGAGTAGTCGTTTTGTGAGAGGATTGTTGAGGAGCCCTCCGTTGAAGGAAAATATTTTGATTTGAATGTCTAGTGGGAGTGTACTGGATCTCATGAAACATCCAGAGATTTACCTACTGTCAAAGGACCAAGATGGGATTGTTTTAAAATGTACCTTGTTAACCATTGTGTGTACCTAATTACCTATTTAAATATCCACTATACTATTTTCAATTTCGAGTTCTGATAAACCTCTAAATAAAATAATTTTGATTAGGTACTTCTATAATCTAAGCTGTAAATAATAAATAAACTTAATTTAACATTTGTTTGGATTTCCTGAAAGACGTTTCTTTCCGTACCTGCTTCGGTAACAAGTTTAATTCGATTACATAATATGGAAATGTGTAATTCTATGTAAATAGGTATCTCATACTATACAGGTAAGGTATGTGTTACTTCTTTATCTCTTACACGGCAAATATAAATTCTAATTAATAATATAATAATGAACGTTAATTAATATTCAAAATTGGGTCGTGGTTTATCTCGTAATAATAAGTACGAGTATTCTACTCATACGACATTAATTTCATACCGCAAAATATTCTCCACACACATCCTATACTTAACCTTACATAATATAGCACTTCATGTAGGTATATAAAACAGGGCTGACTAAGTGTCTGAAAGTAAAATTACTAATACCTTCATCAAGAACAAATATTTTTTTATTCATAAGTCACTCTTTAAAAGTTAATAGTAATAGTAAGTACATATTCATAACTGGCGTTCTTCGTAAATTAAGTAATTTCTACTACGAGTATGTTTCCATCAGTCAACTAGGCTCATTTTGTTTCGCGTATAGATAAATAAAGGCTACACAAACGCACGTCATCTCGTCAGTATCAAGACCAAAATAGACAATCCCTCGAACACCAAATGTTCCTAGTAGAAGCCAAAGTTTTCAGAGTTTTTAAACACCAAAGAAAATCCTAATACGTAATCACTAGGTATGTAGTGTTCAAATTTATGTTGTCAATAGTATGAAAATAGATACTGTTAGCAAGTTTTCATTATAGACCATCATCAATTAATTATTGTTTCCATTAGTATTAAAATAATTTATAGCATCCGGCAGCCATCAAATAGAATCAGGTAATAAAAATATATCGAGATAAAATTATTTTCAGGAAATCTTGTCAATATAAACATTCATGCATGTAAGTACAATAAATTCGGTGTCGTAAAGACTTAGAAAATTGCGAGATGAAAGCTACAAGTTTAATTACAGTTGCGAATTAAATGTTCAAAGCTTACGTGAAAATGTATGAAATTGACTTCGTTAACAAATTTAGCTGGAAAATGGGTTAATAATTTATTGTTATCTGTACCTAACTATAAATTTTCTCCTCGTAAAACGTATCCTACTAAATAAGAGAAAAACATCACCAATAAAACTTTGTAGTTGAGTGCGACTTTGGCAGATAACGTGGTTAATTCTAAGTGTTTAAAATTTACAACTTCGCGAAATAAGTTTAAAAAGAATTAAAACTTACTCAATTAATTTAAGTGGGTGAGATTTTTACATAACAAGGTTCTAATTTTATTCCGCTTTTAAATTGTAAATAAACAAGTTTATGCATTTCACGACTTCTGCAAGTATTACGTAGGTAGGTACATACAGAAAATGTTTATAAGCAGGTAAATGCGTTATCAGAAATTAAACGGTCAACGAATGGTACATATTTGGAGGTTAAAGCAAAACGGCATTTAATAACAATTATAAAATAAAGCCGGTTGAATACAAACTCATTAAAATTTTGAAGTCATGCTATAATAACAAATAAATTCCAATACACTTTCATCTGAAACTTCTTCAGCTTCTACATGTAAATATAGGTTAATAGCCATCATCTTTAAGTGTGACGCATTGTTTAATTAAATGTCAATTAAAAGCTTGTTACATTTTTCTCCTCAAATGACATCTCTCTTCTATAATACCATGACTTTGTTTGGTTTGGATTAGACTACCCTGCCAATCAGTTTAGAAGATCTTCATTACAATCTTACCATACACGTATAATACGAGTATGTATTACGAAAATTCCAACACGGGCTACCTACCCTAATACGAAAATTAAAAGGGAGATAAAGTTGGTAGGGCATATTATAAAGTAGGCATATGGAAAAGTATTCACGTTATGTTTTATTTATCGCCCAAGAAAATCGTCATACTACAAATTGTTTATTGTAGGAACGAAATGTAAATAAGGTAACTGTTTATAAGGCTAGGAAATAACATTACATTATTCCGTGTGTGATTATTATTTTTGGGTTTGCTCACTAAAGTACCTATACTTACCATTGTTACTAGACGCAAAACATATACATACTAAATTACTGCATTAAATAATACACGCAGCCTAACATTTTGCACACATTAGCGTGAGATACAAAAGCTAGTTACATAGATGAAGGATACATACTGCGTGGGGATATGTTATATTCATGAAATCTTGTCTCAAGGTCTGCATAATATATAATATCTATGCACGTGTTGATGTTAATCTAGGTCTATGATTAATCATTTATATATTCCATCTTTGTACGTATTCAATCTAATAAATCGCATTGTGACATAATACTTAACTAATTAATAAACAATCGTCGTGCACCAGGTATGAGTATCCGCTTTGGTTTGGTTCATTCTCTGAGTGATAGACATCTCAATAGAGACTATACTCCAAGCCTAACTAACATCTGTCACCTGAGATGTTTTTGTTTTATGACGCGGTGGTTTCATCAGAGTGAAAGGTCATAACAAAAAACTGAAGTATTAGTACCTACGTAGGCGTAGCTATGAGTACATTTAGTCATACCTATATGTATACCGAACTAAGTTTTCCCTCACATCCATAATGAAAAAACTCTGGTATTATAATTTATTTTTTTTATTAATCATTATTTCACTTTACGGAAGTTAGCATATACTACTTAGTACTTATATAAAAATATAGATCATAAAAATTACATTGTTTAATATTTCTCGTAGGTACTTTACTTCATCTTATATTTATTAAATTGCCTACATTTAAGTATCTGCCGAGAAATTCAATATTGTCTACTTATACATACAAAGACAAACTTGTTTCTGAAATATCACTAGGTAAGGTATTCAACAACCCGCTTAAAAATTTCCAATCTTCTTTAATGCACACTTAAACAAACTCCTATGGGGGATGTTAAAAAACACGTACATAATCAAATTCCACTCGTTTGGAAAAATTCTAATGTAAATATCTATTGGATTATCGTTTGGAAAATAGTTAGTTTATTTTGCAAAACGTGGTGTTGTATTATTATACATATAAATTAGTGAAGGCTGTTCCTTCCATCGATCGTTCAATCTTTTGGGGGCTATTTCAGACATCCTCGTCTGTCAGTGTTGTCCCAAGTTGTGCTAGTCCTTGGAGTCCCACAAAGTCCCTCCAGTACCTAATTCTCCTTTGTCTCCTCATACGACAACATCCTAGGTACGCCAACGACAGAAGAAACATCACCAGAAATTTCCATTTTATGATTTTTAAATTTATAAGAAGATAAATACTATAGGTAATTGGTATACAAGAGTTCACATTATTACAGTTTTTTGAGGCAGTATTTTGCTAAATATTCGTATAAGAGTATTCAGATATAGACCGTGTCTATGTAGTGACATGAGTATTTTTAATTATACCTTTAGATAAAAGGTATTTTATGTTTGGAAATTTCCGGTCATTTATTTTCCGTCAACAATCATACAAATTTTCCAATTTTAGCAGTGAAATTATTACGTCACACCGGTCACAGTAAGCTTTGATGAGGGAAACTCCAAATGTTTCTCAATCAAATCGTCAAACAATGGTGGAAACCGTCCTTCAGAAGGGATTATGACAGAGTCCTATAACAATAACAGCATCAGGAACAAAACTTCCGAATCAGAAATCGTATTATACTTATATTTCCATTTGAATAAAATATGTATTCAAATAACAAACCCACAATCAACTCCTCCCCCTATATATAAGCAATTGGTAGGAGAGGTAATTTCTTATACCAATAATAAGAAAGCACTCCTTTTGATTTCAAATAAAATCATACCTACCTAGACATTTCGTGTTGTTTGTGAATAGTTACTTAGTGGTGTTGATTTATACGACAGAAAATCAATCATTTTTTTTTCTAAATTAACTGAAAGACTATCAATGTTCAAACACCTTGTTATAAAGTAAATACAGTGGGTATGGTAAGTATTTTCCAGACTGTTAACTAAAAGCATAAAAAATATACCATTTTTTAAACCAATTATCATCAAAGACGTCATATAAGTATGTGTCACTTTCAGTTCAATAACACATAGAAAGTTCAGTATTATCCTTAATTTTAATCTACTCGGCACGCATTCAACGTAGAAACTCTAATTATTGTTTTACGAAGATGCGTGATGAATGACCACTGACCAATAACAGGTATCTAATCACAATACATTATAAATAGACATAGTGGTTTTCATGTATTATTAAGCAGAATTTCATATCGTTAGTTCATACTTCATAGTTACACTTGGACAGATTCCAATAAATAAAATAATGAAGCGCACTTACTCGATACCAAGGTTTCTATATAAGAAATACGAATTGCCTACCAACATTTCCCCCGCCTATCGGGAGTTTTTTTTATTTCCCTTTACAAGCGTAAAGATGATCTGTATAGGTATCTGTGAATTTCAGGAAAAAAGATAATAAGCAAAGCGTTATTTTTCTATTGTATGGAAACGCCTATCCCTGTGGACTTTTCGTAGTATGTGAAAATCGCTTAAATTTTTACTCAAAAAACTCCGCTTAAAACACGAGAAGATAGAACTTGCTTCCACGGAACCAATACCTATACCTAATTACCTACTACCACTACCTACACCTATACATATTAGATTAGATCAGGATTAGATGATGCTTACTGTTCAAAGGATGATAGCATTTGCCAATAAATTTTTCACGCCTTAACTTGCACACAATGAAACAATATTATGAAGGTCGCATCCGTTTTTGTGATGGAATAGAACTTAATGAACAATGTCTGGAATCCATAAATTTAATTGAAATATAACAGTGTCTTATTATTTAAGTAGGTACGTGACTACATTGTGCCATAATAATAGCACAATGTACCTAACTATTGTTCAATTTAAACACAGATGTGTATTACATATATTACTATACTTAACTGTATGGACAAATCATAGGGTTGCTGAAAGCAAAACAGTTATATACCTATTTTCAATGATATTTTTCTGAACTGGTGTATTATAACCCGTAGGATCCCTGTATGATATGTGCATGTGACTATACTCAAAATATAATTTTGCCTCTCCGCCATACATATTGGATTTGGATGGATTTTCCTTTTGGGAATACAAGAGAGCTCTAAAGATCCGCCATTCAGAAGAGTTTTGGTGTTGGTACGTTTTTTTTATATTTCTGATGGGTTAAAATGTAGCAATTTTGTGATAAAACTGTATATATAATTGATGAACAAAACAATCCCACCACGAAAGAGGTTTTGGTCGAAGCTTTTTTGCAAACGGTCGATTTAGTTAACTGAACTTCCGGACGTGAAAATAACGCAGTCTGAATTTAATAAGTTAGTACATCAACGATTCAAAAAACGAATATTCAAGTAAGTACGATAAATAATTAATCGATTAGGGATGATCCATAAAAATGCATCGACCGGATGAATGCTTCTAAATAAAGAAATACTTACAGTAAAATGTGACGAGCTGACACCTGACAAAACATCATTAATAAGTCCAGACGGGCACCGGCACATGCATTGTCATTGTAATGTTGTTGTTGTAATAATTAATTAAATTAATTGATGTAAAAATCATTAGCATAGATACGAGACTGGACTTATTAATCATTTATTGTCCACTACAAATTTGGCACATTGCATTGAATTCAATTAGTTTACAAGTACATATCATTATTAGGTATAGCTACTTACGTATTGTTTTAATTCTATAGTGTGTATGAAATTATGAATGAAGTGTTTTAATTTTACACATCAGCGACACGGTGACTGTGTAATATGTATCCTCATTCGCTCTAAGATTTGTCCATTTCTCTTTCAGTGATATAACAAAACAACCTAATAGGTTAATAAAATCTGACTGGTCTACAGAATGATGAGAAAATCTACCACATATATGGCCCTGATATTATTATACTACTTATTATAATAATATAATGGTTATTGACTACGAACCGCATTTACCTAAGGATTGAGTATTTAAGTACTTCGTAAGGAAAATTGTGGTCTAAAATTACCTATTTGTTATACTCCTTGCTGAAAATCGGTGAAAGTGCTATTAGTAACACTCATGGAATTCATGATCCTTCCACAATTTGAAGAACCCTGATGAAAAAATTCAAAGTTTAGGTACAACTTTGAGCTTACGAATATTGTATGGTTGTCTTTTTGTCGCTGCTGTCTATCCGTAGAACTTCGTTCTGAGTTATCGAGATTTTCACAAATCTTTCACGAAACACTGTGAAAATATATTTTCAGTTTTAAAGCTAAATCAAGTTAGTCTAGTGTCACATCGTCACATGATGCATACAGCTGTGCGTCATTGCATGATCAGTAAATTAAATAATCATAAGTAATTTAGTAAAAATGCGTTTTAAATTAGATTCAACCATTCGGAATATTCGGATCAAAGTATCATGCAGGCTAATAATTTCGTTCAACTGGTGGCTATTCAAATTTATTTTAATACAATGGCAACGACACAAAGCGTGTTAGAAAAATAATAATTTATCACACAGGTTACTCGTCTCTTCTTATTTCTTGCATCAGTATGACTATTTATATGATTAACTATAATTCACATTAATAATGATAAGACACTTTACGATGTAAGTTATGTCTACTTACTTGCATTCTTGCACAGTTATTCTAGGGAATCGGGTACGTAAATAAGTCATATGGCAATTACCTATGTACTAGTGTAAGTAATACATATTAGATTAGAGTTAGATTCATCTACATAATATTAGATTCTAGAATCGACTGATCCAACTAATAAGACTAAGCGTTTGCTAATCAAGATTGTTTATATTCTCGTTATCTAAACCGATTTCTTCTTCCAAATTTGGCAAATGTTTTAGATGGCGGAGAATTTTGATTAAGGGCTGGGCGCCACGAATGACGTCAGTCATTTTCCACGGCATTAAGGTTCAAAATCGCGTGAACAATCGCATTATAAAATGGTAAAAATAAAGTTTTTTCAATTTTTTGGGGTTAATTGTGCGTCTATCAAAAAACATTTACGGTTATTCCCTAGATTTTGATGCATATTATCAGTACCTACAGAAAAAAAAATACTCCGCGACATTCGGGAAACGAGTTTCCGTCTTTCGGAAAAAAGATTAGAGGTGTTTTTCAATTTTTTTTTGAGAAATCTATAAAAAATCTTTTACGGTTATTCCCTAGATAAAGGTTCAATGCATCTACCCTTATATTTAGTAACGGTTGTCGAGATATAAGGTCTCCCGTTTTTCGAAAAAATTTAAATGTCGGTATGCATACCTATACTCTTGATATGTTCGGAATATTATTTTATTGTATTTTCTATTTTCCGGAACACTCGAAATCTGGACTAATCCTGAAAACCTCAAATCTAATGTACAATGCTTAGATTATATGTATTATAATTCTATGGTACAATGTTATGCTGGCACCTACCTACCTGTAGAATTTTAGGTAATTAATATCACACTACTGCATTACATGCAATATTAATAGGTATAATACATACCTACCTACGTAACACCTGTACTGATAGGTATAATATGGCTTGATAGGATAGGTATACCACATACCTACTATAATACCTACCTACCCATCATCCAGTCAGCGGTGATTGAATTATCCAATTACGCCTGTCTCTGTATGTAGGTATCTATTTCACGAGTGTCATTGAATACCAACTCCTCATTGATCGAGCCGAACTCGAAAGAGTGTAGTTATTGATAAGGTAATTTTAATACACACTTGCTAAATAATTTAGTTGTGGTTGATCTGTGCTTATCAACTGTTAATTTATCAAAAACAAATCTGTTTTAACGTTTTTCCTGAAGAATCCTGTGGTTGGATGAAAGTGATTGCAGAATGCGATTAGAGTTCGCTCGTTCTAGTGTACCTATAAAATATAAATTATGTGTAATCTTATTATGTGCACTCTTAACATTTTGTTCCCGAAAATTACAGTAGGTAACAATAGATTTTTTTATGGAAATGCCTACTAAATGTTTTCACCTAGGCATGCGTGCATTTAATCCCCTCCCCACCTAGCATAGGTCTGTCTTTAGGTCCTAACTTCTTTTAATCTTAGGTACTGAACATCTTGTTTTCTCTTTTCAGGAAAATGGGAGGTATCTTCAGTTACATAATGTGGGGTGGAGACCCCGATGTAGAGAATCCTGAGTCAGGTCTCTCAAAAAGAGACATCTATTACGTCCAGCGTTCATGGAAGAAAGTCACTGCCGATGAAGTTGGAAGTGGAACCGAGTTACTTATTAGGTAAAAAAGTTCACTGTCGATTACTAAAAGTTCAAGTGAAGCAATTTTATGACAAAGAATAGACTTGAGAATGTATTATTCTACTCAAAAGCAAGACTGGCAAGTTTTCTTTATAGATAACATTTTAATAAAATAGAAAATATTTATAAAAAATCCATTTCAATACCTGTTTGCTACCATAGGATCAGATTTCCAACAAGTTTCAATTTTAAAATCTAAATTTTATATACATAAAGCCTTCAAAAGCTGAGTGTCTTAGTCCAGTCTAGATGATCTACAGCAGAGGGTGGAAACTTTTACATGTTCAATAAATAAATTCGATATTTCTGTCAGAGGATACTGTATGTCGCCGCAATAAACCCACCATTTGGAATAATGTTTCTTCATATCAAATAAAGGTTTTATTTATTTTTGCTGGATTGCTGTAATCCACTGGATTATTTTTTTACAAAAAGGCATTCAACCCTCGAGATCGACTTCTTGAAATATAATTCCATTCAAAAAGCGACTTCTTCTTCAATTCACAGCACAATCACCAAACATCTGACTCATAATCAATACGTCATGTACTATGTAGTACTTAATCTTGTGAAATATATTTGTTCCAGGTTCTTTGAAGCATTTCCAGAAAACAGAATGTTTTTCAGAACATTTAAAGACATGCCTGCTGAAGAATTGAGAACGAACATACAATTCAATGCCCACGCTCTTAACATCATAAGCACATTGACAACTGTTATTGACAACTTAGACAAACCAAAGTTAGCATCAACTATATGCAAGAAAATTGGAACGAGTCATAATGCGAGGAAAATTGGACAAAAACAATTCAATGTAAATCTCTGAATATTTGTTTTTTATTATTACCTACATGCTTTAAGAAAAGCTCACAATATAGAACCTTATTTTTCTACTCTTGACAATGAGACTACATGGCAACAGACTCCACACTAAACCAGGTCGAACGATCTTATAAACTCCGCAACCCCATATTTATGTATCTGACAAACATTTTTATGTATCTGATTAAAGATACCACAAAACCAATTGACACAATGTCTAAAATGACACCATCTGTTGAGTTTAATGATACACAGATACGTAATTAAATCATCCCCTACTATACCATCACGAGAGTATATGTGTTCTGTGATCACGCCATATCTCAGCAATGGAGTAATCGGTAAACGCTGTGTGTCTGTCTAGTTCAATTCAGTATGTAATCTTATGATGAAATTTAATATTTTCAGGAGCTGAAAGAAGTTTTAGTGAAGCTGTTTGTAGAAGTGCTAAAGTTCAACAATACCACGATGAAGTCATGGGTGAAAGCAGTTACCTTTATATATGAGAACATGTTCACAGAAATTAAGCAATGACCAGGCAAACACAATTCAAATTGATTTTTAACAACATTAGTATCAAAGAGATCATCAGGATGTGTATATTTTTTTAAATTCTACTATGAATCACTTGATCAGAATTCTGCACTTATTTGATTTGAGGGGAAAAGTGAATGGTAGAAAACTTAATGAAACCTTTAAAATAATGACAGGCAGTTCTGAATTTCTTGTTAAAAAACAGATTTCTGAAACTTTTCTTGAATCTCATACTAAAAAATTGTTACTTAAATTATTCCCGTCTTCCTCGACAAGATTTACTCATTCTGATCTCATTTGTGATACAGGGGGATCACTCATCTCTCATATTAAAATAGGATTGTTGTCGTGTAAGTTATTGTATCCAGTGATGTTTTTATCATTTGAGCTGTGTATTTTAAAGAAGGCTATTTATATTTAGTAAATACATTGAAAAGCATTCATAATAAGGAAACTTCTTTTTAATATTTTTGTATAGAAATTACATTGTGATGTCAATAAAAGTGGAGCAAAGGAAAAGTATTTATTTCAAATTCAATAAACACAGCCAAGTGAAATTATAATGCTAATTAATAATGGCTTAACATTATTTTTAATGCTTTGTTATAGAACACATTTATTTTATAAAACGTGTATTGTAGATTGTAATAGCACAAATTTTTACATACCTCATTTTTTGTATCACCTTTTATATGAAATAAATATATTATTGACAAAATGGATGTTTAAGTTTCATATTGAATAAATCCTAATGAATTTCCATAAGACTACAAAATGATCTACAAATTTCAAGGACCACTATGAATAAAAGAGGGATCATATACCGCTACTACTTTATCCCTAGTAATGCAGGGAGATTATAAAGATTCAATAGTCAAAGCTGTTGCATGCTATTTCCACTCCAAATCATTGTTTCTTCCAGGCACTCCTCGGAGATCAAGGTTCATTATGTCAATTACTAAGACTAATAATGTTGGGTGGTGCCCCCCCGCCCCAGTGGCATTTTGTCTTAAAGAAACACTGTTCCCAACGTTTTATGATATAATCATAAAAACATACACCAAACAGTGTTCCCGAGAGAAACTATGAAATTCAGAAGAAAATACTGCTTTAATGTTACTATTTCATATGCTGAATGGTTTGTATAGCTCAAGAGCCACATGCTCATCTCATATCTCGAGGCATTGTGAACAAAGAACCTCTTGGACATTTATTATAAATTGGACAATATTATACTGAACTCAGCCATATACAAATCATATTATTGCAGCAGTATCAACAAACATCCACTCTCAATGTGGATTAAAATGACTGAAATGAAAAAACTTCTCAATTTTATAACAAGAACTTCAGTGCTTGGGGACATGTTCTTTGATGCACAAAAGTATGTCCAGAGCATGGGATTCATAAATTATTTCCCTATGCCTGGCCACACACGCACCCGAAGTTCGGTTCCGGAATCGACCGTTTTGCAAAAAAGTTCCGATCAAAACCTCACTCTGAATTCAGCGTCACCCCGATTTTAAATTCAGAAAGAGGTTTTGGTCGGAACCTTTTTGCAAAACGGTCGATTCCGGAACTGAACTTCGGGACGTTTGTGGCCAGCCTAAGTTTATTGTTTCCGAGTAATGAGCAAGTATGTACATTACAACATTCCGTTTCAGTCATTCTTCGTATTAGGAGAGTTGGGTACTTACAAAAAATGAAACGCTGAATTGGAGTTTTAAATTTTTTTTAATAATGTCACATTACTTATTACTTTACTTCCTTAACTTGGAGACCTGAAACAATGAAAAGAAAGCAAATAAAATCACTGCTGAACAACAGGCATACTTCAAGATATTGAGAATAATATGCATGATTGTTTATTGTTGATTGAAAAAATCACACTAAGAATACAACAGTGGTGACAATGATAAGTGATGACTATACATCGGCGTCTTCGATTCTTTTACCTGAATAGGGGCAATAAAACCTTTCTTATGAATGAGATTCCATAGAGCAAAAGTATTATTTCTCTTCGAACTTAAATTATGTATTAATTTCCATCTTTACCTAAATTCGATACAACCATCAATATCTATAAGGGAATATAACAATAGTGATTTGTAAACAACAAATTCCACGTAACTTGTATCTGCGTGCATTATGCGGGTAGAATTAACAAAATTTGCCAAGTAAATAAACTGTATAAAATTTTTGTTCACTCCACGTCCCTGCACATCTCCAGAAAAGAATCGAAGATGCCGATGTATAGTGATGACTTGTCTGCGGCGTTTAGTGATACTCTGTCTCAATATTAATAATAGAATATAGATAATTTATAAAATGAAATAAAAAGAGTACCAGGCTGAGATGAAATCAGAAGGCAGTGGTACAGACACTGGTTATGTTAGAAACTATGTCAAAGACTACGTCAGATTGAGAAGTTGAGCCAATAATAGGTCAGGTGAAGCGATATTACCAGGTTAATGAAAAATTTTGCATGATTTATTTGATTGTACGCCACTTTTATTACACAAACTCGACTACTGGTCACTTTGTAAATATGTTTAACTCATTTCTGGTTGCACATAATAGCAATGCTACACTGAAAATTCTTTACAAACACTAATGTGGAAATTAAATCACTTTCAGCACCACAACGCGAGAAACAATCACTAATTACCTGGTGGAAGGGATTGCTTGATCTTTTCTGCCTTTTCCTTATCCTTAATAACAAGTGTGTAAAGGAATCTGGAGCAGCGCACCTTGAATTTTACATTGTCTGGATTCTTCTTGATTTTGACGGCTATAAAGATATTAAAAAATATATTGAATAAAGCTTTATACAAATTATTAAAATAAAACTTTTTTTGTAAATCAAAAGGCACAGCACTCATTCTGTTTATTTGCACAATGGAACAAACTCTTAGAAAATTTGAGATGAGAAGATAATATGTAAACAACGTAGCGTACAACTTAGCAGAAGCTTAAGTCCAGTATTATTCAAAAAGCTGAATAATAAACAAAAAGGAATCATAAACATATTCGCTAATTAACCTCTAAAAATATACTTACATTTAGCGTCTTTCCTTCTCGCCTTCAGGAGGAAGTCCTTAATATCTTTAATTTCACGCGGCTGAAAAAAGGTAAATAATGTAACGTGAAAATAATGAACAAACTAGAAAATTAGATTGTTATTTAAGTTTAAACTAGCAAAAACTTACCATTTTCTCGTGTCAGTGACAGATCTGTCGGAAACTGAAAACGAAACAAACATCAAGTCAGTAATGGAAATCATGTTAAGAAATGTACGAAAATATGAAAGCAAAATTATTTGCAAATTAAATTGGTAAATAACTACGACGATTACAAGGATTATTGGAAATAATATTCGAAATCAAATCCCCAACAAACCTACGTTTGACAGATGAAACAAGCAAAGAAAGAAAAGCAAAAGAAAAAGCGTCACGAAAGAAAAATAGAATAATAGTTTAGTGTTGCCATTTAGTTCTATTCCCACAAAGTTCCCACATGATTCCTGGAGTGCGTTCGGTATCCGTTAAAATTCACTAGGCGATTCGCTCGATTGTTTATGGTTCTATTGTTCGCCGTTCTATCATCGGTGCGTTTCACTCGGTTGTGCGAGTCAACGTGTTCTATGTGCACGGTTGACACGCTCGGTTGTTGCGAATAACACCCAACAAATTTGTTGGGTGACATTCGCTCGCCATAGATAATAGAATGGTCCGCACGTGCAGTTCACTCACTCTTATTAACACGCGATATGTCTATCCCTGTCTACCAATGAAGAGTGCAGTGATATCGCTATCTCGATGTATATCTATCAACTCGCTCTTATTAGTACTCTCATATCTTTATCTCTGTTTGACAATTCCAATTGGAACAATCACCCAAATGCGTTCTGCTTCGCGCGATAATCACTCGTTGACACGCTGAGTGAAAATTAACGGATACAGAACGCGGCCATGAAGAGATAGTGTGGAGCTAACATTACGTGATTATAATTCTATTGTCTATGGATCGCATAATGCATAGATAAAAAAAAGAGCACCCAGGGGTCCGTTCTGTCTCCGTTAATTTTCACTCGGCGTGTGAACGAGCGATTATCGCGCGAAGCAGAACGCATTTGGGTGATTGTTCCAATTGGAATTGTCAAACAGAGATAGAGATACGAGAATACTAATAAGAGTGAGTTGATAGATATACATCGAGATAGCGATATCGCTATACTCTTCTTTGGTAGAAAGGGATAGACATATCGCGTGTTAATAAGAGTGAGTGAACTGCACGTGCGGACCATTCTATTATCTATGGCGAGCGAATGTCACCCAACAATTTTGTTGGGTGTCTCTGGACGCAATCCTCGCGGATGAAGAACATCAAACCGGAGCCAAACGAAAAGTAAGTTTGTTGGGTGTTATTCGCAACAACCGAGCGTGTCAACTGTGCACATAGAACACGTTGACTCGCACAACCGAGTGAAACGCACTGATGATAGAACGGCGAACAATAGAACCATAAACAATCGAGCGAATCTCTGCGTGAATTTTAACGGATACAGAACGTGACCCAGCAGACATAGGACATCACTTTTTGAACTTTGTAGTGGACATGCCGATAGGTTAAAGCGCTAAAAAGGTTTTAAACCATTTTAAACCTAAAAATTCATTTTTTAGAATGTTAAAGAAAACTAACCTTGTATGCCAACATTGATTTTGTACGTATTTCTATCGATGTCCCATGTCTGCTTCGTGGTTCGCCATAGATAAAATTGCGAATTTTTTAACGTCAATGTCACAGACAGTGACAGATCACAGAATTTTCTGAAGACAGAAAAAAGTAGTAGACTAACTTGTTATTAGTTAATAAATAACGTATCCACTATTTTAACAGCCTGTCAGAAATGTCACTGTCAAATTTTAATCTTATTTCTACAGATATATGTTAACTATATGTTAACGATATATGTTAACTCGTAAGAAATTCTCCGAAAAATTGTTAACTTGATGTCAATCTTTGATAAGGTTACCACGGCAACTAGGGACAAACATAAACATTTTTTTTAGTGTTTTTTGGAGACTTTCTATGGAATTTAGAACATAACTGATAAGGAACCTATGTACATTGTACAGGTTCCCTAATAACTAACGTAACTAAATAATTGACTAAATTAACTTGATCTTGAGAGATTAATAGAATGGACGGAGTCACCGTAATTTTTTGCGGAATCGGGATGGTATTTTCGCTATTTATGTGTTAGTTTTCAGTTTGTGTTTATTGTTCTGTAGTTATTGTTTGTGTATTTGTGTTGATATAACTGATAGAATTGGTCTGTTTCGATTATAATTTTACTTTTATAAATAAGTAATAATATTCAGTAAAATGCAGTACTAACCAAATATGCAAAGTGCAGGTGTAACCTCAAAATTACTTACGGGTGGATTAATAACTAGTTCTAGTTTATTTCCTACTCCTGGAACAGTATCAGAGAGAGCCTTTCCTTGCAGTTAAGAGTGATCAATGCAGATTGTACACTAAAATTAGATCTTTCAACCTCTGACATTGCATGGTTAAGACAATTATAATCTTGTCATAGAATTAGGTATAAGGGAAACATTCTCCTATATAATCTAAAAGTCTTGTATTAATTGATGACACAAAGTTTACATTCATACACACAGCACAATGTGCAAACTTTTTCAGTGATATTGCGTTGGTCTCGTTTAATCATTGTTTTTAGGTTAAACAATCATAGGTGTACGAGGACATGAACTGCACCACATATGTCTAGCTGAAAAGAGCTGCGGGAGACAGAGAGGAGTGGAGAACAAGATGTAGGAATTTGCTGCAAACCAATCCGCTGGATTGAAACTAGATAACAATAATCATAGTGTGCCAAAAGGCGGAGTTACTGCAAACACAATATCTTACAGTCAAAGTACTATATAAAGTATGTATAAGTACCCAAAAGTACTATAAAATATAAGCCTCAATTATACACAGGATATCTCAACTGAGACGTCACAGGTATACTGCTAAATACAATATGCATCGAATCGAAAACCCATATTGGGGTTCGTGGCATTGTGTTTGAGGAGCCAAATAACCCCAATAAGGGTTAGCGGCAGTGAACAAGTTAATACATATTATATGCTCTTCTGGTAGCAAGGTTAGTTGCAATTTTAAAAATCTGTGGCCACGGAGTCCCTAAATACGGCCCATGTAGGCATAGAAGATCCACCGTTCGAAAAGGTAAAGATCAAGTCGTGCTATGATTGAGTTTGTATTTGTATTGTAGGTATACAATGTATATTTTAATGAAATATTTTGTAAAGCTCAATAAAATATTTAAAAATAAATAAATATATCAATTTATTATTAAATCCTTTTTTGACCATTACAATTGTCAACTGGGTTACTGTCCTGTGTGAAACAGGGGAACATTGCAGGCATCATCACGCCACTCCTATTTGTGTCTTGATATTTTTTATTTGCAGAGGAAAGATATGTTGGAGGTTAACTAAAAAACATTACAGTGTTTTCCACAACCATGTTTTAATATATTTAAAAATTGAGAGACAATTAATTTTCCACAAAAGGAGTGGAAGAACCAGTTATTCTTGTCACACCATTTTAATACATTAATTTCCTTTTTCATCTTTCAAAGCAGAGTGCTGTCTCACACATTATTTTTATTAATTTTACCTGAGCAAACCGGCCGCATGTGGCCTACAGCATTAAGATAACCTTTTTCAAAACCGCTCGACTACCTGGGTATCGGCCGCATGTGGTCTACAGCCGTAGTTTCTTATTTTTAATTACCTGTATAGTGTCAAATGATGTACCCACCAGTTTCCTTGATCCAATGGTACAAAGTAATTAAATACCAGATTATTTTTGAAAATCACAATTTATGTTTGGTGAGAACATCTGAATTTTCTACATGTCGTAGTTGAATGTAACAGGTAGTTATCTTTGCTGTATATCTGTTGAGATACCTACTTGTTAATTAAATACTATTTCAATGGAACATAAGACACTGTGAAAGTATGATTTTAAATAAGAAGCTTCGGGACGGGGCAAAAACAAAGCAAACACAAGATATTTAAAAATGAGATATTTTAATGTACTTAATAAATTCGTAAGTCCATGAACATGTAAGCCAATAATTTTGTCTTAATGCACATTGCATAATAATAAATGTACAATAAAATATTACGTAATAGTAAATTGCACAACTAGGTATTATACAATATTCATCTTTTTATGTTGGTCAGCACTAATCTATATCCTCATCCACTCCCAGAAAGTCGCAATCTCTCCTGTGGCACACTCAGGGAAAGAGGGTCTTCCAGCGCACCAACACTTGTGCGAGTGTAAAAGCAGAGCTTACTTTCGCCAACTGTCATGAGGCATCAAGATTCCACAATCAACAGTTCCCCTGAATTGCTGAGAAAACTGATCTCTGCTGGACTGTATTAATAAAGGCTATGACGAATTTTTTCAAGTGTCCACCACCTTAATTATGCATCTATGTTGCTAAAAGTTCTCCTCCTCATTCCATAGGTATCAGGCACCCCTTCTGTAAAGCATTTCAATCAGAGATGTAGGTTTTTCAATGGAAAACAAAATTGCTAGGTAGGTACCAGAATTACAAGATTTGTATACTTACTAATACTTGGTTTGGGTCCTTCGACGCCATGGATTAAGTTAGGATTGCTTTAATGTACATAATAGTGTAAAAGTTCAGCAAGTTGGAATTAAGTATGCACAACCACAGAACTAACGAAAAAACTTTCGTGAACAAAACTTCAGCCATTATCTTGACAAAATACTCGTCAATTATTCATCTGACAGCTGCAGTGTTGCCATGATCCAAAAATGAAAATCTGTATCTCAAAGTCTAAAAATCTGTATAATAACCCAAAATCTGTACAAAAAGGGTAAAAATCTGTATAAATGAAATTTTAAAACCAATAAAATATGGTAGTTTATTGAAAAACTAATCTTTTTGATAAAATAATAAAGCATAAAATATATTAATTTCTTTTTCTACATAAGTACTTTTACTCATTCTACAAATGAGATTTTTATCTATTTACCTATTATCAGATGATAATCGTGCTCGAATCTGTTTTTTTTTTGTACTTTATTCCGTTTATTCTTCTGATTTATCATAGACAATTTCCAATTCCAAAAATCTCTATAAAACAGAGTAAAATTTATTATCTGTATTTGTCTGTTCCCGTAGCCTAAAATCTGTATAAATACACATAAATCTGTATATATGGCAACACTGGACAACTAAAATACTTCAACCAATCACTGCGCTCAATGTTTTTGCGCATGCGTTTTTCCGTTTATTATCAAGTTACATCGAACTAATACAACATAGAGCGCGTGTATAATAATGCCTATGATACACAATTTATCTCTACGATAAACAATACATGTCTATGATGTTAAAATTTCTTCTACCATAGACAAAAAGATAATTTTATCTATGGTTTTCTGTAAACAAAAGTCTGTAGAAATAAGGCTTGCCAATAAATAAATAAAGAGTAAATAAATATACCTACGATAATATAATAATCATATTATTATACGATATTATATCCAAGTTAAAGGGTTACGTTATTTTATTGTGTAGTCTACAATAAATAACGAACGAAATGCGTCAACAAATTATTTCCTTCAACGCCATCAAAGTTGGAGTAAGATTTCACCTATATTTTGTTGTATCTGTATCACCATTTACGTATATAGTTTTTATTTTTCCTCACCTGTACTGACAATTTGATATTCTGCTCTTCACAAACACTTTACTAGTTATTTCACAATATTAGACAATGATTGACAAGATGTTTTTCCCACAAACAAAATATACCTATTCTAGGAATCAGGTGCATTGAGGCGTAACAGTGATGGTGAATAATGAATCCTTTACTTTTCAGATAAAACACATTCTGAAACAAGTGCATAATTTACCAAAAACAGAACAAAAGGCTGCAATACAATTTATTGTAAAAAGCGTTGAGAGTCTCAAAACATTAATAAATCTCAACAATGGTCGACTAAAACACAGACGTTTGTTGTTCTCAAAGTGTATTGCAAAATGTAGAAGCAGTGATGGTTTTTATAGATTCGTGATACGGAGAAAAGCAGACAGTTTGAAATCACGATCACCAAAAAATAATACATTTAACGATGATTGTGTTAATAATTATTCAGATTCATCAGATGTTGAAATTTACACGAAAAGCAATAATGAAATTGAAGTAAATAAGAATAGTTCTCCACAAAGTATTGAAGAAGTTAGAATAATAGCAAAAAATTTAAATACTATTCAAGAAGAATATTCCAACTACAATTTGCCTTGCAGCATATGTGGTGAAATATCAAACAATTATAGGGTCATTCCGCGTCATTTCAACCAGGCCATGACACCCACCGTCTCAGATTTTGATGAAACTTGGCATGTTTGTTCTATTCATTGACCTAAGTAACCATACCAATTTTTTTTGCTGTATCTCTGACGGTTTAGATTTTACAGCAACTTAAAGTTTTTGGTTTTTTGCAATTTTTGTCATCCGGCAGCGGAAAATGAAATTCAGTTGCTGATAGAAAATAATTCATATCTTTCTTAATTACTGACCGAAATAGATGATTTTTTTTTTTGGTGTACATTAATATGTCAGGAATACTTTAAAAACATAATAAAGCTACCAAGTTTTTATTTGGGGCCAGGAAAAAATCCTGAAATGTCATTTTTAAGATTTTCAAAACGAAATGGAGAGCTCGACGGTAAATTAAATATCTTCGAGAGGGAAAAGGATAATCGTGATTTTTTTTTTATAATTATGTGCTAAGATATATATTCTACCACATGGAACAATAAAATTAATGTTTATTTTCCTCCTTCATTATTTTTTCTCACTTTAAAATGAAAAATCTAAGAAAAAAGTAAGTGTATTAAAAATTGTACAAATAAGAATTGTTCATATGAAAATAACATTAGTTATGTTTATTTCAACTATGCAAAATTGTTATAAAAATAAATAATTTATGACAATAGAATCTGTATGTTAATATCAGCTGGCAAGTGAAGTATTCAAGTTGTGACGAGAACTCGAAACTGCACACTGCTGAGAGCAAATTGACACGTAGAGTCACGATTCAAACTGTCATGTGTGAACGAGTGAATCTTTCTTTGTTTACACATAAACCAGGCTTCCACTTGTCAGTCAGTCTTGAGCTATTGCAAGTGTAAGATGCATGATATGCAGCAGTCTTTTTAGCTCATTGGTAAATTAGTGTGTAGTTTTTTAAAATATTCTTAAACTAATTATCGAGTATCTACCCTAACTAATAATTATTATTGAAAAGTTGGGCACTGGTGTTTTTTTTTGTTGAACAATGGAGGGTAAGTGCAGTGTGGGGGAAATTACCCAAAGTGATTGTCATCTGCTAAACTACACCAAGAATAAGTCAACACAAAGTATTGAAAAACTTTCTGAAAAAGATCAGAGTCTCTTGAAATTAAGAACTGAATGTGACACTTTAAAAACTGTTTGCCTTCATCATCAAAGTGTGTTTTTAAAAAAGTATGAATTTTTACAAAAGGTGTGTTGTGATCCATTGAAAAAACATAAAACTTCGATTAAAAAAACACTTCGTGTTATAACGTTAGAACAAAGTAGAATCATCTTATCGAAAGGGTACAAGGTGAAACCGGGTCAAAAACTTTGTACATTTTGTCAGACCAAGCTTTTGAAAGTCGAACAAATTGATGAGGCCATCGATGAAAGTGAGAATGGGAAATCTGAGGCTACGGGATTAAATCCGGATGAACTCCACCAACTTCAAAAAGAAACGGTAATTGATGAACTAAATTCTTCCTTTCTTGAAATTGGATGTTCACCAATAAAATTACATGCACTTGGTGAGCACAGCAAACCATCATACTGTAAGGAAAAGCTACAAAGAGTAAATGAAAAAGTGAAAGCTAAAATGTTAACTGTTCTCGAAGTTGATTTGGAAGAAGAAAAAAATTATTTAGAACAGAGTGTGGTACAGAAAAGTAAAGACATGGACAAACTAGTGGAAATAATTAAAAATGAAATGATATCAGCATCAAGAACCAAACAGACTCAAATGTTAACAATACCAGTTTCTCTCATGTGGTCTAGGAATAAAATTAAAGAAACTTTTAACACAACAGACTATTCTGTTCGGAAGGCTCAGCAAGTGTATAAAGACAAGGGGTTTTTAGGAGAACCAGATCCTAGGAAAGGGATAAAATTAAGTGTTGAGACTGCGGAATTGGTGAAAAACTTTTATCAGAGTGAAGAACAGTGTAGAATTTTGCCAGGGATGAAGGATGTAGTGAGTGTAGGAAAAAAAGTTTATGAAAGAAAGCGTCTGATTTTGTGTAATCTTCATGAGTTATACTCAAGTTTTAAATGGGAGCATCCTCAATTGAAGATAGGTTTTTCTAAATTTTGCACCTTAAGACCTAAGTGGTGCGTTTTGGCTGGTGCTAGCGGCACACACTTAGTGTGTGTGTGCACAATACACCAGAACGTAATATTATTGATTAACGGGGCTGGTATAGAGGAGGGGTACAAAGACCTAATTTTGCACATGGTTTGCAATGAAAGTACCAGAGAGTGCATGTTAAGACATTGCGACAAATGTCCTACAAACGAAAACCTTGTCCAATTTTTACGGTCGAAGTTCGCAGATTATAATGATGAAGATACAATTGAGTATAATCAGTGGGTTTCCACAGATCGGACTGAGATGATACGGTGTACAAGCTCAGTAGATGATTTCATTGAAATATTGGTGGAAAAACTAAACAAACTAATACCACATTCTTACATTGCAAAATCACAAGCATCAACTTTTAAAAGCTTAAAGGAAACAGCTCCTTCCGATGTAGCTATCATCTCTATGGACTTTAGTGAGAATTATGCTTTCACTATACAAGAAGAAGCGCAAGGTTACCATTGGACCTCAGATTCATGCACTGTCCATCCAGTGATCATTCACTGCAAAGATACCACTGATAAACAACTTGTTCTATCCCTTTGCATCATATCCGATGACCTCAAACATGACGTGAGTATGGTATATGAAATTCAAAAAACTGTGACGACATTTTTGAAAGAGAATCACCCACACATTAAAGAAATTCATTACTTTAGTGATGGGTGTGCTGCCCAATATAAAAACAAATATAACTTTATAAATCTGTGTATGCATGAGGAAGATTTTAAACTAAAAGCTCAGTGGTCATTTTTCGCAACGAGTCATGGTAAAACGGAATGTGATGGTATAGGTGGTACTGTGAAACGTTTAGCTCGTAGGGAAAGTCTTCAACGACCGCTGGAAAGACAAATAATAACAGTGACTGGACTATTTGACTTTTGTAAAACCAGAATTCCAAACATAAAATTTTTTTTTATTTCTAAAGAAGCGGTGGAATTAACTCGTCCTGCTTTGGAAAATCGTTTTAAAGACATTCAAACTCTTCCAGGAACGAGATCATTCCACCACTTTCAGCCACTGAACAATTCAACAATCAAGGCTAAAAGAATTAGTATGGATGAAAAAAGTGCTCTTGTCTTCAATTTATTAAACAACCATCAAAACTTCCTTGTAAAGTTAGAAGATTTGAACCCTGGATGTTATGTTGCTTGTGTGTATGACGGCTTATGGTACTTTGGCATGGTGAATAAGATAAACTCTGAAGAAAAAGATGTCACGGTGCAGTTTTTACATCCCTGCGGACCATCACCATCATTTTTTTGGCCCAAGAAAGAAGATACATGTGCTGTGCCCATTCCTCATATTATTGCTATGGTCGAACCCCCAAAGACATTGACTGGAAGAACCTATCAGTTTTCTCAAGACTGTCTGACAAGTGTCCAATCTAAATTTGACAAGATATAATTTTTTTATAGTATAATGTCCTAAAGGTCTTTCATGGTAAGATATTTTCACTTGATAAATTCTTATTTGTACAATTTTTAATACAATTACTTTTTTCTTAGATTTTTCATTTTAAAGTGAGAAAAAATAATGAAGGAGGAAAATAAACATTAATTTTATTGTTCCATGTGGTAGAATATATATCTTAGCACATAATTATAAAAAAAAAATCACGATTATCCTTTTCCCTCTCGAAGATATTTAATTTACCGTCGAGCTCTCCATTTCGTTTTGAAAATCTTAAAAATGACATTTCAGGATTTTTTCCTGGCCCCAAATAAAAACTTGGTAGCTTTATTATGTTTTTAAAGTATTCCTGACATATTAATGTACACCAAAAAAAAAAATCATCTATTTCGGTCAGTAATTAAGAAAGATATGAATTATTTTCTATCAGCAACTGAATTTCATTTTCCGCTGCCGGATGACAAAAATTGCAAAAAACCAAAAACTTTAAGTTGCTGTAAAATCTAAACCGTCAGAGATACAGCAAAAAAAATTGGTATGGTTACTTAGGTCAATGAATAGAACAAACATGCCAAGTTTCATCAAAATCTGAGACGGTGGGTGTCAAAATCTTTTTTTTTTGGTTGGTTTGGCGCGGAATGACCCTATAGCATCATCACAATTCATTTATTTAACCATAGTGGTTCACCAATATCTTGCATTAAGTGTAAACACTCGTTCAATAACATAACTATGTTTAAAATTCACCAAAATGTAGATTGTACTCAATCTCGTGGCTTGACTTTGAGTGATTTTCTTTTGCACCTAATAAGTGTTGTGAAAAAATTTGGGCAAAAAACTGCATGTGGATTCCATTGTCCATACTGCGGGAAGGGGTGAGTTGATCTTTGAACATAGAGCTTAAATATACCTACTTACATATTTACTTTCTTTCAATATATTTACAAAACTTTTTGCATCATTGTTTTTCTAGAATGGTTAAGCCTTGCAACCTGAAACGTCACTTGAAGGAAACATCATGTGGAGAGAATAATGCACCTTACCATTGCATTGAATGCAATTTAAAATTTAGGAATGAAGAAAAATACACACAACATTTGCAAGTAAGAAAATTGCGAACTTTAATTTGTGTAATTTTTGTTTCTTTTTTGAATTAGTGCCTAAATCTAGGTTTAAACAACTATTATATAGAAATACAACTCAATATTATGTATTCTGTCATTCTATAATATTAAAAGTAGGAAATAAGAAATATATTATTACTTTTTTCCAGAAACACAGCAAATACAAGTGCTCGAAATGTGAGCTAAGTTTTTCGTCGAAGAAATCATTGAAAAAACATACCGAAACTCACCCCAAGGCGAGTATCATATTAGTATCACATTTAAAAATAGTCCCTCATTCTTTTGACATTAAAAATAACCAGGGTTGCCAGACGTCCCGGCTTACCGGATTGTCACCAATGGTTTTTTTTCCTCGTCCTAGATACCCCAGCCCCAGTTTTGGATATGTCAATAGTCCTAGGGTCGACAAACTTCACTTTCTACATAGATAGGTTATGTCAAAATATTTGCCTGATGCACTATTTACACGGTGATTTGTCTACTATAAACGACCAGGTTATCCATGTGTCTGAAAAATTTCGACTGTCGCGCTATTTTTCTGATGCGTTTTTTATAAGGTGGCAACCCTAAAAATAACACAACTTCAACCTAAGATTCCCTCAAGTTCCTTTAATAATATAATGTTCCAGAAGTACTTCAACCAACATATTGAAACAAACAGTATCCTCTTAAAACTTTTGAGTTTGAACCATTTTAGTTCCTTTTTATAATCTTGAACGTGGGAATAACTGTTCATGATTGTTCACAGGTTCCACCTAAAATACACACATGCGAGTTGTGCAATCTGGAATTCCCAAAAAGATTGCAATATAAGGAACATATTACAAAACACAACCAAGATAAAACACTCTCTCCAGGTAGATTAGTTTATTCTGAAATTTAGGTACATGATTTATCCTAATATTATTTACAATTATGAATTGGAGAAAAGATAGGAATGTTATTATTATGTTGCAGCCGAAAAGCTTTGGAGGGTATGGTGTGATGTATGCCGCATGAGTTTCTTTGATAGTTTCACATACAAAAGACATTGCACTCGTTATAGTCACCTGTCCAAAGTAACTGATGACAAAGAATTACTCAACATGAAGACATTTATGTGCGTTCAATGCGGACAAATATTCATGACGAAGGTTGCTCTTAATACACATTGTAGCAGAATCCATAGTAATAAAGGTATAAGTTGTGCAATATTTTTATCATAGTTATACAAGGATATCTTTGTTGAAATAGTAATAGGTATTTTTTCATTTTAGCCAGCTTAACCTGTGATAAGTGCACATACACAACACAGTCAAAGCCAAATCTAAAACGGCACATGTTAACTCATAGTAATACTGTGAATGACAAGAAATTTTTCTGTCATCAATGTCCTTTAAGCTTTACTACTTCATCAAGGCTCAAGGAACATATAGCAAGCGTCCATGTAGAGGTAAATACATAATGTTTGACCACCTTACTCCTCGTCATTCCGTGAATTACCGGAAAATTTCTTTATTTTTTAGGAAAGATTATTTGGATGCGACGTGTGCCCACAAACGTTTAAATTGAAAAAACTTCTCCTTCGTCACAAAGCTATTCACAGTCCATCTTTACCATTTGTGTGTGTGCATTGCTCTGTTGGATTCAAAAGAAAATCACATCTGAAGAGGCACACTGAAGCACGACACAAGGAACATGTTTCAAAACCACCCGGTAAATATTTATTTATTTACCTTACCTTTTGTGATGAAATTTTCATTACGCTTGATTCCAACTGCCCTTTCTGCTCCAACTCCTAAAGGTCCTACAGTTGTTACAATGTAATTTAATACCTTTGTTAATTTCAGTTATGCAAGATGCATTAGGAGAAACATCCAAATTACTACCAATGCCACCAATTACAATAGACAACAAAGATATTAGAGAAAATATACAAGGAGACAATAGAGTATTTTCTCTTATCGATGCGCAGTCTGGTGAACTTGTCACACTATCAGCTACAGAATTATCAAAGAACGCTGTTATAAATATGGCTGATGGGGAATTACTCAACGAGGTCCATATTCCTGAATTGTGGAATCCTAATGGGATGTATACTTTAGATCCGCTATTAGAATCCAATGTATTACCACAACCACAGTACAATATAATAACTCACGATGGTAATGAAATGTCACACATGCTGCAAAAGACTTTAGAAAGCACTAGTGATAAGAATTCAATACAATATTGTATTGTACCACCTGATGATGTGCAGCCACAAAGAAGTCAAGATGAATTAAGTTACTTTTACGTTCAATAGTTCTTATATGACGACGTCAGTCAACAAGGAAGGGGGATTGAGTGAACAAATTATGGATTCCATAATACCTAAGTCATTTTAATATTATCAACGAATAATGTAATGTAGAAAATGCACAATAATAAAATAAAAAGACATCACATATACATAACAATATATAGGTACACACATATTTTTATTAAATGCATTGCATTTACCCGTAATGAAAACATGAATCAACTGTAAATATTTCTAAAAAACCACACAAAATATATTACACAAAATGACAAAGACACATAAAATTACATACATACATATTCGTTATCCTTGTATGTATAATATATGTACACACTTTATTCATACTGAATAAAAAGTTTGATATTATGTATCATGTAATTTAACATCGCTTTTTAAATAAAATTGTAAACAAAATCTTTGGACTTTAATTTTTCTATCAACGAACAGAATATTTTATTTAAGACAAAAAAATATGTATTTTCATTCATTTGAATGCTTAAAAATGCAGAAAAAAAGAAAGTACGATTTACAAAAATTGTGATGAGAGGAAAGCTTCAGAGATTATTGCTAATACATTATTATTCTATTATTGGCACAATTAAGACATACGTATGTTCATATGATAAATAAGTATACTTAAAATGGAACAATATTAAGCATCCCCCACGGATCCCATCAATTTTTCACTTAAAGCTAGGGACTCAACTATGACGTCACGGTTATTTCCTGCGGCATTCTATGACGTGACAGTTATTTCCCGCAGCATTATGGTTCAAAATCACATGATAAAATGTTAAAAATTGTGTTCTTTATCCGCCCATTCGGCCAATTGGTCATGTCGGCTATTTGTTCAAGAGTCTCAAAGAAACTCAATGTGTAGCAGAATATACTATCTCATGTTTCATTTTACTTAGAATATTCTCTACTTAAAAGATTTGTAAGTATGTATTGCATGGCTCTATAAAAGGCTAGGCCATTAAAATTATGTGTCCCATATGTTTATTCATACCATCGCGGCGTTTCCCACAATGAGAGGTAACCATCAACTGCCTGTCTGTCTGATGTCAGTGCAATTTCATCTTAAAATCATTGAAACACGTGTATATGGGACATCATATCTGTTATCAAACGATAGGATAATTTCTGATAGTACTAGTAGTTAAAAAGAAAATTAATATGTTTATAATGGACAGCACTTAATAATAAATTAGTAAAACTAAATTATACTAATCAGTCTGTTTTCATACTGAATATAATATTTAATAATGATACTAGTACATAGTCCATAATACTAAAATAAGGAATGTATTGAAACATTAGTGACAATGTTTAATTCCCTATTAAATTAGAATGCTATCTTTTCCGGCGTCTATTTTTACGGAAACCTTTACCGAACCATCCAGCTTGTACATTTTCATCTTTATTCTCACCAGAATCTTCTTTGTCTACGTTTGGAACACCATGTTTGAGATCATTGTTACACTTACTATCACCTAAGGCCTTATTGTCCTCGCTTTCATCTGAAACTTTACATTCTAGTCGACGTTTTCTTTCCATTAATGAAATATCATCATCGCTCTCGCTGGATGATTCGGAATCTCCGCAGCAACCACACATAAATGGTTTATTATTTTCGTATCTCACAAAGCGATCATCGGAATTATGAGGAGTATAAAAGTTGCACATAATAGATTTATAATTGGCATGACAAAAGTTACAACTTGGTTCCCTTTTCTTAGTAAATCTTATATGACTTCCATATCTTCTTTTGGTTGTTGAGCTAGATGATGTTGTGCTCGAACTTGATTTACCACTAACAGTTTTACTAGACAATCTGGGTGATCTTTTAAGAGTTACGTTATTAACATTTTCTTTTGACATTAACTTCTGGCCAAAGTTAATGAAGTTCAAAGCGTTAAAAACAGTTTTAAAATCATATTGCACATTGAATGGTATGGGATTTATGATACTATGCAGGCCTGGGTATGCTTTCTGTAATTCCCTATGATTTACTTGCAAAGTGTTTTGTATTATTACTTGGGCCAAAATTTCACATTGTCTCTGAAGATTTTCATAATCATCTACAATTCTCTCTTCATAATGTTTAATATTGTGGTTTTCATAATGTTCATTTCCAATTCTTCTACAGTGACCATGTCTTATATTAAAGTGATTTGGTAACTTTCTGTTCATACTTAAATCGAGAGCTCCGTTTATACCAGCATTCAATACTGGTAGCTTTCTGAAGTATGTGACTGGTGGTTTGGGAATTTTTAATATATAGGAATGATTTACTGTGTTCTCTGGAAGGTAATTTGGAATCCTGATGTGTGAACATGGAGGTCTACCTACTGCTTTTAAGCTATAATCTATTGGTTCCTCAGTGTTTAAAAACATATTCAGTACAGTGTTTTCAATATTTGTTTCAATGCTGTCGTTGTTTACTGTAATGTCTTCATGTTTGAAAAAAGTTTTCTGAACTTGTTTCATTCTTCTAAAGCTTCTCAATGGATTTGTTACTCTTTCTTTGCTGGGTGCTTTTGTTTCACAGGATAAATTTAAGATGTTCTGAGAATCCGTAGCAGATATTTTAAGACTGTTTGTATTTAATTGAGCAGATATATGATTAGCATTTATAAAAATATGGGAAGATATATTTTTTGTTTCCATATTTACATGATTGTGCACATTAACTTTAGCCCGTTGTTCTTGTAACTTTTCTACACCTTGTATTATCTGTCCCGTATCAATATGGTTAGGATCTGGTGGAGCTAGAGGTGGATTTCGACAATATCCATTATAGTAGGACAAATCTAAACCTAATGGCTCTGGATCAGTTTGTTGAAACTTGTCACACTTTGTGGGAGTAGTTTTTGTTTTATTCACTAAGAGAATACTCACTTTGTGTATTTCATTTTCATTTGTCTTCATTTCCACATGAACTCTTTCAAATTCTTCAGCCAGAATTTCCATAGATATCCCTTCCACAGTACTATCCTTACTACGAGTATGGCCCTCGGATGATTCTGACTTTACTGTGTTATTAATTACAGCATTGATCTTAAGATTGCTTTGGAAATCTTTGGCATCTGATGAAGATATTACTCTAGTTTTCTCTTCAATGTCTACAGTACAATTTACTTTAACAGAAGTGCTTTTAATTT
Organism: Ceraclea dissimilis; assembly: GCA_963576895.1. Classification (NCBI taxonomy): domain Eukaryota; kingdom Metazoa; phylum Arthropoda; class Insecta; order Trichoptera; family Leptoceridae; genus Ceraclea; species Ceraclea dissimilis. Next base: position 13,991,204 of record OY756361.1, on the reverse strand, counting down.
CTTCATTATTTTTATGACAGTCAGTAGGAACCTGTTCTGTATTATATTTATAATCAATAGACTTCTCTTCTTTGATATCTATTATAATATCTTCATTCTGATCAGGAAAATTAATTTTGTGATCAAAACCAATTTTCATTTTACCAATAGTCAGGTCTATAGGGACATCTGGCAAAATATCTATACTGTTAACAATTTTCTCTCTTAACACTTTTAAAGGACAATCATCTTCATCTTCGTCAATATCCATGGCCTTTATGTTGACTGGTGATGTTTCCGATTTAACTGCTTCAGGTTTCACGTCATTGTCGCTGTTTACTGTTTTGATTAGAAAAGGTTGTGTTGTTGTATGAAGTTCCTTGGGTGACAGATGACTAGCATGGAAGAAAATGGGATCACTATTTCTATCGTATGTGGGGATTTCTAAGCCAATATATTCCATAACTAAATCCATAACCGTATCACACTTTCCGTTAATTTTTAATTCAGCTACATGATCTTTGGGTGTCCATTGTAGATTGACAATATATATGGCTGGTCGCTTTTTAAGTGGTTTATCCATTGCCCAAAGCCAAGGATATTTCTTTAAAACTTTGAGACTAGATCCTAAACAGAGAATAACATCTGCTTTAGCTGCATGATGAAGAGCACCAGCCCAGTTCAATGGCCACTGTGCAATCCCTCTCTCACCAAAATGTACAATGGAATCCTAAAAAATAAACTATTTCAACAAAGTACACACTTCAGGTAGGATCATTCTACCTATTTGCACCATCATCATCTTTATTTATTTATTCATACGTATAATATTAACAACTCGATACTAACCACTAAATGAGATCCACAAATATGGCATATTCTTCCAGTCTTGTGATTGAATCTTGCTGTCCGTTCTGTTGTATCAAATAATCTCCAATACTGTACATTAGGCTTACACTCTCTGCACATCTCCACATACATATTACCATGAACCTAAAACATACAGTATCAATACCTACCTATCAATACTAGGAATACTTACGTACTTTATTATTATTGTACATATTTAAATTTTTCTTTATTTTCTCGGGTTGACTGTAAGATATTGCTTTTGCAATAAGTCTGCCCTTTGGCACACTGTATTATCTTGTTTTGTTTTTGTTGTCACATATATTTACTGGCCAATAAAGTTTTATTTATTTATTTATTTAATACAAATATTGCCACATCAAAAAATATAATGAATGGCAAAAATATCAGCATGGAATAAAACACACTGACTAACCTCTGAAAGTGCCCTCTTGGGTAAGCCAGATCGCAGATGCAATCCATCACAGTTTTGTGAGACAACGAATTTAAGATATTTCTTTCTATAAAGCTGCCAGAGTGCCATGTGGGTTGATGTTGGATCCGCCTTCGTAAGGTCATGTTTTCTAACAGAAAATAAACATATCGATAAGCAAATTAAATAACGTTAATTGACTAAAACATTCAAACAGAAACATTAATATACAAAGTTCCAATTTACCCAATTTTTTTTCCCTGTTGTAAAAGAGTCCAGATACCATTAGGACCTCTGTAGTCTGGAATATCCGCTGCTGTACTGATGCCAGCTCCGGTATAAACCTAAAATGATAATAAAGTGGATTTATAAAGAGAATGTAGTTAATTGTGTCGTGCAGCCTTTGAGATGGTAATGAATTTTGACACTCATTGGAAATGTTGAAACCAAATATTTTATTATTATTTATTATTATTATTTGCTAATGGACGAGCAGCTTATAGCTGATATGCCCAGCCCATATCTAGCTAGCACAATAAATTGTCTCTCAAATACTTGTCTAACTTATTTTTAAACACATTAACACTTGGAGCACTGATAATATCACTAGGCAGTCTGTTTCATGCTTCAACAACACGGTTCGGAAAAAAATGTTTGGTCGGATTCAAATTAAATATGGTTCGACTAAGTTTTTAATTAATTTTAATTTATATTATGGAAGAGTTGAAATAAACTACTTACGACAAGATGTTTAGCACGCTGTAAGGCACCGGCAAGCTTCTTACATTTCACTTTCAGTACAGATAAATCATCTTCTACTTCTTTATTCCTTTCTATAATCTTTTGTTTTCTACAAAGTCTATATTTCACTTCTCTCACTTCCTCCGTCATTTTGGCAAGAACAGCCTTCTCCTCTGCACTTCTGCATGATTCATTTTTACGAAGTATGGTGGTAATCTAAAAACAACATTAAAATAAACATTTATTATCCATGAATCATAGTGTATGAATCCTTTCAAACATACAGAATATCTTGCATATTGGATCATGTATCCAGGTAAACTGTATTACAAGTACAAGATAGGCGCATGAATGGCTAGTTGTAACATTAGAGCATTTACTGACGTTATTTTGGTCTACACTAATCTTCCATACACGAGACTTGCCCCTACTGGGGACATATCTCGAAATCTTATAAACGGAAGAAAACGTGAGCTCATTCTGTTGGCTATGTAAATCTGATTGTCGAAAAATTAAAAACTTAAAAATTGTACTGTAATTAATTACAAAATGCTATAAATTCGACTTGCCTTTTTTAATGACTCCCTCCTGGATATCTTTATACTAGTTTTACTAATTTGACTACACTTTCGTCTTACAATACCCCGACGTAACTTAGTTCTCATTTCCATCATTTTATAAACTTAACACTTTCTCTAATAATTAAACACAACCAATGTTTTTATTTTTATAAATACAAATCCAAACTAAGCTGTCATGTTTGATGTTTCTCGCGAAGTAGGTATGTTTCATTTTCTTCACGTTAATTTTTCTATAATTTTTTTAAATGTTACCATAATTAAAAATTAGAATATGAATGTTTGTTGTCTTTTTCATTGTTTAACATCAAACAAAAAATAAAACGCTTTAACAACTGTACATAGGTACATATGGTTATCAGGAGCGTATATGGAGGGGGGTCCGAGGGGGCCCGCCCCCCCGAAATGTAAATCAATTATATAATAAACGTTAGGTACCTAGGTATTTTAAAATATTTATAAACACACCCAAGTTCATCACTTCGCCTATTTTTCAAAAAAAACTTGCCTGCGGCGCCATTCTTTCTATTTTGTGGCTTTTGTACATGATAATTTTAATACTTACCATTTCTTCACAGTATGTACTAAAACACGACCTTTTTCGCTCATCTTCACGAAAAAATTTCGAATGCGGCGCTATTATTCAGATTAAATGGTCAGGTTTAATTCCCCCCCCCCCCCCCCCCCAAATGAAAACTTATATACGCCACTGATGGATAGGAACATAATTTAATTTTTACCAAAAGCCTAATAGCTGCCCCGTTTAATGATTGATACTTTTTGGTTTGGTTAGCGTATAGGTATTACCATATTTATTATATTTAATTGAAGTCTCCCCACAATATTCTTAAAATAAACAGTAATATTAAGTACCTATATTATTATGGGGATCCAGACAAACGGCCGAATGCCATCTGGCCGACATGGGCGACACGACGATGTCCATGTCGGCCAGTTGTCTTTCTCGGCCTCAGAGGCGGAGTTACCGTTTTCATAGGAATAGGCCTTGACATTCCCCCCCCCCCCCCCCCCCCCCGGTCGATGCGATTTTTTTATTTTACCGCAATTTTTTGTAGAGCGAGGTGGGGAGGGGGTGGAACCGAGTAAACTAGGGAACCTATATTTAGGTATATAGGTTCCTTAGAGAAAAGTCGGCGGGCGCCTCCTTCTGAAGTCTGCCGCCCAAGTCTCCGGCCTATTCAGCCTTTTGACAAATCCCGCTCTGGTGTGCTTTGGATTTGGGTTTAGAAGACATAAACGAAAAACGACGACTTGGATGCAGTCTGCACAGGACAGGACAAAGTGGAGGCATCAGGCAGATGGAGGAGGCCTTTGTTCAGGAGTAGACGGAGATAGGCTGATGAAGAAGAAAAAGCGAAAAACTTTAAAAAGTACTAAAATTTTCCAGTTTTTTGCCTCTTCCCGAGTTAGCAGAAGAAAATTTTGATCGATAAATGAGTGCAGCAGCTCCACTGGGCAGTGGGTATCCATAAGATAATAGGTATCCCAAAGTTTTAAAAATTTGGGAATTTTACAAGATTCCCATAATGTTCCCGAATACATTTAAAACTTTTAAGACTGGACAAATTTCTTTTGTCTATGGAATTATTATACGACAAGGTCGACAAGTGAGTTACCGTGAGCACAGAACACATATACTCTAACGAGAAGAACTACAACTACATAGAAAACATATGCATACACGGAAAATGTATAGCACCGCAGTTGTGGCCAGTGCAAAGCTCCTTGAAGAAATTGGCGGCAGATTTGAATGTATTTCTAGACCATAAAGAATATTTTGATACCACTAGTAACTAAATAATTCCACTCCAGTCAAAAAAATGATGTTAATCAAAATTTTTAACTGAAATGAAATCATTTAATTACTAGTGTGCACCAAGCCCAATGTTACCGAAATGTAGAATAAAAGACACTAAATTCATCAAACTATTTATTGTTTAAATGGTAATAACACAGAGTATATAATATATATTTTAAGTGAATGTAGGATTTTTAGGATAACTGTGTTTCAAAATTTCATCATATTCATCATCAATTTCATCAAAATCAAAATTAAAAACACTTAAAAATAATAGGAGTCCTTGTCACAGTGCAGTTAGCAATAAAAGAGTCTATTTCTCACAGTTTTAACACTTAAAAATAATAGGAGTCCTTGTCTCAGTGCACTTAGCAATCATCATCATCATCATGTGAGCCCCCCTGCGTCCATTGTCGAACATAGGCCTCCCTCATTGATTTCCACAGCTCCCTATCCTGGGCAGACCGCATCCAACCGCCTCTCGCAACTCGCCTTACATCGTCCAGCCCAACTCCATTTCTGGCTGGAAACTCTGTGAACGACATCGACGACCTTGGACCTCTCTCTGATCCAAACATTAGTTTTCCTGTCTCTCAGTGAAATACCCAACATTCTCCTTTCCATGGCTCTTTGTGTCACTGATAATTAGCAATAAAAGAGTCTATTTCTCACAGTTTTAACACTTAAAAATAATAGGAGTCCTTGTCTCAGTGCAGTTAGCAATAAAAGAGTCCATTTCTCACAGTTTTAACACTTATAAATAATAATGAGTCCTTGTCTCAGTGGGGTTAACAATAAAAGAGTCTATTTCTCACAGATTACACCTTGTAACTACAATACGAAAATGATGGAGTCTTTCAAAATGAACATTTGTTTCAACCAGTGATATATATCACTGGTTTCAACGCATAACAGAATCGTCTCATACACATGTTTACTATGAGGCAGTAATGTCCACGTGAACAAAACGAATAACAATCTACCAGTACGTCACACTTTAAAAGATATGATCTAAAAGTCTATTTCTCACAACACATATAGTTTATCTACAACACAACCATTAAAAACAAAACGAAAACACGAGAATGAACACGAGACGCCGATTCGTAAAAATGGCTGACATCAAAACAACGATTACAAACAAGCCGAAACGGCGTCATTTCGTGTGCGTGTTGCCAGCTGTAAAATTTAAGATAACCTCACGGAAAAATTCGCCGTCAACGATTATTAGGCAGTAAATACAGTTTTTGTTCCCAAAATATATAACAAAATCTTATAATTATTATTTAATTAGGTTAAATTTTTATTATAATCGTAAGAAAACAAGACTTCTGAAAACCAAAAACACATTTTTTTCATATGTCCACATATTCCCATATGATTGTGTGAGAGTAAAGAGAGGCGACTATATTCTTATTCAGTTCATCCGTTCATGCCAAACGGATCCTATACCTAAGTATGCAAGTGCCTAGAACAAAGTCGTACCCCCGTGCTAACGAGACCGTGAGCACAGAACACATATACTGACCGTGAGTGTTCTGTGGTGAGTTGAGTCAGGTAGGGAACATAACCTGAAATTTATACTGCTTTGTAATTTTTTGAGATGACCGATGTTTCCGACGGTGTAACGAAAAGGTTTATTTTCAGGTCTAAATCTAAAAACAGTGGAGATATTGACAACGATTATCTGGAGATACAGATACCTGAGGTAAACACGGTGTTTATATTACGTAATCTAGTTATTTGGGAGCGTTTTTGTACATTTCTTTTTGTGCGTTTCATGTTCATTTTGTTTGCATTTTGTCTTTACACGTGTGACATGATGGTTCTGTAAAAGAATATTGAATCCAGTGATAAACATATCACTGACTGAATCGAAAGTTTGTTGCCTAAAAAACTTATGTGTTTGTTTCAGTTGCTACAGGCAAGTTATTCTTTTTATACTTGGCCTTCAGCTCCTGTGTTGGCTTGGTTTTTGTGGCACAATAGGCGAGAGATTTACAGGAAGCGCATTCTTGAAATTGGAGCAGGAACAGCTCTTCCAGGTTAGAGATGTACAACTTGATTATGTTTGTTTTCTTATGACAGTCTTACATGTTCATTCTATTAATATCAATGCATTCACACTATCAGAATAGTGCCATCTGCATTACCATATTAAATATGCACTGAACGGTGTGTGTAGTATTCCTACATAGCTGAAGCAAGAACTTTACTGCATTACGTAGATTTATTTCCTTTTTATTTATAGGGTTTTATTGGTTATTTTTAGGTATATTGGCTGCTAAGTGTGGAGCTTTGGTGACATTAACAGATAGTCGCACTCTACCCAAATCCATAGCTCACATCAATAAGTGCTGTCAAGTGAATGGTTTAACGCCTGGTAGAGACATCAAGGTATCTGGCTTAACTTGGGGTTTATTTCTACAAGATATCTTTACTATTGGACCATTTGATCTAATCATCAGCTCAGATTGTTTTTATGATCCTGTCATATTCGAAGACATCATAGTGACAGTTGCGTACTTTCTAAAACAAACTAATATTAAATTCTATTGCACTTATCAAGAAAGAAGCTCAGATTGGTCCATCGAGCCTTTGTTGAAAAAGTGGGATTTGAAGTGCAACTTGATTGATTTAAACGCAGTGAGTGATCAGTCGGGTATTAATTTTAGTGAATTGATGGGAGATCATACAATCCATTTGTTGGAAATATATCACCGATAAAGACAAGTTTGTTTAGAGATATGGCAAGTCAAGTATCTCGTGCACTCAAACTTTATGTTTCCAATATTCCTTGGACAGTAGGCCATAGAGAACTGAGTGAGTACTTCTCTAGGTTTGGACACGTTAATACTGCCAAAGTTGTATTTGATCGTTCCACTGGATTCAGTCGATGTTACGGGTTTGTGGTATTCGCTTCTCGTAATGGTTATGATAATGCTCTCAATAGACAAAATCATTTATTAGAGGGATCTGCTATAACCCTAGAACCTTCGTCTTCTTAATGTTAGAATTGCTGTAGAGAAACAGGTAGCAATAATGGCAACCTCAGTAGATACATATTCTGATTTAGACATGTCAGATTCCGACGAAGAAAGAGGTGAATTGGATAAGGTATTTAATGCTGCTGCTGATCATGTGAAGAATTTGATTGGCAACTTAGAAACATCAAAAATATTGGAGTTGTATGGATTGTTTAAACAAGCATCAATAGGCCCATGTAATATCCCAAGACCGAGTTGGTACGAAATGCAAGCAAAACAGAAATGGGATGCTTGGAATGCCATTGGAGATATTTCATCAGAAAATGCCAAAGAAAAATATATAAAAATGATCCAAGACATTGATCCTAAGTGGAATAATCCTACTTCACCAAAAGAAAAAGTGAATCATCAGTGGGTGACTGTTTCCAGTTTAAATGAAAAGTCGTCTCATATGAATGAATCTGATAAAACAATGTTTGATTTCTGTAGGGAGGGAAATGTGGTGAAAGTTGAGGAACTATTAAAAGCTAATCCAGAAGGAATTTCTGAGCTAGAATCAGGTCTGGGTCTTATTCATTGGGCTGTAGACAGAGGTCACACAGAGATGTTGAAAATTCTGTTAAAGCATAATTGTCATGTGTCCATGAGAGATGATTCTGGACAAACTGCTTTGCATTATGCTTCTAGCTGCGGGCATGGTGATTGTGTCAAGTTACTGCTGGATTATGGTGCTGATAAAACATTGATGGATGAGGATGGTCAGACTCCACTGGATAGTGCAACGGATGATATCAAACATTTGCTTCTATAACATTCTGCCTTTTTCCTTTTTGTACTAGTGATATGTGAAATATGTACTTGATATTTCTTATTTTGTTGCATTTTATTTGAATTAGGTAGATTTATTTTTTGCATTATCAATTAAATTTAATACATTTTACTTGTTTTTTTTTTCTTGTTTTCCTGAATCTATAAAAAACTGTGTTCCGTAGTTTCCTTTAATAAAATGACGTTTTTGATGGCAGTTCTGAAAATATTAATTTGATGAGATTATTGGGGCGTGAAGAAAAACTTGACTCAGAGGGAGGGCGAAATAACATACTTTGTCCCCCGGGCACCAAAAACCCTGGTTAAGGCTCTGCCCCACTCAACGTTTTTTTCTTGGTCAATGTTAACAGTTTCTGTCTTACCCTCGTCCTAGGGACTTCCTTCCTGCTCAACGAAGATTTATGGGCTGCCCAGGTTCAGAAGTTTAAGTTGTAAAAAATTTAGTTGCACTACAGTGCAGATCTTTTTTTTATTTTTCAATGTACCTACAGCAATGGAAATTTCTATAGCTGCTTAAATTTACTTCTACCTGAAAGTCTCATGTATGAGCAGGTAATTTAAATTGCTACCACATTGTTGCTGGTTCTATATCTATATCCCAATTTTAAATCCATTAAATTACAATTATGTCATAAAAAATTGCTTGCGCTACTAGTAGAACATGTAGAAGAATGTTAAGAGAACGAGCTTGAGTAGATAGTTAAGACTTAAAACCCGCGAAGCACGGCAATGGTTTCAAAGTAGCCCTTGGTGCAAACACCACTGCCCTATACAATACCTACCTATAACCGTTATATACACCGTAATGGAGGGAATGACCGAGGGGACAACTCACAGAGGGCGACCCCGACAGGAATATATGGAGCAGGTTCTCCAGGATATGAGCTGCTCCTCATACTTGGAGCTGAAGCGTTGTGCGGAGGACCGGGGGGAGTGGAAAGCGAGGTGTTCTTTGCTGCAAACAAATCCATTGGATTGAAACCTGAGAAGAAGAACCGTTATATAGTATAACGTATAACTAGATATGGCACTTACTATAAAAAGATAACCAGGTTCATCATTTCACCCACTTGTTTAAAAAAATTAGCCTGAGACGCTCTTTTTTTGCTATTTGAAGGAAATAAACAAAAATACATCGAGATCGACCTTCAGTTTCATAGAAAAATTCGCCTGCGCCGCTATTTATAAACTTTTATATGCCACAGCTAGGTATAGGTATATCAAAATTTTATAGTTGCTCTGCCCTAGCTTCAGAGCTGCAGACACACATGGGTAGATATGTAAGTATCTACTTGTATAGGTACTATACTAGGTATATGGGGCGGCACATAATGCTAGTTACGCCGCTGCACCACTCTCTAGAGCAGTGTTCCGGAAACTTTTTGTGTTTAAGGTACTTACACCTATCAAATCAAGAAATTTTAGAGGTACACCAAAGAAAAAAGCAATGTTTATTTAATATTTATTTATTACTAAAATCAATAAAAGTACCTATATAATATGAATGGAGCAATCGTTGATAAGGCTGCTCTCGAATCATCCCTTCATCCTTCACTCCTTCACTGATCGTCCTCAGGCGCATGGGCGCCCGCAGAAAATTTTCTATTAGGGGGGGGGGGGGGGAATATTTTTAGTAATGTAGTTTTAATTTACTGTAGCGTATTTGTATGCTCCAGGCTGGCCAACGTTCTGTCTCTCCCAGAGAGATAACATGGTAGGTAGTACTTAATATATCATATTATGTCGCTGGTCTCTCCACACTTTCTCAATGCCAACACAAAGTGATTTGAAATAAAAGTAACATTGTTTGACTATTTTAAGTAAGGCAAGTGCCCCCCCCCCCCTTGCCCCTATCTGCGGACGCCCATGCTCAGGCGTTCTCTTTTTTCGATTTAATAGTAGGTCATGAGAGTTAAAAATCCTGATTCGCGTAAGTAGGTTATGGCAAAGGGTAATAGAATTGCAACAGCACGCTTTGAAAGCAGTGGAAACTTCGTGGTATTATCTTCACAAAACCTTGACTGTTTTACGCAGCACACCAACGATGACCACGGTACACCAGTGTGCCGCGGCACACGCTTTGCGGAACACTGCTCTAGAGTCTGTGTATTTTGATAATAATTTCAGATCAGTGATCTTTTGCACTTCACTGCAGTGCAACGAACCCTCGTTTAATTATTACTCCGTTGCATAAAGGTACTTGTACATTCATACAAACCAGGGGCGTAGCCAAGAATTTATTTTGGGGGGGGGGGGGGGGGGGGGTTCGAGCTCTGGACCAGAGACAATAAGTAACAGCCGTGGGCGTCGCCAGGCGTCGCTAGCTTCGAAGCCAGGGGAGACAACTAAAAGTTTGATACTGCCAAATGCAATAAAAAAAGTAAATACTTAGGTAATTTTTTTAATGGATGTAATGATGAACCTGGGTTGATTTCAATTAGTAGGTAAGGCATATCTGGATATATTTCTGGGTTACATTACAACATGATAAAGGCCTAGCGTCGCCGGGGAAAAAAATCCTTTAAAAGTCCAGTTTATTTTTCATGGATTCAGTCTTATTAGATTAGCGCCGCAGTCATTTTTTTCAAAATGGGTAGATTGATTAACCTGATTGTCTTTGAGTAGTAAAGGCATCTTGATATACCTATTTCTGAGTTCCAACATGATAAACGACTGTTACGTTAGTGACGATAAAATTCTTTCATAAAACATAAGAAGGTATCGAAAACAGAATCGTTTAAAATTTAACTTTATTTATTGTCAACACACCCTCGATAGTCCCTCACTTTAGTTAGATTAGCGCCGCCGGCAAAATTTTTCAATGAAACGTGTGATTTAATGGATTATCACATTAATTATATTAAAAATTCATGACATGATGAAAAAATGATTCATTTCACCCTATGTATAAAACGGTGGATTGGCTGAGGAATTTCGGGGGAGGGGGGTATGAACCCCCAAACTCCCTCTGCGTACGCCCATGATTCAAACAAATCTCCATATTATTAATACATACCTATTACCTGTTATATCTATTAATAATTTATTCAATCCATAAACGTAATAAGTACTTACCTATGTGATATATTGATGAACTGATAATAAAACGCTGAGCATAAAGAAACAAAAATTATACAAGTAGGTAAGTCGATAACAAATTCTTGAGCACATGTAGATCTAATATTACCCACTTGTTTAATGTTTATTGAATAAACATACCTATAGGTATCTCTCTTAAATTACGAATGATGCCTTTATCTGGTTTTATCCTATGAATTTTGTAAATACCTGCTTCTATACTTGCTCGCTATATTGAGTTGCGAACTTTTTAATAAATTTATTCCGAGTTGGTGTGTCGTGTTGGACGGGTTTATTTGATTATTGTTTTATTTGTTAACATAAGTTTCATTATTTAACAAAATGTAAAATATATTTTGTAAGTGATCCTACATAGTCTGATTACCTACTTACTTATAAAGTTGTGACTGTGATGTACTTACTGGATTAAAATGGTAGAAAAACAAGGGCATCGTAATATTCAGTACTTAGCTTCGTTGTGCGGTAAGTGACTTTGCAAAGGACAAGGAGTACATAATGAAACATGTACTATATATTCTACATAATAATTATTTTCATATATTATGTCGTCTCGTTTTGTTTTTGCTGTGTGTGTGTTTGAACTCGACAATCGACATACTTATTATTAATTGCGGCTTGTGGAGAGAATTCATAATAACATGAAGTTGTTTTGTATCTGATTATAGCAGCTATTAATATTAGAGTAGGTACCTATAGGTTATTATTAGTATGTAGATACAAAATAATTAATAAATACATACATATGTATAAATAAAATTAGGTAATAATTATAGTGTATGTTCGCACATTTAACTAGGATAGGTAAGTGAAAAATAATGATGTTGGAAACAAGTGGACTGTAGGAACTTAGGATTTGTTGCCACTTACCTTGCCGCTGATTCCCGGTCTTCTTTCATAGTCATTCAGTGCACTGATTTGATCCTTTAATTAGTCTTTAATTCAACTTTCAATTCAATATTATTATTCTCCCCTACGGGAATTAACACAATCATAACATAAACTTAACATTTCCCCTACGGGAATTCACTAAATTCAACATACGACGATTTTCACAAAACAACGAACTATAATCTTCAATTATTTTCAACCATCTTCTTTCAATGTCAAACTCAATCTTCTTTTTTAAAACAAAAACTCACTCATTTGTTCCATTTCTTCAGTGACAACAAAAGGATTTGAATTAGGAATGGAATTTATATTAGGATAGGTAGGATTGGGAAATCATAGACAAAGTATGCACGTACAGTGTATTTTTATCTTTATTAGTTAATGTTATCATCAAATACCTAATCAATATAATCATGTATGTACCTATTGTTAAGAAAGATCGAATACCTATAGCTTAGATTTCATATGCCCAATCCCACCAACCTAGGCAGAAGGGACCCCTAAATAATTTCCATACAAAAATAGAGATAGGTAATATTATTTATTGAATCAAGAGCAACACCAAAACAGCATAAATTCATATGAAATTCAACATAAAACTTTCTTACGTAGGGGAGATTCTGGGTGGAGATATTTCGACCCCTGCCTTGGTGTAAGTTGGTGGGATTGGGCAGTAGTGTTTTAATTCGCCGACTTTTAAATTTAGAATAATTACATCGAACTCTATTATAAAATTATAATATAGCGAACATCCGTGAAGTAGGTACATAGGTATATTATGTAGGTACATACATATAATTTGATCGACCATTGCGGGTAAATTACTAGTTCTAGGTTAAAAATGTACTTATAGATTTTTTTTGTAGACAATTTGATAAGGATTATTTTAGTTAGGAATTAAATAATGTTATGGTTATTGTTTTGGAAAGCGTTTACTGAAAAAGTTTAATTTCTTCATAGTTACAATATCTTTGGTGTATCATGGAGTCTTGCAGGGATGGCCTTCTCCTGTGCTTCCAAAATTACTCGGCGGTGAAACCAATATTGAAATTAATAAGGTAAGGTAAAGGAGGAGCGATAAAAGATTATCAGTCTAATCTCTATATATAGCAGAAAATGGGCGTAATACCTACTATAAGTGTCTTTATATTTTAGGAACAATGCTCTTGGCTGGCTTCCTTGACAGCCTTTGGAGCACCCATAGGATGTTTTTTGGCTCAATATTTCGGAGACGCCATTGGAAGAAAGAAAACTATTCTATTGCTCGCCATGCCTGGCATCATCGGATCGGTATATTATATTATTATACACCTTCGTTAATTTAACTAGAAAATAAAATTAAGGTAATTAAGCGATCTAAAAAAATGTACAAAAATTACAGGGAATGATGCTTTTTATCACAACACCATTTTGGATGTATGTTGCAAGATTCGTTACTGGAGCTGCCGGTGCTATGGCCATAGTGGTATAATTTTCTTTCTAATTTTATTCTAGTTAATTTTAGAATTATTACAGCTACTTAGTTGGTTTTCTATTTTTACAGGAAGTATCTATATACATAGGAGAAATAGCTGATAAAGAAATCCGAGGGGCACTAGGAAGCCTCATAATTGGAATGGCAAATCTAGGAAATCTCCTGATCTACGGCATAGGGCCATTCATTTCATACACTGCCATAAATTGGATGTGCCTTTCTTTGCCAATCATATTTTTGCTGTCATGTCTTTGGATTCCTGAGTCACCGTATTTCCATTTGTCTAAAAACGATTTAGAAGCTGCTAAAAGAGCAATAATTAAATTGAAGGGGCTGAAAAGTTCAAAGGTGATAACATCATTACTGCAGAAATGTGCATAATTAATAATGGGCTTCAGAAATGAAACAAGCACACTGAAGATTTTATAAATATTACTTACTTAATTAAGTACATTTTTTAAATTTTCAGACGATCGAAGACGATATTGCTGCGTTGCACATTCAAGTAAGAAAAGACATGGAGAAAAAAAGTTCCATTTCAGAATTGCTTAGGAAAAAAGAATACAGAAAGGGTCTGATTGCAATGACGGGTTTGTTCATGATAAATTGCATAAAAATAAGAATTCACGAGAATCAACATCAATAGCTCTGTATAAAATCATATTAATTAACATGATAATTTTAGGGCTCAAAATTTTACAACAAATGACGGGAACATTGGCCATTCAGTCATATTTGGAGACAATATTTAGGCAAACCAGTACAAACATTACTGGGGCAACGACCAGCATTGTATATGGAGTAGTTCAAATGATTGCGGGTAAGACTACATAGTATAGTAATTTGAATACGTATAGTCTCATTATAAGTATAACAACTTTCTATATCTACGTACCTAATTTTTTTTTCAGGTTTCGCGTCGACTTTCGTAGTAGACAGAATGGGCAAAAAACCGCTGATGATAATATCTTCACTCGGAACTGGAATTTCTTTAACTGCTGTCGGGATTTATTTCTATTTCCAGAATGTTTTAAAATCTGACCAAGATATAATGGATAAGATATCGTGGCTACCATTATCAGGAATTATTAGTTTTACTGTTATCTTCGCTATTGGGTTGGGAAACTTACCATACATAATACAAAGTGAAGTATTCCCAACTAATGTCAGAAGTGCAGCATCTTCAGTGTTAACAGCTTTTGGAGCACTTATGGCATTCACTGTAGCAAAATCATTTCAAGGAATGACAGATTCTCTAGGTGTTCATACAGTCTTTTGGATCTTTGCAAGCATCGCTTACGTTGGAGTTGTGTTTATATACTTTTTCGTGCCAGAAACTACGGGAAAGACATTGGAAGATGTTATCAGGAAATTAAACAGAACCGCAGGCAATTTGACAGAAACAGATGGCACTCCACTGGAAGAAATGCCATTAAAGAATAATTCTAATATGGACAATGAAAGTGAATTAAAAACGGATGGTCGGAATGTAAATGTTTGATCATGTAGTTTCCCAGCGTCGCGTCGTCTCGGCTCGATCACAGAAAACGACAAGTCGTAAGTAGGTATAGGAATATGTACTTGAGGTGGTTGGTAAGGCGGTCGACGCGCGGGTTCAGTCCCCGTTGCCGTCTTACTCCACTACTTTATGGCACAAGCCTTTCTAGCATCTGGTGAAGTATGCAGTATGAAGATGTGTTTGAGTTTATTCTGTCCACACCATCTCAACTTGAATGGAAATTTCTGCCAACCGACCTATCTTGAAAAACAATATTACGAGACTGAATTGCCTATGTAAATTTTATTGTCTGTATCTAGGTAAGTTTTATAATGTAAAATGCACACTTGTTGAAAAATTAAATTGATTGCTAAGTACTAGGTAAATGTGAAAATTTCTGTCAAAAGGTCTATTTATTCTCTACCTGTTTGCCGTAGTTTTATTCGTTAGTGCAAATATTTCAGATCATTTATAGTGTGGTGTAAGTATATAGCTAGCTGCCTACTGAAAGTTTCTAAAAATGTACCCTACTTACCTACGAAGAAAGTTCAAGTTTATCAACCATCAAGTTATACATATATAAATTTAATAAAAATATATCACCGTTATTTTCAGAACTGCGGCGTAAATTTATACATCTCTGCCTACATAATAAAGTTAGTAGATTATATAGGATTATTATGTGCATCACGCACGTTCACAATGCTCCACAAATGGCTCCAAAGAGAAATATTATTACTGAATACATCTAGCATCACAGTACGCTGTAGATAGATACATGTATAATGTATACTAGTATACTAATGTGCCAACATCTGTTTACACGACCCAGGGTTTCTAAATGTTTGAGGTGCATCTGTGATGGGTCGTGTCTTATTATAAAATTATGGATTATACCAGTGGCAGCCAAGGTTTTTTTGGCGGCGATACACACGTACAGGTAGGTATACAGCTGGTAAGGTCCCAACGGCGCACAAGAATTTGATAATAAAGTCTCGACCATAGAATGTCTCGACGTTTACAAGGATTTTCAAAGTAACTTGCAGTGGACCCTCAATCAACTTTTAGAAGGAGAAAGAAAAGCAAATAAGTACATGAATATACATATACCTATGCTATGGAAGTATACTACAACATCTACACCAAATGGTAGGTAAATTTTTTGGAAAATAATATTTTTTGTTGTTTATTGTTCATTATCGTCCCTAGGCGCTAATTTTAGGCTCTTGGACTCGTCGAATTTACGTAGTTATTGTTGCTATGCATCACAGTTTGAATATCTCTGACTCCAGAAATGCTAATCTATCAAATGCCAGGAAGTTTTGTTTACCGATAATAAAATACAGCGAAGATCAACAAAATTTACATGAAATATTCAACTAGACTGGGATAGTGTATGTATAATAGTATAATTAATGTGCTCTGTGTATAGTACCTAGTACCTACCTACAGTGAATTACAAGTCTACCAGAGCGGAATATTTTTATTCCAAGTGATTTTATTTCCAGAGCAGAGTATTTCAGTTTCTGGAGTTGAGAGGACGGATCTGTTTCTCACAATAGCAAAGTATATAAACATTTAAGTACTTACTTTGTGCAAAATAAAAATATAATTGGCTTTATTTGCTCTTTGGTATTCCATTTGGGAACAGAGTTAAGTCATGAGATTTATACTTTTTTTTTCAATGTTGTTAAAAAGTTTTTTATTATTTCAGTTGCAATAAAGTATGAAAACAATAATGTGGCACAAGCATAGATTGCTGATAGTTCTTGGAATAAGCATGCTGGCTTATATGTTGTTAAAAAATAAGAATTACACCTTTGAAGAGGAAATCATATTGCCAAACACCAAGGCAGAGAATGTGTGGGAGTTTGTAGCAGATTTTAGTAATGTAAAGAAGTTTCTTGTTCCACACATGTGAGTAGCATTACTAGTAATATTGTCAGATAAAACTCTGTGAACTTCAGATTCTAATCTGTTAGGATCCTAACAATCAATCTCCATACCTGGTGATCTCCGAGTTTCATGATTTTATAGTATTAAAACAAATGGATGTATTTAGTGATCTATAAAGTAGGTATTCAATATTTCATGACTTGCAAAAAATATTTCAGGCGAAATTTCACAATTGTATCAGAGAGCGGAAACTATGACCATTGGAAATATTCTGTGAGGTATGAAGAACCTCTTCCAGTTTGGCCGTATCTTGATAGTTTTGGGATCGGACACTATTCAGTCAAAGTGGATGGTGATGTTCATATTATATCATCAGTTCATAAGACTTGCTTGATTGGAGGATGGTCATGCTGTGAGTATACTAATCTTGTATTTAACTGCAACCAGTTTCCTCAATATTTTTTCACCTATTCGTGTCATTTACGGGTGTATGAATAATACCTTATCAAAAGATACACAATGTAAGCTCATTCGACTACTTCTTCATACTCAAAATAAAGAACCTGTGTGTGGAAGTTACTGTAGGAACAACATAGTATACCCATCTTATATAGCATTATATTTAGGGTTGCCAGAAGTCCCGGTTTTCAGAAATGTTGGTATATTCTACAATTTTTATCATTTTGTGGTATTTTTGACAGTTTATGTATAAGTTGCCAGATACGCTGGACAAGTAAAGAACTATGTAGAAAATAAAGTTACGCATTAGCGGTTCGTAAAATTTTCAATTCGAAACTTCACACACAGTTGTCGCCCCCCCCCCCCCTCCGCTCTACGATTGTTTCTCGGCCGAGGTTTTAATATGGATGCATTTTTAATCGGATAAAATAATTAGAGCGCTAAATTAAAAAATGTATCAAAAAACTTTTCATCGACGGGGACGGGTTGTCCCGGTTTGACTTGCGAGAAATCTGGCAACCCTAATTGTATTATTACAAGAATGTGCCAGTTTTTTATGGTTATTCATCAACCGAAGCCTGCGATAGTAGAGTACAAGCCTACATCTTCGAATTCCATCACCGCCACGAGTGCTGACGTCACCTCGTATCGGTGACAAACACCTTGTCTCGGTGACAAACACTTGAACTACGGAATATTTTTTCACATACAATTTAGATGGCGTAATCATCGTCAAATGTCAGTTGGGCCCGGCTTCCATAAGCAATATGGCGACGGCCTCGCATCAACAATAACATTTATATATGAAAACCATGGATGAAAATTATTTATAGAAAGTTGGATTATAATAGAAAATATTATTTTCAGTCAAATCTGTCAATGAATTTTACATAAAACAAGTCAACGATAAAAAGGATACCAAATACAGAGAAGAGATTGTCTACGAATGTCCACCCCTCTTCAGTCACTGGTGCACTTACACAGCAGAGTACACTAGGAAGGACTTTATCAAGAATCTTATCAACTATTTCAAGATTAATCGGGGAAGTTAACAACCTTTCAACATTATATTATTGTTAGCATTCACATATTCATGTAAATTTAGCATGTGCAGTAATAAATAAAAAATTATAATGAACAGTGTTATTTACTGCTTTTGACATGAAACTACGTAAGTCATAGATATATCAAAGATTGACATGCAAGATGGGTCATTAAAGAAATACATTTGGCAAACTCAACTGTGAAAATAATAAAAAGATAATGTAACAATTGGCTAATATTTTTATTTAAACATAAAAACATTATTTTATAATGATGAACTATGTATGTATGTAGCATTAATGTGCATATTATATTATATATCTTACAAAATCTATAATTCTAATATGTGGATGTACACTGTACATGGATGGCGCAGTTGGGTGGAGCCCAAACCTCCAATATGGAGGTTCCAATCTATATGTGCTAGCGACGTATTATGCACATTAAGATACAGGCTTGCAGGCAAGTATTTGGGTTTGTCCACCTATACGCAAGCCCAGATCTTTTTTTAAACAAATATGTAAATAAAAAAGTTTAAATAAAACCCATTGTCACTGACTTGTATGATGCACCTATATTGGACAAGAGCAAAGCAAATTTTAGGGGATTCCTATTTCAATAGGAAATGGATTGTAACATGTATGTAGCATTTGAAGCTCATACACTGTCGTTGTTCTCAATACAATATCGATAATATGTATACAATAAAACAATAATAATGAAATTACCAGAAACATTGAACAAAAATAAATTACAACAGTATTATCACTTTATGGAATTACGTTGTGAATGAACAACAAACGGGATATAATAAAATATTACAGATAATATCTGCATAAATCTTCTTAAACAGAATAAACAATTAAAGAAACAAGCTTCAATTATGCATTTTATAAACACACAATTGTAATGCTAATTATGAGAATCATTGTGCTAAATTAGAGATGTATAGGTACCTATTTCCTAATGTCATGAAACTAATGTTGCAAACCTATTTTCACAATGGGAATGGATCACAAATACTATAAGTGTGCACAACAACAGATAATCAGACTTTCAATATACATCACACGGGTAATAATTTATAAAGTAGGTACATAGATTTATACAAAAAAATAATATGTAGTTTGTTGATATTTGATCTTCCTAACAAAACATCTCGCAAGAGTTGCGTTAATTTTATTATAACAAAAAAATGCTGCCGTCCATACAGTTGTAGCATCAAAAGATGCACGACTTCTTACGCTCAAGACATTTGCACAATGAGTAATCTTCAAACTGTACACTATTTCCATTCAAAATCTGCAGAGTGTGATAAAAGAATATTCACATTCAATATACATATAATTTATTCCACTAATTAAAATATGTATGAGTAAACTTAAATATTTAATAAAATAAATATGCAAACAATAATTGTGTACCTACTAATATACAGGATTGTCCCCAGCTTCGAAGCTAGGTGGGGGCAACTAAAATTTTGATGCAGATATGGTATAAACATAGGAATGATTGGTGGTGCTCGTGAATTTTTTTCATGAGACTGGGAGAAGTAACTTGTAATATAAAAATAATTTGCAACACATAACGTGTACTTCGTATATTCCTTATTGCCCAATACTTTCACCAAATAATTAATATAATTTACTCGAAAACAATTAACAATTTTTTTAAAATTAAGAATGTAGAAAAATAGAAAATATTGCAACATCACAGAAATGAACAAAAAATACATTGAATTTTTCTTTAATACAAATAGCAAACACATGAAAAAGTCTATAAAAAACACACACATTTCATAAACTTATCCATCATACATTCCATACATCCCGACAGAATAATTACCAAAAGATTGCCTTCACTTCATAAGATTATGCTTCGTTTCAAGGTAAATATTAAACTTACACTAATTTGTTGAAAAATTATTTGTAAGCGCAAATAAATTCTAATATATTAAAGCAAAGCCAACTAAATTAAAATAAATAATATTATTAACTTATAATAATTAAGAAAACATGTAGAAAAATAAATAATAAAAGGAATTATACAAATATAATCTTTTATATGAACTTGTATTTAAGAAAAGAATCTATCCAGTAACTTGAATGTTTTCTTTTCAGAATCGTTTATATTATTAGCTACATTACTGTCACCGAAACCTTCAAAATGCTCTTGTCTCATTTTCTGTGTTGCCTCATTAGATTTTAAGGCTTTCTGATTATCAGAAAACAGAGAACCTAACAAACTAAATTTGGATTTAACTTTATCGGAATGTTCATCTTCAACTTTTATGGCTTGTTTGATGATAGTAGTATTTGTATCTTCAGCTTCTTTGTCTAAACTTTCTGATTTGATATGTTCATTATCATTAAACAATTTGCAATCTACGTTTTTGGAAGACTCTTTCATTCTCTCTGAAGTCTGTTTATAATCCTGGGCTGAAGATATACCCGTTGTGTTGGAAATTTCATGTTGTTCCACTGTGGATTCAGCATCACTACTAGTTTTACTTCGTTTTGTCATTAATCCAGTGGGATCCTTTCCTTTTTTCCTTTTTTTAGGTGAGTTTTCTGGATCACTCTTTGAGGTCATATCTAGAAGGGAAGGTGAATCGTCCATAAGATTCTCATCCTCTGATTGCTTACTACTGTTTATATCTTCTGAATTACCCGTATCTGTATTATTACTATTAGTATCTTCACATGAAGTATTGTAAGATTTTAACCAACTCTCAAACTCACTTCTGTAGTTCTGTAATAAAAGAGACTAGAATTATCTAATGATTTGATATTATGAGTTGTGAATGACGACTCATTTATACATTATAAAGAAACTCTTTTATGATTATAATATGCAGATTACGTAACTTCCTTACCTCTAAATTGATAAGTGGTAATTGATTTTCTACATCACGGGCTGTTCGCCTGAGAAACAACTTGTTGCATAGAAGGTTCAGATACTGCCGTTTTTTCCACGCCTCTACTACTGATAGGTCATTACCAATCAAAGATGATTCAAATTTCTTCTGAGTGCCGATATTGTTGCATGTTATCCAACGTAATACTTTGTATACATTCTTAAGGTTACCCTAAAAATAACTCAATGTTTTTAAAAATAATGCTTGTAAATTAACAATACTTTATGGTTGAAACATAGGATTATGTACTTATATTGGTCATGTTTAAAACAGTGCAAATGATATTTTTAATTATTCATAGTCGAAAACTGAATTAATTTAATATACAGTAGTGTTAAATAAAATATTACATAAAAGGAAATCTGCAGTGCACTATACATAAAACAGCTGTTTTATTGGACTATGTCATGCATATCTTAGTATCAAAATATTAATAGACATCAGAGGGCAAGACCTCCAACAACTAAAAACTACAATACGCTATGAACATACATACATAATATGTAAATCAGGAAATATTATTTAACAAACTACTTATTATCTATTGTAAATATTCACAAAAACTTTTGTGACGTCCTCACCTTTATGTTTTTATCGGCTAGCCAAATTTTGAATGCACAGTTGGCGTTTAGTATGTTCTTATAATATGTAGTACTAGCAGAATCTAAGTTATCAATCACAATAATATTCCATTTCTTATCACTCACTATATTACAATTAGCCAACGGTGCTATGACAACAGACGCTTGGGAAATATCTGGAATTTTTTTATTAGAAACCTTAAAATCAAATACATAATTATACTGTTTGACTTAAGTATCAGCTATGATTTGCAAACCCGCATGGGCACCTTTATCAGATGCATATCTTTACGAGAAAGATCCCGGAACATGTTTGTAAACTTGTCCGGGACAATAGACAACAGAGGATTGTAACTGCATCAGTATAAGTGGAACATCAAAATGACAATTCATTGAGGAGAACTAGCAAAGATTAGTCGCCAAAGAGGTCTCAACATTTTGATAGTTGAAAATGATATTGATTATCTATCTGGTCCCCCCCTCATATTATGATTAAATAATGCATACCTTGGTGTGATAATGAAGCTTTAATGGTTGTCCATTTATTGAAATGGTACAACCAATGATGTAGTTTGGCTTCGTCGCAAACAATCAATGACTGCTTTGTTGTGTTGGAGTGTACAGCAAACAAGAATAGCACAGTCTGCACGGTTTTACCAAGTGAATCATCATCATTAAGCACAGCACCACCACCCTGAAATAATACAAGTAAAATTATAATATCTATTAATTAACCTACAACACCATTCTTTGTGAAACTATAAAATCAATATCAGGTATTACTCACTTTTAAATAATTGTTGTATAAAAATCTTATTCCATGTATTTGAAATGGTTTCAACATTTGTACATAATCACATTTAATAACTACATCCTGTTTGCTATGTTTGTTTGAACTCTTTTCCAAGTACAGAGCTCCCAAACTTTCTTTACATTCTGCAGACATCATTAATCCTGTAAACAATGCATAATATTAATACAATACAGTGGCCTACAGTGACATACAGTTGGATTCAAATGTAAAGGAATATATTATTGTCATGCAGGATGCTTCTTGAACTATGTTCCCTCACAAGTCTCACATGGTTATACAAACATGTAGATAATAAATATTAACAATACTAAAGATAATAATAACCTTTCCTACTATGAATTTGTCTGATGATTCACTCTGTTTAATATAGACAAGGTCATAATTAAAATGTACAACATTTCCAAATAAAACAAAGCAACAAAAACTGAAAAACTTGTTTTGTAAACTTCAATATCATTAAATTCTTGCATGATGACAGTGTCTTACATTAGATTATATACCAATTTCACTTTTGCATTTGCAAGATTTTCAATGTTACAAAATTGTGATTGTAAACTCTACTTTCTATTGGGAAATTAATTGTATGTAAACGATATTCACTGAATACTCGAAATTACCACGCTATCTCTCACACGGGCTACAGATTACAGAAACACACGAAATAAAATTCAGTAATATGAAGTAAAATTATGACATGCCACATACGATAAGATACATGACATATTACTTAACGCCACCCAGCAGACATGGAACATTACTTTTTCAACTTAACAATGTTGGTTATGTATATTTTTTTGAGCTAAAAAGGGGTTTTCGGCTGTCCCGGGTGTAAGAACCTGTTAAAACTTAAAATACACTTTCTAGAGATTTTGAAAAACTAATACCAACAGGCCAAATTGATTTCGTATGAGCATTTGTCGATGTCCTATGGCTGCTAGGTGACGATATCTCATATTAAGCAGTGTTTCTACATTCTAAAATTTTGTCCCAACAATTCAGAAGACTTTTCCATAAAATTTATTTAATTATGTCGTTTCTCTACCATTTCCTTCTCCCCCTTAAAAACAGAATATTCACAGTAATAGTATAAAAGAAAACAAAAAATGGGTTCACTATATTTCCTTTCCAGTTCTTTTCCTTTTTTGTTGCCCCTTAGAAATATAATTTCCCCTCAAAAGGGAAATTTTTCCTTAATATGGAAACACTGATTTGACAATTGACATGTCTTTACATGTTGCCAGTTTTTAAAATAACTCAATAATTATAAAGTAAGAATATACATAGTAAAATATTTTAACCAGATTACAATAAATTTCAGTGACAATGTTTTAGTTCTTTTTAGCGACGGGTAACATTAAACTGTCATGTTGGATGATGCGCCAGTGGCACTAAACATTTGGCCAGATTATTCAGGTATCCTGATATATTTTTCGAAAAATACTATTATTCTATTCTATTTTATTCTATTCTATACCCTCACGCCACCTCCCTTGCGGGGTAGGCAGAGAGAACGGATCGCCAGACTTTCCTATCCTGACACACACTTCGGGCTTCCGTCACATTCATGCAGTTCCTCATACATACTCTCCGGTTACTTTTACTCAAAACACGCTAAAACACACTATTACATACTAAGTATCAAAACAAAATTGCATAATTTATGAGATAATCGCACGAATTACTGCAGCCTCACTTCTTATTATAATTTAACTTAATAATTTTATTTTTTAGTGTGTATGTACATATTATTAGGAGATTTCCTAAATTCGAAGCGAATTATAACAAAATGTCATCAATTTGTTAATTGTTATATCTACCAAATACTTTTTTCTAGAATTAAGTATAGGTATTTTACATAATATTCTATGGGAAATACACATTAAAATTTATGTATTTTCGTACCTATAGGCGTAACTACAAAACATTTTTTTGTTATATAACTATTTTGTTACAACCTGTGTAGTTTAATTTGCTATTTTTGCCTTACATGGGTATGACCTAATACCACTTACCAAAATTATTATTTGCCTCCAGTTATCGCAGTTTAAATTTGTGCGACGGATTAAAATCCGAAACTGTTTAATCCGCGAAAAATAAACATTAGATTACGTAAGATACGAACTTACGTAATCTAATGTTTATTTTTCGCGGATTAAACAGTTAGTTAGATAGCTGCTTAATAAACTCATTCCTTTTACGTTTTGTTTAGCTGGTCTTTTTTTAATTCATCTACTGTGTAGCACATATTAGTAAATGTATTATGAGAATGAGTTAATGAGTATTATTAGGTATAACCATGGTATAACGTACATAACGGCTCACAAAAATTATACATACGTATTTTCATTTTTGATAATTGTGCAAAAACGTGGACAGTGGACAATGGTTAAGAATCACTGAAAAAAGTTGAATTAAAGAGATTGAGGTTCAAGTGGGTTTAATAAATAATAATTTTTCATTATTATATACGTTATACGTATACATATTATTTTTATCAGTATTCAGTATCAGTGTAATTCAGAGGTAGGACGGTTCGCGTTGTGCTTGTGTAGTGTTGTTTTATGCAAATTCTTTAAAATGGCTAGCTCGCCTTTCGTTCGTCTTCTTGTTGGCCAAACTCTGCATAGATCTTCCTGCAAAATTGCATCTGCATCCATATTGAACAGGCCCAAGTTTTACAGCAGTAAGTTGACAAATTGTTTTTTAACTTTTTATCAGACATAACTGGTTTTACGCATTTGCCGGCGTATGTGTGTGATATAATATATCTATAAGTACATTCTTTATTCTATTTTGATATAATATAGTAATTTGTTTTTAACCCAATGTTCTTCAATAAGTACTGTTAAAAAAATGATGAAAACCTAAAAAGTTACAGAGTGTGTAAATATAAGTAGAATAATAAGACTACTAATTGGTAATATAATTAACAGGCATTTGTGTATAATGTCTTGTTGGATTCCAACTTGAACTCCACACTGACTGAATGCCAAATAGATAACAATAATGTATCACATTATTTATCTGTTATTGTTTTTCATGTATTTTTAGACACAATATCTCACTGTATTGAACATTTTTCTCAATGCTGAATTTACTTTAACTCACTTACTGTCACCATCCCCAATTAGGCTACTCAAATGAAACACTACAAACTCCCGTTCTATTGTAGAAGTGAGGCCCCGTTCAAGGTCAAGCTTATTTGGTTTTAAAAAAGCGCGCGCCCAGTTCCACCTGCAGCTGAACCGAGCGAAAAAATACCGTTTTAAGCACCTTTTTAAAACACAAACTTTTGACAGAAGTGAAATTTCAAGTCCAAAACATCGTAAATTTACCAAATTCGTTTGAAAATTTCACAAAAAGCGGGGTCACGCTTCTACAAGAGTTCACATACTCCTTCGGGGTTTTTCCCTTCAGCTAATCACTCCCAGCTTCAAATAAATAACAGATAATTACAAAATGAATTATTAATAGTTTTCATTAAAATGAAATTCTTATAATTAAAACTACCTGGGCGTGCTTATTTTGAAATCACCCGCAGGGAAGTCACAAGAACACTCATAGATTGTTTCGTGTCATGCGAGTTCACATACAGTGAGAGCAAGAATTGACTGAACCTAATTAAATCCAGCAATGGGTCCAGTGAATAATAGATCATATAAATGTAGGACCAAAAAATATTGAACGTTAATGGAAGCTCGGATGTTCTGTTTTCAGCAGCAGCCAATTATGAATTTATCAAGACTGAGATTGCAGGAGAGAAAAAGAATATTGCAGTTGTTACACTCAACAGACCCAAGGCTCTCAATGCTCTATGTGTTGGATTAATGAATGAAGTCAGCAACGCTATTGATAGCTTTGATAATGATTCTAGCATTGGTGTTATCATTATTACAGGTATAACTTGCGGTTAACATGGTTTTTTAAAGAAATTGATGTTCATAGTCCATTTTTGTAAAGATGTTACATCTTTTTTGCCGAACCTCTTTTTTGTCAAAATTATTTTTAGCGTTATCTGTGATATAATAACTTATCTTGTTTATACCTCAGCGAGTGTATAACTTACATAACCGTAAGTTGGTTATTTTAAAGTACTACAGTTAAATTATGATAACGTAATGTAATAATAATATTACATAATGTTTTGATACTCTGTATAACATAAATTCATTACTGGAATTGAATAATTTGGTTGAAGAATATCAAATGTTTCGTCTGAACCTATTACATATTAGGGACAATTATCTTGCTGATTCAAGCAATGGATAAAGTAAAGAGGATGTTATTATTTATGGATTCAATATTGTTAATTGGTTCTTTAAAATGATGTTGATATTTATTTATGATTATGTGTGTAATCTGTGTTAAACAGGAAATGAAAAGGCGTTTGCTGCTGGTGCAGATATCAAGGAAATGCAAAATAATAAGTACGCAGACTGTGTGAAAGGTAACTTCCTGTCCAACTGGAGTAAAGTTGCAGAATGCACTAAACCAATCATTGCTGCTGTTAATGGATTTGCGGTACTTTTATTTACGTACCTACTTACAATTCATCTTATTTCATTTGCTGTTAATATTAAAACATTTGGATGCTTGGAATATTTTATTATCGTTGTTTTATTTTCAGCTGGGTGGTGGTTGTGAATTAGCCATGATGTGTGACATTATCTACGCTGGAGACAAGGCTAAATTTGGTCAACCAGAAATTGCAATTGGAACCATTCCCGGAGCCGGTGGCACCCAGAGGCTCACTAGAGTTGTAGGAAAATCTGCTGCGATGGAAATGTGTCTAACTGGAAACTTTATCTCGGCACAGGAAGCTCATAACATGGGTAACATTTCAATAACCACGTTGTTATTATTTGAGATTATGTCCATCTATCTCATAATATTATGTCTCTGCTTCCATCGCATTGTTACATTTTATGATTGTATGCATTTCAGGTCTCGTTAGTAAAGTGTTGCCAGCCGATCAGTTGCTCCCCGAGGCAATCAAATTGGGAGAGAAGATTGGATCACACTCTCCACTCGTTGTTAAGATGTGTAAAGAAGCTGTCAACGTTGCTTATGAAACTACATTGCAACAAGGCTTGCTCTTTGAGAAGAAACTTTTCCACGGAACTTTCGCCACTGTTAGTATTTTTTTAATTACTAGGTGTACTTTATGTGTGTTTTACTGTAAATTTTCTTATACATTGATGTTTACATTTATTATTTTGCCTTACAGAAAGACAGATTGGAGGGAATGTCTGCATTCGTCGAAAAGAGACCACCAAACTTCACCAGTGAATAAGATCCACGCCATATTTCTTCCAATCAAGCAATATTTTTGTACAGCTACCCTATGATATAAGAAAGCATTTATTTTTGTGTTTTTAGGGGATATTTTGTAAACATTCTCTTTATAGATGCCATTATATATTTTTATGAATTTTTAATTTGGTTTTTATTTAAAACATCCACTCCTACTCAGGGTACGGGGGGGGGGGAGGGGTGCTATTTGTGGAGAGTCATCATCATCACTCACGTCTAGCTGACGATGCCGACTGATCACATAGCGATAAAAATATGTAAAAGAAACTGATATGTTCCGCCATCTAGAAAATGTTTTGTACAATCGGGGTCAGTGTACTAAGGGGACAGGTCCCGATGTTTCATGTCCCTCTCTTCTTACGTTTTACGTCAAAATTTCGCCTATGGCACTAGTCCTTTATCATGTTTTAATCCAAACATATATCCAGATGCCTTAGTACTGAAATCAACCAAGTACATCAATTCACTAATTTTTGTAAACAAAAACACCTATGGAGCTATTTGCTGGTTTCGTGGAAAGTAGGGGGCTGATGTCTCTAAAAATGCCCGGGCCGGATTAAGGTCCCAGTCTGGGCCTGGATGCAGGCCTCCTCAACTCTGTTGGCATTCTGTCACTTGCATCTGGCTACTCATGTTGTGTGATCAGCTAATTATGCAGAGTGTAAAAAATAAATACAGTTTACAACTCAAATACAAGTTTATTTGGAAATAATTACTTTAACCATACATGTGTTCATGTAGATAATTATAATTGAATAAATTGTATAATACATAATAATATGATACGACAAACCTAAAGATAATAATAAATATGATATTAATACAATACAGTGTAATCATAAAACATAATAATATATAGTTATATATATGATAATGTAATATATATGTACCTATATTATACATAAATATCTCATACATAAAATATTATTTTGTTGATTTTCTCATCATACACTATTCTCTAACACAAATTTATAGATAGTATCATCAGCGTTAAAAGAATTCCTAAATCTAGAACACATCTACAAACTTAAATATAACTTTTTTTTATATAAAATCGATTTATGAACCTGTGGGTACTTAATGTATCTAACTGATCACTTCATGAAAACTAAATAACCTGAAAACAATAATTTCTGTGACCTTTGGATATTAAATACAATAATAATAGATGACTATATGATCTGTGATCCACCACAATGGACAGTAGTTGACAATATCTGTTAATATTTTGCGCATATTATTTTATGTTAAATTGACTAACTGTATTATTTTTTGTTCATGTTTTGTGTGACAAGAGTGTAGTTTTTATTATTTTGTGCATATTTTATGTGATATTGACTGTAACTATACAGGATCATCTAAAAAGATCGACTCTATTTTTAAAAAAGTATAACTTTGAAACCATTCATGATTCTTTCACTGTGCGGTAACTGATGAATGTAAATTTTGTTAGATGTATGATACAATGCGATTGCACATGCGCAGTCGACAAAGCCGGCCGGCGCAATCTCTCTACCAAGTAAGGAACTCAAAAAAATCAATTCAAATTAAATCAACGGCAATTCGAAATTGAAAAAAAAAATCAACGCACTGTGCTTTCTGTTGCACTATCAATATTATGTTGGACGACGTAGATAGTTCGCACCGGATGACTTTGTCAACGCATTATGTCGTAATCAAGCAAAAATGGTTCCAGAGTTGTACCTTTTTAAAATGGGGGCAATCTTTTTTGATGACTCTATTATTCTTTTCCGCATATTTGCTTCACATTACAAAATGACTGTTTTACGCATGAATTATTTTATCTGAAATCGATTAAGGTATGTCTTTAGTTTGATGTAAAATTAAAAGTTTTTTTTTAGACAAAATCATATAACATATTCCATTTATGTAAAGATATAACCATGCAGTAAAAGACAATAAAATAGAATATGCATTCATCGATGCAATAATTAAATTAAAAAAATATGCAATCATTTGTTAGCATGAATATCAGTTTGATATTATTGACTATTGACATGCAAATTAAACTGATTTCATTAAAAGTTTTATAGTAATAATAATATAATATAAAGTTTATGTAATCTTCTACTATTTCACTGTAATAACGGTTTACAATACTCACTGTTTTGCCTTTCACTTAACTGTATTTACAAAATACATAAAATATACTGTGAATCAAAAATTTATAAATCAGTATAATATTATTTTGGTAACGCAATATTTTGACAATCTATTGGCAAAACAATAATACACATTTGTTGAAATGTAACATTTTAGGTTTGTAGTATACACTGTACAGCAGTGCTCCGCAATCGGTTTGTCGTTGGACACTGGTGTGCTGTGAGTCAGATACAGGTGTGCCATGATATTTGACATTCTATAATTTTTCATATGTATTTAATACACAATGACAAAGTATTTTTCATAAAATTGTCTATTTTTCAAAATATAGTATACATAGAATAAATACTATAACTAAATAATTTCCCCCCGCGCCTATGCCAACTGCTGAAAAGTGCGTAGTGTGCTTCATATTTTAGCTTTTGTGTGTGCCACGGAATTTTGGCACGGTGTGTCATATGTGAGAAAAGGTTTCGGAGAACTACTGTACAGTGTTAATCATAATACACGATGAAAAATGTTATTACAGGGTAAACTACGAATCAACCAACCAAGTAGTGGAATTACTTTCAACATTGAGTACTACTATACTGTATATTGTACTACTATATTGTATAAGTTTCAGGATTTCCTTAGAAAATAAAGTAGATATAATTTTCTTTTGGAATATGTGTAAATGGTTCCAACCGAAGTACTGTTTGGCTTTCTGTTTCATGCTAAGGTGAAAGCATTTCAAGTACATTGTCAGGAGTCAGGATTGAGTCAAAACTGAACCACTCACTTGTCAAGTTTTTACCAGCTACCTGCTAACATTTCTCCACCAAAATTTATCATCTTGTATTTATGTTTGTCTTCTTCATTTTGTGTAGAATTGTGCTTTTGACAATAGACTGTACATGTATTCCAGTGTTTAAATACTGTTTAAAATGATAATGTTGTCAACCATGTCGTAACGCAACATCAATATAACAAACACATTAACATGTTTTTTGATACACAGTAAAAAAGATTTCTAAATCTAAATGTTTCAATGATTATACCTACTTATTAAAGGTTTAGATAAAATATAAATCTATATGTAGGTATTATACAATCTATATTCATTTTACAATCAGATGTTTGTTTTATTAAATGAGGTATTACACATTTCAGTATGAACAAAACAATATGATTTTCATTTTAATTGTCACTTCTTGATCAGGGACCGATGTTCTGATTCCTATCACAACAATGAAAAGAGAATTCTCAATACACCACTAATTTCACTCACAAATCACACAATTGATAATGCTCATTGCGCTGTGGGTACTGCGCAACTCTCAGTACGAAAGAAACGGTAGCGTAAAAGTATTTTTTTTCATTTGGATAAATATTGAGACTTCCCATTCAACTTTCCCTCAAGTGGAACTCAAATAATGGAGTAATCATGATGGATTGTGTAAAACCTCATTGGAACACCTAAATGGAATCTTATAATCTAAAGATGTCATTATTTTGAATGGAACTATAATATTTATAGACACACAATCTAGATTTTATTCTTTGGCAAAATATTTCAGAAATAAGTAGTAGTATGCATGTAGACACTGATAACCACATAGATACTATTATAGACAAATTAGTGATAATAATTATATTTATTCATTAGTATTAGACTCTTAGAAACATTGAAGAAGGTAGAATCTAACTACACATTACCAAATATCAGAATTTCAACATTACTTCTAAAATACAATCATAATCTACATTTTTTAAGGTACATTGTTTTCATTTACAATTTTTTTCTACTCGACTCCTTCTCATAATCACAATAGGTACTTGTATGATTAACAACATCAACAACAATAATAGGTAGGTAAGGTGCCTACCCACATTATAAATAGCAAACCAAATCAATAAGGAATGAGATGATGATAACAATATGGTGACATGTCCGCAGTGTGCACCATGTCTGTCTGTACCTACTCCACAATAAAGGCAATCAACACTGCTATAAATATAATGAATACATTGTACTCTGCCCTATTGTATCAGTTAACATATTTATACAAAAGTCCTATATGAGATACATATATTCCTTTACTTTGCCTCATAAATATAATATTGTATATTAATAAAAAGCAGATCAAATACTTAAACAAAATTTCAAGATAGCCATATACATACGTAAAATTTAAAATAGATTTAATCAACGATATGGCACACGAATTATAAATAACAGGCACTCAAGCACTATATTGTTAAGTTTATATATTTTTTATACATAAATTTATATATTTTTTTAACAAAATTAATTCTTTTTGAGATAAAACGATTCGACAGTTATAACGCGTTGTTAGTACATTCAGGAATGCATTAATTTTATTTGTCCTATTCTTTTTCTTAATTTACGAAACTCTTTCACGTAAACGTTTTATACAATTTCATTAGAGAGAATGTCAAGAAGCTAAACATACCTACACTTGTTAAATAACTTATTGTGTGTAACAGTACCTTAGGTATTTGTGTTTGTAAAACATCTAAACTGCATTTTGTATGTCAAAGTCTCCACAATTGTGATATGATTTTCTAAGAAGTACCTGTTGTAGACCTGTTATTGACATTCACTCCAGAGTCAAAGATCTCCCGATTACTCACAAATTCACTCCAATGGAAGAGGCATGGTACCTAATAACAGATAATGTTATGGAATGTGAAATTAAAGGAGGTAGATTACAAATACATATTATTGGAGAATGGTTGAAATTGTTTGCAGACAAGAAAAAAGTTACAAACAAATGCATGATATTTAAACAGAGATTTATAGTTTTGTCAGCGTTATGCAAAAATAAGGATGTAGTATGTACTTAGTAATAATTTCATATTATATCTAACATTATAATAATATAAATAATTTACTATACACATACAACTTCAATATAAATCTTATCTCTACATTAAAAATATTATTTTATTTCCTTTAGAAAAAGCCACGCTATTGTTAATTATATCAACGGACTTTCCAGATAGCTTCAACTTCGTATAGTCGTAAGTCTAAACAATACATAATATTCATTGATTTGATTTCTCCGATGCCAAATACACACTATTTAAAGTATAATGATTTCATTACAGTTAACATTAATCAACAGTTACCTAGTGACTACTTTAAATCTTAAGGCCCACCTTAATTCTTATGTGCGGTAAACCACAAGTATACCACTTTTGAAACAATATAAAAATTAAGTCTGACTATTGTAACATATCTTTTTTAACTGAGAAATGAATACAGATACAATAAGTAGAGATTTCATAGATTATGTTCATGAAAATTGAGGAAGGCCTTTATAAATAGAATAATATGTATTATAATAATGTTATTTTGTTAAGTTTGTCTTACATATCGACATTATAAATAAATAGTTATAAATTATCATTCTCTATAAATTGTGATATTAATTAAGTCTTCAATTTAATTTATTTGCAAAATATGTTACTTTGTTATGCATTTTAAAATATAATATAATAATATATTCCTATGTATTACTTCATGTGCTACAAATACATATCATGCCACACAATACATAGGTATTTGTAATTATATTCATTACACCTATTTTTACTTTGTGCCATAAACTTATAAAAATACTTCATTATATAATTTGATGATAAAATATGCAACATTTCATTGAGACAACAATTAAACAATATCTACTGCGGGTGACTCAAAACTAAAATGAGCAAATGGAATTAATGACAAATACATTATACATTACTAATAACATGTTACATTAGAAATTCTTTATATTCAGTATGCAGAATCCTGGTTGTACTTCACTCAATACTCATAACATAAATCGGAATCGAAATTCAATCAATTTTCTGGAATAATAAATATGTAATCGATAAATTAAATCAATATAGTTACCAACTGATATTCGGCAATAATTCATTTTTGTAATACTCATACAAAGACTACAAAATTCACATGTTATTAAAAAGTACAAAGCAATTTACACATATTATCTATTATTTTATTTTCTAACAGACAAACTAAGATTCTTTTGGCTTTTAAGGATAGAGGCTAAAAAACTATGTTTGAAAATACCTGACCTTACTGAAATGGCATGTATTTTCATGAGCACACTCATCTGTCATGTAATGATACCCTAAAACTGACTAGTTTTCACTCTTTTTATGATGGGAACAAATTTTGTTTATTTATTTTCGTTAGATTGTAAAAAGAAAAACTCGATACCTCTTAGTCAATCGCTAAAAACTTTGGTTATAGGAGACAAATCTTCATCTTAACTTGGAAAATAAATAACTTTTAAGTTTTAATTATTTGGTATTAACATAAGTCGTGTCCGTTTTTACCGAATTCAAAAAGGAATACCAAAAATGACACAAAATAGTAAATGTAATGTGTTATTCGAAAGAAAATTTTGTTCTCTACAAGGTGCTGTATTGGCTTTTGAGCTAACGTTTTCATTTAATTTAATTACGAGGCTTCAAAGTGGAATGTCAAGTAAACGAAAATGTGTATTTTCTTCTACTAAAAGGTCCAATTTACAGCCTTTGAAACGCAAAGACCATTGATTAGCTGTCCTTTCATTCATAGCATCTTCATCGACACTGCAAAATATCGCGAGCAGCTTTGGTAGCTTTTTCCTTCGACTGATATGAATAGAAGGAGTTGTTGAATATGATCATTTTGTACTCATTTTAGCACTCCTTTTTAAACTTGGAATAAACGGACAAGACTTTTGTTAACACCAATATGATCGTTTTGTCAAGATTATAGAATATTAAAGTTAACAAAAATTAAAAACTGAGATCAAAATGATATACCAGACTAGTTGTTATAACTTTTTGTATGAACTACTAGTTGTGATAATTTTTTATACATAGTACCTACATTAATTATTAATATTCCTGATGAAGGACAATGTACCAAAGAGAAATCATAAATATTCTTGGTTGAGTTGTGATAAATAATTACCCCTGTCCCGTAAGTTTGTAGAGTATTCAGATATGCACATAATGAACTTAGGCACATGTTATTTTAGATTGATAAGTATCATATTTTGATACATTGTACTAAGATTTCAATCCACTTACTACATTTTTGTAATCATGCTGTGCCTCTCAATATATTTTTTTAAATTATCATTAATCAACCCTTATAAGTAATGGGACAGGGTTTAAAGATAATTGCTCACACACATTATTACCATCAAACTTTTATAAAATAAGTTATCAATCTACGGAGAAGTATGACGTATTTAAAAGAGACAAACTTGAATTAGTAATACCTAAGTATTAAAATTATATACCGCAACTCACCTCACAAGTCTTATCATTAATTGAACATGTACAGAAACTCAAACAATATGTCTTCATTCATGGATTAATAGGGTACTTGCATTTTTTTTTATCGTTCAAAAAATATATTAAATCGATAGTTCTACTTACTAGAATTACAAATAAAATTAAATTATGTAA
The DNA here is from genome assembly GCA_963576895.1 of Ceraclea dissimilis. Lineage (NCBI taxonomy): Eukaryota > Metazoa > Arthropoda > Insecta > Trichoptera > Leptoceridae > Ceraclea > Ceraclea dissimilis. Next base: position 13,955,399 of record OY756361.1, on the reverse strand, counting down.
TTTTAATTTACCGTTAATTTATAATAATTAATTGAAAATGTTAATTTGACGAATTTTTCTATGGTGCTCTGAAACGAGCGGCCATTGTTAAACGTGCTTGTGACGTCACGACACGATGAAATTCATAGAAAGAAATTTGATTGTTTGTGGGTTATGTATGGAGGAATTGGGGAAAGTGACGTCACAATATGGCGGCCAGTCAAAAACCTGTTTTTGCGCTAGAATCGAATATGAGACTTTATTTTATAAATATATCCACAAAAACAGAGAATTAAAATCTCAAATTTTCGGAAAACCTTAATTTATAGTTATTGTACCGAAAACCAAAATAAAAAAAAAAACATGCAAGGACCCTATTGTATTACTGCAGTGGTATAATGTTAACAAATTACTAAAACCGTTAGAAACAAAGGGACTCGCGGATTATATAATATATTAATGTACATTATTTTGGCAACAACTTAGACAGGGTAGTGCAAATGTAATATTATTATTTTCCTTCCATAAATAACCTGTAGTAATTACAGACTGAACTATATTTTATATTATCAACTATTGTTTTCCCTTTTAAATAGCAATGCTCTGCGAGGACATATTATAATGAATGCATTTTATATTGATACATGCCATGCTTGAAGGGGTGCAGTCAGCCTGAATAATTTTAAACAATACTATGTTTGTACCAAATCTAAGGGTCAATTTGAGTTAGAATGTTTGTGAAATCAGTATAAAATAATGTACAAATTCAGTTGAATCCACTGCGTAATGTTAAAATGTATGACATGTTAATTAACTTTTAAATATTTATGAAAAGTTTTAAAAATAGATGCCTTAATCATAATTAATGAAATAAAACGTAAATGAAGTAAATTTACTACTAACAATATAATTATTAATTAATTAATCAAACATACACATTTCGAAAAGTTGGAAACAATAATAATTATGCAGGAAAATGCATGCAAGTATCACAAACAATATTTTTTTATAATAATAACTCTTATTCACATTCAAAGAAATAATAATACATAATATATATTTGCAGAATATTATGTTCCCAGGTGGGAATGCCCAATGCTCATGTTATGAAACCAACATAGTATTATATTATTATCATTTATCACTTATTCTGGTTTTAATCTATGCCACTGTACGATAGTTTGCCTTGGTTTCGTAATCATATCCTGCCAGTGCTTCGTTTCTGAGGCGCCTGATCCATTCTTGCCTGCAAAATACAATCCAATATTATTCCCCACTACATCTATACTATTAATAAACTGTTAACTCCATAAGGTTATTCACTGTAGGTTAGATGAAGGAAATGAGAGGACTGAAGGTCAGAGAATGCAGCATCGATACTATTTATAGAATTTTTATAACTGGGAGATTTGAGGAAACTTTTGAGGAGAGTTAAGGCACTGGACCTTGCTTATATATAGACTACCATTACCCACTGAAAAGTTCGCCTCAAAGTCTTCTTGAACCTCTCAGTTTCAAAAATTAAACACTTGATTCATTTCTGTCACAAACTTATGTTGTTATACTGAAAAAAAAAACAACCTTTTGTTTTTATATAGATTGTCTATTCAATAAAATGATAAAATCCCTCTAGTAAACTAAGGAACTATTCTGATGAAAAGATACGATGATAATAAAAAGTGTTGACAGACTGTTTGCAGCATGTTTTACGACTTCTGAAAGAAGTATTTGAATTGTTTATGCCTGGCTGGAGCTATGAAAAGAATTGTGAACGCAGGAACGTATTTGACCGTATGAGGAAGTGTACTTTAAATAATGAGTTTGTTAGTAAAAATACGAACCTGCAAGAAGGATCCTTCCAATCAGCTCATTCCTTCCGATGTTATCAAAGTCCATGACCATAACATCCAGCGAGCACTCTCTTATCTTCTCCCATGGGACGTTGAAGGAGAAGGTTTCGTTGAAGATTGGATTCAACGTGCATTTGAAGATTGGAGTCTTGCGCTTCTCTATCCTTTTGTCGCCAAACTGAAGCCACACTTTCACGTATGGATCTGGAAACGAAGATTAGTTGGAATATAACAAGTAATGCGATATTAATTATTTCTGGAATATTCTTCGGTAGGTACTACTTCATGTTGTAGCAGTACCTACCTAATAATAATATCACATAGTCCCTAAGGAGAGCATTAAGCAAATTAAATTTTGGTATAATATTCTATCTACCTAATACTGTAAGTACTTTCTGTTAGCGACGCTTATCCTCTCTGACTAATGGCTAAAGTAAGTACTAGACTAGCATTAGTACCTATAGATATAGTAATGTAAACACACATTTCACCTGCCTTATTCTAATGCTTTGTTTTAATTTAATTACATTTAGGTATGGTTTACAAGTTAGGTACTTTTAATTCGCGTATTAGGGGAATGACCCTCATTCCATTTTGTCAACACTTTGCGTGAATGCGGTGATGAAAAAATTGCAAATTGTGTATATGTAGTTCCTGCTTGTCAGTGAAGCTTATATTACCTATTTATTTTGTAAAGTTTCCGTAGGGAGGCAAGACAATAACTCTTTAAAGTTTTCATTCCAACTCACATCTCGTGATGTTCTTATACAATAATCTTACAAGGACATACTCTTACATACATCGAAAGAGGTTTTCGTACTACGCAGTATGCGCTGAAACTTTATACTCCTGTTTTTATACAACCTCTATAAAGACAGTTCATTTTAATACCTATTATAGTTAATGATGAATGAAACATACCTATTGTTAATTTTGTGCTCGTTATAATAATATACTCGTAGGTATTAGATATGGCCTATGTGCGTATTCTAACTACATAGTTGGGTACACGACCTCGCTCAATTCCTAGGGTAAATGACTGTTTTATTGTATTAAAACGAATACCTGGGTAAGAATAACAATTCCTACACGAGTGAAAATTATGTAGTTGAGAAAAAAATAATTACTCTAATAGGTATAATATATTGTGTATTTTTGTTCTCGTGTTTGTGAAATAAATGTATAGGTACTGTAGTGCCGATATTAACAGCAAATTATTTAATTATACATAAGTACACCTGCTGATTAAAACACATTGAGGTAACGAGGTATAGTAATGTTTTTATAGTAGAAACGGTGTAGGTATATATTCTTCCTTCCAGGTTTAGGTATGCTGCTAAAACGTTTCTTTGGAAAAATATAAGCAAATAATCTCTAATGTTCAATACACAAATCTTGACCGCCCGAGTCCACAAAACAGGTTTTAATTCTGTGATATAGTCCTGACGAAAAACCAAGTATTTTTGCTTAATAGTCGCAGATGTTCTTAATAAAGTTAGCGATAATCTACATTCGTACTTTTTTATTTGACCAATATATATTAGAGTTAAATAAAAGCCTTTATCAGCCGGAACGTGAGTCAAATAGACAAAAGAAAATATTTTCTTTTATTTTCCTTCGTGTGTAGACAGTAGAAGTGAAGAAGTTAGGAAGGTACTTAACAATCAACAAATTCTTCATGTTTCTTCATTGTTTGAAATCTTTCAATACATTTAATTTATTGGAACCTTTTTTTGTGTACAGGAATCCTAATTCAAAAACAAAATTAACCGTAAAAAGTGTTTACAGTATTCTTATTACTTTTGTATATAAATATTTTATTGGATATTTCTGAGAAACGGCTTAAAGGCAGTAGAAATAATAATATGTAGGCTCCTAAAGCTCGTCCATACCATGCCATACCTACGAGTACATACTTAAGATTGCGTTCCAATATTCCTCGGATAAAATGTGATCTATTTTCTCTCTGTATTCATTTAAATGATTGATGGTTTACCAATATTATAATATTTTCTGAAAAAGGTCAGAATGCCTGATGTCTCCTAACGTTTTCCATACAGCCTATTATAACACCTTTTACTCTGATATATAACACTGATGATACAACCGCAATTCAATGAAAATACAGGTAATCATACATGACTTCACGTAGGTATCATTAAAAACCAGTGAATAAGTAAATATGCAATAATGGTATATAAAAAAACATGTAATTGAAGCAATCCACACACGTAGATAGACGTTTGTAAAGTTATGTTTTCACTTTTAGTGATCGACATTAGTTAAAAGAAATCTGAAACTTTAGTGTATAAAAATCCAAGTACATACAGTTTTATCAGCTTCCAATGTCCTTCAGTGTGCTGTTATATTTGCATATTGCCATTAAGGGTTGATAAAATACATAATATATTATACTAACTGTGTACTTTACGAACGCCCCCTGATGTGGATGGTTTTAAATTAAATTCCTCTTTCGAAAAATACCAAAGAGTAAAATATGATAACTCCTTTAGTGGGAGAATTGCTTTATTTTTCACGAAAATACTATCGTTTCTCTTAATTCATTTGTTGGGTTGAGAATGAACGAAAGAGGGATTGATAAATTATTATATTCATTCATTAAAACGTAATTTAGCAACAAAAACAGGGAGACCCACCTTCTTATACAGTAGGGAAGCTTTTAGTGGTAGCAATTAATTAGATGTAAGTTGATGGAGAAACCACTAAGCGCAATATATATTTTTTACACTCCACATAATAAGATAATGTAATATCATAATAAGGGAACCAAACAAACGAGATGAGAAATTTGAATAGACATTAATAAATTAATCACATTATTATATCTATACGCTGACGTTAGAGTATTCTTGCAAAGTGTTTTTGTACGTACACCGACTTTACTTTAAATGTAGGATGTATAGGTACAGACTGCTATATAAACCTACATACGTATATCATATATCTATTACTATTTATCTTTTGGCCTTTTTTTTGAAGAAAAGGCTCTACCTCGTATATTAATTATCAAATATTTCTTACACACTTGACGTAATGCATCTCAGTTACCAGCTATGGGCTAATCGAAATTAAATCAAACATATTTCACAGTAAGTTAGAAAATTATCTCAATAAAAAAAATAAAGCTTAATTAGTATTCGCTTCAATATTTCATTGGCTTCGCTACGGACCTTATCTCAAAATAATATGTACATACCTATAGGGCTATAGGTAATAACTTTTCTCTGTCGTAATGAAGTTGATCGCAAGATTCATCAATCAACTATTCTATTTTGTAGGTTGAAATGTTATTAAAACTTTTGTGTAAGAATATCTACATCATCTAGAAATATTGCAAGCATTCACTGGCTTTAAGATTTTGAGTAGGTAACCTCTGTGATTCTTTGTTGCAGTAGGTATACTTTTTCTTAGTAACTCACCCGATTTCCCGTTGATATCCTTGGCTTTCAAATTCCTCGCCTTCAGGAGTGTGAGAGTCAGAATGCTGTTGCTAGGGTGGTAGCATAGAGAAGTCAACAGTTCGCCACATTTGTCTTTTGCTGGAGGTTTGAGTGCTTTCCAGAATGAAGGTTTCTCACTTAAATCGACCTGTAAAAATACAATTTGTTGATATTATTTGAGGGGCCGTCTCAGGAAAACAAAGTTAATTTGCTAAGAATTTTTGCTAAAAGAAGAGGATCCGTGTAATTGATAGTAATTTTGAGCTCTCGAATCTCCCTTTGTTGCAGCAGAAATTAAAATTATTCACGTTGCCTTGTAAGGTATCTAATCAATGTCAAATAAATTTACGCTTTGGTGACCAGTATTTTTTAGTGTTAGTATGGTGTTGAAATATCATCACCCACCCACTAAACAAAATTTAGAAAACACACCATATTGCCTGGAATACCTATTTAATTTATTATATATTTTTGTTTATGATCTTATGCTTTTAATCTTCCTACAAAACATCTAAGTATTCACCAAAGAATAATATTATAAATAAATAAAATAACGAAATGGTTGGGTGGTAACACTTATTCAAAGGCGTTTAATGTTTATTTTGTGTAAATTTAATACCATTATAAATTTTATTTTCACTCCTATTATTATGGGACATTATTTATTTCATGATTAAAATTTCCCTCAAAATTTACGTATTTTTTCCGTCTGGGAAGTGAGAAATATCTTTTTCCGTCTTGAGAAAGAAATATGTATTGTGTTGTGACTTGTAATTAATAGGTTAATTAACATACCATAATCACTAAAAGTATAATTTTCATTATTGCGATATTTTCTACAGATGCATGGTTAACGAATAAAGTGTATTACTTTAGGTTATTTAAATGCCCTTTGCTTTTACTAATTTATAAACGATCTCAATCAAAGTGGAGAGTGCACGAGCGTATAGGTAAAAGTAGTTTCTAAGCGAATTACCAAGCTAAAATTAAGTTATTTTATTTAATTATTGTACCTCTGAAATAAATTTGTAACTCTGTGTTAAGGCTTTCAGAGCAGGTATTTCTGTTGGGATCGGTCCATGATGTACTCTTACCTCACCCTTAAGTAGAACGACCCTTCTCCTAAGCCCATTCATCAAGATTTTTCTGTCATGTAGGAAATAGCCCATGTATTATTTTAACCACAGCGCAAATGGAAACAATAGACTGAGTAGGTAGAATAATATATTACACCTGTTCACGGGTGATGACACTGACAGGTTGTCCATAATATGATAAAATATTAATGCGTCTGCGTTGAGGCTGAAATGAGGTTCAGTTATGTCAAGTTATACCTACATCATATTGTACTCTAAAATATGCTGCAAGCTAAAATATTCAAGCGGCATTATGTACTTATAATGTTATGAACCTTACAATGTCAACGCTGTTATTGCTATACGAGTACCTATATCACTTCGGCGTAACAATTCAATATTTTAAATTTTTTCAACAATTTCTTTTTTTTTACAAATCACACAGTCAGGGTGGACGACCTAATTAAAAAAAGTACTTAATTATACATTTTAATATCTTCAGAGTTTCCCGAATATTACCTAACGAACTAACCCAACATAAATTCGAAAATAAATAGGTAATTTCCTACACAACATACCTGGAATATTGACAAACCTTTGTCAACGATCATAGATTGATAATTGTATAAAGTCGTAAAAAAGTAGGCAAGTCTAAATAAAAATTTTCATCTTCGTTGTTTTTTCCTTATAAACCTAATTCTGTAATTATCAAGTGACTTGTAGCAAAGTATGATACAACTAAATTACCACCATCCTGTGAATAACTTTTCTTAATGTCAGTTGAGGGATTATTTTGCGAGTGTATTTTGTGTAGGCATGGAGCTGATAAAAACTTTTTACATATCTTCGTGTTGTCTGATAAACAACATTATCCCCGTATGAATAATTTACTTAACGCTTGTTTGTATCAGAGAATATAATCTAAAAATTATGTAGCCGTACCTGACAGAGAGGAAGAAACACTTCGCCGATAGAATCGTCCCTAGAAAAGCGGTCGTAGTCAAATACATGAAGATGCAAAACCTGAAAATATAGAAAAAGTCAATGAATTAACGAACGATTCTATTTTAAGTTTTTCGGATGACACAGACACATGAATGTCACATTCTGAATTTTGATCCGAATTAACTTTACGAAACTAGAAGCATGACGTTAATTTCGTAACACAAATTCGGTTCAAGTTGTCTCGGAGAAACTTTAAAGACATAATATTAAGTATAAAAAAAACTGTACTACACGTGGAGGTATGTGATGTTCACCAACGCGTGTATCGTAACCTTGACTCTATGTACTTGTCCTCTTGTAGGTATATAGTGATTATATTATACTGGTGTCGTGAATATTCACAGCAAGCTAGGAAACTCCTTCAGTCTCATAATAACTTCATGAAAGGTATTACGCATGGAAGCAATGGCAAATAATGTCTCTGTACTCTTAAGTACTTTGGTGTGTGATATTATAGTCGTGATAAAGTTAGTTGTTAAGTTTATCAAAACGCACAGCCGACTTAGAGAAATTCAATAAAATTTGCATAATATAACATAAAGTGAGAACAGGCTGACAACATTCTTCACGAGTGTACTCTATGAAAGAATATTTCCTACCTTATTATTTAAACATCGACGTTTTACTTTTGCGGCTTGGGAAAGTGTTTACCTTTCTTTATTCGTGCATAATGTGACTAAAATGGCAATACGAACTCCATTCCAAATTTCACAGTTTATGGGCCGCATCTATTTTGCCACACCTTTCCCCACATTACGGGAATAGGTTTCAAAACCTTATTGCATTTTTAATGAAGACTCTTTTAAAAGGTAAATATTTTTGCTTTCCGAATGGTAAAAAGGTTTTTTTTATTGTAAAACTTCCATAGAGGTATTGGTTGAAGATATCTGAAATATTTTGTGTATGTAAATGGATTGCAAGGTTTTCCTTCTCAATAGTGTGGTAATAATTTTTCTTACCCTGCTTTGCAATTTTTGAATAGGAAATCCCTCAAAGTAGAATGTTTCATTCCAGCGTGGATTGAGCGTTCTTCTCTTAATCTTCGTCTCCAAACGATGTTTCTTATCGGGTAGCAAAGTAACTCTCACGTAAGGGTCAGACGTTCCACTTAAATCTTTGGCTGGTAGTTCCTTCCCCTGAAAGAGAAATCGATCTCCCTTTAGTAAAGACAGTAAACAGGTTAAGTACATTATACTAAATCATATAAACTACACTTCATACTAAAGTGTACACAGACAATGTGATGTGATGGAATTTTTAATGAGTGCTGATTTATTAATAACTATACAGGGTCATCGAAAAAGAATGCCCCTATTTTAAAGTGGAATAACTTTGGAACCATTTAGGTTAAATTAGTGATTCTTTCACTGTATGGTAACTAATGAATGTAAATTTTGTTTGATGTATGATAAAATGCGCTAGCGCATGCGCAGAATGGCTGCGCACTAAACAAAGTAAACCGACGCTTTTCATCTACCGCCTCGCAATGAAATGGTGATCGTGCAACAGTAAGCAATACGTTATTTGGTTCGCGAAGTCAAAGTCAATTGTCAGTGTATAGCAGCTCTTTGTAGGTACTAATCAAGCTGAAACTGCCCCGTATAGAGAAACAGGTCGGGTTGTAAACAAACAGTTGGCTGAACGACTAAGAACTTCGGAATAGAATTTTGAACGTTTCCGCTATTTTTGTGTTAGAAACCCACAAAAATCATTTTCTTGACCAAATTCCAAAAACAAAAATTTCAAATGGCAAAAAAGTCGACGCACAATGCATTCTGTTGCACGATCAATTTCGAGTATCGGACGACGTAGATAGTTAACGCTGTTTGGCTTTGTTCCCTCCGGGGCTATTCTGCGCATGCTCCAACCATCGTATCGCGCATAAAAAATTACATTAATTAGTTACCACATAGTGAAAAAATCACTCATTTAACATAAATGGTTCCAAAGTTATAGCTTTTCAAAATGAAGGCATTACTGTTCAAGATCACGATTACATTGCAAGGCGGAAGACGAAAAGCGTCGGTTGGCTTTGTCGACTGCTCAGCCATTCTGCGCATACGCTAGCGCATTTTATCGTTCATCAAACAAAATTTACATTCATTAGCTACCATACAGTGAAAGAATCACTCATTTATCCTAAATGGTTCCAAAGTTATTCCACTTTAAAATAGGGGCATTCTTTTTCGATGACCCTGTATATAGCAGAAGTACATTGGCCTTGTACGAGTACCATAGCACATCAGATACACAATTATGGCATCCTACAATTGGGTCATCTATATTAAACGTTGATAATTCGCATTCTTTGCGCTTTAGGTATCTTTCTCTTGTTTTCTTATTTTCTTACTCATCTTTCTTTAATGACAGAAAATACACATGATCATAGAAAAAAGACAACGATAGATAAAATAATGAGAAAACAAGATAGAAAAAATGTAATAAATTAGGCCTTGGAGGGAAATAAAGGGTTACAATAAAAATCACAATTTTCTTACGCTTACTTATAATAAAACTTTTTATAGGTGTTTCTTTTTTGTTCTCTAAACTATATTCAGAAAATATATGTAGGTAGTGTACGAGGCTCATTGTAGGAAATGTACGAGGATATAATTAGAGGTAAAGATCTTACAGTTGTATACTTTTCATAGACAGAATAAGAATCATAGATAATTTTAGAAAGCAATACCCCATATTCTACTAGAGAAAGCTAGTATTGTTATTATTTCTCTTTTGTTGTATAATGTTGCCCTGAGTGAAATGTTGCTCGTTTTATCAAAATCCAGTGCAGATGAATTATTGCTAAAAGCGGGGAGGTAGCAAAGGTAAATGGAATAATTTAGATAGGTAGGAAGTACCTAGAATCCTTTCAACAGCACAGAGGAAACATTACATAGTTACATCATAGGTATATACACTCTACACGGATACCTATAGTATTTGTCTAATTATTGTACATGCAGTAAGCGCATTGCAAATTTCTCTGCGAAGTTTCGCAGAGATTTTACTTAATTGTAGGAAGGAAATAACTACAACAAGTTGTTAATAAAATTACTGAATTTCTTAAATTTACAAAACTCATTTAATGCTTTATTATTCAACGTAAATGTTTCAAAGAATCTGTTAAATATTCTATAAAAACTAGTAACACTAAGTACATATTATATACTTAAATTTATTTTATAGACGACATCAATTACGCTTCAAAATAGTAATATTATAAAGGACCTTGAATAGGTAATAATATAATAATCTGCGAGAGACAATTTTCGTGATATTGCTTTTCTAGGATAGCCTCTATTGTACGGCCGAGTGACGGGCAAACACCTACACTCTACAGTTCAGTGGACTGGCAAAAAAGTTTCCCCTGAAATTGATCGACCTTTAGACGAAATATTCCTAGTTAGGTATACATCAATCAAGTACAATACTCATAGATACATAAGGATGTACATCAATGTTTATTCGTAATTATGTAATGCAATATAGATATTTTAATAATATCTGTCTTCTATATTAAAATGTTGAATAAATGTCAGAAATAAAAATTGATCATTACGGCGAACTTATGGCAACGCTGTGATTTCTTCCAGTTCACCCCAATCTATAAACATTGGGTAAATAATTTTATAGAAATAAATAACCTGATTGATGTTGCATATGACAGAAATGGTTAATTCTGTAGATAATAAATTTTATAGCATACCCAAGATTTACTCTTAACTGTGCCATGTGTACGAGCCCTTATAATTATCTGGTGTTAAACTTATGCTCAGATTACATCGATGAATAACAAGAAAAGATACAAGCATTTTAAAACATTATGTTTATCGTAAAGACTAGTAAAAATATTGTAAAATACTTGTAAAGGCATCTTTTGTTATTATTCGAATAAAGCTTGTTTTCAATACCACGTATTTCATTAAAAGAATGTTTTTTAACGTTAAAAAGCGCGTACTTTGTAACTAATTTATATTTATCTAGTAAGTAGGAACGCTCTCCTGAAATCCACTACAATAGTAAGATGAAATAAAAATTTACTAAAACAAATTCGAAACCTAGGTCTCTGATAATTGGATTAAGCCGGAGCAGAATCATTCGCAACTGCCTGTTCAGTGTACATCGTTTCACCGATGCCTAATTTATTTAATTTGAGTATACCTACCTATGTGTGTATTGTACAGTGCTATACAAATTATCTCGTAGTTATAATTGTGGTAAATCTTATTTCAGAACTGTTATGATCCTGAATATTATATTCGATTACCGGAATAAAATGGATATTCGACTATCCTCAGTAGGGTAGATTATGATGTGCCTGATAATTAATACATACATTATAAAATTTTGTAAATACCTAAAGAGATTGTATTATTATAATCATATTTACTGTCTCTAACTTAATAGGGATTTATTGATTATTATCTGCCTTAATTGAACTATAATTTTTGAGAGAAAATGTAGCATTTCCAATAAATGAGAAAAGCTTTCAAAATTTGTTTGAAATAAATCAGACCTACGTACTTATGCTGTATATAGATTCAACGAGACATTTTATAAATCTAATAGTGTATTTTTCTTGATCAACCGTGAAATTATTTTATTCGAGTCAGTAATTGTAAGAAATAATTTGATTTGAAATTAAATTAAATTTTAAAATATCTAGAGGCGGATGATCTTATTAGTTTCTAACTGTGGAAATTATTCATGATGGGAACAATAAAAACAAAACCAAGCCTTGTTGGAAACATAAGGATAAAATGTTATTGTTTTCGAATTATTCTTGTTTTTGTTTGTATAAATAACAAAGATCTCGTTGATTTTTCCTTTCTGCCCTCAAGAGGAAGTTACCGTGTATGGATGAGAAATAAATAGAAATCTCGGATAATCTGTTATTATTATAAAGAATTTACTCGACCAAACTACACTTACACGTGCCGCGTTGTTTTAGCGGTGGATTTCTTTAAATTTATTAATCAGGAATGTTCATGATTTATGTTCTGAAAACTTCGTTATATTTTGTATCTCAACACATTACTATGCTATAGAATAACGTAGTGAAATGTCAAAACAAAATAAAAGATACGCCACTGAATGATAGTGATAGGCCCCAGGTTTTGTTAATTTCATTCAGAATGTTATAAGAAACTCTGAAGTTCAGACAACTTCAAAAGGGATGCGGAATATTTACCGAATTGTCAAATCTTTACGAAATAAAAGCGATACCGCTAAAGATGGCAAAAGTAGCTGAAGTGATGCAACGTAATGTTCAGTTATAAGCATCGGAGTGCATTAAATTTGTACATCTGTTGAGATAACTACTAGCTATTATTATGTAGTGGTTACCCGATTAAGAGATGTTGAAAATGTGTAATGTTTGGCAAAGTAACGTTATAAATATACGTCTTAGATTTTCAAGTTATAATTTGTAGAAACAGTATTAACAAATTGCACCGAAAGATATCTTGTAAAAATAGTTATTCATTAATCTTGAAAAAAGTTCCTTAATATTTAAGAGCACTAATGTTAGTGTAGTGTATGTATACTCTCAGGAGTAGAAGTTAATGATAAATCTAAATATGACTCAGCTCAAGAGTTATGCTTAGTAATAATCTTGAATATTCATTAAACCTCTGGGCACTTCATCACTTTCTTTTTAATAAAATTCTACTACGAAGGAAAGATAAAATATTATGACAAAGATAATGTTCATCTCAGTCTTGAGTACATTAATTTATGATGTAATACTATCTTACAGACAAAATATTAAGCATCAGCTGAAAAGAAGATGGCCCATAGGAATTAACATTTGTGTATCTATTATAGGTTCTTAATGAGATTTCATCAGTAAAGTACGAAGCGAGCCTTAGCAGGATCGAATGACCGTTGAGTCGTGTGTCCAGCTAGTCGTGGTCTGATTGTTTTTATCATTGTTGATTGGCCGTTTCGCACTCATTTTAATTATTATTCAATTTCTTTTTTTGTATAATTCAGTTACTTATTTATGTAATTATCTTGTTTGTAATGTTTGTAATGTAAGACTTGAAGAAAAGAAGAAGAAAATTGAATAATCTTTTCCCTTCTTGGACTATATATAAATTTAGTTAAAATTACAATTCTTCATTTTTGACATTGACGTTCCATTTATTCATTTATCTGCTTATTTAGGTGTATTCTTAAATTCTATTCTATTTTACATATAAGTGCCCTTTATTACTATGTATTATAATCAATCCCACATTATACCTATTCATCTGATTGATATTTTTTTTAATTGTGCATGTATTAAATATTAATTCATTATTCAGTTATTTATTTATATTATTACCTTTTGTTCACTATTCGTGTTGTTTTTTAATTTGATTGCATGATGGTATTTTAGGTAAAATGTAGAATTTTTACTAGTTATATATTAATCAAAGTATTATTTATTGACTTTGTTATGACTGTCTGATTCTGTTGAGAAAATTAATTAAATAAATAAACTATGTACTCAAAAGTAAAAGATTTAAGAAGGAATTACTTTTAAATACGCTTATACTAAGAGATGCCTCCCTCAATGCGCCAAAATAATCTTAGATCATTATGTACAATATTGAGATCTTCGAAAGATATTCATTCGGGAATTATACGACAGCAGTTGTCAAATTTAAGTTATGAAAATTCTCATCGTCTTTGTTAAATTCCGTATAATATTATTTAAGCTCAATCATCAGCTAAAAAAATCAATTAGAGTAGACGTTTGTGAGTTTCAATAATTTTTAGTATGTATTTTGAATACAATCGCATAAATTCTTTATACCCTTTTCAGCTATTTTTATATTCATGTAATCTGGTTGTGTGCAATGGAAATTCAGATTAAAAAAACTTAATTACTAGGTATTGTAGGAACGCGCCCTGTTGTAAGCACCTCTCTCGTATATTTACATAATAATAATTAAGATACCCACATAAATATGTATTTTATTTATTGCGATATGGTATCTGGGAAACATATTAGTCTATTTTGAACATAAACGAGAATTTCCCACAGGATATCCCCACAAAAGTACTAGATTATCATTTCCCCTGTTGCTAATAGGATTAAAATTTACCGTCATAAAAATATTAGGGTATAGAAGACTCTAATGTTGCGTTGAAGTCTTTTAATGCTTTCATTAATGTCTATGACTCCTAAGAAAATTATCTAGGTTTAGTTACAGTTTGGCTTTAACTTGATTATGCTTACCTGAAGTATTCGAAGAATCAGAGTGGTGTTTTGAAAGTCATATTCCAGGGAGAAATGTATTTGTCCCACGTTCTCAGATGGTTCCGAGTTATCGATATACATGTCGACAAGAGAAATGGAGCGATTCTGAAGAAACGCCATCTGCTGAGAAAGAACAAAGAGAAAATCATTAATAATGTTACAGCCAAACCTACTTACACACTAAACCAAAAATCATTTTTAATAGTAATCATCGGTTTCTGGTATGAAATAATATAAATGTAAGCATGTAAATGTAAAAAGCATAAAAAATGTTTCAATTATGATATTAACGATACAGACCATGGTGAAAATGTTAAATTATATTTTTTATCAAATAATCTCTCCACAATAAATCTTGTGAAAATGAGTATTAGGATTGATTCTTCAGATCAAGTTGAGACAAATTTCAGATGATCATTGAGAGTCGAAGTTGTGTCACGGTGATCAGATTGACGAAGACTGAAGATTTCTAGCTTTTCTTGTATCCAATCAACAAGTAAACATCTTCAATGCAAATTAGGTGAACCTAATTGCTTTAGTTTGCGATCGAGACTTTAATGAAAATTTTAATCAAAGATAATGAAGAAATCTCCTGCTAAGTTAAGTGTTAATTTGTTAATTGTTAGGTTCATATGGTGTAATGAGATTGTGTACGGAAAATTCCAGGGTGACATTCACAGCTCGTTAGATACTATACTACACTGGGTACGTGTGTGTATGTATCTTATGTATGTTATGTATAGTGTATACATACATAATATGAATAGGTACACGTGTAATATATATAAAACTCATGTGTAGGGGAGGAGTTGAGGAGTTGCTTTAATAATGTTTTGGACGTGCGGTCAACAACTGTTCACTTTTTCTAATAACTCTGTACTGATATTTTTTAAGTTAACTCAATGATCTGGGAACGATGAGAGACTGTATCGTTGAAATGAAGATTGATGTTAATTTTTAGTCGATTTATATTAAAGCTGTGCTATAAAGTTCAATATTTCATCAATTATGTATAGGTACACCTCTTCTCTACATGGGAAGAGAATGAAGCAAAAACCAGATGGTCCATGTTATGGTATCCATTTGTAGGTAGGTATATGATTTTTGGGTATAGATTATACCGTTATTTTATAAGAAATACAACGAATAAGATTTCTGGTTACGTACAAAGATATGGCTAATTTATTTATTTCAGATAATATAAAACGTAAAATACGACTTTTCCCAAGTAAAAAATAATGACAAATTATGTACATTATTCCTTAAGGACCGAAATCTAGGAGGTTTCTCATATTCAAAACCTTTTTGAGAAAGATAAAGGTCAGCTACATAGAAATTTTCGTATTTGCTGTACAATATATTACAGTTAAAAAACCGAATGTAATAATATCAAGATAATAAATAAAACAGTAACGTAGTATTAGGTATAAGATATAATGGGGATGAATCTAAAAGGCTCATCAAAAAATAAGTTCTATATTATGAAATAAATAAATTTCATAGGGTTTGCAAGTAGTATATACTGCTTTAGATCAAACTTGCGTCCCTTGCGATGAAACCAAATTGGTTTCGGGATCGTAAATTTTAATTAAGACTATACATCCTTTAGATGGAAGTTTTAATCAAGAGTTAACAATTTAATTTCTACGATTTCCACGATAAATGGTGTATTGGTGGAATGCTAAATAACGGGTTTTATGCTGAGTAAAATAGTATACTACATTTTAGTGAGTTCTGTAAGTACTCATCAGATTGAGATCTCTTTCATTTATCATGTTTAATAAGTAGTGAAGATTTTTTAGGAATCTCAAGATAAATAAAACGAATTGCTAAATCAGCAATAATTTGTTAAACCCAGTTAGACGGTAAATTGTACTGAACTAGGTAAATGAAAGTTATTCTTATCGATATAAATGTAAAAATCTAAGAAAAGCGTTCAGTTAAAACATGGAATAACTGGGTAATTTATTGTATCAAATTTTCGTATAGTAATAAGAATAATGAGAGGAAATCGTATCATCAGAACTGCACGTATACGAATCCACATATTTGTAATGCTTTTAGATTAGGGTTTTGATGGAAGATCTTCTAGAGATTATTGAAAGAGTTGCAAAGGGTTTTTTTAGTATGTTAAGATATATGTAAATCTGTGGTACTTACTTAGAAAAAGAAAACGTATTTTTTGTAGTGTGGGATGGACGTATACCTACAAGACCTGAAGCGTAACCACGTTCTACCCACTTTGTTACCGTTCGTGATCGCAATGTAAAATGTACCTATGATCTTACCGTTTACATATACATACCTACTGTTTATTTTAAAAAATGATCTCCAAGGGTATCCATATAAAAATAAACAAGTATTTTTACATATACACGAGTAGGTGATGTTATTTTGCTTGTATATATTTATAAACCACCTACGATTGAAGAGGTTGAATAAAGAAACGTGTAGGCATAATACGCGAGTTGTAATCTATCTTACCTTTAATTAAAATAAATGACATCAGGAAAGTGAATTCCTCCTTGAATCTTACGTTGAAGAGAAAGTAAAATATTTTTGTTTTGAGTTTTCGGGAAAAGATTTCGACATTATTCTTCTTTCAGTAAACGGAACACAATACGTGAAATAAACAATAAGTTGATTACATCAATCTCTACAATATAAGGAAGTTTCCCTGAATGTTATATAGCTATAGCAGAATACGACTTAAGTTTAAAATTAATAAATTAATGTTACGAGTATTATGATTTGTTTCAAATAGATAAATTTAAATAATGCAAATAATTGAGAGCATATAAATTACATAATCTGATAAACTATAATATCACAAGTTGAAATAGGTTTTGTAAATAAAATTACATAAACAATGCGAGTAGATAAATTACCCCAAATTTCTAATACTATCGCAGGCGGTTTTTACAACTAAAAGATTGTGGTTGGGTAAAAGGTTGTGGATAAGACTACAAAAACTGATCAACTTTTAAATACAAACACACAACAGTCATGTTGTATTTATCTTTCTGAATCAACCTGAATCAAATACTAAGTATAATATGAATTTGCTGAAGTGGTAGGTATACCAGCTTGCACGCCTTAGCGGTAGAATACTTCTGCTTCAGGTCGAGGGTCCCCGTATCACAATGCACTTATTAAAAGTTACATTTTGATGAAAAGAACGACTTAAGGGCGTGGCACCAGGAATGACGTCACAGTCTTTTCCCACGGCATTAAGGTTCAAAATTGCCTGACAATCGCATGATAAAATGGTTAAAATAGCGTTTTTTCCCATTTTTTGGGGTTAATTTTGCGTCTATCAAAAAACTTTTACGGTTATTCCCTAGATTTTAATGCATATTATCAGTACAAGGAAAAAAAAATACTCCGCGACTTTCGGGAACTGAGTTTCCGTCTTTCGGAAAAAAGGTCAGAGGTGTTTTTAAATATTTTTTTGCGAAATCTATATAAGATATAAAAAATCTTTTACGGTTATTCCCTAGATAAAGGTTCAATGCATCTACCCTATTTTGTTCCAAAGCATATTTAGTAACGGTAGTCGAGATAGAAGGTCTCCCGTTTTTACAATTTTTTTAAATGTCGGTATGCACACTCTTAAATGTTTAACAATTTAACAGAATTACTTTTGACAAAATTTTGCTGACATAAATGTGAATACATAAGTAGGGCATCACTTATGATTAGACTTTTTTTTGTGTGTTTATATGTACTGTGTTTATATGTGTGATGTCTGTTTGTATTCCAAAGCTAAAAAAAAAAAAAAAAAAAAAAAAAAAAAAAAAAAAAAAAAAAAAAAAAAAACAGATAATGATTTCTTCAAAAGAATATCTCACGTAGATTAATAATTGACAATGACCTTTTTGAAGCATTTGTGTGAAGGTTGATTCAGGGCGTTGGAATCGGTTTTTCGTAGAGAAATAGGGAAGAGAATAATTCGGTTAGTTTTACGAGTTACTTAGAGGGGCGTTGTATGAAAATATTCGATAAACATTTTATTATACACATGACATTGCTGTTGAAATTACAAAGGTATAAATATAGAGATTTAGTCGTAAATCGTTGTATTCGATTTTCCCCTAAGCGTAAACATGATTGTATATTGTAGTACATCTACACGTGTGCGATTGATATTTATTTAATACGTACTTGCACTCGTATTGCGAATTACGCGAATAAAATACTTACTGTTATCGAAACGATTTGAATCTACGTATCCTGAAATAATGTAAAATTCGTAAATAATATTTGTATACTATTTAATTTTTAGAGCCATAATCCTATAAGTAAAAATATATACTAAAAAAACATTTCTCTACAGATATCAACCTACTGTAATTATAATACAAGTAGTAGACTTACGAGTAGTAAGCGGGTGAATATTTTACGTCGGGCCAATACAAATGTTTATACGAATTTCCAAATTTTTGAAGTACTTATATTAAAATTTGCTGTTGATTACTATGAAGTAATTTCTATTGGAAAAACTACGTTTGTAATAAAACTAATTATGGTTTTATGTAATTATTTGTTCATAGTGTGTTCTAAGCTAGTTTCCATTATACAGAGCTAACAAAATATCAACCTCGAACATTATTCATTAAGTTCTATAAAAAATAAAATACTAAGGTCGTTTGAGTACAAACATCAGTAGGTATACTAAACCTTAATTCTTTATAAGTTTTATAATTAAAAGTACAGACAAAGTACAAGTTTTCTAAAGAAAAAAATCTTATGATACGATGTACCCACAATAAATCAGTGTTATCTTTATTTTCCAGAACAGTTTTCTCCTCACATAATAAACAAATAAATTCACTGACCCAGAAAGCGACCAATAAAGAGAAGAATTACGTAATCGAGAAACAAATTAAGAGAAAATCACGTTCCCCCTGTTTCTATTCAACACGAGGGACTTCAAATCATAACAAGAGTATTAAGATCTCATTTTGTGAAGAACCGTAGTTATTTAATTATTTATATATAGAATTCGAACCCTTACCAAAATCATTGATTCAAATTAATACCTGATTAATATTTTGTTAAGATTTTGAACAAATTGTTTTTATCATAGAGTCATAGATTCTGCAAACTTTTCCAGAACAGAGCTAGGTACTCTATGGAATTATTTTACAAATTTTAATTATGTAACGAAGAGATTATTTCTTATTACACCCTACTGTTTCCTAGAATAAAACTTGCTACACACACAAGAATAAGATAATAATTGATATAATAGTAACAATAATAGGATAATAATTGAGAATTATAGAAGATAGGACTAATAATAGGTACTTATCACAAGGTCTTGCTATGAGATGCGTAATAGTTAATGTTCGACAAAATGAAACAGTCACTAAAATGCATTCAATCTATAGAAAATAGTTACACACCTACATAGGGTAGAGTACGTTATATTGTACCGCCCATTAAATCGTACCACCTTAATATTTCCGAAACTATGAATCTTTTTATAAAATAGCAACTCATGTTTAATTGCGACTAACAATAAACTCTTATTGACGTATTCATTTGCTTTGCTGGTGTAAAAATAAACATGTCATTAACGAATCATTATTTTTTGTTGACTCGATGTAATTTTTGTGGTTGCTATCTAACACATTGAAATGTAACTGATGAATTATGTTACTATTATTAATTTAATTCAAAATTTATATAGTTTTAATAAGTAACTATAATTTGGGCATAAGTTTTGGGATTATACTGATATTTGTTGTTTTCCCGCATTTGAGCGAGTTCGTTATATTGTACCACTAGAGGTCCTCTATATCGTACCTCTACGATACATATGGCGTATATACTTACTTATTTAATTTTAAATTGCGTTGTACTAGATCAGGGATCTTTTGATAATTTATTTTTTTGTTTATAAATATAACTGATTTCGCATCCAATTTTCTTATATTTTACAAAAATATTTTTTTAGTACTTTTGTTTAAAATTTGTATAGAGGTACGATTTAAATACAAGTGGTACGATATAGTGACCCGTTCGTTAAATCGTACCGTTTTCTACTTTTTTTTCAGACGCGTTTTCAGTGGTGTTACTGTTATTGCTGACCTTCTTGAAATAAAAAAGTAGATAGCCAACTAAACACAGTTTCATTTGGTATATTCATATATTTACTATGATCTTTAGTTTTTACGAAAAATGACTTTTTGCAAAACCGGTACAATTTAGCCAACTTCCCCCTACGTAGAATCATGGTTTGGTGATTTCGGTAACATATCCTAGCTTACAGTTAAATTATGCAGATTTACCTAAGAGTATTAAAATATGAATTGAGGCTTTCCAGTTAGTACAGAATTTAATTTCTTAATATTATTAAGCTTCCCATATTATCGAAAGCCTTAAATCCTAATTTAATAACTACCTAAGGATAGTTACAGAGGACTTATCGAAACTAATCGGTTTTATAATACCATAGTATGGTTAAATGGTTACACCATACACACTACACCGCACCGTTACCTTCGTCGTACTTAATTTAAAGTTTCTGTAATATTGTGTCTATCTTTATAATAGTTTATTTACATACTAGAATTATTATCAAAGTGTGTACAGATATTGCATTTTGCATTGGTACCTACTCTGGAAGTTATAAGCGTCTATTCAGTTAAACTTTTAATTAAAAACTTTCAACTGAAATATATGCCTAGGCAGCCTAGGCATTTTAAAATGCTTTACATAACATTGTAGGATATTGTTTTATAGTTTTTTTTATAATAAAATCATTGGCTCTTTGACCGTGTGCGTGAATATAGATAGTGTAGTACTGTAAAACGTCTTGATAAAAAACGAATCTGTATGTTTATTTCATTGTTTAATTTTAACGAATTTTGTTATGATTGACTGATACGAATTACAATAATACCTATTTGTTAATTTTAATTGCAACAAGACTTTTCTTTTGCACCAAACTGTGATTCTTAATATGCCCGAAATGAAGTTTTTCATTATATTTTCTCTGGTATAGAATCCGTACTATTAAATCCATGTAGCATTATCTTGGTTTCTATACAAATAATAAGAAATAATCAACAAATAATAATAAGGCAGTGAACCTGTGCATGAATCATGATTAGGTAATTTATTTTCCTACCTTCTGTTGAACTGACAGCAGAGAATAATAACGTTAAAATATAAGATACTAAGTAGGTACGCTTCAGATACCTTTGCTAATATAAAAGAAAATTAGGATCATATCAAATAATTTGTCTGATAATACTCCATTTGAGTAGGAAGAGTATATTCGTTTTTTTTTAGAGACTTGTTATTCAGCATACCGACCGAGCTTTATTTGTATTCACTAATTTTACTATCCATCCAAACCATTACAATAATATCCACAATAACTGGGTTACCTGGTAGAAATCTCAGATTTGCGTTAAGTTCATCCTAGTGAACTATTCTGTATGATTCATTATATGCCTAATTTTGTTGCATTGTAGGTACATTGTTCACTTTTTAAAGTTTA